>JABSTQ010009409.1:0-600000 GCA_013358835.2 Ixodes persulcatus
CTCCTAAGCTGTGAGGGGAGCCAAGTTGAGCCAAGGTAAAAAGTGGAAAGGATATAAAAAAGGAGGGGGCGGGCAAAAGTGGAAAGCACAAAGCGTATGTCAACCTTTAAGCTTGTTCGACGCGCTCTACGAACAGCCGCAAACCACGTACTGCCATCTTGAATTTAAGTTATCTTGCGTCTGTGTGCTAGAAACCAGTGGGCGTCGGCAGATGTTGCAAAAGGGGCACTTGCACCTTTTGCAAGTGCAAGCTTTTCTAGCAAGCGGAGAAACAGAAGGCAATCCTAAAAATAAAACCACGCGCTTTTATTTCCTTGGATCCTTTAGCAATAAACACAAAAAAGCATCAGGTCTCCACTCGGTCAGTTGCAATCAGCCGCGCCCAGCAGGCAAAAAGACATAGGGGGGGCACCCACTTTCGAGAACACCGCAGTCCTGTGTTGCGATGAATCAGGCACTTGGGTGAAAGTCAGTAAAATGCACCCAAAACAGGGCGTCTTCTATGCAGAGCGGGATTCTTCCAAAAACCCCAACAGAACAAATCGGCGTAGCTACGAGTTGGAGATAGTCCACGCTCCCCCCCCCCTTCGCTCCGTAGCGGGCCCCGGGGGGGAAAGGGGGGTAGCTTGGCTTTTCTTTTTTTAGGGGGGGGGGGGGGGGTTCGACCCGCCAAACGGTGAGCGGTGTCTACGCGTGAGCGGTGTCTACGCCACCGCTCACGCTAGTGCTCTTGTATATGTGCCTTTGCGTTTTTCTTCTCCTTTGCCCGTAGCATTTTTGCGGTCATGGGAAAGGAGAAGAGGGGGGTCAAAATCGGGGCCAGGCGTCCTCTTTTGAACAATGCAGTTCTGCGAAACTCTGTTCGCACCATCTCAACAACGATACTCCCCCGGGCCATAACTCACGCGGGAGAGGCGTGTCGGACCGTCCTCGTTGACAATACCATGTTCACACGCGTGACAACTGTCGAATATCTGTGACAGGGTGGCACACATACTGTTGCTGGCTCTCTCTTCCTGGCCCAGTTGCTTGTAAGGGCCACATTCCGCACCCAATCCCACTTTTTTTATATTACCGTGGGTGACATGGATCAGGAGTGAAAATGGACATCAGAAGCTTTTTTAAATGGAAAGCTGACAGTGATAATGACAATCCATCTTGTGCAACGAAGAAGCACGTGACCTCAAAGCCGTGTCATGACCTGCAATCTATCAATGTACCTGCTGTCTCCGTCACTGCTGTGCATCCTCCGGCTTGAAAGAGCCAGCTGAAGATTGGCTTTGCCCTCAACTCGACTCTCGCACAGGGGCGGATTTAGGGGGGGGGGGGGGCGGGGGGGGGGGGGGCGACCGCCCCTTCCTGAGCTCCCCAAGGTCAACTTCTTTTAAAATAAAATCATTGATATTGTTAAGAATGGAACCTTCGGCAACCTTTTCCGAGTTTCAACGCTGCGGAAACGAGTCCCGAAACGAGTCCCGACGTGTTCTGGACTGTCGCCCACCTGTCGACGCCTGCCCAAAACGAGTCTCAACGCGTCCGTGACGTCAACGGGACGTGTGTGTGTGTGCGTGTGGGTTCGTGCGCTCCGGAAGGGGAGAGAGGCCTGGCCTAACCGGCCTAACTGCGGAGAACCATGGCTACGACGCACTTCTGGCTACGACGCGGCGGACCTTGCTGCAACGCACTTGGCGGTCGCACCTGCTGCCCTGGCGGAGAGTGAGGGAGAAAACGGACCCTATATAAGGCGGAGCGTGAGGCTGCTCCGTTGTTCTCTTGGATTTGACGACTGTATCGCTACCATGTAATTAAACCGTTCGTTACGTTACCAATTTTCCCACCTCCACTGGACCCCTGGGTTCTTCTCTTCGGGGAATGGTCGTCGTCACGAGCCAGGAAGCCTCCGGACGTGCGGCCTAAGCCCCGCCTCGAACAACTGGTTGGCAGCGGTTGGGATCGGACCATGCGACATCGTCTTCAGATTATGGGTAATTAATTTTGAACTGCTGGGAATCCTTAGTGTTTGACTCGTGCGCTAGGTTTGTGTACAACCTCGCGACAAGTTTTATAGCAAAGCCAAAGCTAAAGAGCAGCGATCATGGATCTGATGAGGTTACTGAGAACAGATTTACTCTGTTTATGTGAAGAATTGGGTGTGGAGGTGGAGCAAAAGATGAAGAAATCTGAGATCAGTAAAGCGATTTCAGAGAGCGCGGAAGCAGAGGAAATTAAAATTGCGTGGGAATTGCTTCAGAACGCTAAGAGTGAAGCTGCAGCAAGAGAGGAACGAGAACAGGCTGCAGCGAAAGAGGAACAGGCTGCAGCGAAAGAGGAACGAGAACAGGAGCGGGCAGCAGCGACAGAGGAGCGAGCGCTGAAAAGGCTAGAGCTCGAAATTGAACAACAGCGATTAAACTCGCAGAACAGTAGAGTTGGGGCTCCGGTACGAGCAAGTGAGACCGAGTCGTATCAAATGAAGAAGCTCATGCAGCCGTTTAAAGTTGGGGAAGACGTGGGCCTATTCTTAGTTAACTTTGAGAGGACATGTGAGAAGTTGAGCTTCGCCCCAGAAACGTGGCCGCAACGGCTTTTGACTCTGTTGCCCTGTGAGGCTGCAGAGGTTGTCGCGCGCCTTAGTGCTGGAGACGCGGACGACTACGACAAGGTGAAGTCCAGCCTTTTGAAGCGGTACCGCCTTTCTGCCGAGGCGTTCCGTCAAAGGTTTAGAAACGCATCCAAAAAGAGCAGCGAGGGCTACTCGGAATTCGCGTACGGGCTTAAAACCAACCTGATAGAATGGTTGAAGAGCGAGGAAGTGTACGAAAGCCGAGACAAGGTAGTCGAGCGTGTGTGCCTCGAACAGTTCTTTCGTAGCATTCCGCAGTCAGTCAAGCTCTGGGTGCAGGACAGGGTGGGAGTCGACTCTGTCGAAAGGGCCGCTGAGCTAGCCGAAGAGTACGCAACGCGTAGAAAGCTGAGCGGAGAGGAAAGCGAATCCGGCCGAAGCGATCAGCGCAAGACCTTCCGACAGGGTAACGGCTCGCGAGAAAACGGGCCCGAGAAGCCCGAAGCAGGACAAAAGGTCCCAGAAAAGAGCGCAGAACACTCGAACGGAGACGAGGCGCGGAAAAGCCCAACAGGGCAGTTCGAGGCAAGGAAGCCG
Source organism: Ixodes persulcatus (assembly GCA_013358835.2). Taxonomy (NCBI): domain Eukaryota; kingdom Metazoa; phylum Arthropoda; class Arachnida; order Ixodida; family Ixodidae; genus Ixodes; species Ixodes persulcatus. The sequence goes on from JABSTQ010009409.1 coordinate 3,161, forward strand.
TTCCTGTGCTACAACTGTCAGGAGCCGGGACACACAGCGGCCAGATGTAAGAAACCGCGGGTTGTGTTCTCGTACGTTGAAGCTTCGTTGAAGCTTCTTCTTCTCGTACGTTGAAGCTTCTTCGTCCCTATCTTCACGAGCTCCAGGTAAACGCAGGGGCGGATTTAGGGGGGGCGGGGGGGGGGGGGGGGCGACCGCCCCCCCTGAGCTCCCCAAGGTCAACTTTTTTTAAAATAAAATCATTGATATACACCAGCCAGAAGTTTAGTTTTTGGCGACATAGCCAATATTTGGTCAACAAAATAGACCTGGGCAACCTCAGCAGACTCCCGACTCCCCCCCCCCCCCCCCCCCCCCGCCGAAGGCCTACCGCCCCCCCAGGCCTGACCCATAAATCCGCCCCTGGGTAAACGGAAAGCCGTGCAGGGTGCTTCGGGACAGTGCAGCGACGATGGACGTTGTTCATCCGTCGTATGTAACGCCATCCGATTTTACGGGAAGGTAGTTTGGATCAAGCAGCTGCTCGAAAAGCACAGTGTCTGTCTGCCTATGGCGACAGTAAGGATAACTGGCCCGTTCGGAGAGCTAGTGACAGAGGCGGCTGTCTCGCAAACAGTCCCGTTGGAATATCCTTATTTGTTTTCTAACCGGTCAGATTTCCTGCTGCGCGAAAGGGGTCAACAACTGGGAGAAGGGCTAGTTCAGTCGTGTACGAGGTCCAAATCGCGTCAGGTCGCCCCTTTGTTGACGAGTGATCCAGAGCCAGAGGCAGCTGATGGGGAGCAAGCACTCCCAGAGTTGGAGGTAGAAAACCGGGATGAGAGGGACCAGGTTGTAGAACAGCCTGACCTCGCAGCGCTAGAAAGCGTACGCCGTCCCAACGAGCCCGCGAAAAAGGCGAAGGAAGACGGGATCATTAAAGGATCTCTCGTAGCTCCGACGTCACGTAATTTGGATCGTCTGTTGCGAGTAGACAGAGTGTCTTTGACAGCCGAGCAGAAGAGCGACCCTAGTGTGTCAGGGTTTCGCTGTACAGCTCAGGAGATTGCTAGGACCAATGTGACGGGGAATGAAAGAGGCGGATTGTTTTATCGGCGCTATAAGGACCGCATTTTCACGTCTAGAAATCACGTGAAAATCGATCACTATGACTTCAGCGTAAGAAAAAGGAAAGGCAAATTTAACGGCAATGCCGATGGGTTGAGCAGATTTTTCTGACATCACGAAAAATAGTAGGGATGATCTCAGAGGTCTTCGTCATCCACGGGAATGAGGATCTAAGTGGGGGCACTTCGTTGAAACCCCAAAAGGACCTCACAAATTGCGAAGAGTTTTTGTCTTTGGTATTTTGTTCATAGTGACCTCGTTGGAAAAATGAGAGTTTTTTTTGGCGACAGGGGGTCTCGATACCGGAATTGTACCAAATTTTGGTATCCGTAATCCAGTCTGGCGGTCTTTGGCGAATTCCAAGCGTTTGACTGCGGTGTGGCGTGGTGTTGTGGGGGACGTTTCCGCTGATGCCTCCGTTGTGAGAGGTTTGGGAGTTTGTTTGGTGCTTGCAGCGTCTTCTCAAGGCCTACTCCAATCCCACCTCTTCAGGCCAGCGATTGTACCAACGGCCATTCGAGGTTTCCCTGGCACCGGAGGGGCTGTTAAGAATGGAACCTTCGGCAACCTTTTCCGAGTTTCAACGCTGCGGAAACGAGTCCCGAAACGAGTCCCGACGTGTCCTGGACTGTCGCCCACCTGTCGACGCCTGCCCAAAACGAGTCTCAACGCGTCCGTGACGTCAACGGGACGGTGTGTGTGTGCGTGTGGGTTCGTGCGCTCCGGAAGGGGAGAGAGGCCTGGCCTAACTGCGGAGAACCATGGCTACGACGCACTTCTGGCTACGACGCGGCGGACCTTGCTGCAACGCACTTGGCGGTCGCACCTGCTGCCCTGGCGGAGAGTGAGGGAGAAAAACGGACCCTATATAAGGCGGGGCGTGAGGCGGCTCCAGTGGTTCTCTTGGATTTGACGACTGTATCGCTACCATGTAATTAAACCGTTCGTTACGTTACCAATTCTCCCACCTCCACTGGACCCCTGGGTTCTTCTCTTCGGGGATGGTCGTCGTCACGAGCCAGGAAGCCTCCGGACGTGCGGCCTAAGCCCCGCCTCGAACAATATACACCAGCCAGAAGTTTAGTTTTTGGCGACATAGCAAATATTTGGTCAAGAAAATAGACCTGGGCAACGTTTGGACCGTGTCATATCTCAGCAGACTCCCGACTCCCCCCCCGCCGAAGGCCTACCGCGCCCCCCAGGCCTGACCCATAAATCCGCCCCTGCTCGCAGCAGGTATGTCAAACTCGTATTCATGCAAAGCTGAGCTTGATCAGATATATAACAACCAATATTAAGATAAGACCCAGCTTGCTAAAATTTTTACTCCAGTTCTGAAATGAGACAGAGTGAGCGTGGCAAGTTAAAACCCGCATCGAGGAAATACGGAAAGGTACAATGACAAGTAACCCTCCGGCGGTAGCCCCGCCGTGCTAGCTTGCAAACACAGCTAACGCAGCTTTCAGATGTCTTCCACGGACCACAACCCGGGAAATGCTTCGAATTAATATTACGTACGAAGAGAATTTTGTGCCGAAAATTAGAGATTTGACCATAGGCCAAATTGGGGTAGCTTTTATAAACTTGTGTAAACGTGAAGTATTGTTAAATAAGGAAATAAAAGGGTATTCATTGCTGCGACACTTTATTATGTGTGCGCGTGACTTGCGTGCACTGTCTTGCCATTTTATTGTTGTACGGCACATATATGATGCCAATACTTGTCTATAAATCTTGGGCTTTTTTTATCTCTTTAAATAAGTATAAACTAAGCGGACTGTTTTGTTGTTTTGCCGCGTCATAGACTAAATTCCTTTTTTTTTTCACTATGCCTGTACATATCTATAAAAATGTTTCTTACATTGAAATTACTAATGCATTGTACTTTTTAAAATAATTGTTTCATAAAAAAATATGTGTATCTTGCAAGCTGTATTTAGCTCTTTCGTATTTTACTGTGGGACCCCCCCCCCCCCCCCCCTTTCCCCTTGAGCGCACAGGCCCAAAAACGGCTTTCAGTTTACCCCCCCCCCCCCCCCCCCCCCCGGCCCAAGACAAAATCCTGCCGACGCCTATGCCAAAATATGAATAACAGCAATAACTGAACCCGCCTCGTCCGCTAGCACGTCGGTTCCCGCGGTGTCGAGCGAGGCCCGAACCTACGTGGCGTTCAACGCTCAACCCAACGAGGTATCGTATATGGATGTATGGGTAGATGGATGTTATTGTTAATGGCTATACTCAGTGGCGTACCAACTTGTTCTTGAGTGGGGGGTGGGGGAGGGGGGCAAACCAGACCTCCCCCTGGAGGGGGGGTCTGGTTTGCCCCCCGGCCAGTGTTGCCCTGCCCAGTGGCGGCTGTTTCAGGGGGGGGGGGGCAAACACATACCTTGAAACCTCCGGTTGGTGCGCCCATGGCTATACCCTTTGTAACGGGCGGTAGCTTGCACCACCTAGCCTAAGTCTAAAAAGACAAACATATAATTTCTCTTGCCCTTTTAAGCAAATTTTCTCCCCTTAACTATCACCAGGCAGTGTGGAATATCACCAGGATGACGTTTGGGGGATCGGGCAGAAATACGAAAAAACATCACCCCCCGCCCCTTTCCCCCGGCGAGGGAGTCGCCATCTTTTTCTGGTCAAACCTAGTTGGCGTTACCCAGCACAGGACAGGGTTGATTGAGACTTTGGACCAGAGCCACGCGGGAGGGAGTCCCAATTTTCCTCTGTCCCGCCTGTTCCCAGCTGTGCTAGTTAGTTGTGCATCATTCAATATTTCCTAGATAAATTCCACAAATATTTTAATCGCCTCTTTGGGAATGCAATCCTTTTCTCTACCGTCCTTCTATCGCTGCCAACGAAACACAGGGCCCCGACCAAATCTGTTACCTCTTCAGGGAGGGCAGGGCGATGCCCTGCACTTCAAAGCCAAGTGCTCCAGTGTCTCGCTATCATTATGGCAGGCGGCACATAGTGTGTCTGTCTTCTGAAATTTATCCCTATACGTCCTCGTCCTCAAACGCCCGTTCTCGCTTCAAACAGTAATGAAGTTCCCAGTGAATCGTAAAACACAATTTTCTTTCTTATGTCCTGTTTTGTGTCCTGTACATTGTTAGAGTTGATTTTTACTGCATTCTAACCTCCCACATTCTTTCACTCCCTTTTCCACTGAAGTAGTCTGCTCAGCCTCATAGCGCCTGTAGGTATTTAAATGTAAGCTTTCGGGTTCGGTTTGTCCATTTTGTGTTAAAGGATGGTGAACCGAAATTTGGATTTCAGAAAAACAATGCAGGAGATGCAGGCGGGACGCTACAATCCCTACAAACGCTACTCGTAAGGCGATATCTCGAATGGCCGGCCGTATTTGAGAAAAAGAGGTCGAGATTGAACGAGGCCGACGAGGCGCGTGACGTCAAAAAATATCGTTTCCTCCTCTCTTCGCTTCGTTCCCTCAAGGCCGCGAGGCGGAGAAGACGCGAGGCCGTTCCCTCTCCTTCTCGGAGAAACATGACGTCAACAAACCTGTCAAATGCGCCTCCTTTTCTTGAAAAATACGGTCATCCGTTTGAGATATCGCTGTATGAGTGAGGTTTTGGTGTTTGTAGCATCCCGTTGCACGCTTTTTGCCGCGTGTTTTGTGGAATCAGATTTCGGTTCAGCATTCCTTTAAACTTTTCATGTATAAATACTTAAATACCTTCCGTACCCACCGCATATCATCTATTTTGGTCAACCTTTGTTCAAATTTCAACTTCCTAATTGCCTCCCTGCTCTCAAAAGACAACCAGCCCACGTCCCCTCCCTCATTTGGTGTCTTTCCATGTGCTCCCAGTGCCAATCTGCCTAATGGCGAATTCCACTGGGCGTTTTGGAGCGCGCCGGGATCAGTTGACCAGATCCGTAATGGAGCACACGATCCGAACGGGGTCGCGCCGCTACGGATTCCCAGTGGAGCATGACCACTGCTCCGGGATCGGCGGATGCCTTACCGTCATTCAACTGCCCGGGAATCCCCTTTCCGCGGCCGCTGCGGTCGTTTCGAAGACGTTTTCGCAATCGCGGCGCTAACACGTGTGTTCGACGCACGAGCGGCAGGAATGGCTCAGGAGCTTGTAGCAAGATTGCCTGAATGCCCGTAGCGCGGCAAAACCTTCTCTTCTCCTTCCTGGAAAACGAACCGACTGTCGAGCCAAGGGTACCAGGGTAAGCAAGCGGCCATTACGAATTCTTCTGAGGCGAGATGGGCGAGATCAGGCGAGACGCCCCGCGAGAAAGGAAGTCACGTGTGTGCGCCGAGGGCTGGCCCGGCTGGCTTCCGGTTGAATCCGCCGAAATCGTCGGAGCGACTTTCTCGGATCCAGATCGAGATCTGGAGCGGGAGCTAATCCGAAACGACCAGTGGAACAAGTCCGTCTCGATCCGATCGCCCAGTGAAATAGGCTCGCTCCAGAAAAGTCGAACCCGGCGCGCTCCAAACCGACCAGTGGAATTCGCCATAAGCTTCTTTCTCGAATTTCTAATCCTGACTTAACCTCTGATTTCATGCACAGCACCCCATTGCCAAAAGACAGTCCTGCGTGGTACTATCACTCCTTTCCATATGCCTCTGACCACTTCACATCTATTATACTTCCATAGTGCCTTGAGCTTCATAATAGATTATTTTTTCCCCTTTTCTAATTATATTCTCCTCATGATCCTCTAGATATTTCCTTCTCTCATTGAGCGAGACTGCCATATATTTGTATTTTCCTACATGATGTATTAGAATGTCTTGTATCCTCAAGGGTTCCCTCTTTTCGTCGTTAAACACAATTACTCCAGACTTGTCACTACTCAAACTCATGCCCTAGGTGCCCCTTCCTTTCCACATATTCTAGCCAGTTCTTATAACGTATCCTGGTTATCTGCTATAAGTACTACGTCGTTCGCATACATCAGTCCTGGGGCCCTAATCTGGACACTTGGCGATAAACTCGGCGAGAATCTGGCGGCCGTGATTGGCTAACGCCGCACTTGACCTTGGCGCCGGCCAATCAAAGCCGCCAGATTCTCGCCGACTTTTTCGCCAAGTGTCCAGATTAGGGCCCCTGGTATTACCTTTACTGCATTTCTCCCTCCTTCCATATAACTCATATCAAAACCTAAGTTGCTCTGCTCTAATTTCTTTTCCATTTCATTGAGATATATCATGAAGCAGGCACGTAGCCAGGATTTTGATTCGGGAAGGGGGGGGGGGCGGGGCGCCCCTGACAAAATGCTGTATGAGGGGGAGGGAGGAGAGGAGGATCCAGCAAAATGGAAGATTTTTTTTTTTTTTTTTGGGGGGGGGGGGGGCAACCCCATGGCTCCACCCCACCCCCCTCCTGGCTACGTGCCTGTCATGAAGAGCATAGGTGACAGTGGACAGCCTTGGCCCTTGTCTGAGCTCTCTCCGTCAGTGTTGTGCGCCCACATGTGATTGGGTGGACACATTCTTCAGCTGCGTCTCAAGTTTGTTGTTTCCAAGCAATTACTGGGAGCGTTTAGCATATCGATACTGCCTATATACAACTCTGATGTTTGCAAGATTACAGCCCAGCTTGCGATCTTCACAGCCCAGCACGCGCACGTTCGTCGCTTCGGAAAACGAGTAAAGCACGCGCCACACGCACGAACGCTGAAAATGGTATCGCCCAGAAGCCCTTTCCTGGAATGATGCGTAGGGCGGTAATGCTTCGGGGGCTCGTGCTGAAGCATGCTTTCAAGCGCGCGCCCGGAGTGTTAACGCACCCGAGGTGACCGGCGGTAAGGGCTCTTCGTTCAGCGTATCTTGCGGTAGAATAAGAGCAGAGGCATTTTGACGTGGCGTCTCACTTGAAGGCTTGTATGTACGGACACATTGTGAAACGAAAGAGATCCCACTATAACAGCCTACTGGTTTGTACAAATTGTTCTCACGTCGTAAGGTAGCCTCACTCGTTTGAAACACGCCCATTCACTCCCCTCCCGCGCAGACACGGGTGAAACGGCGCTTTCGATGATCCGTCTGAGTGCGCGCTCAGTACGGTTTTACTCGCTGTTGCTATACTCGGGGACACGAGCGCACGGGTACCCATAGCTAGGGTGCCTCGATGTCCTTCTGTTTAGGGTGATGCCACCATTTGCAGTACCCGAGGCCGACAGCACGCGCTCTTTCACGCGCTTCTGAACAAAAAAGAAAAATAAACGTGTGGGATAAAATGGCCAGATGTCTCCACCCTAAGTAAAGCGTACATGAAGGCAACCTATCCATAGCCATATGCCATAGCTTTCTCTTCATTGCCAAGAAAAGTTGTCCCCAAGTATAGCAGACGTGTCGTTCGATTGACTTTTTTCTGGTATCATTTAAACGTGGAATAAACGTACACTCCACAATGGGTGCTATCATATAACTTGTGACAATACTTTGTGACTCATTCCGCATGAAAGCTGAAACCTGAGCCTAAAATTGACAGTCGAGGTCTCTCTCTCCGTCACTATCGTATACATATCCCTGAAATGTGGAACATAGATAGACTTCATCATGTCATGATGGAGAAAGAATCATGGAGACATCTCCACCGTTCAAGTTATATGCACCGAACGAGGTGATCATATGTACGTCCGACGTTGACATGACGTCACCCGCTCAGCCATTTTGTGACACGCCTCGCATGTATTTGATACTTGTGTTAATTAATTCTACGATTTACGAATAAATTTGTTACATTCGATAGGTGCGTTTCGTTTCACTGAACTCTGCACGTCGTGTGGTATCACAGCCTACTTGCGGTCGTGTAATATCACAGCCTACCCGTTTTTTTTTTTGTTTTTGTTTTAAAGCGGTAGTTTTATAGAATTATCCAATCTGCAGGAGTCGCGTAAGCACGAAATGTGTAAGTTGGTCAGTCCGTAACCGCCAAACAATATTAAAAAAGAATTGCAATGGCTTAGCTCGGCTATGCCAGGATATACGTAGCGTGAGCGGTCGGGCACGTCGCTCAGCCTCCTGGCGACGCCGCTATGCTGGACGTTCCTCCCTTTGCTCCGGTGTCTCCGCAGCACGTTTAGCCTTCTTCTGTTCGTTCTTCCTACGCTCAACCGCTATTGCCAGGCAACTACTTCGGGATCCGATGAGTTAAGCTTCTCCGCTCTTCTGCGCCGCTGAGCAGCTATTTCGCTGTCCTTCTTCATGGCTATACCACGCTGGCAAACGCCCCGCTATATGTATACCCCCACTGATACCTCTGCGCATCCGCACAAAATGAGAGGCGCTATCAAGCGGCTCCGGTGCAGTTCCAGACTTGGCTACTGCGCAACGGAGGCGCACAGCTGGGCACACGCCGGCGCAGTGCGTCTGCCGCGGCTATGACGTCACTCCTCTGAAATGCGCAGACCGACGAGGCACGCGCGGCGGCGGCTCCAGCGTGCCAGCTGTGCGCCGTGTGACGTCACTGCTCCTCGCGCATGCGCAGCACGGCTCTGGAGGAGCCACGCGAAACTGCTCAACCTCGGCCAGTGTAGCTCACGCTACAAAAAAGACTGCAATTATTACCAGGAATTTTGAACCCGGTCACCGGCGCGGAAGCCGTGTGCGCCGCTGACTGAGGTACGGACCCAGCACGCAGGAGCAGGATGAGCAGAAGCAAGGGGGTGTGAGAAAGCGCGCTGAGCGGAGAATGGCGAAAAGGGGAAGAACGAAAGGAACAGAACAGGTGGGGTAGAAAGAGCGCGCAGTGAAGAGGAATGAAAAAAGCACAAAAGCGCGCTTTCCGTCCGTTGGTGACCCAGAAAAGTCAGCGCAAAAGCTTTGTATCCGTAAGGGAAGCGTGCGCAGTGTTACAAAGAGAATGGTGTGACGTAAACTGTTTTCATACAGAACCCCGTACTATGCACCACCTGAACCAAGAGCACCACCCTCCTGCAGGCACTGAAAGAAAAGGCCGGTTCACACACTTGCGTTTGAGTGCGTTTGACTGCGTTGCGTCGAGAACCGAAAGCGAGTCACCGGCTTATTTGTGCTTCTTATAAAGCGTGGAATCCAATTCAAGGAATCATCTTGGCACGCGAAATAAGCGGCAGGGATGTCCTGGTTTCTCGCAGCCGCAACGCAGTCAAACGCAGTCAAACGCAACTGTCTAAACCAGGCTTAAAGCCTGGTTCAGACAGTTGCATTTGACTGCGTTTGACCGCGTTTGACTGCGTTGTGGCTGCAAGAATGCAGGAATCTCTGCTGCTTATATCGCGTGCAAAAATGATTCCTTGAATTGGATTCCACGCTTCATACGAAGCACAGATGTGCCGGTGACTCGCTTTCGGTTCCCGACGCAACGCAGTCAAACGCACTGAAACGCAAGTGTCTGAACCGGCCTTTAAAGGCCGGTTCTCACATGCAGTGTAGCGCTGCTACAGTGCTGTTCACGTGTCGTCAGCTATACTTATCGTCTGTCATGAGCAACAGTTTTGACGGTGCGATATAAGTGTGGTGAACGTTCCCGTCAGCACTCGCTTAGCCCAAAGTCAGCGCTGAGGTTATAGGGCTGCGATGTACGTGTGAAGGCCTGTTCACACATGCAGCGGAGCGCTACAAGCCTAGCGCTGACCTCGCGCTAAGCACGTGCTCACGGCAGCGTCCACCAGCTTTGTATCCCACTGTCAACACTGTTGCTCATGCATGGCAGACGATAAGTAGCGGACGACACGTGAGGAGCGCTACATTAGCGCTTCGCTGCATGTGGGAACCGGCCTTGAAGAGGCCTTCAGGGTCATTTTGTCCTGGGCACCACCCGGACTAAGAGCAGCACCCACCCTATAAATATACCGCATTTAATTTTTAAATGTGATAGCCTTTTTAAATGCGCGATAGCAATCAGGAGAGGCGACCATGCATCTTACGTGAAGGAAATCCTGCTGCGGCAATACATCAGCCCACTCTGTCAACATGACAACCAACCTCTTCGAAGGCACTCCAGCGACATTAATCATCCACCCGCTCTACAACGGAAACCTTGTACCATGCCACTTTGTTCAGCTCTCGATGGTGAAAAACAAAACTGCGCGAACAGCTATTACCAACCCCTGACGATGGTCTTTCAAGTATAGTGACATTCCTCCTGGGATTCGTTTAGAAGGGTGGGTCGTTCTTCGCAGCGTCAGGGAGAAGACTTCAACGCGATGTAATAGTTGGGAGAAAACTGCATTTGATCAGTGAAGAGTGTATCAAAAACGTTTTACTTGTGTAAATTGTTACTTGCGCGAACATGTCTTGCACGTTCGCGCAACAATGGTTGGCGGTATACGCGAAGTGTGAATTGACTCCGTAAGTGTGACGTCAGGGGTCCAAACAAACCGTTGCTAGGATCGTTGTTATGGACAAATACATGTGGCTAGGTTTCGCTACGAAAACCCGACCGCTCAAAAATCAGGAGTAGGATTTAAACTTCTAAAAATCACAGATATAGAAATCTTATATGTCATATATGTTTCGACAGAAGTGTGCCGGCAATCGCTTGTTTCTGAAATATTTACGACTACAACTTCCGGTCCTCAAGATTCTTGCAGCAGACGACAAATGCAAGAAGTATATATGCGGTCTGCCACACGCCGGCCGGCGAAGCCGGCGCCGTCGTTTGAATCGTGGGAATAAAGACGATATTCTGATATTGAATTTGTTTGAAATATAATGAGTTTCAGACACTTATAAGCATTCATAGTGGGGTGCGATGCAAAATATGGTTTATCGAAAGTCCGGGCGTCGATCGAGATGATCGTGCTAAAACATCGCATTGCATGCCCCGTGAGAAAAGCACTTCAGGCGATCAGTTGAGATCCCAAATTTTGTTTGCGGACTCGCGCTATGGGAGGGTGCTTCGTACCTGGTTGTAACCATCATGTGGAGAAAGATTGTTGCAGTTTATTCAGATTTCCGCAAGACCCCAAACCGCGAAAGGACTGGATAAAAAACATAAGGTGAGTTTATTACAGATTGTACTCGCATCGCGGGTTAGATGGGGATCTTCACCAAAAGAGCACATCCACGAAATTTGATGTATATATACCAAGGAAAAAGAAAAGCAAAATACTGCGAAATCGCGATAGACATGCAATTCTTTAAAAACTTGACAACCTCAATAATAATAATAATAAACGACCTACCTCGACGGCGTATAATTTGCTTCTCATGCTGGCTTGCACTACGCCGGCAATGAAGACGCCCGCTGCAACAGAGGCCAGCTAATCTATCGTGTCGTCTGCTACCGAAGCAAAGCGGAGTGTAATACTTCAGAAATGGCTTTCCTCGTTGCAATACTACACTGAGACGACAAGAACATCTTCATAATTAGATATCAAGAAGTTAGGTTGCTTACAAAAATTATTTTCTTAAGGCCCGTTCACACTCTTGCGACCTCTTAAACCTGGGTTCCTTAAAACTTAAAGGGATTGTCCGGTCAAATTTTGTATTTGAGAAAACAATTAAATATCTTTGTTATTGCCTCGAGACGGATCGTACGTGCAATATCTGAATTTTATATGCCCCTCTGCGTGAGTAATTGAATTTATGCTGCTCCAATCGCATTCTAGCGTAAACGCAGATTTCGTTGAAACATTGAAGCTCTGACGTCACAAAACACAAAGCGAGCATTTTTGCCTGCCTCAGCATGCTTAGTTTTTGTTGTGGTGCTCGACTTGTTTCGTAGTTGGGTGAGATTTTTGTTGCGCGGTTGTGTGCCACAACCACCGGACAGCACATGCGAGCCAAGACACGACGTTCCACACTTTTCCGCGAGATGTGAAGTGACGAATGAAGTGGACCGTCGTCGTGCGTAGGTACTAGGTTCTCATCAAGATCGAGATCCCGTTTATGCAGCAATCATCTCACAGAGGAGAGCTACGAGCTGAGCTCGAAGCGGACAGAAGGCTCTTAAGCTGAGGTGTGATGCTGTGCCAACGATATTAAACTACGTCCATCCACTTCTCGCCCAAATCGGATCAATCAATTTGATTATGCAGCGAAACCGAAACCAACAGCAAGGCCATCTGGAAACCATACCAGAAGTTGTTTTTAGCACGCGTGCAGCCCGATTCTGTTTGACCCGCGTGTGACAATGGGGCGTGACTACGATTCACCAAGCTCGTTCAAGTCAAGTGACGACATGCATTTGAACGATTCGCCGTTTGTCTTCGACCCGCGGACATCACCTCTGAGGGAACGACCCGCAGCCTCATCACCGATCCAGTAGATCCGCTGACATGTGTACCCAGATGCCGCTTCGTGTACTTATACTGCCGCTTCAGAGGCGAAATCTGCATCCTTTGCTTTGCAAGCGCCCCTAGTTCGATCGGTGGCCGTCGCAGTTGTGTTTTCGCGAAACGGCATACGTTTGCTCGAAGCTTATGGCTGTTTTCGAGTAATTTCCTGCTAAAAGGCGTGACTTTTTTTGCAAATGCTTGGGAACTGCATTAAAAGAACCGTATTTAAGTAGGGTACAGCCTAGGAGACTATATAATTCGAAACAAAATACAAGACATCTATCGACCAACGCTTGGTATCCCTACCATCCGACAAGCTTTTGCGTTTTGTGACGTCACGCAGCACCTACGGATGTCAGCCATTGACACTGGCGAAATTCGGGGTGCAGTTTCGTACATAGGCTCATGAAAGGTTTAATTAATAACGGGAGATCATATATCAAAATAAAAATGACGTTTGTCTACATGAGGGCTCCCTCGACGTAACGAGCGCAAGAACTTAAGTACTTCCGGTTTCGACCGGACAATCCCTTTAAATGAGAGCTAAATGAGAGGACACACTGACGCCATCTATTGGGTAGCAGTGTAAACTCGGCGGTCCGGCATATTTTTCTTTTATTTCTCTCGCGCATTATCCTTTCTTTCTTGGCTCGAAAACCTTTTGTCAATGTTATAAACGAGCCTTTCTATGGGTATTACGCACATTTGACCTCGGAAATACCGCAAAACCTTCGCTCTTGTGAAATGCAGTTCCAGGGTCACCGTATAGATGGCGCCACAATGCCAGTGTGTTCCCTCGTTCTAAAAAAATTTAAGATGTTTTAAGAGATCTCGTCTCTCTCAATCGTACTCGGTCGCAAGAGTGTGAACGGGCCTTTACTTGTAAGCAAAAATCTAGCCTCATGTGGAGCCTCCATGCATTAGTCCATAGGAACGGAACGGTTTGTTTGGACCCAGACGCCATGCTGTGACGTAGTCACTTACGGGGTCAATTATGACGCTGTCTGCGAATATAGCAGAAGAGGAAGTTTCAATAGCGCCGCAGCAGTACCAAGCGGTCAGTTCTTTCCGGCCTCGCCTGCCTTGCCTACGTCTTGATGCATGAACGGTGGCCTCTCCGGGATGGTCCCCGAGTACGGCGTATCGGTGAGCGGTACATCTTTCCCGAGAATACGAAACAAAGAGAGCAGGAAGCAAGCGCGAGAGCCCAAGCCTTTTTTGTAACGATGACCGCATTGTACATGGCAGGCACGTGACGTCATTGCTTCGAAGCACCTGCTTCAGATTGGGCGCTCGCAGCAGGTAGACTACCGACCACCGTGCTACCGGCGCATAAAGCCTAGGGTGCCTTCATGTGCGCTTTGCTTGGGGTGATGACATCTGGCCATTTTGTTTCGAACGCTTATTTTTATTTTTTGTTCTGAAGCGCGTGAAAGGGCGTGTCCCTGCACGCGCTCGTGGCGCTGACTGTGCTACGGCGACATTTTGTTTCCTGCGATTTCTTTGTATTTTCCCTGTGAGCGCGTGCTGTCGGCATCGGGTACTGCAAACGATGGCATCACCCTAAACAGAAGGGCATTGAGGCACCCTAATAAAGCCCCTTCCTCAGAGGTGCCGACAACCACTGTTGGGCTAACGCGCGAGTCACATGCCACGAGCGAATGCTGTGCCGCCATTCGCTTGCAAGTGCCGCATGGGGCACCGGCCTCGTGCATTGGCGTATCATGCTATTTGCCGATATTTGAAAGAAAAACACGAACACATCAAGGTGCTTTACCCAAAGCCTCTTCATGTTTCAAAAGTAGCGCAATGTGCGTCTATGCACGAGGCACCAGCAACGTGCAGCCCTTGGGAAGATCATGGCGTCACAGCTCAGCACTGAGCTAGATTTCAGACGCCGTGTTCTTCCCAGAACTGGCACGCGGCACGTGTCTCGAGCATATCCACAACAATGAATGGCGCCACTTTTCCCAGGATATAAGGAGTATTCACTGGCCATATTTGTGGGTGCTGTCTAGAGCGCATGCTCAAAACCAGGGGCGGATTTAGAGGGGGAGGGGGGGGGGGGTCCGGATGTCCTGCATGTGTAAAAATTTAGGGCGCGGAAACGGGAAGGGGGGGGGGGGGTCTTAAACATATGATACGCTGACCAACACCTGACCCCCCTCTCACAAAATACCTGCGTCCGCCCCTGCTCAGAACGAGCCCCCATTGATAGGCTGCTAAGACCGGCCATTTTGACGGTGTGGAATGCACGTTACAAAAGAACCCTGGAACCCCTTCTGTCACCTTTGTTCTCAATGCATATGGAACGGGTCTTGCTTTCAAGAACCTAGGAACGGCGTCAGGGCGTAAGAGCAACTTGACCGGGGGTCCCTCCAGTAACCCCAGGCCTGGCTTGAAAAGATCCGAGTATTCAGCCAGGATAGCTGGTAGGTCGTTTTGGCTCATTGATACTGGTCTCGATTCCCCCGGCGACGTCCCGTCTCCAAGGTGAAGCACAGGGACACCACAAGCTCCCATGTCACGGATTAAGTCCCGACCGCACAACGACGGTCCAGCGCAACCCAACACGATCAGTTTACCGCCGACCGTCGCCCCTTCGTAGGTGACTTTCAAGTTTAACTCGCCAAGGACAGGTAATCTCCCCAGAAAACATGTCAGCCGAACTGTAGTTTTCTTAAGCTTCGGCCATGATTTCTTGAACCTCTCGTAAATGTCCTGTGACACGACGCTGACCGGTGAACCGGTGTCGACTTGCATGACGAGCGGTACACCTCCCCAGACGAACTTCTGGTGTATGGGTTCCACAAACCCAACGATGTTGCCATCCGTGAATCTGCAGTCTAAGGTCAGTAGCAGGCTTTCGTCGGTCTCCGATGAACTCGTCAGTTCTTCCAAGGCGTTGGACGTCTTGCCGTAGCGCGCCTTGTCGCAGGTCCTTCTCGGTTCTTGTGTTTTTCGGTCAGGGCACTGTCGTGCCAAGTGACCATGCTTCCCGCAGCAGAAGCACTTGGCTGATCTGAATTTGCACGCGTCCGCTGTGTGTGTCCCTGCTCCACACCTTCGACAAAAACCCGGAGGACTTGCGTTCCGTCGTCGTTGAAAACCTTTGTTGGACCTCTTAACATGATGTTTATCAGGGGTGACTGCGTTGATTTCGGTCTCCGAAGTCCGTGGTAACTTCATGGCTGCGAGGTTACTGGCGGCCGTTTCAGCAGCCAATGCGATAGCTTCTGCTTCCTTCAGAGTCACTTCGCGGCGAGCTAACAATAGCTTGCGCACGTCTTCATTTCGTATTCCGCAAACCAGCCGGTCGCGTAGCATCCGATCCAGCATCGTGCCGAAATTACATTTCTCCGCTTGTCGTCGAAGTTCCACGAGAAATGTCTGCACGGTTTCATCTTCGTTTTGGTGCCTGTTGAAGAATTTGAAGCTTTCGGCGATTTCATTGGGTGTCGGTGAGAAATAGTCGCCCAAAGCCTTGACTACTTCTTCGTACGATAGGTCGTTAACCGTGTTCGGTGCGCACGATGCTCCCAACACTTCAATTGTCCTCGTACTGAGAGCTGAGACAAGTAGCGCACGCTTCTTCCCAGGGTCGGTCACTGCGTTACCCTCAAAAAATGCCTCAATCCGAATTCGGTAAGCAGGCCACTTATCTGTTGCGTCATTGAAGTGGGGAACCACGTAGGCCATGCTGACGGCGGTTCTGTTAGAGTTGTCTGCCTGCGTACTATCGGCATTCGACGAAGCACCAGCAGTTTGTGGGTCCATTCTTCTTCCTCGTCGCCACTGCTATAAAGTGGACACGACCGACCCGTGTGGCAGCATGATGACAACTGAGGTTTATTGCCAGAAAAGAAAGCTTGAATAAAGAAAGAAGAAAACAGACACAGAAAGAAACCCCGACACGTGCGAGTGGTGCTGGCTTTGCTCGTGCCATTACGTCGCTGTCAGTCATTACTCTGTTGCTGCATCGTCACTTCCCAACACTAGCCATCAGCACGCGCTCGGCAGTCGCGCACACAGCTATGGCCGCCAGTGAATACTTCCTATAGGGAGTATTCACTGGCGGCCATAGTTGTGTGCGCAACTGCTGAGCGCGTGCTGATGGCAAACTTCCACAGTTATTTTTGAACGTGCATTGCACACCATCAAGCTTGCCGGTCTTACCAACCAATTAATGTGGGCTCTTTCTGAGCATGCGCTAGCACCCACAAATATGGCGTCCAGTGAATAGCCTCTATAGGGGCTTTAGCTTTACCAGCACATAGAGTGCCTTCATACACACGCGCGCTTTTGCTTGAATGGTGATATCTGAGCCATTTTCCCGCCCAATCGTTTTTTTTATGCATTTTGAAGTGCGCGCAATCCGTTGTCACTTAGCTCGAGCGCGTAGCTTTGGCTAATGCATAGACGCCATTTTACCACCCAAGGCACGCACCGAGTGCACGAGAGCGTCACGCGCTGGCACATTCAGGGCAACAATGGATGTCTTCACCCTGAGACAGACAGACATGTATACCCTACCAGCACAGCGTAAGTTGCGCCCTCTTATGGTTCCTACTCATAACGTCACGACCAGGATTTGCAATGGGTGAGTGGGTGAGAGAGCTTATTTATTGAAGGAATGGATCGATGAGGAATCGGTACATCACGATTGCTTGATAAAACAATCCAATCGGAAAGGGGGAAGGGGACTATGGGAAGGGTAGGGTGAGGACGCTAAGTGTAACTGGCGATTGCAGGGGATTTTTGCTGGATGTCCATTAGATGTAACACGGTGCTCTGGGAAACGATGATCACGAGCTTCCACCGTATTTACACCACCAAATAAACTCGTCGTTCTCAAGTGATGATAAGTGGCCAATATTACAAGCATCTATCCGTTCCTATAGATGTTTGTGATCTTCTACTTATCGTCAGTTGCGAACGACGCGTTTGGTGGTGTGAGCACGGTAGAAGCTGGTGATCGTCGCTTCCCAGACAACCATGTTGTATCTAATGGACATCCAGAAAATATCCCTCTGCAAAATATTACATGCCCAGGGGATGTCAACAAACGTTCAAGTTATGTCTAGAGGATATCCTCAGGATCTGTCTATTGCCTGGGGGTGAACGTCCACAAAAAGTTGAGACGATGAACTACTGATGTCCACAGGACGTGTCTTGTATACTGAGACACATACAAAGAACATTTTAGAGACATGCCATCTGAACAATTGTGGATATCCACAAAACGTTTAGGGGATGAACTCAGTGTCCACAGGACGTGCCTCTTGTACTGTCGAGAAATACAAAGGACGTTCTAGCAGGGTGTTCTCGAGCAATATTCAGGCGTAATAAGCCAAACGAATACGCAAATGAATGCGGTGAAATTAGACTTTAAAGATAGGTGGCTTGGCGTTGCATTTTTCACACGCAAATTTAATGAGTTTCGGAAAATCGGCAAGAAAAGAAAAGCTCAACATCTTCTACAATACCACATGTTCCGCGGTACCAGACGAAACAAAAGCTTGAAAGCCTTTTTTTTGAGGTGAGCATCCGAAAGCAAATCCAAGTGAGTGTGGTATCGACTATGAGTAGCAATGTCAACCAGACGGTGTGTTTCTTTTCTCAACATGCATATAAAATAACACGTCTTTCCTTTCTTGAATTTTTCAAATAAACGTAGTCACAAGATTTGAGTA
The DNA here is from genome assembly GCA_013358835.2 of Ixodes persulcatus. Classification (NCBI taxonomy): domain Eukaryota; kingdom Metazoa; phylum Arthropoda; class Arachnida; order Ixodida; family Ixodidae; genus Ixodes; species Ixodes persulcatus. The sequence goes on from JABSTQ010009409.1 coordinate 21,211, forward strand.
TGATAAATGCACCACCTAAAGACACTTTTGTGAAGTTTTACTGCAATTTTTTCCTTGGCTTATTTATACGACTTTTCTACGAGTGAATAGCGCTTGGGAACACCCTGTAGAGGTGTGCCATCTATTCATTTTCCTTTCTCTGCTGGTGAATGAGACTCGCGTCATGTAGCAATTATTGAAGAATTTGTATTTCTATTTATTCCCAGCACTAAAGATATAGAAAATGGCTCACTTTATGCAAGGTAACAATAATAAAAAAGAGAAGTTTCTTTTTGAATTTTGAGAATTACCTGTTCCTAGGTATACGTAAAGGTTAACTATAACAACTCCGGCTTTTTTTTTTTTTGCCAATTGTCACCCAGCATGGGCACTTCCTAAATGCAGGGTGGGCAGAGATACTCCAAAAAGTATTCGGGAGTGCAAATACTGAGATGGCGTGTATTTTAAGGCCCAAAGTACAGATACTGAGATACATTTGTCCTTTATGCAACGGGATATCCCTGAGATACTTCGGCAAAAACGGCGAAAAAGTATTCCGGATTGAAGATACAGATACTTGTAAAAATACATTTGTTCCCGAACGGTGCTACGTGGGGAAGGTGTAGTTCGTGGCGAATGCAAATGCTAATGTATGCTTGTGATCCTTTTTTTGTGTCATTTTATGTACTTCTCCTTGTCCCAAACTCTTTATTTATCATTAATGCCGCTAAAAGATACGAATCAAAACATGTCAGCCCCGGTGAACCACATAGTTACTGAACAGTAAAGACTGCGTGCCTTGCTTAACAAAAGGCGTCTGCACGAAATGCATCCTGTTTTGCCGTAAGGGCGCATCTCAAACTGTCATCTTATATGCTTCTGAGTCACCCATAATGTGGGGAGATTAGACAACAGAGCCGTACCTTTTCTACACTAAACTCCTTCACAGTGTTCGCTCTACTGTGGAGCTTTGCGCGAGCGGAGCTTATCCTGTAATTCTTGCAACCAGCCTTCTCTATGATCATGAACGACAACAAATGTAACGATATACCTAAGTCTGGCAAAGTATCGCGATACAAGCGTTAAATTGTAAATGTATTTCACTATTGAGATACAAATAATGTTTTCAAATGTATCTCGATACAGAGATTCAAATAATCGATAGTATCTCTCAGACACTATCGTGATACATTTGTACCGCGATACTGTCCAGTGTCACAACCAAAAAAAAAAAACAAAAAAAAACCAGAGTTCTCCGGGTGTGACGTTGGTAAAGGGTGGACCACTGACCGAGCGATAGGTCCACGTTCTGGTAGAGAGTCTGACCAATGAAGAGAGACAGAGACGTAGGATGGGAACACAAAGACACTTTACTTTAGGGGTAGGCAGAAAGCTAAGTACGATACATACGCTCTGCACAAATAGCTTCTGTAATAATGGCTAGAGCGCTTACAAAAATAGGGTTTACGATCAAGGTTTACGAAGGCTTATAAAGTCACTAATGAAGATGTTACGATTAACCGAATTAAACGATGTTAATTAAAGAAGTAACAGCGAGTGCGGAAAGTCTCATCTGACGAGTCGATGGTTGACGTCTCCCTGCGCGGTCCGTCCAAGGTGGAGGAGTTCCGGCGGTCGGCTGGCTCACTATGGGCGGGGCCCCCTGGCCTCGCACCCACTTCTTCAGCTGACACGCTCACACACAGCAGAACTCCGTCCTGTACTTGTCGAGAGGCCGTCGACAGTGGTCTCGTCGCCCCGCTCGACGACGCGATGCGTCCGTTCGCCTCAGAGTCTCTTCTCGCACTGTCCTTTGTTCCTCGCACTCAAACCGAGGTTCGCGCACCTAGCGTGGAAATTCCCCTCCCCCAGACTGTCATTGCCCTGCGGATCTGCCCTTTGGCCCTGAAAGCAGTCTGCCCCCTAAACCCAAACATTCCCTGCTGTTTAAAGGGACACAACTCCGCTAGGTTCAAAGACCGCAGGCTATATTTTTGTGTTTGGTTTGTTTTAGGGCAGAGTATACGGGACAGCGTGCCTCGCAATATTTATGCCTGTGGTCGCCACAGACGCGGCCGTCTGCGTCCCATGGCTTCGGGAGTATTCACCGAGCCCCCGGCAAGGCAGCCACGAACCGGGGGCTACACGCGTTAGCCCACTGAGCCCGGGCGGGCGAGGTGAGAGTAAGGGAACCACCGAGCGAGGTGCCGAAAAACACTTCCCGCACGCGTCGGAGAATCCGAAGATGGGGGAAGACTGCGGGAGACCAGGAGGCCGCTCACGTCGACAGACACTTCTCACCGACCTTAGTATATTACCCTTGCCGTTTTATGTGACACCCAGCCCTGCCTGAAAGTATGCAAGAGCCTGTAAGTCATTATACATAGCCAGCTCTGGACGATATCAAACTTCCTCCTCACCTTTTTCACGGCACTTGAGTGAGTGAGAAAGGAGTATGAAGGGGTCGGGTGATGTATGTAAACAACCTGACTCGTGGACTGTTCTTCCTATCACATAACTTGTAAAATACACGTAATTTTTTTTTATCTTGATTTTAAACTTTTAACATTGTCACGAATGACAGATAATGAGGCGAGGAATGAACAGAAACTACACGTTTATTTTTGGCGAACTTGTGCCGAAAACAAAAACAAAAAAACTGTGGCTCCAATCTACGCTGTGAAGGTGGTTGGACAGCGAAGCTGTAAACGACACCCACAACGATTACCCATTGCGACTTCACTTGAAAATTCACACACGTGGCTCTACAAAGAGTGAAACCAGAGACAAGTGAAATGTACTTAACCACATCCTTTATTACTTCACAACGACATTCACGACTACTTTATGATCAGTTCTCACTGTAGAGATATTCTTTGCTAAGGTTAAATCAATGCATGATCCATGAATGGTGGTAGGTTGAGTTGCATAGGTGAAGCACATGTTATATATAAAAGCGTGGTGACATCACTACGTTATTTCTATTCTGTTGGGTATTTTCCCACCCAGAGTAGCTTACGCAACCGTAATCTTTACCGGGAAACACACGTGGGGAGAAGGAACGTGCTTCGCAATGTTCGCAGAAGCCGTTATCATCCATTATACGGTTCGCACTTCACACGAGGGCTTCGGATGACGTCAACCCCTTTCGAAGCAGCTGCAAACCTAATCTTTACCAAAACGCGTGGGAGGGTGTTCCTATTGTTCACACGCGCCTTATCATCCATCATGTGGTTTTGTTGCTTGTTTTGTGATTTTCGTTTTCGAAACGTATACTGAGCTGTATGCTGTATGCCTGATTTCAAAGGAGATATGCTGTTTTGCCTCCAATTGTTCGCCGGGAGTTTTTTGCTTACAACGCCAATGACACGAAAATTTCTTTGGCTGGTAGAGGGATACATCATACAGCTTCGCTGTAAAATACAAAAAGGTAGCGTCGCAGGCGTCGAAGGTTGGCGGAGTACAATCGAGCGCAAGAGCGAGACTGACTCCGGACCGCCACGCGGAGCATCTTCTGTACCAGGGTGGGTTTCTGGAACGTTCGGCGTAGAACGTTCCGCACGTAGAACATTGGTAACTCGATCAGACGACAAGGTTCTCGAACTTACGAGAGCGTCAAGTTGAAAGAATAAACAAAATAGTAGTCCGCTTCCTGGAATTGAGCCTGGAACCTCCGCGCGATAGCTAGCACGGTAACCATTCGGCCACGCACGTGCTCGCTTGCGACGCGCGTGGCATTACTCCTCCCTTTTAAAAGCGCATCGTCTCGATGCGACGTGCCGGGAAACAAAGCAGCAAAACAGACAAAAATAATGGCAAACTACGGGAACTTGTACAACGCAATCCTATCGAGCGTAGTACAAAACGCAATTTAAGACGCAAAACAGACGACTTCAAGGAGCGCGACGCGATGAAGTCCTTGCTCCGTCGGGTATCGCCTCGTAGTTCAAGTTCTCGAGTCGGCGAAGCACCTTGTAGGGTTCGAAGTACCGTTTTAACAGCTTCTCGCTGAGACCACGGCTGCGAATAGGTGTCCACACCCACACTCTGTCTCCGGGCTGAACGTGAACGTCTCGACGACGAAGGTTGTAACGGCCAGCGTCGACATGTTGCTGGTCTTGAATCCGGAGTCGGGCGAGCTGGCGGACTTCCTCGGCCCGTTGCGCAACCACCTGGGCGTCGTCGCTCCCATCGTCAGCTGGCTCGTGGGGTAGCATCGCGTCGAGCTTCGACCATGTACCAGCTGGAAAGGTGTAACTCCGGAGGTCTCTTGAACCGCAGTGTTGTAGACGAACGTAACGTATGGCAACACCTCGTCCCAGGTCTTGTGCTCTACGTCGACGTACATATAGATCATGTCGGCAATTGTCTTACTGAGCCACTCCGCCAGCCCGTTGGTCTGCGGGTGGTATGCCGTGATGCGACGATGGCTGGTGTGGCTGAGATGAAGAATGTCTTGCGTCAGCTGCGCCATGAGACACCCGATCTGTAATGAGGACTCGAGAAGCGCCATGTCTAGGACGACGGACTCGACGAAGAACTTGGCGATTTCCACAGCAGTTCCCGACGGAAGGGCTTTTGTCTCGGCGTATCATGTTAGATAATCAGTGGCTACGATTATCCAACGGTTTCCCAGGCTTGACTGAGGAAAATGACCAAGTAGATCCATTCTGATCTGCTGGAACGGTGCAGTTGGCGGAAGAATTGGCTGCAGGAGACCTGCCGGTCTCGTCGGCGGTTTCTCGCGTCGCTAGCTCTAGTGACATGATCGTGTGTAAAGGCGGGCGGTTTTGAGAGCTTGGGCCAGTAATAGTTGTCTCCGAAGTTCTCTTTGCAGAGTACACCTTGTCGAATGGCGAAAATCGATAGGGCTCGTGAGAAAACACGCGACATGGTACTCCATCGCTCTTCCAGGTGCTCTATTACTACACGCAGCTCAGAATCGTCTCGTTGAACTCGTGACTTGTCGTCGGTGTTCACTGCGCCTAGGAAGAACTCGTCGTCATCGTCGTCATGCTGCTAACATGCAAAAAGCTAGAATAGCCTGGTGTTGCATCGTGTTAACAGCTTTATTGCAGTTTTTTGTCCAATATTAAAACAATAAATTAAATATAGACTTTCTGCCATTGACAAATTGGGCTCCAGGTTCATTTCTTCACAGCCTGCAGAAATAAAATCTCCTTGAAATCACTAAGTTAGCAAGCCAAGGTTTCAATACAAAAAAAAGACAAAAAAAAAAACAAACAAACCGACGGGCTTGTAGTGGTTAAGAATGCTAACCACCATTTCCTAGTCGAAAAGTGGTACAGAAGGCTGACTAGGACAATTCCTTTCAACTCCCAAAAACCACAAGTTGCTTCCGCTAACTGCCGAGTCCTCCGCCTACTGTAGCGAAAGAAAACTTGTTTGTACATAGATATTTCACAACAAGAATTAAACTATCATAAATAGTCCCCCCCCCCCCCCCCACAAACACACACAAACACACACGCTGAGGGTAAAAATGCTACAATGGTTTAATGAAAAGAATAAGCATATCTGATCGATAAAATAAATACACGAGCCTTCTTGCCCAGCATTTCGTGTTACAGCTTGATCCGGCAAGGGGCATGCATGTTCCAGTCACTTATTCATAACACATTCTACGTCGTTAACTGTTGCAATAAACTTTGGGTCTGACCTTACAGCACCTGGAAAAGCAATTTTTTTAATACAAATTAAGAGGGTCGAATGGTATTTAACAGCATATCATTAGTGCCAAACTTGTTATTATTTTATGGATTTCATGTTTTCGGGGTTTATTTTTCTTCGAATTCTTACGTGTTTTTTGGAGTTTATTTTTTATCTCAGATTTAGTGATGAACCAAACAAAAAAAAAAATTGCCACTTATCAGGCCTTACATGGAAGAAAACAGGATATAGGCATAGGATTTGCCAACCTTTAGAGAACACGTGCATGACCCTATAATACTTGGAAATAGTCCCAGACCAAAAGAAGGAAACAAGCTAAGAGCTGGGGTTTACCATGTAAGCAGCAGCCCTCTGGACAGAGTGTGGGCTGTATTCCAGGTCAACATAAGAAAGCTTGCTTAAAGTTTGTCCCCGTGAAGCTTAGGTTTTTCTTATTAACGTACACCTTCAACTAGGGGTTTTCGGTTTTTACCGATCGTGGCCCTCGAGATTAATTTTTGGGTTTATCAGTATATGCCGAAAATACAGAACATCCATCGCCTCAAACCAGATACAATACCAACTTCATCGGTGTCCCATTTAGAGTCAACGCTAGAGATGGGGTGCGAAAAGTCCAAACTCAAATCGGGCTCTCATTCCCTCCCTGGGATGACAAATATGCCTCCGCTACTTACCTCTACACTCTAAAAAAAGATATGGTCGTAAAATAACGCTTAGGGGTTCTTCAGCTTGTTCATTATTTTCACCCTAAAAACTTATTTAAAAAAAAAAACTTTTGTGAAAAAAAAACACCTGTAAGGGCTTATATAAGCTAATGTTTTGATGCGGAAGAGTTCTTCATCGACCAGTTGCCTTTCTAGTGCGCCAGGGGGCGATGGTGCTGAGGCGAAACCGCTCTTCACGAGCTGAAAGAATTCTGGGGGCGTCGGAGAACCTTTCAATAACGGATTTGTTTAGAGCGGTAGCTTTCCGAATTGCCCAGGAAGCACAAAACGTCGAGAGGATGTCGAAATAAGGTCCTAGATGTTGGGCAACGTCGAAGTCCTTAACAAACCTTTTATCGACGGCATTGGTACGTCCACATGAGAGGTTCCGACAACGTCAAACACGCGACGTAGTGACAGCGTCATGAGCTTCACCTCGACGTCTTCAACAGAAATCGACGTCTGTTGCACGTCTTGTATGAGAAGTTCTTTGAACGTCGAGCAGGAGACGTCATAACAAAGTTCTGAACAACACCTTGACGTCTTCGACATTAATCGACGTCAGTTCTACGTTTTCTGCGGGAAGTTATTTGAACGTCGAGCACGAGACGTCCCAACAATGTCCTGAGCAACACCTTGACGTCATCGATATTATTCGACGTCAGTTCTACGTTTTTTCGGGAGGTTCTTCGAACGCTGAGCGCGAGACGTCCCAACAATGTTTGAGCAACACCTTGACGTCATTGGCAATAATAGACGTCAGTTCTACGTTTTCTCCGGAGCATAAGAACAATGTCATGAGCAACGTGGAGCATAAGACGTCCCAACAATGTCCTGAGCAACACCTTGACGTCATCGACATTATTCGACGTCATTTCTACGTTTTTTTCGGGAGGTTCTTCGAACGTTGAGCGCGAGACGTTCCAACAATGTCTGAGCAACACCATGACCTCATTGGCATTAATTGACGTCAGTTCTACGTTTTCTCCAGGAAGTTCTTTAAACGTTAAGCGCGAGACGTACCAACAATGTCCTGAGCAACACCTTGACGTCGTCGACATTATTCGACGTCAGTTCTACGTTTTGTTTCGGGAGGTTCTTTGAACGTTGAGCGCGAGACGTCCCAACAATGTCTGAGCGAACAGCTTGATCACCATGAACAAGCGCCTTAATAGAGCCCAAGGTGCTGTCGTATCACTTTTAAAATTTCTCGTCAATGTCAGCATTTTTGACACTGTGCATGCAATCCACCTTTCAACCTGGCTGAGCTGCAGAAATCTCTTACAATATTAATATTCTCGTGATTGCTGTTTTAGCAGGAATTGCTTAAAAAGCCGAGAATTAACAACAAAAATCAGGATTTAGCTCGAGGTCAGCGGGGCTGCTTATAGCATTTTTAGCGTTTCTAACTTAACATCAGCGTCTTTGAAGCTGTAAGAGAATGATAAAAATGTAAGAGATTTCTGCAGTTGAGCCAGGTTGAAAGGTGGACAGCATGCACGATATCGAAAACGCTGTCATTGACGAGAAATCTTAAAAAGTAATATGACAGGTCCTTGGGCACTATAGGATGCTTGTTTAGGGTGTCTCCGATTTACACCCGAAACTGCGTAACCATGGAAGTGGCCGAAATTACCGATCACTAGGGAGCTGAAGGAAGACCGTTCCCATGATTCCTGGATTGCGGGCCGGGGCACTTGGGGGATTTAGCAAATGGTCTATTCCGTCCGAATATAATGCTTTCGCGAACATACCTTCGAGCAACGAAGCCAGATCCGGTTGACTCCATTGTTCCATGGTGACCCAGGTCGAGACCGTTATCAAATGACGTCCCGTTCAGTCTCGACGTATGCTAGACTTTCTATGGCCGTTAAATGGGACGTTATTTCAACGTTGACATAACGTTATCACAGACGTGCGCTCGACATTTTATGTCGTTAAATGGGACGTTAGGATGTCGTTAATATGACGTTCTCAATTGACATCCCGTTCAGTTTAGACGTATACTCGACGTTTTATGGTCGTTAAATGGGACATTGTGTCAATGTTGATATAACGTTATCACTTGACTTCCCGTCCAATTCAGACGTTCACTCGACGTTCTAAGGTCGTTAAGTGGGACGTTATGTCGACGTAAAATCCACGTTTTTTTCCAGACATTAGCCTTTCTATATTACGTCGAAGGGACCTGACGTTCAGACTTTCGACGTTCTTTCGACATGTGGTTCCTGACGTCATCGACGCTCTTTCGACGTCTTTTCAGTGTGTCTGTGCTGAAGCACAGACACATTCGGGGGATGGGGGGGGGGGAGGTGTGCTGAAGCACCATAAGCCCCCTGGCTACTCCACTGCCAGTGATCATACCAGTGAATACAACCTTTTGAATTCAAGTGATTTCGTTTGACATGTTGGTTTTTTTTTTCTGGCCAGAGCATACTTGGATAGTAATTCAGTATTTGGATTAGTGTGAATTCATTTGGATAATTTTAATTCTGACTTGTTAATTTATAATGTTGTCGCCTCTCGCTTCTTTTTTGGAGTGGAAACAGAACAACTAATTCCTTCCATAAAAAAAGAAAAGATCTAACTTGCAAGAAACGACATTGGGTAAAAGTAAAATTTTGTAGTTGCAGATCTCCAGTGGTCAAAGTCAATAAGCCCAAAGACGTCCTAACAGTCGTATCGGTTCGCAATGAAAAAAAGCAGAGGCGGCATTGTTGCACACGTGCTTTATTTCCGCTCATTCGTAGGCCCGAAGAGCACCGTGCAGATGGATTTGGCTCCTGGCCTTCATCTTCGTGGCGGTCGCGGTTGGCTGGAGCGTCGTCGTTCAATTCCGAGACTCGAGGCTCCGGGGCAAAGCGCAGAAAAGGTCGAGCCTCGGACGACGCCGACACTCTTTCCCCTCGCAGCGCAATTACGCAGGAGATCCGGCATCTTACGAGTTTGCTCTGCAGCCGCCCGACAATTTATGTCCAGACACGATGGCCGCCGGAACGTCGAACGAAGACGCCTTCATCGTGGTCGTTCACTCGGCTCCCCACCACTTCCGTTTGCGGGCCACCATTCGGGAGACGTGGGCCAGAGACGCCAGGTTCCCGCTGTACGACGGACGGCGGGCCGTGGTCGTGTTTGTGATGGGCAAGCCCGCCGTGTCGCCCAACTATTACGAGACTCAAATCAAAATTGCCAGCGAAGCCGCTGTCCACAAGGACATTGTTCAGGGAACGTTCACTGGGTCCTACACCTCGGTCACGCTCCTCAACATCCTGATGCTCAAGTGGGCTTCGCTGTCGTGTCCTCAAGCCGGCTATCTGGTGAAGGTGGCGGACGACACATTCGTCAACATGAAGCACATGAGAGACGCCTTTCGGGATGTGGCGTTCAGAACTTCAGTCATTTACGCTCACGTGTACAGAAAGCCGTCCATCTGGAACGGACACAAACTAAACGTCATCAAGGACACAATTTGCGTGAGTTGTGGCTACGCGGTAAGCATAGACGTTGTCCCAAGACTGTTCAACTTGTCCGTCCATGGCTCGTTGAGCAGCATGGAGGGCCTGTTTTGGAACGCTTCGCAAGACCCGATGTCTCCGGTCAGTGTCATCAACATGCGGGGGTTTTCGTCATTACGCGGTGGCAAAGCGACAGGCTGCGACATCAGGAAGGCCATCACTAGTCACCAGCTTGAGGTGAAAGACATGCTCAGCTTATGGAAGTATCTTCAGAACAAGTCAGAACCTTGCAATGTGTCGCAACCACCGTTCAATCTATTCTAAATAATCTATTCACAGACTGTAGCGTATATTCTATGATACGTTATGCCGACGTGTGACATTCAAAACCCCAGACATTCCTGGCGCACACAAGTTCTTTGGTGTTTTGCCTTTACCCCGAGTTTGTCTGCCACTTCCTGAAAGGGTATTTTGTGGAAAGGCCACAGATTACAGCCGTGTATTCCCACGCATGGCGTCAAGTGAAAATAATATTAAAATCAATCAAATGCACTGAAGACATAATAAAGATTATGCGAAAATATCAATTGAGATTTCACCTCATTTTAGGTCTTCGGGATACGCAAAGCAATAATACACTGTCAAATGCGTTGTACACAAAAGCTTCTAAATCTCATATCACCGACATTGAACAACAAAATGGTGAATTGACGTCTTGTTTGAATACCTCCTATTCAGTGCACGCAATCGCGTCTTAATTACATTGTTTGTCTCAGTCTTCGCTAGCTAATCCGTCAAGCCAGCCCCAAATTTTATCACGGGGAAACAGGCATTGAAAAGGGTCTTTACATTCTCGAACCACACCATGTATCTTCAAGTCGGAATCCTTCTAATACCCTTAATTGTTACACGGGCACCCTTAACTGCAGTTACGGCAAACTATGGTTACGGGCGCTAACTGCAGTTACCGGTAACCGCGGTGCGCGGGTGTTACACGGAAGTCCTCTTCTCAGTCAGCCTATGTGTATATATTAAGAGGAAACAAAATATTCAGGACCTATGCGAACCGGTGGTTGCGGCAGGCAGGGAGCCGGCACCAGTGCGTCAAGCAGCCTAGATAACGCGGAACCGCCGTAATTACAAGTCTCGCCACAAAGCTAACATCTGCTCTGCCATTGCGGCGTAGATGGCCGCGTTTCTTGTATTCGAGCGCAACGCTTGCAAATTGTCTTCCCAAATCCTGATGAGGGCCTCGGTGATCGCAACCGGCCAGTTAACGCGCTTTTTGCCCGGTTGCGCTGATTTCGAGCACTGCGACTTCGCTGCTGCTTCGGACGCTGCCATCTTGTCAGTTCTGAGCCCTAACTGAGGTTGCCAAGCTCAGTTTACGCTAACTATGGTTAGCGGCCAACCACAGTTAGGTTTGCCGTGTAACAGCGGGTAACTGCGGTTAAGCTAACCGCGGTTACGCTTAACTGCAGTTAAAACGGCCCGTGTAACTAGGGTATAAGACTGCGGCAGAGTATCGTTATCGTACTGACTGTTTTTGTTATTCATTTTTTGTTCAAACCGCCCGGGAGTGGAATGCCCTTCTGGAAGAACTGATAGCTGTTATCAATAATGACGTATTTTATGACAGACTGCAGAGAAGCGTGGTCGAGTGAAAATGTAGTACTGGATGATTGTCGATTGCGTTACTGAAACTGTTTTTTGAATGCGTTTTTCTTTTGTTCCCCCCCTGCATAATGCCTAACGGCGCAGCAGGTATTTGTGTAAATAAATAAATAAATAAATAAATAAATAGCACTTCGGCATTTGCCACGGGTATCTGCTTGGTAATAACCACGGTGCCTGGAGACTACAGGAACGCGTCTTCAACTGGTGTACTTTATATTGTCTCATCCTGCACGTGCATCGAAAATGGTTCCGATCGTGGCAGCAAATTGCGTTACTGAAGCCGGTGGGTCTTGCTGTCGGATGTCACGATCCTGACGGTTGGTTGTAGGAGGAACGCTGGCGAAGAAGGCGAGGGTCGCTCTCGTCGCGGCGTTGCTTCGGAGAGCCTAGACTGGAAAGAGGAAGCGACTTCAACAATGGAGAGCGTTTTGCAATTTAATGACGGGCGAACTCCTGCGCAGACTGGGTGCATTTCCGCGTGGGTGCAGGGTTCGAGTGGTGAGAAGGGTAGCGGGGTTGGAGAGAATGAAAAAGGCAAAGACGCTTGCAGGCGATAGACGCGTTTGGCACCTGCTCGCAGATTGTGTCGCAAACGCGATCCATAAACCAGGTGACTCGGATCGAGCAGAGGGAAACACTCTTAAATCTAGGCACACATAGACCAGAATTTTCGACGTTCTAGCGCGCGGCCATATTGTAGAGAGCCTCGAGTGTTCAACTCAAACCATGGAGAGTGTTTGCAATGTGATGGCGACGTTAGAGAGGGCGGATTATAACCCCTTTATGCGTTTAAAAAACACATCCTTTTGGAACAAAAATGGTGTCTAAAGAAAACTGTTTTTTTATTCTTCGCGTAAAATATTCAAGCATGTCTAGGGCTGTTTATAACCGGACTTTAGTTGCAAAACAACTCGTAGCCCCATAGACCCAATGCAAAATTTTGCAATTTAGTGGCGCCCACAAACACGTACCCCGGACGAGCAGTTGACCACACTCTTACTTGAGGCTCTCTACCATATTGTGGAGAGCCTCAAGTAAGAGCGTGTTCAACTGCTCGCTCGGGATACGTGTTTATGGGCGCCATTAAAGTGCAAACTTTAATGGCGTCCATTGTTTATTGGGAACCGAAGAAAAGGACAAATGGAGGCTTAAGAAGCAGTTGTTTTTGTTGTATTCTCCCCCTCGAAGCCACTCATGAATCCCGCAAAAGGTGCCTTTTCTCCCTCTACCGCCCGTCATGTGCCTTTTCCCTTTCCCTCTCAACCTTTCCGTCTCTGGCGTCCCGGCAAGCTGTCCTTTCCAAATTCTCGTCATACACTCCCGCACGCTTCTGGGCTACAGCGGCAGGCGGAAGAAACGGGTTCCTCCTCCTGTATTTTTGCGGGCCCATTTTGCGGCTTGGTTTGGACCGCCCTTTAAAGGGGTACTGAATCGAAACAAAATATACCTCTCACGTTCAAAAATAAGTTAAACATGATCAACTCTACCTGTCAGTGACAATCGCACGCTTTTATTTCGGACGGATGGCTTTATTTTTCGTTCTAAAGGTTCGATTCTGGCGAGCGCTTCAAAATCAGCCATCGAAGAGCGCAGTGCGTCTCGGGATATCCGCCGCGCCCGCTACTTGCCCGTGGCGTCATCGGGTGTAGCCCGAAACAACCCATTCCCGTTTGAACCCGTCCCGTTTTGACCCATTCCCGAAACGACCTTCCCGTTTGAACCCGTCCAGTTTCAACCCATTCCCGAATCACCCGTCCCATTTGAACCTGTCCCGTTTCAGCCCGTTCCCGAAACACCCTTCTTATATGAACCCGTAGCCGAAACACCCTTTACGTTTGAGCCAGTCTCGTTTAAACTCATTGGTACAAAGCCCCGCACATCTTCCGCGTTTTTCTTCTTCAGAATAGGTTCCGAAATTTTGTTAATGCAATTAATGCAAAGGTGCCGGCGAGCTATTTAGTTATGTTGTGAACTAGTTTTTATTGTCAACATATTCTTAAAATATACATCACTTTCAGACAAGCTCAAACGAATATATTTCTACTTGAACCACTTGGAATGTTTCTTTCAAGATGGTCCCCAAAATGTGGAACTACGAAACGGACTATGTACACTACGCGACAACGTTACCGCGAACACAATGTTGACGACTTTTTCAATGTTGCTTCGAAATGGTGTTAGCAGGTACCAAATTGTACCGCTTATGTTAGTAGCCCATATGAGCCCTTTCAAATATACTAATATTATTGATGGCAGTCTTTTGATTCTTTGAGACAAACAGCGAAAACCAACAATCGCTTGTTCGCGCTAACAGTGTCGCGCTCTGTACAATAATGAAGTCTTAGAATTCTTTGACATAAGCAAGCACTTTGAGTAGGAAAAATTAGCGTTGCCTTAGGTTTTATATCGCGACGCTATTTTTAGGTTACCCAAAGCGCTTACGTACGTTATTTAAAACTTCCTTATACTAAACGGGATATTCTGAAGAGTGAGAAATCAGTCAAATTGACAGGCATATGATTGCGACTTCATTTTCTTGCGAGTTCAAGCACAGAACCCTCGCGCTCACAGGAAAAATTCATAAACCACAAAATGCCCTCGCATTATTTGAGGAGGTCGAGCAGGAAAATCGCATTATCAGAAAGGCGACACTCCAATTTTGATAGTTCGCGGCTGTCTCCTGGCCCGCAAGGCACCACCATTTGCAAGCTGCTGCAAAGATATCCTTGTCAAGGTTGATTAACGTAGAAGTTTGGGATAGTTGGTATGCATATATAATTAATAACAAAACAGCGCAAATACGATAGACAAAGTAAAAGGTAACCGACACGACACAGCGCTGTATCCTGTCGGTTACCTTTTACTTTGTTCTCGTCTTTGCGTTGTTTTGTTTTTAATTATGTCTTGTCAAGGCCTCATCCCGTTTGATCAGATCGATGAAGCTGTTAATGTTCGGGTGAGCCCTACCTGACACAGCTTTTATCTTACGGTGCCATGTCTCCAAGGTTGTTTCGGGAGAGGGAGAAGTGAGGTGAGCAAGGAGGACAGACATTGGACACTTGAACCTAACCAACTGTTAACGAACAATACAAACGAACCAACCCAATTGATAACGAGCGATGGCCGAAGCGGGAAGGTGTTTCGGGATAGGGCGAAATGGGAAAGGATGAAACGAGAAGGTCGTTTTAAGCCGGGTCGAAACGGGAAGGTACAAACGGGAAGGTTAAATTGGGAATGGGTCGAAACGGGAACCACCCGCGTCATCGGCCTCCCTATGGTCAAGCGTACCGTAGTTATGAGCGTTGACACTTGGTGGCGTCAACGCGTTACTACCTCGCTTAGTCGGAGTGCCCAAGGGCTGTAACATACCACATGGGGAGTGCGGAGCCGGCGGAGTCGTGTGCGCTATGACACGCAGTGCGTCGTCTGCTCCGCGACTTGGCCGATATGGAGACATCAAGTGCTGCTTACCTGATTTACCACCGACTGATCAAAACGACCAGACAGAGCGAGGGCGCCAGCTTCATAGATAAATAAATATCGGTTTGAAGGCGCCATACCAGTTGGAATCCTTCATTTAATCAAACGAGAAGGGAAGCAAGACGAGTCCGGATAGGCAGCACGGCGGTGGCATCACTCGAGTATTTCACGCAGCGTATCGCATCGACAGTGGTGTGTCTGCAGCATTGTCACGCCACCGGGAAGAAATGCGTACACCACGACGATTTTGCGACATTCCTTGTCACAGGGGCGACCACTAAACGAACGAAGGGATGGCATTGACGTCGAGGGAGCTTGTGCTGCTCTCGACGGGACGCGGTTTTCCAAGCGAGGGCACAGAGCAGAGAGACCACGACTGCACAATTCTCACATACAAACAAAAACTACCACGAAAAAACGCTTTCATCGCCACGATTTCGCAACGCCATTTGTCTCAATGGCGAACACTAAACAAATAAACCCAACCAACCATTGGACATCCGTGGATATCCTTTTCGAATATATCGTACCTCCGAGGGACACCCGTGAAAATCCGACGGACGTCCCTTGGACGTCCGACGGAGGTACAAAGGTAAGAGTTTTGTACATCCGGAGGACATCCGAACAGGGATCCTCAGCGGACGTATTTTGAATATCACGCCTCAAAATCCTTAGGGATTACGGCATTACATCTTATGCCTTACCATTTACTTGGACAGCTGATGAATGTTCAAAATGTCGTACCCCAGCCCGGATGCTGTGCCAATGAAAGACCATGAGCCAAATTTATATTGGCATAAGATGATAATTTTAGTAATATGCATTTTCTCCAGATCTTTTGGTGGCTCCACTCCTCGACAGTCGCCCTTTTTGGCGACTGTGCAATACCTTTCTGCCCTGGAAAGCTCTTCTACCATATATTTAGCAGCTGTCTTGCTGTTGTCTGGCTCATGTCCTAGTAAGACCTTGGAGGGAGCGTCCTTCTGTAAACAAATGAAAGAAATATGCTTTAATTATATTAATTGGACTATATGAATGGCACTTGTGCCTAGAAATTTTTCAATATTTTTAGCCTATGTAATCTACCATATTGGCAGTTTCGTGGAAAAGCAATCTCATGCCTAGCGAGAAAAGCTTAAGATACGAGTGCCGGTAACTATCGCAACGTAACTGGACGAGTGACGAAGTGCTAGTCCTCAATGGAGGGAGGCCGCTACGGCTCCCCCCCCCCCCCCCCCCCCTAAGCAAACAAATTGATGCAGGTATGAGTGCATATTCACAACACACTGAAACTTACCTGTAGATGACGGGGAACAGCTATGCCCAGTCATCTACAGGTAAGTTTAAGTGTGTTATGAACAAATGTTGCAAAATCCAGGCATGGGGAGATCTCTCTGCACCGTGCAGCCCTAAGAAAACAAGTTGACAAAGGCATGAGTGCGGGCAATTGTCACGTACAAGTCAACATACTTGTAGCTTACAGCGGCAGACTTGATGGTAATTGACCGAGGCGGGGGGAAATCCCTCTTAACCGTGCAGCCCCAAGAAAGCAAGTTGAACAAGGCATGATTGCGGGTTATTTTCACGCACACCGTCAACGTACATGTAGCTCACAGCGGCAAACTGGATGTGCTTGACCCAGGCGTGGGGAAATCCCTCTGCACCGTACAGCCCTAAGAAAACAAGTTGACAAAGGCATGAGTGCGGGCAATTTTCATGTACACCATCAACGTATCTATAGCTTACAGCGGCAGACTGGATGGTGCTTGACCCAGGCGTGGGGAGGTCCCTCTGCACCATGCAGCCCTAAGAAAACAAGTTGACAAAAGCATGAGTGCGGGCAATTGTCACGTACAACGTCAACGTACCTGCAGCTCACAGCGGCAGACTGGATGTGCTTGACCCAGGCGTGGGGAAGTCCCTCTGCACCGTGCAGCCCTAAGAAAACAAGTTGACAAAGGCATATGAGTGCGGGCAATTTTCACGTACACCGTTAACGTACCTGTAGCTTTCAGCGGCAGACTGGATGGCTAACTTCCAAGTAGCACTCAGTACATATGAAACCTTCCAGGTCAGCAATGCATATATGATGAAGATGAAAGTCAATGATCAGCTTGATAATCATGTAACAGCTAAACTTGAACTAATCTGTGTTATAAATATGAGAGAAACTGCCCACTTGGAGCCACAGGTACCTCAAGTGGATCTTGCTGCTCGCATTTCATTTCATCACAGTATGCAGACATTTATGTCCTCATGGAAAACAAAATTAAGAGTTTAGAAAAGCTATAGAAACTACTCCTAACAGTTCCATCTGAGGTCTGGCATAATATTCCAAAGCGTGCTTACCACATGTCATAACCACTCTACACTTGTACCGCTTCCAGTCACATGGTGATGGTTCCTCTCTGTCTTTGATCGCAGCCGTGATCTTCGTTGTGCTTTTGTACGGCGGCCACATGACTTCATTTCCTCCGACCCACTTAGAAAGAACAATACTCGCCTCGCTCATGAAAATAAACAATGCTGTAGTATTTCTGGACTCCTGAAAAGACAGGGCAGAAGAAAAATAAGGAAACCGAATTAGTAAACCATATATTAGCGGCTATGCTGTGTGAACATACCACTCTTTTATGTGCTACTGTGCGACTGCTAGGATACACAACCCATTATAATTAATACTTACCAATTCCAGTATTTCGCTTCAGAGAAGAGTGCTACCCTTGCACGTGTGTAGAAGTGGAAAAATAGCATAGTAGTTCACTCCATTTGGCAGGCACACGGACTTGTGCTGAATGTCAATCTACACTCCACAATGCCAAATCTCGGGAAAGAGGGTTTGCAGCAAAAATTAACTGCGAGGATGGTAAGGGACGCAAAAACAAGTCTGCCAGGGTGGTGAAATAGTGCCTGCAGATGCTGATTCCTGAAAGTGACTGCAACATGTTAGTAATCAACACAATCTGACCATTCTTCAACTGTACGCAGTTATCCAATTTGCCAAGGTTCAGTACAGTGTCCTTCATTTACCACTATAGTGGTAAACACCACCACTCCTTGACACTGACTCAGTTTGTCTCAGGGTCTTCAACAACGCTCTGGAATCCGCAGGCAACTCAGGGTGGTGTAAGGATCTTCAGGAAAAAATTAATGTGTGAGAACTTGGTGCTGACTGCCCACTTTCGCAGATCGCTCTCTAGAGACAACAGCTCGGCGCCGGAAGCAATTCCCTGACTGGGGACACTCGTCCGTTGTCCCTCGGCACATCGACTCCGCTTCAGAGAATCTCGATTCGGCAGTGTTGTGGCCCGAGGAACCAACACTATTCACAGCACTACCATCTGTGTGCCCAGCTTGAACGGATGAATCAGCTGAAGATGTGTCAAACAACAACGAATGTTGACCACTTTCCTCTTTAGAAACGACCAAGAGCAGAGCTGTGTCTTCTCGCTTCGCGGCCACCAACACGTTCAATAAGCAACTGCTGTCGCTGCTGTCATCTTCCAGCTCGTTGAGGACGGCTTCAGCTATTCTTCGCTTTTGACGGCTGCTCACATCACTCAGAGAGCATTTAACCCTCTTCATACTGGAAAAAAGGCAGGACTCTAATCTATCGTGCCTCGAGAGCTGGCGTCAGAGAAAACACGAAGCTGTTTTTTTTTAGAAGTATTGTAAATCACAGGAGGAAAGAAAGCACTCACCATCACCGTCATTTTCCATGGAGGCTTGAGCCACCGGTGTAGAAAACAAGGTGCCAGGCATGCCGAGGCAACGGCACAAGATTTCGAAGGCGGGATAAAGAAGCCGAGGCGAACTCGAAAAAGCGGGAAAACACAACGAACGGCCATTGGCGATGGCTGTGGCCATTAGGCTGCCAAAGAAGTTCGGACTCCGGATTAATGCTCGTATTGTATATAAAATTAAAAAAAAAAAACAGCTACCTTTCTTCGACATTTTTCAGCAAAACATTTATTGTTTTTAAAAACATTAACAATTTTGGTTCGTGTTCGTTTGTTTTTTGCCACCCGCGAGAAAGCGAACAAGAAATGTTCTAACGTTATGCCTGGTACCTAATTATGTTTCCCTCACATTTCCTCAGCAACGTTAAAGCATCATCAGCAAAAGTTGCGTAACGTTGCATGATATTTTTGTAACATTGTGTCAATATTTTTTCATTATGTTCTCAAAATGTTATCTAAGTAACGTTGTACTGTAGTTACATTATTTTATGTGGCGTAACATTGCACCACATTAGCCACATTCCAGTAATGTTGCGGCAACATTCCGTGCTAATAGGATTTAAGTAACTGTTTTGGATGTTTTCCCAATACCTGCTGGGATATGTTCGAACATCCACAATTGGACAGCCCTCGGACATCCATTTCTACTATACGTCCAACTTTGGACATACGGAAACAGATGTCCAGTGTACATCCGACGGACGTTATTCTCTGGCAATGGATATTTGTCTCTTGTTCGGACGTCCGACGGATATACGTGGTTGGTTGGGAAGAGAAGCGAGCGGCACCGTTTTCGTCGGTCTCGTCCAACAAGGTTTACGCGATCGTCCAGGCGGGTGCACTTAGCACCTCGACGGCGACTAAGTTGGACGGCGAGACGATCGCTGAATTCTCACATCGTCGCACAGAAACTACCGCGCACAAAAGAGGATACCGGCATAGCGCTGCGACGTAAACCCGGGTCGCTTCGAGAGGTCGGCGTCTTTCGGCGATAACGACGTTGAAAGCAGCGCACGCCGCACGCCATGTTCACCTGACGTCAGTGACGTCAAGTGAACATTGAAACGAAATTTAAGCACCGACATTGAAAACATTTATTCAGAAATAAGTTTCTATGCTGCCGGACTCTTGGGGATAAAACAGGAGGACTACGTGGAGCGATGATCTGGTTGTTAACTCCACAAGCATTAAAAAAAAAAAATCTTTATGGCGGTTTTTGACTATGCTTTTGTAGCTCTACTTACACAACTAATAAATGCCCACTCAAACCTGGTCTTTCTTTAGGTGAAGGAGGGGGAAGGGAGGGTGAAAGACGCCACAGCGGTAATAGGAAAGAAAGGTTAAAGCAAGCGGCGGGGACGGTCCCTAGATGGGGACACTTAACCGCTTGGTGCCGCGGAAGGAAGCACATCAGCTCTGGTGTGAGCCGTGTGAACGTGTGAGCGTGCGAGCGAGCGAGCAGGTCGTGTTTTATGAATGCCGTAATATTTCGTTTGATGTAATCATACCAAACATTTTGTTCCATGTCATTTGTCAGATATTAACCTCTGCATTTTCTCTATTTTAATTCATGCACCGTTAAATCCCCACAATAAACTTTATTCAAAGAGAAAAAAAAATCAACATCAAAGCAGAGAAAAAAAAGTTATCATTAAAAGGGCGGTGCAACGATATTCAATTGGAATGTTTTTCACTTTACACGAGCTTACTGGCACTAGTGGGACTCAAGGTTACTCGCACGCAACGCCACTGGCCAAGAAACTCCTTTGTTGCGGAGACAAATGCGATAATTCTCATTCAATCTCTCCTTTTCAAAATTTGATGACGTAAAGTGGGGATCGCAGTACACCCATATGACGATATTTGAATGCTGTTCATAGATTGGACCTGAGCATTGCGTGGGCACTCGATTTGGGCTCGTGATAATTACTAGCTCGAGAAGCATTCGGGTAGTGGCTCGTGTCCAATCGCTGCAACGACGGAATAGCCGAGCCATAACAATGTATGGAACTCAGCGCGTGTCCTGTGGCTTGCCAACCCCAGCGCGTGGCTATGATCAACATTGGCGGCATATAATCGGCTCCAGATCACGTGGCCGCTTGTTCTGGCTGCGAGTTGAGGGGGTGAACGCTGCTCGTTTTTCTTTAATTTTGTACTGGGACTTCTATAGGGAGTATTCACTGGCGGCCATATCTGTGTGCGCGGCTGCTGAGCGCGTGCTGACGGCGAGCTTCCGCAGTCCTTTTGGAGCGTGCATTTAGCACCATCAAGGTTGCCGGTCTTAGCAGGCTATTATAATGTGAGCTCGTTCTGGGCATGCGCTCTAAACAGTGACCTCAAATATGGCGTCCAGTGAATACCTCCTATTGCGTGGGGTGAAAAACGAACGCGTGTTTCATAGGTCATTAACGTCAAGGATCCGTTCTAAGCGGTATTTGCGCAAAGTAGAAAAATTGTTGCATCGCACCTTTAATTTGCTTTCACAAAGCATAAGCAAAAGAAAGTACGTATAGGCACACCTTATAACGCCAAACTACTACCGCTGAATTCGAACTATGTTTGTTTACTCTGTTATATTGGAGCGCAAAGCCGTGTTTCATTTGGTGAACCCTCTTCTTGGGGCATCAAAATAATGAATGCGGGGACCCATAAGCCTTATGTGGTGAACTGTGATCGGACATTTCAACGAGGCGCATGAAAGAAGAAGACGGTATTTGGAAAGAAAAGAAGCACGAGACAACAGGCAGAAAATAATTGGGGGGTTGTGCGGATATTTATACAGCGAGTCGTTGGTCAGCCATTTTTAATGTTGCGACGAGTCACTCGCTGTAGATGAGCAATTTAGCCAGTGCAGCACAACCGCTAGCCTGGGGTCTTAAACGTGCACCACGCAGTAGTGATACACGACCGCACGCCGGTACGATGCTCATCCAGATCGAAACGGGCAGGGGTGGGGATGGACTTCTTCCAAAACCGACGCGCCCCATCGCGGCGAAATACCACGCAGTGCACTCTGGGAACTAGTTGGCCACTCAGTTTCGGTTTCGACTGAGCAGCTTCATCTCATGCTATCACGCCGCGACCGAACGCGCTGCTTGCGCTTTAGACTACCTGACTTTTCGCGAATGTACAATACACTCATTCTCGAGCGATACAAAAACGAAGACCGGGGCATTTTCCTTGGTTCCCGAAACACCGGATATTGGGCGTGCGTATGCAAACGTAGTAAGACGTGGCTTAGTCACCTCACCCCACGAGTGCATCTTTGAGCTTGTGTCAGTAATCCCGTCTAGTACCAGTGAACTACAACTGAAATTTGGTCACCTTGAGCCCTACACGTACTTTGTCTGCCAAACGTCCGCTTCTTGTTGCTTCATTGGGCGAAAAGCAAGCCGCATCCTCACAGGAGTATCAAAGTTGAGCCAGCGTTGGCGCATTAACTTTTGAGGAAACGCAATAAATTCGACCTCACTACTGCACAAAAGTTACTATGATGTCCTCCTCGTGTCATCACATATCTCACACTCAAATTTTATGCTGATATAAGATTAAGTTTTCGCAAACGCTGAGATCGGCTAGCTACGACGGAGGCCCCAACAAGCGTCCCCTACTCCTCGCTAAGCCTTTTTGGACGACCTTTTACTGACGCAGAAGATCTGTGCCTGGACGGTGTGTCTGAAATTATCTCGGCATACTCAGTGAGGAAGAAAGCAAACACATAACAAATATTATGGCCATTAGCAACCGTCAAATGCGCTTTGAATAATTCCGTTCGTTTGGCGCACCGGGGTTCATGCCCGTCCGGCGCACTTCCTCCGAATGGTGCGACATTCTTCACACAAGTGCTCGACTTTTGCTTGCTTAAAACGGTTTGTATGTGCGAATGTGCCTATATGATTGCAGGATAACTTTATGCGTATACGCGATGTTGAATATTAGTGAAATGCAAGCGGTTGGGGACTTCACGAATTCGTGCAGTGCTGCGGGGCAGTACAGATAAGCGATGAGAAGTGTGTTCAAATGGAGCTTTTCAATGGCGCCTCCGAGTTTTACCTCGCGTACTCAGGCGTATTAAGAAAAACAGTAATTTCAAAAAGTTATATTTCGTCTATGGACGCACGAAACAAACAAACTTCCTGATCAATCAAACTAATCTAAAGGCGCGAGCTCGATGTATGCATACTTACTGGTGTCTACAGCTTGTTGATTCGTGCACAAGCAAGATCCCCGAGCTTCGCAGCGTCGAGATTCCCAGCACTGGCTAGTCCACATACCTCGAAACGCTAACAGAAAGGGTCAAGTACAAAAATACAACAAGCATGCGTTAAACGTCTCGGGCTTGTGCTAAAGCTTCGAGGTCTGGCCATTTAGGTTAGTTTAGAGACCACAAATGACGCTCTCGGGACCAGAACACCTAAAATAACGGCCGTTTATAGTTCACGCTCTGTGTATAATCTCTTGTCGACGTGTCGATCGAAACCGAAACAATGGCACACACCTCCCTGGCCAACTAGTTCCCAGAGTGCAACGCGCGCCGTGTTGCATGCAGGGCTTTATGGAAGTAGTCTATTGAACCCAGGATCCCATGGGTTCTGCAGCGCGAGCTTTCGCTCCACGTGCTCCGAGCTGGTGTGCGCTAGCCCACTCGGCCACCGACCCCCCCCACAGGCAGAAAAAGAAGTGGTGGCTGGAACAACGAGGACAACAGCTGATTGGGGGTTGTCTTCCTGGGAGCCGTCGACGCAAACAGAACCGACTGGGCGTAACTACGAGGGGCAACCGGGCCGTATCGTGAAGACGATGTTCCGTTGTCCCGGACGACTCCCAGCGGCGGCTGCACCGACTATGGAAGACATCACCACATTGTTGCCACAACGCCATATCACCACATCGTTGCCACAACGTCACCACCGTCGTTGTCAGGTGAAGTGAAGTGAAGTGTTTCACTCTGACCTTCACTAAGTTATTTGACTTGAGACTCGCATTTATCATTCAGTGACTCATCAACTAGTTATTTTATGACTACCCTAAGGGAATTGTGTATCCCGTAACGTATTTCACGTTGTTCGTTAAATTTGTATCGCTATTGTTTTTCAACGGAACTACTAAAGCTCACACAAAAACAGTAGTTGCCTCGTCAATAATTTATGTATTGAAAGAGAGCTTGACCTCAAATTACGAACCTC
Source organism: Ixodes persulcatus (assembly GCA_013358835.2). Lineage (NCBI taxonomy): Eukaryota > Metazoa > Arthropoda > Arachnida > Ixodida > Ixodidae > Ixodes > Ixodes persulcatus. The sequence goes on from JABSTQ010009409.1 coordinate 45,123, forward strand.
CTCACACCTTACTTACCTATTGTGGAAAAGAGACGGCGGAGGACGTTTAATATGTGCCAGAGTGGCACCCCCTCCCTCACTCAACACGCACAAACAGACACACACACGCACGCACAGTCACACACAAAACAATAGGGGCGTTTGTTGGACCGAACTCAGTGATCGGTTGCGAATAGCTGCTCACGAAATCCATTCATTTTACAGCTTCCTCAAGTGACATCTTCCGGTAGCGCGGACCTCAACTCTTCGTGCTAGCATTAATGTGCTCGTGCGTATGTTTCGACCCATTTCAAACTTGACGCCAGTGTGCTAGATTATACGACCGTAATTCCACATTATCTTGAGAGATGGCGCCACCTGCTTGTGCAATCGCTTAGAGAGCCTATAATTGTTCGGTTTCAGCCCGAATTTTGCAGCATTGTAAATAGAAGTATGCGGTCATAGGCTAGAATGGAAATGCGTTCAGATGCTTAGTGTTGGATCAAATATCATTGTGGACTAACATGAACGCGTTAAAAATAAGTACGAGCCATAATACGCCATAATACTTAGACCTAAACATAAAATTGCCCGTCCCATAAATAATATCACTTTAAACTCGGTTAACATTGAATTGGTCCACAATTTCAGGGCACTAGAAGTTGTGTTTTCTTATAATATGTCCTGGGACTATCACGTTACATATTTAAGTAGAACAATTGTCAAAATAAGTAAGAATGATATGTCGGCTTCGGTTAAAATTGGTTAAAATTTTGTTACACAAATCCTTATTTTATTACCATTTAAACTATTGTTCCTTGGTTTGCGGTACTACCACGGCGACGAACTTAGATAAAGGGCCCCTGATTAAAAAAGAATGATACGTATAATTGCAAATGCATCTTTTCTTTCTCACACAGAAAACCTTTTCAAAATTTTTAACATACACAGTATTTATAACCTCTACAATTCTGAACTAGCGACAAGACTTAAAACAAATCTTCGGCATGAAACTTCGTTATAGATGGAATTGTCCAGCCCACAACAGCACGTCGTAAGATATGAAATCCGTAATCCTGAATACTGGCATGTACCGACATGTCGGTTACACACGGGAAAAGAAATGTTAGCCTACCGCATCGCAAGATCTCTAAATTTGTTGTATTCTCTGGGTGTCTTTATTGACAAATCAACTTTCAAGTAATTACGGTCCATTATGTATAACTTAGCTATAGAGATTTGATTAGTTGGTTTTGTAGTCCCTATGTTATTTGTGGATTGATGCCAAACAACTATTACAAAGTTGACCTTGCTTCTGTCTGTGCTGTTTAATTCTCTGTGTTTCATCATAATAGTTTTATTCCTAATTTGTGCGAAATGCAATGGGGTTGAGAGCTCGTCAAGCCGTTTAGCGCGGATTTTTTCGCCAACCCCACCGTTAAATATAATTGGAAATAAAGAAAATTATGTTACTATTCTACGAGGATCGCTAGCTTGCTCTAATGTTGTTCGACCAATCATGTTCCAGATCTGACCCGCCTGCTGACGTCATTGCTTCAAAGATTTTGAGGTTTTTTTTTATTGTTCCATTTATTGTGCACCTAATTCTCGCAACTCTGAGAGAAACGGTCGCATTCATTGGACCCGATTTGAGCTCGAGTATATTTATATAGGCCGTAATCCTGCATAACTCTGTAGTGGAGTTATGCAGGATTACGGCCCTGCACAACAACACAGCGGCAGATCACGTGACGGCCCGAGCTTCCACGTGATCTCCCGCTAGACTCCAGTAGAACGAAGCTATGGTGGCGTCACGCGTGCGCTAAACAATCTGTGCCCCGTCGCTCATAACGGCTCCCGTTCAAAAAAAAAAAAAAAAAAAAAAAGGAAGAGAGAGAGAGAGAGAGAGAGAAACGGGAGAAATGGGGGCGGGAAAATTGATGATGATTGCCGAGAGCTCGGAACCTCGTCGACTGCCAGTGCCCTGCAGAGACCCCGAGTAACTCGGCGATGTTTGATTCAATCTCGATAAGGTGAAAAGTTGGGCAAGTTGGTGAGTTGGTGATATAAGCTACATCACGCACACCCAGGGCCGGATGATCTAGGGGGTACAAAAGGTTTAAATGGATTTCCCCTTTTCCTCGTGTACGGGGTGAGGCTCCTAGTAGAACAGAAAATGGGGCGGCTTGTGCAACTAAGCCAATCGCATTCGTTTAGCAAAACTAGCGAAAAAAAGTACGTATGAGAGATTTTTTTTCTTCAAAATTTGTATTATTAAGAAACCGAGAACACCGTTTCATCGTCAATATGGTCTCTGCTAGTGCCACGCTGGCTAGTGCTCGGTAACAAATTGTGCATTTTCGTATCTGACATTTTTGAATATAAATCTGATATACATTCTTATCATAATTCCACATTCACATGATAGCATAAAGGTACCTTTAGCTAAGGTACCTTTAGCAAAGGGAGCTAGAGATTGTTATCACAAGACGCATAAAGGTCCTTTTAGCTAAGGAAGGGCCTATGTTAGAGGGAGCCCGCCAACCTTTCTTTACAGCTACGGGGGGTAGCCTCGGACCCATGAACTTGAAATAAAAATGACATACTGTAAACGACTTAATTTTCGTGGGCTCAAATTTTCGCGAATTGGGCCAAAGCTGAAAATTCGAAATTATTCGCGGGTTCTAATTTTCGCGAATCGAGTATAGCTTCCGTAGCGTTCACATATTGCCAGAATATTTCGCGGGACGTATTTTTCGCGAATTGTATGCGATTCGCGAAATTCACGAAAATTAGGTCCTCGCGAAAATTCAGTCGTTTACAGTGTATATATATATATATATATATATATATATATATATACATATATAAAATTGTGCTGTTCAATGTGTCATAACTAATTGAATATTTCCAAGTAGCAATTACTGGATTAATACTGAACACAAATGAGATGCAATACGCTAGTGAGAAACGCGTATACCCACGCTAGCAGGTTCAGTCATCACGACTTCCGTTGAACATGTCTATTTCAAAATGACGCCCGCTTGAAATACAACACGACGGCGTACGCAAAGAACACCCTCGAGTTCAGAAGTCTCTACGCTATCATACTCACTTCCAAGCATTGACATGTGCTTCTCGAAGTGCATGTTTTGCTGTGTTGGACGTTTATTTTCAAAGGTCTCGAAGGGAAGCACCTCACTTTAGTGTTAACGTGTACGATGCCTGCCGCCAGTGGTTTCTTGTATAATAAAGCAAAACAACAGCAACTAGAACAAACTATGGTTACGCGACCTTCAAAGCACTATTTTACCAGTTCTTGGCGTTCACTGAAATACACTGCCTGGAATATCGGCTCCGTCATGGCGGCCACGGTGCCCCGCCGGTCCGAGGAGGCCAAATGCATGGGAAGACGGCGAACGTTTTTCAGGACAGTATACGCGAATGCTTCGACGTATTGTTCGTAGACGAACCTTCCACTTCGAAACGATACCTTAGCTTCTTCATTTGACCTCCTTGAGGTGCGCATTATATCGCTCGTTCAAGCTCGACCTGCTTCATCCGCAATGTAGAAAAGATTTTCTTCCTCGTTTATGCTAGTTCAAGTACCGCTATTCGTTACGATTAGGCCGGCACAAAGAGTAGAAATACCACCCATCCTTAGATTCATCCTCTATTTACTCCCACGTGATACCGAGCACCATTTACTAAAGGTATCTTTATCCAAGGGACCTTAGCTAAAGCTATCTTTACGCATGCCGTGTGAATGGGGTATTAGTTCGCTCCCTATAATGGTGGGGTTCTGAAAACAAGTCAACACTACAGGAAAATGCCAACAAACTCATTCATACCTCTATATTATATGAAACATATATAGGGTACACTGTTCGCATCAATATACTGAAACGTAATTTCGGGTCACGAAAAATTCACACCTTCATAGAAAATTGCGCAAGTTGATGAACGTTGTTCTGTGTACGTGATGAACGCTCCACACGATAGGGCACTGCTGTGCGCCCTGTTGTGTTTGTGTCTTTTTCGACCGCGTTTTACAGCGGAGCTGTTAAAGGCTAGATTCTCTAAGATCGTGTTCCCCGCAAAAAAATGATGACACCGAAGTCCGGGCACCTACCGCCATCTATGAGCGACGGCGGCATGCGACGTATCTGGTTGCCGCCGTCGCTCATAGATGGCGGCAGCCTTTCCACTCTGGCTTGCCGACTTGCGGCCGGCCATTACTTTGCATTGTACAGCTCCGCTGGTCTTCCTTCTTCACCAGACTGGAAAGGCTGAACGTTTTTCTCTAATTTTTGAGCTGCTCATCCTGATCATGTACAACTTCATAATTTCCCGTACAAACTCCTAACGTACCTCCTCTACTTAAACACCAATCACCTGGCAGCATGACCAAGAGCAGTATAATTCCTGTCAAGTAGGGCTGGGCGTCAATTAAATATAAAACCCAGATTAATCGCCACCTTTTGATCGATTGATTAATCGATTAAATGGTGGCAACATCGGACACCAAAAGGCACTGCGCAAACCTTGGGTGACAGCAGAAATTTTTTAAGAAAACAAACGCAAGAGATATGTCTTTTAAGCGATTTGTTCTTACAAAAAAACCTAGAAGTAATATGTATCTTCAAAATGTATTTCGGCGGGCTAAAAAGGCGTATTATTTTGATATGTTTTACTATTTAAATTCCACTGACATTATTTGGAGTTAATTTCACTTAATTTTAGGCAAAAATATTCGCGGCTTTTGTTATTGATGATCTCCAAATAAACGGACAAGAAATTAAGGGAAGAGAACTAGCCAACAAATTCAATTATTGTTTTATTAACTTAGTAGATAATAGCCAAAGTAGAGTTGGTGGAGCCCTGATGCACGTGTCACGATATGTCAGTGAGTGTCTTTTTTTTTTTTTTCATCGTGCGGATGCTGATAAAGTCATTTCTATGTTTTATAACCTTAATAATAGTAGAAGTCGAAATATAAATGACATTCAAATAAAACCTGTTAAATATATGTGATTACATTATTAGCACCTCCTTAAAGGGGCCCTGCAATCATATTTAAGCGTCTGCCTCTTTTGCAGTTTCCACGTCTCTTGGGGTTCGGGAAAGCCAGCGGACGCGGAGAGAGTAGCTAAATATCAGTGCGTCATATTTTAACCGGACGACGCGGAAACCTCCTCCGCCTACGAGGGCGACCCGCGTTGCCGAAAGGGCGCGAAATGTGACGTCGTTGGTCCTGGGCTTACTACTGGTAAGAGCCGCTAAAAGCTTTTTTTTTTTTTAGTCGAGATACAAAATATAAGTGTCGCGAACCGTTTCAATTATGTATGAAGCTAGTTTTTGTTCAGTATTTTAGATCAGAAAAGAAACAAATGCTGTTTATGAAGTACGGAAACAAGAAATGACCCGTCGACATACCCGCCACCAAGCGGCGGAAAAAACGGCGCATACTAGAAAGGGCTGGTGGGATGAGGCCCCGACGAACGGCGAGCGTTGAAAAATCCCGGATGTACGCGGCGGCGCTGCGATCGTATACCGGCTCGAGGATCCGACCGATTCCGAGCGTTCCGAAGGCCTTCGGCGCGGGCTTGGTTGGCGATTTGGCCATTTGGCGGTATGGCAGCGCGAAGTGGCTCCCGTTATGAACTGATCTTTACCACATGTATGCTGTCGTTTGTAGCCAATGAAGTGTTATGCCGAATTAGTCTTTAATCGCGCGGCAAATGCAATGCGAGCCGCCCTGGCCGCCCGCTTTATACAGCCTATCCAACACATGCGTTAGTGGCGCCCTCTCGAGCCGTCGACACGGAGTGCCGCAGCCGTGAACGCTCGATGAGCTCACTACCCCTCCTCTAGTTCACGGCCACTCAAGCCAGGACCTACGACGTCATGAAGGAGGTTATTTTTTGCTTGTTTTTGTAATTCTAATTTGCCTATAACTTTTAAAATAAAGCGAAATTTGAGAAAAGTTTCATTAAGTTACTACGTTCAGTGCGCTCAGGTTCGGTGCAAATTAAAAACCAGTAAAAAAGTCATTGCAGGGCCCCTTTAACTCATTTGTCTATTCTCACTCTATCTCTCAAGGAATCTCTCCCAAAACGATGCAACTGGCAAAAAGTGTCGATACTTTATAAATCCGGCGATAAAAATGACTGATCAAATTATAAACCGGTGTCAGTGCTTTCTATATTTTCGAAATGTCTGGAAAAACTTATACACGTTCGGCTAAATTAGTTTTGCGAGAAATTTACAATTATCATAGATTCCCATTTCGGATTCCGAAAAGGACGATCTACCAAAATTGAATTGTTGAGCACGAAAAAAAAAAAAAAAAATTCAGTAAACACGCAATAAATTGTTAACGCTGGGAATTTTTATAGATCTTTCGAAAATGTTCGATCGGCTAAATCATGAAACAGAAATAAGTAAACTTCATAGATAAGGGGTTTGTGGCCACATGTTGTAGTTACTCCAGAGCATTTAACCTATCTTTTTCAGTACGTTCACATTAATGGGCCTTTTTATGATATAAGAAAACCACGTGCATGTGCACCGCAGGGAAGCGTGTGGTTTCCTCTATTGTTCAATATGACATTAACGATATCATTAGTAGTTCTACCTGTGTTCAGATAATAACGTATGCTGATGATACGAGCATATTTTTCAAGAAAGAATATATAAACACTATTCTGTCTAAAGCTAAAAACTTTTTAAAATAGCTTAGTAGATGGGCAATAGTAAGCTCGCTAAAAATCAATAGTATTAAAAGCAGTCTTGTACACGTTACTAAAAAAAAGTAATCAATTACAATTACTATTACTCTTGGCTAAAAAGTATTCGATTAGATTACTTGATTACTCGACAACAAAAGTAATTGGACATTACTTTAAGAAGTAACCGTTACTTTTCCGATTACTTAATTGTGTTGAAGACTTTCATCTTTAGTGCTCATAACAATGAACTACTTCCAACCTATATTTCACATTTTCACAAGTTTTGAAGAAGAAAAAAACGGGTTCTCTTTTCGTGGTCGTTCCACCTTCACAATGCGGACACACGCATAAAATTCGTTTGAAGAAGTTTAATGATTTGGGCGTTAGCCAGTTGGGGGAGGGGGGGGGGGGGAGGGATAGAAGGGGGTTTTGGATCATGTTAAGCTTAAGCAAGGGTTGTCGCTCAAAGTTTGCGTTGCTCATTTTATTATTCACATGTTGATGAACTCGCATGTTATACAAAAGAGCTGCAGCTCCAGGATTTGACACGGATCATGTGTAGTATCCATTAGCGGAAGGTATCGCCCCGACCACTTCTCAACTCGAAACCTTGCTTGTCACAAAAACTACGTAGGGGAAATAGGGAAATAATTGAACTGGCTTTATTATAGTTTGCATCCGCTTTAGAAATTCTTCGGTTCTGGTTCTCCTACGGGCTGCGAGTATAGGTACCATTAGATGGATTGTTTTCTTTTTTTTTTTATTTCGGTGTGTGTGTGCGTGAAGGGGATAGTTGGAACGAAGGACTTACAAAGCTGCATTCTGCTTCCTCAAACTTCACCCTGAATGGCCTTTGTCATGCACTGGGGCTTCCCTAGGGCTTCCCACTCCCAGTCCCAGCTCGGAAAAAACGAACATTCCACAGAAACTGTACATACAAAGGGTTTGGCCTAGGGTGCCTACATGTTTCCGCTCCGCTTTAGGGTGCCGCCAACTTCTTGTTACCCTTTCCCAGATCCTCTCCCACCGCCATTTTTTTCCACTTCTTATTTCGCTAAACGTAAACAACGTTGAGTTTCTGTAGTCTTGAAACACCGGCAACACTGTGAGGCCACTTCCGTTTCCGTCCATAAAAAAAGTCGGAGGCTCAGCGGGGTGGCGGTCGTGGTGGCTGTCGCTCTCTTTATTCGACTGTTTTATATCTTGAAGTTACGAGCAGCAGTGTGCGTTGCTTTCAACGAAACGCGAGTTCCCGTGACAAAATGGAACGCAACAGACCGGCATTGCACACCGAAACTTCGCCGTCGGAACGAGAGCGGTGAGCGCTCCCTAGCCCTAACGAGGATTAGCGGCGTAGAGCGAGCGCACGACCGGCGAGTGTGACAAAATGGTCGACGAAAACAGCGGAGGTTGCCATAGTAACGAGGTAGGCAACGCTGGTTTGTCGGCAACAGGTATCACAAACGTTGTCGCCACCCTAAACGGCGGAGCGGAGGAAACATGTAGACACCCTAGGTTGACCTCGTTTCCTACAGCTCCGCAAAAATCTTTCTTTTTTGCGTTCGAAAAAAGATGCAAATTTTATTTTTGTCATTTCAGAAAAAAACAAAGGTGTGTGCAGGGGGAGGCGGGGGGGGGGGGGGGGGTGGGGTCCCGTGGAAAAATAGTAACGGTTAGAAGTAATTTTTATTACTTCAAAAAGTAATCAGATTACTCTTGTGATTACTGCCTAATAACGGTAATCAACTGATTACAAAATTATTCCCAAAAGTAATCGATTACAAGTAATTTGATTACTTGTAATGCGTACGGTACAAGTCTGATTAAAACTGAAGCAGTTGCATTCCGCCCTAAAAGTACTATATGTAAATTAAATACATCGCCCATGTTAGATATGTCTAACACAGAAGTTGCTTCCACCGTAAAGATATTAGGGGTACTTTGTAACCAGTACATGAGCTGGAACGAACACATCGAAAACATTTCGTTTAAATTGTGGAAAATAATAGCTACAATTTACAATCTTAGCTTTTATCTGCCGGAGCGGGTTATTTGTTAATGTTATTACTGTTATCGTGTGTGGGGTAATATGACTAAAACAAACCTAGACAGATTATATCTCACACCATAGAGAGGCATTAGGATCTCCATAGTCTCACCAGGGCCATATCATGGCGATAGGAAAAAATGAAAAACTTTTTCTATCGGGAGATCCCTATATCGTTGTTATAGCCGTTCTATGGCTAACTAGCGGCCCATAAACGGTCCATGAACTGTCTATAGGAATAGATAGGATGGACATAGGGGCAATAGGAATGACACTACGCACTAGTATGGACATTGGTCGTCCATACCTATTTTTGTAAGGGTATATGGCACAAGAAAGGTTCACCTTTTAGTAGCCAATGTAGCACAAGACAACCATACAGATATATAATTTTTAAAATGTAGGGCACGTCACGCTCTTAATCCCGATGAGGCCGCGTTCCAACTACGACAGGGACGGTCCGCAACACCATCGCTTGACAGAAAACTTCTCGAAGAGCCGGAGCCAAGGCTTTTTAAAACATCTACCGAAGTAACCAACGTCAATGGGTCTTCGTCTTCCTCTTTTTATAACATCAAGAGGAGCTGCTGCTGCTGCGAAGCCCTAAACCTCCAGGCCAATGGCAGGGGCTGTTTGACCTCATTTTCATTGCCGCCGACAGCCACCTCCAATCACACCAGGATCCCGCCTTTAACGCAATATCGTCACCGTTACGTCACTGCGGATACGTAAGGGAGACCCGCGGACACGCGCGGCTGAGACATATGGAACACCCAACAACGCTACCATCAAATCATGTCCCAGTAAAACATCGTCATCTTATAGCCCAAAGCCGGTCTCCAGCCTGTCCGTTCCTCAGCCCTTAACAGGCAACACCGGTTGTTGATTTGTTTAAACAAACGCTAATTCAGAAATACAAAAACAGTACTTATCATAATATGTCATTTCTTAATATCTTATTACTTGCTCCAAACCCCGTGTTTTATCATATACGTTGTTCAGAGTATTAAAGAGTCGCACATTCGATAACAAATTACGGATTGCAAATGCTTCAGCATGTTGTACCCTCCACCCTTGACGAACTCATTAAACAGAATATTCACATAAAAATATGTCAAAAGAGCTAATAAAACGAATATATTATAGAGAAATGAAGTGAAAACCACCTATTTTAAAAATGCCGTTTATTTATGATATGTATGTATATATCTGTTGTGTTCTATTTGTTATTTTCTTGGTGTTATATATTTTTGACTTCGGTATGAGCTGACATTTATCAGTCCGTATGAGAGGCACGAACGTTGCAATATACATTGGGACTTGAGTAGCTTTTTGTTCTGTCTCCCCTTCATGAATTAAAGTAAATTAAATTGAATTGAATTAATCTATTTCGTTCATCTTCATTCATAATATTTAAGAAAGTCAAAATTACACTTTTTGCCTTTGCTGATTATGCGATAAACGGTGCAATGTACGATTTCGATTATGAATAAGCCTGGATGTATAGTTGAGAACAGTCCAAGGACACTCAGACTCGCAGATTATTACTTCACCTGCAGAGGCTAAGAGGTTTCTCGATAATCTCCAGCAAGAGCGAGCCCCTTTGATGGCTCAATATAGTCCCTGATGCCCTAGACGGACACTCGCATGATGTGGAAGTGGCCGGGACACGTATGAACTTCTGCACTTGTTTGGAGTTACGAATCTCGCCCCACCAGTTTACTTTAAGTCAGAATTTCACCTAACGTTTGCTCTTCATACAGGTGTACTCGTCCACGCCTGCGTGGTGGAAGCGTTTAATTTTTAATTTCTTTTGGTTAGCCAAGATTTAACCGATTAACCGGTTAAAAAAATAATCGCGATTAAAGCATTGATCGATTAATCGGTAGGTGAAATGATCGATTGCCCAGCCCTAAATACGGCGCCCCCGATCGATAACTGTATTTGCAAAAAGTCGATCTCTTATGTCCATTTATTTTCTGGACAGCAGAATATTTCTACGAAATGATCCACCCAAAACCACCTTCACCTCGCGAGTCATCATTCAAGACACACTGCGAAGGGTCAATATGCAAATACGAGGTGACGCTCCAGTGGTAGACTTTGTGCAGGTGATACAGATTAAGTAACTTAACGAGATTCTCTCAACATTATTCCGAATAAAAGGAGGTATTCAAAAGTTTTACTGTGCGAAGATTATGCAACAATGCATCACTATCACAAGCGATGACCAATTGTCAGAGGGAACTGATAATGTCACCCCATCCTTACAATAACCAAACCAAAAACCAAACCGTCAAATGCCCTTTCCCTCACCCGGACTATAAATCTTAACTAACACAAAAAACGCAAAACCATATATCTTTTCTTTTTTTATCGCAGATTGTGTTGTATGGCTTGCTCCGAGCAGTGTCGTGTAACGCAGATTCCTGTAGCTCAGGAGTGTCACACGGATATTCCCTCGCAGTATAAGGAAGCAGGCAGAGTAAGTGTGGAAGCGCTCTGTTTGGAACTGAGGTACCTCTTGTGAACCCAATCCTGAGCATATAGCTGAGCCAACAGCTCACGCGAAGAAATTGAGTTTGAAATGTCTTCACAAGGTAGCGAGCACATTCACACGTATTGCGAAACACTATGCAGGAGGCGAATGTTGGTTGTACTACACTCTTAGAAAAAAGAGTATCTATAGTCCTCCCTAAAGAGAGGAACGGTCTTGTAACCTATGTTCCTCCATAAAGGGAGAAACTTTCGTCCTTAAAGCAGGTGAGCAAAGTTCCTCCGTCGCCTGCATCTCATTATGGCGGCCCCGAATCGAGAAAAGCGAGCTCAATAAGGCTTAAACAAGGCTACGTCTCTTGTACGGGACGAGAGGAGCAGCAAATAAGAGCGTAACACGAACTTTCCGTGAACTGTGTTTATTTCCGAAGTCAGCCTTTCCCCGCAGGCAAAGAGACTTCCGTTTCAAAAGCAGTTACTCTGTCTTCTCGTCGTCAGCACTGCGATGTTAAACACAAACAACCGATACCTAGTTACTTCGCGCACTTTACGTCTTACCTTTGCTATTCCGTTGTTGCTGTTTTCGCCGAAGGTTTTTTTTTTCTTCCCAGTTATATATATATATACAAAAATGAATGAACAGTATCATCGATGGAATCAATGTTTTACGAAACTGCCGAAAGCCAAAATAAACAGCGGAGCAAGGATTTCAACACTGGGCCTCCCAACGTCCAGTCGGGGTTGAGGTACGGACCACGTGAGGAGCGTTCGATGATGCCGCCAACATGTTGGTTACGGCGGCATCGATCGTGGGGACCTGGTCAGGGAGAGGGGGGCGGGCCGTGAAGCCACCCAGGCAGCACGCCGACCTTGGGCCAGCGTTGGGGGAATATTGCTCACAATATTTGCCCAGTTTCATGCTTTGCACCATGGCCCAGCATTGGCCCAATATCGGTTAACGACCGTTCTAAAAATGGGCCAGAACCAAAGTCAAAGTCAAAATGTGTTTTTATTTATAAAGATGTTTTCAAAGTTTTCAAAGAAAACTGCTGAAGGGGCCCCTTGGTAATAAAGGGTTAGTCAGCAATCAATAAGTTGGCACCATTATATATAAAAAGAAAATTGAAAAAAAATAAAACAAAACATGATCGCGGTATGTACATAATCAAAATATAAAACCAACTGAAAAGAGAGAGAAGGTAAGCTAGAAAGTCGAGGAAAAAAGAAGGACAATATGAGTATGTGTTTGTGTGTGTGTGATTGTGTGAAAAGTGTGCGTAGGAGAGAAGAATGAATCGGGGGGGGGGGGGGGGCATAGAAATTGTTGATAAATTATGCAGATTGTATGTGTGCACGTATGGCTTGTTTAAAGATATAGAATGATGACATCGCAGTTTGACTGTGTGGTAGGGAGTTCCACGTTTTTGTAGCAATGTAAATGAAGGTGAACGCGCCATAATCATTCGAGTTCTGGGCAGAGATAGGCGAATATCGGTTAACATGGCCGCGGCCGCGGCGGTGTCAGCGGACTTGGACCAAGCCAGCGTTCCTATGCAGAGCCGTATATGTAGAGAGTTTGGCCATTCGTTGGGAAGTATAGGAGACAAATGAGGAGGCGCCATTGGCCGAAAGCGGGCTGGGCGTGTTCCAGGGCGTCGTCAGAAATTCGAATGTGACCAACCAGAAACCGGGAATAATACCCTGGTGGTGGTCGCGAGAAACAAACCTGATAACTGCATTGGAGTAACTCTTGATGACTGAAAATATGGTACACGTGATGTTTCAATCACGCTCATCCAAAATGATGGTGGAAGAGTGCGACTAGCGGAACGGTCGACATAATCCGTACGCCAAGCGCTGAGGGCCGGGAATCTGCCGTCCAAGCAGTCACACCCTGTCCGAGCAAAACAGAGTTGAGCGGCGCATTCGTTTCTTACATCTTTCTGCATGATCATGATGAAAACAACACGTGTACCCTATTTTCAACCACAAAGAGTTACTACACATCACTCTTACGCGCTTATTAAAATCATTTACGAACATAAACCTTTGATCAGAACTGTTTCTCACTACCACCGCTAGGGGATTCTTTTCGGCTTCTGGTTGGTCAAGAGAGCATGCCAAGCCCTCTTTCCGAGTCTGCCGCACGCCCTGGCTCTGCCCGCGCCTCCCATTGACGGCTCTGTTCCTATGAACCGATCAGTTGGGAAACTGCCATAGAGCCTGCTCTGAAAAAAAAAAAAAGTGGCACAGATCCGTACTCGAGAATCGAGCTAATGCCGATCGCAACGCCGCCATTCCTCCCGCACCGGCCACTCGAGGAACTGCACGTGTCTTCTATTTTGGCTTTAATCGGCCATTTTGGCTTCCAAACAGATACGGAGGAAGGGGCTTCAAAGGGGCTACCTTTGACTCCGAAGCGGACGCGCCGCGAATTACTGCCGAAGTTAGGATGTGCCTAGGTCGGGACGCGCGCTACCTGAAATCACCGCTGAGACATGGTTGTATAAAAACAATATTAATTCTGCCGCAAACCTTGTAAACTAAAGATTTTAGAAAACATCACGCGCCCCCCATTTTGTACGAATCTCCAATAAAAGTTACTACAAAAAGAGTTTTTTTTTTCGTTTGTTTGTACGGAAAAACCGAGTTCCAGCCGCTGATTGCCGGGCGCGCCCTCGCCGCGGCCCGTGGCAGCAGCGGCGGCCGACGCGAATGGCCGGCGTGATTGACCGATTCAGTATCGTTTTAGAAACGGTCAAGAATCCCTAATACCGGCCGAAATAGCCGGTTCAGACCCGACAAATTATTGGTATTGTTTTAGAAACGGTCAAGAATTCCTAATAACGGCTGATATAGCCGGTTCAGACCCGACAAATTACCGGAAAACGGCACTGGATACGGTATATCAGCGTGGCGTTGGCCGACCCAAGTGATGTTCCGCCGACATCGGACACATCACAGTAATACTGTACCGATCTTTACGATCCAGCGCCAATATCGGCCGTATCAGAATGATATTGGCCCGATTTCTCCGATCCGAGGCCAATATTGGCGCAATACTGTGTGCTGCCTGGGAAGAAGCCTTCGTGCAGCGAATGTTAAGTCCACCGAGGTTGGGTGGCCCGTGAAAACTACATGCCTCACTAAACACTGCCTAGTCGACTTGAGGTGCCTGCTGGGTCGGGTGGAGTGGCGGCAGAGGTTCCGTCGCTTTCGACTTGTAGCCAATGCTACCCAGGTCCGACTCGGAGTCTTCGACGTCGCTTTGTTTGTCTGTAGTAAGTTCCTTTGTGTTGGCGCGGTTTTCCTCCTCGCCATCGTAGGTGTCGAAGGAGTCGTCATCGGCGTGGGACTCGATGACACTGTCGGCTCTGCTGAGCCACTCCAGGATTCGCTCGGCGGCGGTGGCCGCGAATTTGGATCCAATGGGTCGTTTTCTTCGGTCCAATATCAAGCACGGGAAAGGTCGGCCGAGACGCCAGCCTCGCAAAATCCATGGGCGAGAACGTCCTCGACCGGAAAAATGTCGATGAGATGACTGTTGTGTGCTCGCCGGACCCAAGGCAGAGGAGATTTTCACCTCCCTCCCCATCTCTGCGGACAAGACGGAATCCTATCCCGATGTTGTCGCGGCATTCGAAAACTTTTTCATCGTGGAAAAGAACGTCGTGTACGAGCGCGGTGTTCAATAGCCGCTCACAGCGTGAGGGAGAAACAGCAGCAGATTTCATCACCGCGCTGTACGCGCTGGTGGAGACGTGCGACTACGGCAACCTCAAGGATGAGCTCCTCAGGCATCGCATCGCCGTCGGTGTGAGAGACAAAAGACTCTCCACTAAGCTACAGATGGAAAGCGAGCTCACTTTGGAGCGAGCGGTGTTGCTAACGAAGCGAACGGAAACTGTTGGCCGGCAACAAGAGAATCTCAAGCACTCTACCGAGACAGCGCCTGCTGAGACAGCACATGTGGACAGGCTACAGGCGCCACAACAAAGGGCTAAGAAGCTTCACCCGAAGTGTCCACAAAAGCCTTTGGTGGATCAGCCACACGCAACCCAGTCATGTTTTTGGTGTGGGAATGCAGTCAAGCACCCAAGGCAGCAATGTCCTGCAGCCAAAGCTCGATGCAACAAGTGCGGAAAGCAAGGCCATTTTGCGTCAGTCTGTAAAGCCAAGCGACTCCGGCAAGTCGCCAAGCTGAATGAAGGCACGTCGACGGAGGCAGACTTCTTTTTCGCAGGAACGGTCAACACTGGGCACAAGAAAAAGCCGTGGAAAGTCAACGTCGTCGTGGGCGGTCAAAACGTGGAGTTCCGCCTAGACACAGGAGCGGACGTTACCGTGATTCCAACAAGTGTACTAGCAAGGCTGGACAAGGGGACAACACTCCAGAAACCCGACATGCTCCTTCTTGGACCAGCGAAGCAGCGGCTGGACATCGTGGGGTGATGCAAACAACAGTAGAATACAATGGGAAAAGTGCCATAGCGAGCCTCTACGTCACAAAGGACCTGAACGAGCCTCTTCTGGGCTTGGACCTCATCGAACGCTTTGGTATTTTGCGCCGAGTGAGTAGAGCCGAAGTAGAGCCATGTCTCGACCCAGTCAACGAGTTCCCAGAGGTGTTCCAAGGTTTAGGAGAAGCCCCCTACACTTGCAAAATCAAGCTAAAGTCGCCAGTGGAGCCTGTGGCAGTCACATCACCGCGACGCATCCCAGTTCCCCTGTTGAAAGCTGTGGAGCGTCAACTCCGAAAGACGGAAAACGATGGAGTGATCACCACTGTCAGTGAGCCAACAGATCGGTGCTCGGCAATCGTGGTACAACCGAAAAAGGATGGTGACATACGCATCTGTGTGGACTACACCATGTTGAACAAGAGCGTGCAGAGAGAGTATTATCCAATTCCAAGTGTGGAGCCAATTCTGGCTACTTTGGGACAAGCTAAGTACTTCTCCCGTTTGGTTGCTTAGTCTGGCTTTTATGAAGTGAAACTGCACCCCGAGTCAACACTGCTCACCACCTTCATCACTCCATTTGGTCGGTTCAAGTTTAACCGCCTCCCTTTCGGCATCTCCTGTGCTCCTGAGCATTTTCAAAGAATGACTCATCAACTCTTGGAAGCACTTGATGGTGTGGCGTGTCATATCGATGATATTCTGGTGTGGGCCAAGACCAAGGAAGAGCACAACAGTTGCCTGCGTGAAGTCTTAGGCAGACCGAAGGAAAAAGGGATCACGCTTAACCGTGAAAAGTGCGTGTTCGCCCAGGAAACAGTGAAGTTTCTGGGACATGTGATCAACAAAGATGGCGTCACCCCAGACAAGGAGAAGATAGTGACCATTGTAGACATGCCACCTCCAACAAACGTTGCAGAACTCAAGAGGTTCCTAGGAATGATGAATTTCATCGCGCGGTTCATACCGAACCTGGCGGTCAAGACAGGACCCCTGAGAGATCTGCTTCACAAGGATGTTCCATTCAGCTGGGACAGCATGCAACAACATGCTTTTGAAGATGTAAAGAATTGCCTTACATCACAACCAGTGCTCGCACTCTACTGTCCAACAAAGGAGACAATCCTGTCTGCTGATGCCTCAAGTTTTGGCCTGGGAGCGGTCCTGATGCAGCGCCAAGAGGACAAAAGCCTGCGAGCCGTCGCATATGCATCGAAAACTCTGACAGAGGCAGAGAGGGGATATTCTCAGATAGAGAAAGAGGCCCTTGGCGTTACGTGGGCATGTGAGAAGTTCAAGGACTATCTCATTGGTCTAAGGTTCCACATTGAAACTCACCATAAGCCACTCATCCCCCTCTTCACACGGAAACCAGTGGATGATCTTACACCAAGGCTACAACGGCTGCGTCTCAGGATGATGCGCTATGACTACACCATGCAACACGTGCCCGGCAAGGACCTGGTTGTTGCTGATGCCTTGTCTCCTCAACCACTGCAGGGACAGGACAGCTCGCGCCTCGCAGAGGAAGTCGCCGACTTTGAGCAAGCCCTCATTCGACATGTGAGTGTCCCAGATGTATGTCTGCAGAGCCTTGCAGATGCACAAGACCAAGACTCTGTTTGCAGAGCTCTGAAGAACAATGTTCAAACAACTTGGCCGAAGACGAAAACACAAGTGCACCAGGAGTGCTTGCCTTACTGGCAGTTCAAGAACAAACTTACGTTGCATGAGGGAAATCCTCATGAGAGGGCAACGATACCTGATACCTGTTTCACTGAGATCCTCAGTGCTAACTTCTCTCCATGATGGACACGAAGGCATCATCAAGTGCACAAGACGAGCCCAGCAATCCTGTTGGTGGCCTGGTCTATCAAAAGACATTGCTGACACTGTGGAGAAATGTGTCAGTTGCATGAAGCAGAGGCAACCTCGGAACCAATCACTCATGCCAACTCCCTTCCCTGACCGACCGTGGCAAAGAGTAGCCATGGACCTTTTTCATGCTAATGGGAAGTGCTACCTTGTTGTGACGGACTACTACTCCCGCTACATCGAGATAGCATTGCTCGAAAATCAAAGGCCAGAGACCGTCATCCTCAAGTCTAAGTCAATCTTCGCAAGACACGGGATTCCCAAGACAGTTGTGACGGACAATGGACCACAGTTTCGCTCTGAATGTCTGTGCTTTGCAAGAGACTGGGGTTTCAAGCATGTCACCCCAAGCCCCAAATATGCCCAGAGCAATGGCTGTGCTGAGGCTGCAGTCAAGATTGCGAAGACTAAACTCACGAAGTCATCTGATCCCTACAGAGCACGGTTGGCGTACCGAGCAACACCTTTAGAGAATGGCTTCAGCCCTGCCGAATTGTTGTTCGGCCGGAGACTGCGGACACACGTGCCAATATCAGCGGAGCTGTTGAGGCCTTCTGTACCAGATCATCATCAAATCGAAGACTTTGAGCATAAGGCTCGAAAACGCCAAGCGATCAACTACGACAGGCGACATGCCGTAAGGGATCGACCAGAGTTCCAGCCGTCCCAGAGGGTGTGGATCACCGATCTGAAGCGCGCAGGGACAGTGCTCAACAAAGCGGAAACACCTCGTTCCTACTGGATTGGCACTGATCAGGGCATAATTCGGCGCAATGCCAAGTTTCTCGTCATCGATCATAGACGATGCAACATTGAGGAGGACCTCATCTCTCTCGGCAGTTTGCCCTGTTCGCCCGAGCTCCCTGACTGCCAGGCCAGCCAGCCAGCATCACCGCAACAGTCAAGGTCCGGACCAACCTCTCGATCTGGAAGGCCCCTGCGACCACCGTGCCGTTATGGCTATGACTGAAAGGGGGAGATGTTGTGTGCTCGCCACTAACTGGTGGCGCCCCCTGCGTGCCGGGGATTTGGGAGCGTGGAACAAGTCTGTGCTGCCCGGGGAACCACCGCGTTTCCCGCTTGCCGCGAAGAGTCATGTTAACAAATAAACAGTGAAACGTTCCGACGTTGGTTCCGACCGATCCTTGCATATAACAATGACCGTGCTGTCGATGACGGCACTGGTGAGCCTCGAAGACCCAGAGTAGCTGCTGGACTCACTTAGGATTAGGAGGCCTCCTGGACTTGGTGCCTGGCGGTAGCTGGTGTTCGCGGAAGCACGAGACATGCGGCGTCCGCGTCGAGGCTGGTTGGGTAGCTGGTCGGGGAGCTCTCTGAAAACCTCGGACTCGAGCCTGAACGTCTGGGATAGGATAGCCGCCTTCCAGTTCCCTTTCGCGACGATGTGGAAGAGTTCCAGTCAATCGAAAATGAGGCGCTACGGGTGGAGATGCCGGATCTCGTGGACATATCTCGTGGACAAACTTCTAGTGTTTTGGGCGAAGTCGCGCAGAATGTCGTAGGCCTGACGGACCCTCGCTCCAAGAATGGGCGGTGGGGGCTCTACCGGAGGTAGTCGGATCGCGTCGGTGGCTCTGGTAGAAATGATTCCCGTAGAAGCCATACCTCCGGCGGAAGCAGGGGGAGGACTCCGGCGATGCTGGAAGCGATCTCTTGGCGCGTCTGCGGAGGTTCGTGCTCACCATGCTGAAGTTCGAATAGCTCGCGTTCAGAGTTCTCCGACAGGGGAGACTGCTGGTCGTGTGGGGCGAGGCCGGCCAAGGCATCGACGACTGGAAGCGGGGCAGCTCCAAAGGTTGAGGCGAACGAGGCAGAAATGGCATCCCCTGTCTATTGGACGAGAGCGGCTCCGTCATCGGCGGCCAAGTGCGTTGGCGCATTCGACGACGAGGCATCCCTCTTCTTGGCTTTTCTCTTGTCATGCTGAGATGCGTGGCAGTGCCGGCGGCTGCCACTCAGTTCGAAAAAGGGTTTCGGCTCGAAAAGGAAAAGAAACTAAAACTCGGAAACCCTTCGGAAGTTTCCTCGTTCCTTCCACCGCTCTCAGCCCGAGCATGCATATATAAATATATTATACAAAACGCCAACGTCAAACCTCTGACTTTTTTTTTCTTTCTGTGTTGTCTTAAAATCGTCACTCGCAACACGTTTCAGACTAAATAAATACCAGGTTTTCTTTTCCGCCACTCTGCATGACGGTCAATTTACCTCGTTTCTTCATATTGGCTACTGCATGTCAGGAACATCGGAGGTTTTGATAGAACCGAGTTTGATGAGCATATGAGAATTCTAACTTATTAGTTAATACCCTGAAGGCGACACGTACTGAATACATGTAGCGATGTAGAGGTGTGGAAGACTGAGAAATAGAGACTTTTTTATTGTAAGCTTGACCACTGATTCCAACTAAGTAGTCTTCATCCTAAAGTTAGATTGAGCGTAAATGTATAACCAGATGCACCACTCGCTGACAGTAACTCTGTCAAATGGCCACGACATTTCAAGATCCCTCCTCCAGGTCATTCTTCAGAAGAACTAATATTTTATTTTTCGGTTAATATCAGTTAAAACCGGTTAATCGGTAAACAATTTACGGTTAGGGTTACGGTTAGGGTTTTTATAAATTTCAAATAATGGTTTCGTTCCGGTTACGCTTACTGAAAACATTTCGTTCCTAAACGGTTTTCGGTTTCGGTTACGGTTACGGTTTGAGTCCCTGATACAAACATACAACAGCACACGAACCCGATCACTACTTCCGAGAGTGAGTGAGAGCACCGAGAAGCAGGAAATCAAAGGAAGCATTTCTGGGCCAGTGGCCCAGTATGTCACCTTTTACTTTCGAGCTCTGCGTTTCCGTCTTTTAATTTGGTTGTTTTGAATGTACAAAATTTCTCGGTGACCGCCTAAGCAATAAAAAATATTCCCAGAATGTTAATTTTTTTTCCAGCAATGTTATACCTCTGAGAGTATTTTTAACGGCTCAGGGGATGAATCTCTTAGTAAAAAATAAACGCTCATGCCGTAATTACTTGAAATCCAATAAATCAAGCCGCTCCAATGCGGTTCCGGGCCATTCATTTGTTTCCCCGCATGGCACGTCGTAGCCAGTATTTCTATTGTAGTGTTTGTTTTTCCATTTGCGGCTGCAATTGTCGTCTTGAATTAATCTCTGTATAGAGTGGATATTCACTCAGCTGGAAGTGATGCTTCACGGGCAGAGAAATCACTTCTCGATCAACTTGAATGCGGTCAAAGCCGCGACTTGCGGCAGGTGTTAAGTGTACGGAGCTACGCCGTGGCAAGCTCGAAAACCTCTAGCGCTCATCTCAGCGCGCCACTTGGAGGACAGTTTCTCCAGGAACCGTAGTATATTGAAACAGCAAAATAAAGGAGACCTTTTTTTATTTGTCGATTTTACCTACCCTTTTCCCTTAAAGGGCCCCTGAAAAGAAAAAAAAAGTTTTTTCAAAACAGTCTGGTTGGGACACGCGTGTCAAAAAATGAATTTTACGCGAAAAAACATTTTTTTTAGAGCAATATTGACTGCGCCAGACGCAATTTAGTCGGTAGTCACCTCCTTTCCACTTGTTCTCTCTCTCGGCATTTCGGGCGCGTGGAGGAGAGGTACACCCCGCCTCTTCGTAGTGGATCGGCTTGGCTGCTTGGCTGGCTTGGCTGCGCCCCATACGAGAGCCATTGCTATTTCCTGTGTCTGTCGGTCGCACGTCGTACCGTCGATTCACACGACGGACCGAATCGCGATTTTCGTCCGCAGACCGTGTACCAAGTGACCGGCACGTCATGATTCCTGCGATCCGCGCCTCGTCCGCGGACGCGCGGGCTGATAGAGTCAAGCGCCTTTTTCACTCGTGGATTTTTGGCGGGAGATTGACTTGAAAAGCGTTCAGTCTGGCAACGGTACATTGTTCTTTTTTTTTTTTTTTTCTGGGCGATGAAAACAAAAGTGGCGCATCGTTGTGTTTTGTGCGTTCGCTGGTTCATTTTCTCGGGCGTTTCTTCGTTCCACGTGTGACAGGAACTGCAGAAACTTTGTCTGGCTGACGCGACGCAGGTTCCGGTACTCCTCCGGGTCCGCGTCAAGAAGCTTCCGTCAAAACTCGTCTAGCACGCCGCGATAATTCTTGCACGTCCAATCAGGATTTCACCGAGCAAGACCTTTCTTGTGGCTGTGGTGAACTTGAGTGTTGTGCACGAGCGCGGAGTGCGTGAAGGCATCTCCAAACGCCTTTTCGCGAGCCCAGAACTTCGTCGCTTCTACGCGGAACCCTTCTCGAGCAGGACCATGCCTGTGTCACTCTCATGCTTTGGGTTAGTAAAGCTAGTGGCGCTTCGCGCGAAGCCTATCACGGTGTTTTGTCTCGATCTGTACGTAACAGCGGCGTACGATTCATTATCGCGGTAGCGAACGTCGATTTCTCTCTCGGACAACGGTGCCACGGTGTGATGTTGGAGTTTCGCGGCACTGTGGAGTGGCGACCAGGTTCGGTCCGACCTCGCTGGCGTCTGCTCATCGTCTCCCTCGTGTGGATGCGCTTGGGAGACAGACGAACCGCGGACATGTCGTCCCGTGATAAATCCGTCCACGGATCAGTCCGTCGTGTGAATCGGCCATGACTAACTAACACAAGCAACAAGCCTCTTCAGGAGGTCTTCACATATAAACGTGATAAAACTATAAAACCACCCGAGGACGCGAGATGCGTTGCAAGACGGCGACCATGACAGAAAAAAAAAATGGCGAAGCTTTTGTTTGTTGTTTTATCCGAACGGAAGTTACGATTTTGTAAAACGTTTGTAAACAATTACGACGTCCATTCGATGAATTGTTTCTTAAACCTAAACATATGTAATTAAAAAGGCGATTTCAAGAGATCACGAAGATTTTATAACCAACATCAAAGCTGTCACTCATTCTATTGGCCAATGAGAAGCTGATTTGAATGACCATCGTTGCCAATGAGAAGCCGAGCTGAATGACCGGGAATTTGCGCGCAAAACTTCAAATAAATCTCTCGCCGTCAATATTGCTCTAAAAATTTTTTTTTCGAGTAAAATTCATTTTTCGACACGCGTGTCCCAACCAGACTGTTTAAAAAAAATCTTTTTTTTTTCTTTTCAGGGGCCCTTTAACGCTAAAATTCCAAACTGAAAATATACGTACTTTCCGTCATACTTTCGTACTGTTCAGTCCTTTCCCCAGAGCGCAATCGCTCTCGGGGAGGAGACGACCGACAGTCACATTGGCCACTGTACGATAGGAGCTACGGTTCAGACCAGCGTCCCAACAAGACTATCTGAACGTCGATCGATTGCACCTAATCCCTCAAGTGGTCTTACACTCTTTAATTTAAAGCGGAATGTCAACCTGCGACACCCCGCCCCCTCCGATCACGGCCCGACCAGCGGCATCAATGCCCGACAGTTTACATCATCTCATCCTGTTGTTACACCACTGATACGCGAACACACGGTCACATCGGCGATAATTCTGGTCTTCTGTTCACAAGGCACAACACTGCCATCGAGTTGTTGCTGCTATGTTGCTGACACGCAGAAATACAGAACAACGTTGATTGCCGGTTGGCACTCGGCATCGGAAAACAGAACCGAATTCAACACGGAAGGCACCCAGGCAACCGTCAGCAAAACTTGCCTGTCTTGGACGCAGTTTCCGCGATTCTCATAACGTCGTCAACGTCGACACATCCACTGTGGACACATCGTTCCGCGTGGGTTCCGCAATCCGGAGATGGCCATCTTAGCCCAGTGCACGTAACGCTGCTGGCACTGCTCCGAAAATTCGCTGTTTCTAGAGGCTTCGTTTGCTCGTTTGATATTAGTGGTAAAAACGTCAATCCAACCAAAATGCTCTGCATGTTTGGACTGGGAGACGGAATTACAGGTGACCTTCGCTGCCGCTGAAGCTCAATCAACTCAACAACTTTTATTAAACAACGTGTGCGACATGCTCGAAAAATGAAACTGAAAGAAGATGAGTCGGGAAGGCGAAAGCTTTCTTCCGTCTGCGAAGGAGAAAAATGTCTCGTTCCTCCTTTCTTCTCGTGTCCGCTTGGGGGCGCGTCAGTAGAAGGGAGGAAAATGCTCCGTTGCTGGGTCATTCCATGTGAAACGTCCCAGGCGTTGCGCTCGATCACCTTCGATTTCTAAAAAAATATTCATGGCCTTTTGCCGCATTGTCCGTAGCCATGCCCTAAAATATTTTTGACGAAAAAATATTTTTGATGGCGTGAGCGCGATTTTAACTTCAAAAATAGCGTGAAACTAGGTATCACTCTATAATTTATGAAAAATCAACTTTTTTTATGAAACACCCAACAATACATGTTTTCTTAAATTTGCACGGCTTTCGACTTATAATGTGGTTGGGCTCGTGCAGATTTGTTAAATTAAAATATTTCTTAAAAAACTAAAAGTTTTTGAAACTTTTAACATATTTGTGATTTTATTAAAATATTTAATTGCTCCGGCGACTTAATATAACGTTTTACCGGCTGACCTGCAGGTATATAATCTTTAAAAAATGTTTAAACCGCTCAATTAAATATCTCGCAGTAGAAAAAAAAAAAAATCCCGAAGTTGCCAAAAAGTGCGTTTTGACGCAAAAACAGACGTTTATTTCACCTTGAGATGGTCCAAGTAAAAATACAAAATATGGTGAGTTCGGAAGAACAATAGATTGTCTTTTGATTCTGAAAGTTTGATCAAAGTGATTTTTGTTTAAAGCGAGAAAACAATTTTTGAAGTTGAACTCTCGCACCTCATCCCGGCGTCGCTTCTTAACGCCTCTTCGCCGCACAGCACGCCACTGGTGACGCTAGCTGACACGAGTAGGTCCAAAAAAAGAACGGAGCTTACTGCCGCTTCCCCTTGTCTGTCTTTTCAGCTGCAAGGGAAGAAACGGCGGGCATCGTGTTGATAATCGGAGGTGCCGCCAGTGCGTAGCCATAGCAGGCCAGGGTGTGCCCTTTGTATCCGAGGGCGGCTCCTCACACTCCGAAACGCGATGGCTAATCGACGGGCGGCATCAGCTGACGTGGACTTCTCCTAAAAGGGAAACGCGACAATATTGCCACGAAATCTAGCCGTCAAGCACACTGCGGTTAAAAGCGGAACTATTCAGCGACGCCAGAATTTGCCGTTTCAAAGCCGATTTAAACACAAACGAGGCGTGAGCCTCCAACGGCGCGCACTCGGTGACACCACATCGCCTCGTTGTTTGAGATTGCCCGTTCACTGGGCTTTTGCGTTGCCGTTTAAATAGCGTCCTGACGTTGACAATAGAGAGGAATTGCGATGTGTACGTAAGAAACAGCAAGCTTACCAGTGGATGCTCTGACCCTGCAGCGCTAAGCATCTGCTGATATCAAGACAGTGTAAGACCACGTGAGGACACCGCCGCGCAAAACAGTCGAAATAGGAAAATCCATAAAGCACCAACAGTGGAAAAAGCTTGTTCCCACCAAAATGTACCCGACAACTCGAAGTTCTGCTGTCTACCTGCGTGCGCAAACCGTGACACCGCCACGCGCTTTGCAAGGCTCGACTGTGGCGTGCTGTGCAGAGAAGAGGCGCAGGAAACGACGCCAGGTTGCGGTGCGAGAGCTCAACTTCAATATGTTTTTTTTCCTCTTTAGAGCAAAATTATATTATTTAAACTTTCAAGAACAAAAGGCAATAAACTCTTCTGTAAAAGTCACCATGTTTCGGTTTTTTCTTTGGGCCACCTCAAGGCAGAATTGACGGCTCTTGAAACGCCAAAACGCAATTTTGCACAAATTTAATTGTTTTTCTGCATGATATTTAGTTCTACGGCCTGAAACGTTTTTCTTTTTCTTTTGTGCAGTGTACCTACAGGGCTGTCAATAAATATTTTACAGTCACCTGCAGCAACGTGATGTACCAACTAGCTCAAATTACCACTTTACTACAGTCACCTGCAGCAACGAGATAGTTTGTAACAAAACTATCAAAAATGCTAAAATTCTTACATATTCCTTATTTTTTTTTAAAATTGCTTCAAGCCAATATTCATGATGCTTATTACATAGCAATACTAATACCGTGTGGTATTTAGGCAAAAATATTCCACCTTTGCATAAATATATCTTAATTCTCATGGAGAAGTAAGATATATTTATGGAGAAGTCCACGTCGCCTGACGCATTGAGAAGTCCACGTCAGCTGATGCCGCCCGTCGATCAGGCATAGCGTTTCGGAGTGTGAGGAGCCGCCCTCGGATACAAAGGGCACAACGGGCCTGCTATGGCTACGCACTGGCGGCACCTCCGATTATCAACACGATGCCTGCCGTTTCTGCCCTTGCAGCTGAAAAGACGGACAAGGGGATGCGGCAGTAAACTCCATTCTTTCTTTGGACCTACTCGTGTCAGCTATCGTCGCCGGTGGCGTGCTGTGCGGCGAGGAGGCGTTAAGAAGCGACACCGGGTTGTGGTGCGAGAGTTCAACTTCAAAAATTGTTTTCTCGCTTTGAACAAAAATTTCTTTGATTAAACTTTCAGAATTAAAAGAAAATTGATTGTTCTTCCACAATCACCATATTTTGCATTTTTACTTGGACCACCTCAGGGTGTAATAAACTTCTGTTTACGCGTCAAAACGCACTTTTTGGCAACTTCAGGATTTTTTTTACAGCGAGATATTTTATTGAGCGGTTTAAACATTGTTTTGTAGATTATATACCTGCAGGGAAGCCGGTAAAACGTTTTATTAAGTCCCCGGAGCAATTAAATATTTTTAATTAAAATCATAAAAATGTTAAACTTTTTAAAAGCTTTTAGTTTTTAAGAAATATTTTAATTTAACAAAACTGCACAAGTTTTGTGCAGTTTTGCCATCAAAACTGCACAAAACTGCACAAGACTCACGCCATCAAAACATTTTTTTCGTCAAAAATATTTTAGGCATATGGCTATGGACAATGCGGCAAAAGGCAATAAATGTTTTTTTTTTTTTTGTTTTTTTTTGAAATCGAAGGTGGTCGAGCGCAACGTCTGGGACCTTTGACATGGAATGACCCTGCTATCTTTTTCCTCCATTGTTTTTTAGAGCGTAGAACTGGGAGGGGCGCCGAGCGCGGGGCCAGGAGGCCGCCAGTCAGGCAGCGTTTAGCGAGGCTGGCCATCACCGCGCCGTCTCTTTCTCCGCCGTATTTGACATCGTTGTGAGTCCCCTGTCTTTTCGGCACAGCTAGCTGCCACACAAAACTGTACCGCTTCACACACCACGCAAAACAAGAATAAATAGTCACACCAACACGCCGACTATTTATTCTTGTTTTGCGTGGTGTGTGAAGCGGTACAATTTCGTGCGGCTGCTAGCTGTGCCGGAAAAACGGGGGACTCACAACGTTGTCAAATACGACGAAGAAAGAGACGGCGCGGTGCTGTTTTGTGCCGGAGTGCAACGTGTGTTACAACACATGCAAAAAGAAACACTCCTTCTTTCGGACGCCGAGCGACGCCTTTCTATTCGCGGAATGGAGTCATCTGATTCCGAGGGGAAAAAAAAACTGACAAAGAAAGAAAAAAAGAAAAGAACAACAAGAGGTCTAAGAAGAATGTGGGACCTGTGTGACATGTCATAGAAAGCAAAGTTCTCGAAGTGGGAGGGCTCTTCAATAAATACAGCAGTTGAAGTTGCTCCATTTATCTTTCCTGTCTTTGTGTACATTTTCATATGATGCATGGTCAGTAGATTATATAAATTCAGACATTTCCTGTTCTATAAGCTTTGGTTGAGAAGTCAAGAAAAGTTCGCTTTAATTAATCCATGCTATACAAAAAATATATATATATATATATATATATATATATATATATATATATATTAGCAGCAGAACTACAACTATGTATTTAAAAGTCTGCGCAATGTACAGCTGTCGAAAAAAAATAAAAAAAAAAAAAACTTTAACACTGAGGCAAAGAGGAAAGCATCACACATCATATCATGCACAAACTTCGCTTTTTTAATGCTGATATGTAAGGTAAAATTCGTCCTCCTATAACAAAAAAAGAAAAAGAAGCGAGATTTTGTAAGTAACTGGGCAAACGGCATTTGCGCTTTGAATATAAGCTTCTGCCGCTCGCGCGAGTCACGCTTATTCACCGGACTATGATATAGGATGTAACTTATTGTTTCTCACAAGCGAACAGAAAAAAAAAACAATCAAAGGATACGACCATTTTCATGCCGAATGAAGCATCTGCTGCGACCGCCAGGCCTCTTTCAGCCGTTAAATGGCCGAACTCTGCCCCCCAGCGCCCTCACCGGCGTGCTTGCACATCGCGACACTCCCACGGCCGCCGGACAGCACACCTCTCCATTCTAGTACACCCTAGCTACCCTAGCGAAGGGCCCAAGCACGTGCATGCTTCGGTGGAAAGTGGAAACAAAGAGACACGAAATAGCAATGTGCGCGCACAAAAAGAGACGCGAACTTCGCGTTCCACTCCAGCTCGAGCGCCAACTTCGACGGGGTTTCCTTTCAGAGCCACTACTCACGACGATGCTCGCGCCGTGGAGGCACAAAATGAGTACCATGGTTCAGCTGTGCAATGTCAGCGCGAAGCGACGTGCAATACATTCCGCGTTACTGCGTGCATTTGCCACGATAGAACGGGAGAGGGGCGAATTTTGATAGACCCCCAGTTCATAATTCTTAACCCAGACCCCCTGTTTACCGTTTATCAGTTCAACCGTTCTAGCGCGCGAATCTGCGAATAGAGGTGCGCAAATAATAGTTGGAATCTAATCCGGGTCCAACGTTTTCTTGCGCAGAGTTGGCCTGCGCAGAGCTAACCGCTTCGATCTCCATTTGCATACTTGAGAAATGATGGGCGTGCATGGCTTATCGTCTAATACCGAAATATCATTGATTGAGGAGAGATGATAAGATGCTCAAGTTTCAATACGCAATGCGCTTCTTGAACTATCAGCGAGTATAGACAATTTTCATGCACCCTTGTACCAAGTCACGTAGTTCACACATCCGGTATAAATAAAAAAAAATATATATAAGCAGGCACTTAGCCAGGATTTTGGTTGGGGGGGGGGGGGGGCGCCCATGACAAAATGCTGTATGAGAGGGAGGGGGGAGAGGAGGTCCCAGCAAAATGAAAGATTTCGGGGGGGGGGGGCGCCTATGACAAAATGCTGTATGAGGGGGAGGGGGGAGAGGAGGTCCCAGCAAAATGAAAGATTTCGGGGGGGGGGGGGGAGGGCGGGCCACATGGGCCTCCCCCTGGCTACGTGCCTGTATATAAGGCATTACAGTTTGGGTCAAGTAACAAAATATAGAAGAGCAAAACAAGAATGATTATGAGCTGTGATAAAATCGTGTACACCTTCCAGCTGCGTGGCGAGGACAAAACAATGTTTTCTCCCATACCGGAAGTTCCACAATTCAAAATGGCGACAACCGTACACAAAAAAAAAAGACTGAAAAAAATCTATTGACGTTCACTCGCTTTGCAGGGAATCATCGGCCTCCTGAGCAGACACGAGGTAATCGTAACTTTGCATTTCGCAAACCGCCTTGCGACCACAAACCCGCTTGACAACTCGTAGAGTCCGTCCGCAGCCGCCATGGACCGCCGTCAATAAATTGGCCCCGCTGCGAATGCGCTCGGCAAAAAGAACAAAGTCCGCGACGGGGACCCTTCTTTCACCGTCGATGCGGACACTCGGCTGAAGTCGCAGGTTATTTCCGAGGAGTCAGAACCATCTGCCGCCTGGACACTGGCCGACGTCGACGTCGCTGTACCGAGTTGCCCGGTGAGTGGCTCCTTCTGTCGATGGCTCCCCTCGTCCTAGTTGGGGCACCCAGCGGGAGGTCGGCCGGGTGCTCGCGACACAACAATGCGGCCCCGCGCAACGCGCCGACGACATATAGAGAAAGCGTCGCGGAAAGGATGTTGGGATGGTGCAACGACAACCGTCCGCTTCTTACTCTGTGTACGTGGCTGACCTAGCTGACGCGTTCCTCTCGTGAAATCACGTGACTTTATTACGATGCCGGGAGCGCGACTCCGACCGCGGTGTATCCCCAAAATTACGTCATAAAAATAAACAGAAATCTAGTGGACTGACTGAGCAAAGTGTAATCAACAATGAACATATGGTGCGGTTATTATGTTTCGTTCTCATAATTTACCGAAAGCTCTCCCACACTACAAAAACTGTCAGTGGTACGTACAGCCCAGCCGGGCGGCATACTCAGGTCAGGGGCGGATTTAGGAAGGGGGGGGGCGGCCCCCCCCCCCCCCCCCCCCCGAGACGCCAAAAATAAAAATAATTCTGAATTTTTTTTTTTTAATATTTGGTTTTGGTGTAGTGATTATTTGGTCAGCAAACTAAATTTGTGCTGTCGAAGCAGGACAGTAGATTCGGCCATCTGTTTTTCCTTGGCAACGTCTTTGTTATTTAATAAAAAAAATGGAGAGAGATGAGTGGACAAGTTTACCAGACGCGAAATGTACCTGCGAAGGGAAAGCGGTGCTTGTTTAAAGTTCAGAACCTAAGATAGCAGCTTTGCGGCGCGGGCTCGTCCAAAGCGTCTCTCCACCCTGTACGGAGGCGGCGGCTTTGGTATCGAGGCTTCCTGCTCCCTCCGTCTCTCTGTGGAGCCATCCTGCGCCGCTGAATTGGCACCACTGGTTGAAAGGCGAAGAGAGGCGGGAAAAGTCCACTATGACCGCAAGACTCGGCTAAGGGGGTGGAGGGGAGGTTGTTAGGTGTCGACGCCCAGCCTTGTCTCTCGGGGAGCATGGTAATCTCGCTGGCGTCCAACCTTTCTCACGAACAACGCCCGAACCACTCAGTCGGGAAAACTTAACAGGTTTATTTCATAGCGAAATATGTGACCGAAGACGACCGTCTCTCGAACGGTCGGGATTTTTGTGGACACGCGAGGGAGAGGGGGATTCCGTGGGCGGTGCTTTTCCTGAAGCGACCGAGGGCAGTCGGACCAGCGGAGCTCTCCCCCAAGGGGAGCTTAACGTTTGGGAAAGGCGAGACGACGATTATCCCCCACTCTGGAATCCTGCGAAGGGGGTGGGAAACAGTTCCAAGGTCTTCGAATTGGCTGATGAACGATCCCTGGATTGTTCCCCCGCAGACAGCCGGCGCCGTTTAATCCCCCCTCCCACCACCGTGGCAGAGAAGAATCGGGAAAGCTCGGAACACACACTGTCGCGTTCCGCCGCCTCGGCGCCAGCTGCAGGTAGAAGTCCGAAGGGTTGACACGTGACGTGAGGGAGGAGAGTCCTTGAGCGGCGCTTCCCCGGAAGCGACTGACGCCAGCCAGACTGGCAACGCCCCGAGCGTTCGGCTAAACCTGGGCTAATCCTTCCCCCAAAGTGGTCCTAACGATTAGGAAAATACTTCGGTAAGCTTCCCACGCACTCACACACACATGGAGATGGGACGGGTCATAACAAGGTGTTGTTGAGATGGCGATAGCGAGGCGCGCATACCAAAACTCAACTGGTTTATTTTTGCTTCCCGTCTTGGGCGACGGGCGTTCCCCTCTCCTTGGCTACGTTCTCCCGAAGCGGGAGGGTGGGAAGAACCGGTCTATCGGGAGCGCAGCAAGGTCACCAGGCAGGGCGAGTTCTCTCGAGCGGTGAGCAACGTGGGTCACCACAGTGTACACGCGTGCGTGTGTGGGCTCTGAGTCATGCGCCGCCGGGCCTGAGCGAAGGTACCTCGGGAATGCCAGCGCTCACGTTTCACAAGTCAGGAACGGTCGGTCAGGCTACTTTGAAGGGGAGTCAGTCGGGTAGCTTAGAGCGCCGAGAACAGTGCAGCTTCAAGATCCGCGAGGGAAACCAAACGTGGACTTCTTTACTGTGTTGCACCATTCATCCCTTCTCCGTCGCGGATCGCTGTTTTTCAGTGACGATTGACTTGGAGCACGTGGCGACGTGCACGTTCGAGCTTAGTGGCGGCGCTTTCAACCTGTCGTTCACACGTTCACTCCTGGGAAAAACAGTGATTCGGGTAACGAGAAAGTGCTGTTGACCTCCAGAGACCAAGTGAGCCTAAGGCGGATGAAGTAACCGGGAGTCGAGTTCTGCAGCCTGTTAAGAATGGAACCTTCGGCGACCTTCTTCCGAGTTTCAACGCTGCGGAAACGAGTCACGATCTGTTCAGGACAGTCGCCCGCCTGTTGGAGCCTGCTCGAAACGAGTCACGATCTGTTCAGGACTGTCGCCCACCTGTCGAAGCCTGTCGAAGCCTGTCCAAAACGAGTCTCAACGCGTCCGTGACGTCAACGGGACGTGTGTGTGTGTGCGTGTGGGTTCGTGCGCTCCGGAAGGGGAGAGAGGCATGGCCTAACTGCAGAGAACCATGGCTACGACGCACTTCTGGCTACGACGCGGCGGACTTTGCTGCAACGCACTTGGCGGTTGCACCTGCTGCCTTGGCGGAGAGTGAGGGAGAAAACGGACCCTATATAAGGCGGAGCGTGAGGGTGCTCCGTGGTTCTCTCGAATTTGACGACTGTATCGCTACCATGTAATTAAACCGTTCGTTACGTTACCAATTCTCCCACCTCCACTGGACCCCTGGGTTCTTCACTTCGGGGAATGGTCGTCGTCACGAGCCAGGAAGCCTCCGGACGTGCGGCTTAAACCCCGCCTCGAACAAGCCGCTACAATGGTGAGTTGCACTTTAGTCCGTAAAATGACGTTGCTCTTTTGACAAATTATAACGAGGCATTTTCTGCACTTCGCTCGCGTATGAGGTGGTTGGTAGCCGTGACGCATGCCGAAAAAGTAATTCACATAGATAGTAAGGAAAAGAAAAGCTAAATGGAACGTGTGAATTGTTCGTTTCTTTGCCACCATCCGCAGCGACATAAAAAAAAAAAACATCGCGCTGCCGACATTAATTGTTTCCTCCTCTTTCTATGCATAAAAATTAGTCATAGACTGTGTGCGGCGTTTCTTTCGGTCGATGGATAATCAAAATATTTATGCGAAATTTGCTCACTGAATCTTTTTGTGGGGTGGAAGGACACTGATGGCTTAAGAACTCCCAGCCAACCAGCGTTTGGGACTTGGTATGTTATATTGAGCTAATTTTTGTAATAATTTTTCCTTTGTATTTGTGTACGCAGCCTTTACTACTTTCACCTTCCATTTACACTTCGGCTTGAGACGCATAAGATCGCACAGCTGATATAGGTAATTAGTGCTGAATCAGTCACTCGTGGTATTTATAAATTACGTCACTTATGAATGGGTTCTATCTGTTTAGTAAAACAAGTGTTTTTTACATAGAGTGAAGATGGTCCACCAAAGTCATCCAAGCGGAAAAGTACCACTCTGTATAACTTCTTCCAAGCTGTGCCCAAAAAGATTGTCACTGAGGCAGACATTGCAAGCAACGACTCGAAGCTCACTTTGAAGTCTGATGGCGGGGACGAGCAACTCACGATTGAGGCTCTCCCGTCGCCCATGGTCGAGAATTCTGACGGAACTACCCCACTAGCCCCGGCCGTCCACACACTTCGGAATCCAGCAGCTGACTTTGGTTTGCAATATGACATTGGCAACTTCGTTGGGGCGAGGCCAGACGACCACACCGTGGTTGGCTTACTCGAATGCCATTGGATGCCACCGCAAGGTTACTCCTTCCCTTTCTCCGAACACATCAAGGGACAAACAGTCGAACGGAGGTACGTCAGAAGTGACCACCTACTGAAATATCCTTGGCTGGTTGTCTCGGATGCCAAGGCAGGTTTGTTCTGCAAATTTTGTCCTCTTTTTGCCACCGGGCACATTGGGGGGAAACACAAGACAGTTGCCCTTCAGGCTCTTGTAACGGAGCCTTTGAAAAAATTCGCGAAGCTTCTGGGGAAAGATGGAGCTTTGGAAACCCATTCCAAAGCTAGATATCACATCGAAGCAGTGGAAGCGGGCAAGGCTTTTCTGAAAACTTGTCGCGACCCAGCAAGGGTCGTGGCAAACCAGATCGATACACAGCGAATGCGGCAGGTGTCTGAAAACCGCGCGCGGCTTCTCTCGATTGTCGACAACGTTGTGTTCCTGGCCCGGCAGAATATTGCCTTCCGTGGACATCGGGATGACGGCCCAGTTGTCACTGGGAAGAACGGCAATGACAGTTCGGAGAATGGAGGAAACTTCAAGGAGCTGCTGCGCTTCAGAGTGAAATGTGGTGACCATGCCCTCGAAAAACATCTCTCCACAGCCACAGGAAGGAAGATGTTCACAAGCAAAACAACTCAAAATGCCCTTATTGAATGTTGCGGAGACGAAGTTCTGTCCGTGATCTTGGCACGAGTTCGACAGAGCAAATATTATGGCATTATGTTCGACGAGACAACCGACGTGGCTCACAAGTCTCAGCTATCTCTTGTTTTGAGGTATGAACATGATTTAAAGATCAGAGAAGATTTTGTGGGTTTCTTAGATCCTCGAGAACTCAAGCCTCAAGATTCAAATCAGAATCATAATTCGTCCATGTCGGACAGCGGGTCCGACGAGGAAGAGCAAGACGAAGACGACGCACTGGAGCCAACACTGACTGGTACCAAGCTCGGAAAAATCGTGCTAAGTCTACTGAGGTCATTGTCTCTCGACCCCAAAGGCTGTGTAGGCATTGCAACAGACGGATGCTCAGTAATGACCTCCGGGCTCTGCGGTGCCATTCAGGAAATTCAAAAAGTAGCCGTGCATGCAGTTCGATGCCCCTGCTTCAACCACAGCTTGAACCTTTCTATATCCAAAACATCAACTGTGCAAAGTGTCCGAAACACCACCGGGACAATGCGGGAAGTCATTGCGTTTTTTACGGCCTCGCCCAAGCGTAACGCCGTTTTGAAACTCCAGCTTGGCAAACAGCTGACCAAGTTATGCGACACACGTTGGGTCGAACGTCACGACGCTGTTTTGCAGTTTAGAGAGAGCCTGGGAAGCATCGCAAAGGCGTTGGAAACGGTTTCGCAGTGGCGAGAACCAAGCTCGGCTGCAAAGGCGAGATCACTGCTTACATCAATCCTGGATGCCGAGTTTGTAATCGCAACCCTAGCTCTCTACGATGTACTCTCAGTCACGCTTCCCCTAAGTCGGTTGCTCCAAAAGCCGGATCTGGAAATGAACAGTGCCTCGGACATCGTGAAAGACACAATCGTCGTCCTGAGCGAAAAGCGGAACCCATTAAACGTCGAGAAGACTTTCAAAGAAATTTTCGCGCATGCAGAAGAAATTGCCGAGAATATGGGAGCCCAACTATAATATGGGAGCCCAACTATAATATGGGAGCCCAACGACAAATGAACTGCGCAAAATTGCCTCCACAGACAGCCGAGTCATACTTCCGCGCACATGTATACATTCTTCTTGTGGAATCTGTCGTAGAAGATCTTAAGCAGCGTTTTCCGGAATAGGTGCTGGAAGTGTACAGCCTCAACACACTTTTGCCTCGCCGTGTGAATGAGAAGGGAGCTCCAGGAAAGCTCAGTATCCTGGCAGCAAAATACGGCGTGCTCCTCGGAATGGGAGATGTAGCTTTGCAGACCGTCATCAGAGCCGAATTTTCACTGTGGGCGGCGAAATGGAGACGCGAACAAGAGAAGGGGCCTCTTCCATCGACAGCTGTGGAGACACTTCAAGAGTCGGAGCCAGAGCTCTACCCCAACATCAGGACTCTGCTGCGCGTTCTCGCCACACTGCCAGTTAGTGTTGCGACGGCTGAGCGGTCCTTTTCCACCCTTCGTCGAATTAAAACTTGGATTCGATCGCGGTGTGGCGAAAAGCGACTCAACGGTCTTGCCCTCCTCAACGTCCACCGAGATGTGAACGTCGACCAAGAGAAGGTGGTAGACCGCTACGCGCAGGGAGCACGACGAAGGAAGGCGATGTTCGTGCTCTGAAGAACCTTTAAGTTGATAACTTGTGTAAATAATTATGTCTGTATTCTGTCCTCCCCAATTGTAGGGGTTTTTGTTTTCTTCATCTCATCAGATAAACATGAATCTGTTTAATAAATAATTTTAATGTTGCTCCACGCAATTCGCCTAGGCACTGCGCTGAAGACCATTTCAGCTCGCATTTTTGTTTTCTATTGGTTTCACGGATCCACAAGACCATAAAGAATCGAACAGTTATTTTTGTTTGGCTGTTTCCCGTAAAATACCAAGTCATTGAGAGTAAAGTGGCTGAGAAATCCCACCCACGTTTTTTTATTAGAGTTTAATTACTCCAACTAAATGCTCACTTTTCTCAAGAACTGTGCATTTTCGAGAGTGAGTCAATAAAATAACAATGAAAATAAGAAGGTATTTTGATCACGTTCTTCCAGGAATTAGAAATTCTCCATATTATTCGGCCGTCTTACATTTGTCTTGATAACAAATCCTTTCTTCTCCGGTCTTTGTGGTGTTTTTTTTTGTCTAAATTGATGTATTTTGTGTCATCGAGTCCCTGCACAAACTCTTTCACGCCGCGTGCCTCAATTGCCTGTGTTGCTTAAATGGGGATAGTCACTGTTTAGACATAGAATATAGAACCATGCACACGTATGTCTCTCTCTATCTCTATTTTTTTTTTACCACTTATAGTGCAAATCTTTGAACCACTGAAGCAACAAGTGCGGGTTAATATAAAAGAACAAGAAACTAATACAAATTTGGTGGAAATATTTAGGCTTCAACAAACGTTAAAACACGATTAATAGTTGCTTTTTGTAGATGCCGCAAAAATCGCTAGCCCGCACAATTAAAAAAAAAAAATCACCCCCGCCCCCCCCCCCCCCCCCCAAACCTTACCCATAAATCCGCCCCTGACTCAGGTTACAACGTTACCCGACTTGTCAGCGTTCTTACAAATGGCGATACCAACGGGCGTGTGGGAGAATTGATTGGTGAAAACATTTTCAATCAAACCTACCACATCCTCATTACTGCCAGTCAATGTTTTTTTTACTATGATTCCAATACGAACTGTAGTCTGTTACCAAATTAAAAATCGCGCTAACGTCTGTAAAAAAAAAAGAAAAAAAAAAAAGATGGGGCGATTACGCGGCATAATGCGTTTAGAGAGCGGCAGTTGTGCTGCTTATTCGACGATATGACGATGACGATCGTCATATCGTCCGCTCCCTTTTTTGTTTGCTGCGTACTTTTCGTCGCCGGTCGGCGCGTGTGCTCCCCTGGTGACCTTGGACGCCCCGCGCTGATGAACACGCAGCGCCATCCATGGTGTGAGCAGTCGTGGAAACTGACGAGCGCAGCGGCGAATGAGAGCCCCGTTGACGCGCGCCAGCCAATGGAACCGAAGGAAACTATCTGCCATTTTCGCGCTTCAGACTGATGACGTCAGCTCGCTCCATGAGACAGTTAATCCTTTCGCATTAAAAACTGGACTTCACTCTCAAACAAAGAAACCGAGGTATCGCTAACACAGGCACGTCCCTTCTTTATATAAAACGCTTCCATCAGTTTTCTGGCTGTGGTATTTTTACTTCTACCCAAGCTCCTAATCTCAAGAAATAGCGCCTCACACCCACAATCCGCAACGTGAGTTGGCAAGTGTGCATTGCTTTTATACCTGATTGACAATTCATGTTCCCGTGCGCGGTCATTAACACAACGTCCAGTTTGACCAATACACTTTCCCACACGAGAGCGGAATCTCGTATACCACCGCTGTGGAACAACCCTCATACGGTCGGGCGTGCTTTTTGTTGCAGCCACTCGTCTTCCCTCTTCCGAGGAAATCCTGGGACACAGACCCGCAAGCTTGAGTGGCGCAGAGAACACGAAAGGTACATTGTACCTATTCGCTACCTTCTTGAGGTTGTGGGACACTTTATGTACATATGGCACCACTTTATGTATATATAGCAAAACAAGGAATGCAGGACACTATAAAAAAAAACACACTTTTATCCGAACAGACACAGCAAACGAGTGCTAGCACCTCGCGCGCGCCCAGCGCGCCCGGTGCAGCAGCGCCAGCGTCGCTTTTTTCACAAGTCAACATGCCACATGACACGCAGCACGTCACGGTGACTGCCTTTTCTGGTTTGTCCACGGAGCAAATTCATTCCGTGACTGTTATGGTGGTGTTCATTTCCACGCATTCTCAACTTGTGCCCCAAAAGTACACACCAATATCATGCACGAAAACGCCGCATTTTATTCTAACACGGAAGACGGCATAGCAGACCGCATACTGAAACGCAAAGCCGCGCACCTCTTAAAAGGGCACTCAAGTGGTTTTTGAGTTCGTGTTTTGATGATGACAACTGAATCTAGACGCCCTAAGTATCCCTAAAAACCAAAAAATATTGTCATACGGTGATTATTTCTTTAATAAAAATGTAATTGAAGGCCGCCAAACCTCGGATCCATCTGAAAACGAAACCACTCTCATTGGTCATCGCACGCTTATCAAAAGGATCTCGGGCCAATGGCGTTGGCCGACGTTCCGTCGCGCAGTGATCCTGAGGGAGCCGCACCGGCCGAACTTCTTGGACATTCGAGCTTCGATCATGGCGGAGTTCTCTACGCTGGAGGACCTGACGCCGTTAGAGTATGAAATTCTTCGGCGGACTGCCGACCTGGGGATGATTTCCTATGACGTTACTCCGACGTGCGATGTGGCCGATAGCAGCGCTTCGGAGTCGTGTTCGGGTTCCGAGGACGACAAAACGCAGGCCTTTTTCTGGCGTTCTTCGCTTTGCGGTTGGGGCAAGTCGTAACCAAACCAACGTTTGGCATCGCAGCGTAACCTCTGGTACGTGATGTCAAACCAAGTCACCACGTTGACTTTCGCCTCGGGAGGAGGCTGGTTCAGACATGTGCAACGAGCGCGTTACCTACGACTGCGTCCGTTGCAACCGGAGCGACCGCTCTGCGCCGCGCGTACACACATCTGCAACCACTGCAACAAGCGCAGCGGGTCGTCAGCACGGCGACCGTTTCTACGCCGCCATCAGCTGTTTCAGTGGCGCCTCTAAAAAGGGGACGCACTACCACTCAATGCCGTAACAGAATATAGACATACAGTTTTCTATAGCCTAAAGCTTTATTTTTTTTTATGATAGGCTTGCAGGGTACATTGGATGAAAGAAAAAGATTCAGTAAGCCGTCTTGGACGATCACGACTCTAATACACGACTTTGCCAATAGCACCAATATCGCCACAGGCCTTTTCTACGATTATAAAAGACGATGTAATCTTAGCAGCGATATAGCAACGTAGAAATATGATTTCGTGATCAGATAGACGTTGCGAGCGTGCAGGATTGCTAACACTAATAACTTTTCTCCGGTGATGAAAACGCGTGAAAATTCGGATCCTTTATACGGTACGCGCCAGTAATACCTTGACTTGAGCACACGCATGAAATGCGCCAAATAAGAAATCCGGGCGATGTTCGAGGACACAAATGCTTAGAAAGCACCACTGTAGTCGAAGTAAACAAACACGACGGCACGGGCGTTTCTGCTGTCTTGAGAGTGCCGCCACGACATCGCCGCACGAGTAGGTGGATCTTCCCTCCTAGTATACGTGCTAGGTTATCATAGCGACACACGACGAAAATTCACAGTCAAGGATAGCGCTTTTACGCGGAGCGATGAGCTTTCACCACGCCCACCACGCCAACGATCACCACCGACGCCATGTTCGCCATATAGAAGGAGCCGGCCTACGACCGGCATGCAACGCGCGCAACCAAGCAGTTCTCCTCGACCTGTGATTGGTCTGTCGTTGCGGTTGTTTCCAACGCAGCGGGCAAAGAAAGGCCGCCAAAATTTTCAAACATACGATAATTTCATTGGTCGGCGCAGGAACAGAAAGGAGTCCGTACGCATTTTATTCCTGCGTGATTAATAGGCGGTTCTGCCTTCTAAAACTGAAGATACTCATTCACTGACACTTTCTTAACGCCATCGCACCAAAACGTAGCTTCCCCCAAAACCGCTTGAGTGCCCCTTTAAATACGAGCAAGAAAGCATAGCATTTCGGGGTGCTTTTGCCGTGCACAAGAGCAAAACGATAGCGCATTATGTCTGGTTCAGACATTTGCGACGGTTGCGTTCGCAGTAGCTGGAACGACAGAAACGACAAAGTCAGCGGGAATACAGTTTGTCGCACGCAACGCGGCAAGCAATGAAAGAAATACCTTTGGGAAGCAATCGTGAGTCACGGTTGTATCGGTGAATATGTTGTGGTCGTCTTGGTTGTTGTGGGCGCAAGCGACGCAAAGGTCCGAAAGAGGCATAATGCGTGTCCGTGCTTCCCACAACACTGTGCATGCAGAGCTCGTGGGCTGTTCTAAAGATCGCGAATGAAT
This sequence comes from Ixodes persulcatus, assembly GCA_013358835.2. NCBI lineage: Eukaryota > Metazoa > Arthropoda > Arachnida > Ixodida > Ixodidae > Ixodes > Ixodes persulcatus. The sequence goes on from JABSTQ010009409.1 coordinate 85,127, forward strand.
TCCTCCGGAGCCTAACTAATTCGTACTAAAAATCCGCAGCTTTTCGCCACATCGTGCGAAAAAGTGGCAGCGATAGCTACCATGTCGCGTAGTAGTCCCTACTTTTATGCTTATCCACTCTTTATTTATTCGATCACACAAAACACAGCTTTATAGTATGCAAGAAAATGTAACACACTCCACACGTGAGTCAACGACCCTGCGTAGCACTAAATCAAGACAAATATCATTACGAGTGGTGGGTCCTTTTCATTTGATAGTGCACGCAAATCAAGTTCTATGGTAAGAAATGCCTAGCGGCGTTCCCAGCCAACCGTAGAAATAGAGTTCCTGTATAGGCTCCCTACGGGAGCCAGAGTTGCGCGTTTGATTCCACATGCCGCGTGCCGCCCTCGCCGCTATTCGCCGAGATCCGATCACGTGAGGAGCCGTATCAAGTGTCGTGCAGCAAAGTAGACGTTGCACGCGCCCCGGCGTACGTTCCCAGGCTTTTGAGCCCGCCGCGCGCCTCGAACGCGCGGCGCTGCTATTCGCCGAATTCAGTCACGTGAGGAGCTGGATCCACATGCCATGCGTGAACGCGCAACTCTGGCCCCCGTAGGGAGCCCATACAGGAACTCTACGTAGAAATAGAAGACACTGCCGCCTGGCGAGGACCAAGAGCCAAGTGCGTGCGATTTGCCTGGTGTCACGGGGGACCATGCACGCGCAAGAGCATATGAAACGACGTTGTCTGCCTTGCACAACGCCGACGCCGCGAATGCAGCTGAGAAATACTTTAACAGCTATCGCTGTAAAAAAAGAAAAAAAAAAAGGAAAAAAAAGGAAAGTATTTTATATTTTACTGAGTCGCCATCGAAATTTAAATCTGAAACTTTCGAGTCATCGCAACGCGCGGAAACCCCCCAAAAAAAAAAAATATTAATTGCAAAAAAAAAAAGGAATAGATTAAAATTTTGCAACCATAGAAAAAATAATCTTACTGCATGAAAGGTTCCCTCGCTTATAGCAAGATAGAGAACAAGTATAAGACAGAAAAAAAGTGTATGAGTAATACGTCAGACTAAATAAATATAAATGTCTCGCAACACACGGGGGAGGCAAAAAAAAAAAAAAAAAGCAGGGTGGGTACAAGGGATAAGCGTGAGGGAGGCGAACGACGGGAGGAAGCGCAGAGCTCCGTGTCGAATTGAAGGTTTTCGCGGGGAGGACACGGAGAATCCCGGGCGGCGGCTATCGGGGAACACAGTTTCCTTTTCACCGACTTTCGACATTAGAAGCGAGTTAAAAGCGCAACCGAGACCAATTTAAAAAATAATGGCTGCCTCCCTCCAACTCAGTTTCCACGGCAACCTCCCCCGCTCCCTCCCCCCTCCCGTCTGAGTATTTTGTTTGTATTCCTTTGTATCGACACGCGAACGTCTTGCGCCATTCCGTGTTGCGTTGCTACAACATACTCTTCTTTTGCCACGTATCGTCTGTTTTGTGAGCTTTCTTGGAAGGTACGTTAAAAGTCAATTGAAAGTACATAACCACCCTTTTTTCTCTTCGCTTTTTTTTTCTCTCTCTCGATTAATTTATTTTTTCATTTTTTGTTCTTTGTCTGACGAGCGACGATGGGTTTCTGACTCGTCTCGTTGCTAAACTAATTTATCTCCCATTGTCCGCGGCGCTTCAGTCTGTTCGCCTTCTCAAACTAAAGATCGATGTTTCGGGCCAGGCACGGAAAAGAGGGGGAGGGGGGGGGGTGCGTGCTTAAAGTTTAAGGAACTAATTACGAGACCCGTGTAATTATATTCGTCTCTACTGGACTGCGGTGTTTCGCTAACATGATCGTGGCGGGAAGCGAGCGGTCCTCCTCTCCCCTCTTCCTCCCCCCCCCCTTTTTTTTTTCGAGTCCATTAAAGATGAGTGAAGCGATGGACGAGCATACACTGCGGATTTGGGTTTATCATTCCTCTTTGTAACGAACAGACTGGAAGAGAAAATTAGGGTTAGAAAAACAAGGACATTATTATACGGAGAGTTTATTATTTTAATAATTTTTTTTCTCACATCAGACTCCCACGTTTCACATGCATGCATGACAAAAAACAAAGCAAAGAATGACAGGGACAGAGACAAGGAACACAGACGGCAAATGAACGCTGTTCCTTTCTTCTTCTTTTTTTTTTTCGCTTTGGGGTTCGTATGTTGCGTTGGTTACTCTCCTTTCACCCTGATATTTTGTGGTGCGCTCTTTTTCGCAATCTTTTTCGTCGTTTGAAATGTCTAAAAAGAATCAATGCCCCCCCCCCCCCCTCCCCCCCTTGTTCCAACGCGACTGGACTCCCAAGCCTGACGGTGTTTCCCACATTGGCCTAGCAGACTACCCAAAGGTCTAGTCGGGAACCGAACTGTCACGGAGGTATGAAGGGATGCACAATTAGTCCAAACACATGATCGCTTGTCTTTACTTTTTTTTTTTTTAACAATTAAAGGGTCATGAAACGATATCGGGTTGGAATGTTCATGACTTTGCACAGGAGTAATGGTCCTAGCTAGTGCCACTAAATAAGCTACGCGTCAGAGTAACGACACTTGGCCATATTGTGTCTTAAAATCATGGTTGAGAGTTATCTGAAGCTTTATCTGATATCACAGAAAACGCTTTTTTACCCTTCACAAATGTTTAAACAGCTCGCGACAGAGCAAAGTCATATTACATGAGCTTCCTAACACCGAATCTAATGCCGAGGAAGTCGCACTTTTGAATCAAGACGATCGGAAGTTGCATCTGCTCTGCATACGAAAGAAAATGGCGGTGCCCACAACAATGTCGGGGAACGGAGTGCCGATACTCTAAGCGCAGCTCATTTAGTGGCTCTAGTCCTAGCCTGGCCCACGTTTACTCGCACAGACCGCCACTGATTCAGAAGCTTCTTTGTGGCGGTGAAATTTCGGGAGTATTTTTTTTTTTTTCGATCTTTCCTTCGGAAAGCTTGATGATGGTTGAAAAAACCCCGAGACTGCGGGTAAACGACACGACACTAAAAAGTCTCTAACACAGCTGAAATTTTTATTTTCCGAAACCAGGTTATATAGGCACTTCGATACAAAAGAAAAAAAGGGGAGAGGGTGAGAACCCCAAAGAATGCCACTTTCCACCAACGTATCCTCTGACTAAACAACAAGGACAACGGACTCTGCGTCATGCACTTCTCTTATCTTTGACCCCTCGCTTCCCGACCACCAAAACACTGGTACCCCAAGCCCAGTGACACACATACAAAAACAACAAAAAACGATCCGTCGTTCCCTCACCCGGAATACTATACAGACATAAAGTTTGAAGTTCAGAACTTCTCACAGTTTAAGAAAACGCCGAAGTTCGTTGTCCAACCCAAAAGACGGCTTATTAACTGCATTCCCGTGACCTAATATTGTTAATGACTCTTTTATCAAGCGCTTATGGTCATCTTTTTCCCGCAACTCTACTGAAGTTAAATGCCACAACGGTACACAGTTCCTACATTCGATCAGATGTTTCGACACTTCAGAGTACGGGTCTTTTTTCTTTATACAACGTTTGTGTTCCGTCAACCGCTCATTTATACACCGTTTAGTTTGTCCAATATAACAAAGGCCACAATCAAAGCTTGATGACTTAATTGTGGGATCGAAACCACCCGCCTGATGACAGTCGAGCACGGCTGATGAATTAGACACGAGAACTGCATGAGAACTCGACTTCTTCTTGTAACAATCAATTCCTCGGCGGATACTCGGGTAGTGGCTCGTGTCGAACTATACTGCGCTGATGAGAACAGCCGAACTCTAGCAATGCCTGGAGCTCAGCACCACTGATCTCTAATATAGTGGACTGGATGGCGCTTAGTCGCGCTCCGAGTCGGGTGCAAGTGAAGCCACCAAAAGTTCGATGCTTGTCCCGGAAGTCGAGTGTCTGCTAGCTTTTATAGTGCATTTAGTTAATGTTTTGGTTCATGTTTTCTTGCATGTTTTCTTGCATTTTTAAGTGGGTTTTAATAATCCCTTTTAATATTCAACCTTGAGAATGAGGCATCTGAAGGCGGGGCATGCACACTTAATCAACTATAATCTCGAAATTCTCACACGTTAAATGGCTTCCAAGAAGACTTCTCGGGCCTGCGTGAGCTTTTATTGTGCAACAAGCAGGCTTTCTCTATATAACAAAAGCAAATCAAGCGCCTTGGAGACTGTTTGGACCACCGCACGTAAGAGTGGGAAAGCATGTCAAGCGTAAGAGTGGGAAAGCATGTCAAGCGCTCACTTCCGGGACAAGCCGCTTACTTCTGGTGGCTTCATAACTGTTTGCTCACTGCGCCATCCAGCCCTCTAATGGAGATCAGTGCTCAGCACGCGTTCTCTACTTTGCCAAACCCAGCACGTGGCTGTGCTTAAAGTTGGCGGCATAGGATAGGCACCAGGCCACGTGACCGCTTGTTCTGGCTCCGAGTTGAGGTAGAGTGAACTAGTGCCACTAAATAAGCTACGCCTCAGCTAAATATGCGCCGCTCATTTAGTTGCTCTAGAGGGAACTAGAAATGACTAAGTGAGGCGAGCTACAGGCTCCGCTCATGCTTTCAGTTGAAGCTCAGAATGTGGAACGTTGGCGTAGTGGCGCTGCAATCGAAGTGGCTTAATTCGCCTAGATTTTCGGCACAGCAACTTGCTTGAGATGGCGATGGTGAGAGAGGACTTCGTCCCTTCTTGCCAAGACACTCAGCGCGTGCCCTGGCAAAGCACAGGACACGCGCTGAGTTCCAGACGTTATTATGGTTCGGCTCTAGTCGTCATTGCAGCGATTGGACACGAGCCACTACCTGAATGTTTCTCGAGATATCGATTATCACGACCCGAAATCGGGTGCCCACGCAATGCTCAGGTCCAATCTATGAGCCGCATTCAAATATCGTCACTGGGGGGTACTGGCATCCCCCAGTTACGCCATCAAGTTTCGTGAAGGAGAGATCGGATGAAAACGCTCGCTTTTGTTCTTGAAATTACACCGCAACAAAGAGGTTACTTGGCTATAGACAATTGCAAGCATGGTGCTCCGACTGGTGCCCCATGCGTGCAAGCACGTGCAGCTTGCGCGTGAACATAGCTTTGGCAAGCTTGCAGTTGCACGGGCTTGTCTGCACGAGCAGAGACATGGCGGCGGTCAGTCGCCTTGCTTGCAATCGTCTATAGAGGCGTTGCGTGCGAGTATCCTTGGTCGAAGAAGTGCCAGTAAGCTCGTGCAAAGTGAAAAAAATTCCATTCCAAACCAGTTGCTCGCAGCTGCGCATGCTTGTCGGGCGCTCCGGGTACAGTGTACTAGAATACAGGATAGTATTGGGACCGGAGCGGCTCGCGTGAGGCGTGTGGTGTAGATCGCGATAGTGTCGACACCGGCGCATCCGCAGTAAAGCCCTTTAATTGGCAGTAGGGCAGCTTTAGGCAGTATTCACTGGTGGCCATAGCTGTGTGCGGGAATGCTGAGCGCGTGCTGATGGCAAGCTTCCACAGTTATTTTGCAACGTGCATTCCGCACCATCAAAAGTGCCGGTCTTAGCAGACTATAGGTAGTATTCACTGGCGGCCATAGCTGTGTGCGCAATGCCGAGCGCGTGCTGATGGCGAGCTTCCACAGTTCCTTTGCAACGTGCGTTCCGCACCATCAAGAGTGCCGGTCTTAGCAGCCTATTGATGTGAGCTCGTTCTGAGCATGCGCTCTAAACAGCACCCACAAATATGGCGTCCAGTGAATACTCCCTATTGATGTGAGCTCGTTCTGAGCATGCGCTCTAAACAGCACCCACAAATATGGCGTCTAGTGAATACTCCCAGAGCCGTTTATTGAGAGAGTTTGGCCATACATTGGTTTGAATAGGCGAGCATCTCGGGGCCAACCACAGGCCGCGAAACAGTCCCTAGCGGTGGTCGTGTGCTCTAAATTTGTGACACGACTATACTTCGTTTCACCTTATGTGCGAGCGAAGGCAAAACTTGAAGCGTGAGCACGGAAGCTCCGTGCGTTCAGGCTTTGCTCGAGCGCGCGAGCTGGGGAGAAATGCAAGAAGCGCTGGTCTCGCGCTTCTAGCTTTGGCTTCGCTCGCAGATAAAGCCGTGCCGAGCGGAACTCCGCGTCTCAAGACGCTCGCGCACCCCACCCTTTGCACTGCTTTCTTTCAGCCAGTCTCAGGACGCTGTTCTAGCAGTGCAGACAAAGGCATGGGCACGAGTGCGTGGCTTTGGAAAGTGCCTCCTATGCACGAGGTCTCGTACAAACAAAAGCGTTTCGCTGAGCTAGGCTCACGCGCCTGTGCCTTTGTCTTCACTGCAGACATTTCTGAGATGGAGTAGAGGTCTCCTGATTGGGCGACGCTGTGTCAGAAATTTAGTTTACGCTCTAAGCGTGGGGGGAATATTCGGCGCTGGCGGCGGCCTCTGCTCCGCCTATTGTCCAAACTCTCCTAATATACGGCTCTGAATACTCCCTATTAGTGGCGCCCTCGTTCGGTTACCTATCGTGACGTCATTTACTTGTGAACAACAAGTTCGATGGTGTTTGTAATGGGCATGGTGGAAGCCTGAAATCATTGCACTCTCAAAGCAGCACTGCCAACACCGTCAAAACTGAAGTTCTTACATTCCTCTTATTTCCGTCGATGAGACATCCTTTGCTGGCGTCATAGTCAGCATTCGGCCAATTGTGGTGGGCCGACCACAGCGACGCTTTCGTTCGCTCACGTCGCCAATAGTGGTGTTTGCGTGCGTGCACCGCGTGCACGCGCGGACTGTGGCGACTTTCTGCTGCCCTGTCGACTGCAGCGCCGCGATTTATTATGGTATATTCGGCTGGTCACTTTCGAGCGCTCCAATTATCCGAGTCGGAGCTACCAGATCCCGGAGCGCCTCCGCATCGGAGCGAGAGAATCGGCGCGCCCAGCCGAACGCTCCTCAACTTTTCAGAGCGGCAAACCTAGCGGATAGAGGGTGGCCTGCGCCACTAGTGGACGGCGCGAGCCGCCCTCTAGCGGAACTTTTGCTTCTCGGATTCAAAGGGTTCAGCAGTATTCAGTCATCCATCCATCCGTTAATCCTTGAAAAATGGCAGCCGTCAACGCGGACGCTGATAAGGTCATCGCAAGCCAGCCGTGCCAAGCGGAAGTTCCTGCGAAACTATAAAAAAGACAACATTACAGCTTGAAAACTCTCGTATTTTTGTTCTTACCGCTTTGTCCGAGTAGGTTCGCACTATAGAAACATAAGCCTTGACCTTGGGCACCGTACAAGGTGCATCAAACAACTCGGCAAACTTCGCTTCGTAAACGCGACCCTCGTCGTCGTCGTCCGAGCTGCTGGTGTTGTCGCTGTCTGCTAGCTTCGCCAGCAGCACTGACGGTGCCATCCCTAACATTAAACGTCTTCGTTTCAACGACATTTCACCTCAATTCGGGGAGCACAACACAACGGTGACGGCGTCGAGACTGACGGCTGTTTTTTGCAGCCCTCTTTCTGCGGAGTAGCCGCGTTCTCGCCGTCCGCTTCCAACACAAAATCAAAATGGCGGAATGGCTGGAGTCACGTGACCGGTCGGCAGCCAGATCTCTCGCGCGCTCCCACTTCCAAGTCAGAGCGCCTCAAACCGCTCCGATTCGGAGGACGGCGAGAGTCGGAGCTTCGAGAGCGCTCCGAAAGAACAAGCCGAATATACTTGGAGCGCCTGGCATCGACCAGCCGAATGCACACCGGCTTTTCAGAGCGCTCCAAGAGGCTGAAAAGCGACCAGCCGAATATACCATTAGAGACCTTTAGTAGATCGCTCCGATACCCCCGATAACGATACCCGATAAATATACGATGCATCCGCAAAGGCAGCGGCCGAGTATCGGGTATAGTTATCGGAGTCATCGGAACGATCTACTAAAACTCTCTATAGTCTGCACACGTAGCCTCATATGTTCCCATTGTCGAGTCGCGCCGGTCCAAACACTACCCGGTATTCTAGTCCACTGTACTCCGGACGGGCCCGGGCCACGGGCTGCATGCCGCCGATCTAGGCGAGCTAGATTCTGTTCACCCGGCGTCCGCCACTGCAGGGGCCAAGGGCCAACGCGGGGCACGAGCTCTAGCCAAAGAACTGGCTGTTATTTCCGACTGGATCCGAAGTTGGCACCACGTTCGACCCATTCAAAGGTACTTTCTGAACTAACTATTTGCTGATGGTATTGTGCGTTTGTATACGTGCACTCGAGTTTTCAGCGTTTGCAACTGTGTCATTTGCGTGCAGATGGTGTCGCTCACGCCACTGAAGCCTTGACATCATGTATCGGCTCCGGTGGCATTCATCGTCGTCGAGTTTTTTGCCGACGAATAGGTGGCGGCGTGTTGTAATGTGCCCAGAAACTGAAAGAGAGAACGAGGCGAGAGCGCGCGAAGACTTCAGAACGCCGAACTCTGGTTAGAATTGATCCCGCAAGCGATGACGTCACAACATGGCGCTCCGATCCAGACAAACCGCTGCTAAGGCCGTTGTTATAGACAAATGCATAGGGACTCGACGGAAGGTCAGTAATTGTCTGATAAAAAAGTAAATATATTTTTCGGTAAGCATTGTGACTTCCCAATATCTAATCAATGAATACTTTTTCTTTCGTCTCACTACCATAGAGCGATGGCAAAAGCCCGCAATGAAGTTTCACAACCAGCTTCGCTTGCTAGCATACGACACAAAGGCTTCGTGGGCTCAGTGTTCTTTGTTTTTTTTTTGTTTTTTTTTTCTGAGTGAGTACAGGACCGCGTTGAATGAGGTTGTTGACGATCGACGAAACTTCTATCTCGAGGTCAACTTTCTGTGGGATTTCGGAAGCGAACAGTGCACGTGCACGCCTTCCCGTGGAGATCGCTTTCGCAAAAAAACAACAACAACAACAAATTAGTCGTTATTTGTTTATACAGCAGGAGTTTAGTCTGCCAGAACATGGCGACATTGTTACCCACTGGAGATAAGCAATTTACCCAGTGCAGCACGACTGCTAGCCTGGGGTCTTTAAGGTGATTCACGCTGTAGTGATACACGACCGCACGCCGGTACTCGCTTTCGCAATGACATTGTGAAATCACTGTGAAGCTGAATAACGTACGATGACGTGAAGTGTATCAAGGTCGAAGTGCAGGCCGGCACACGTTTTACGGATTTCTGACAGCATAGTTGTTTCAATGTTTCAGCGTTTTGTTACAAGACTAACATTGGTTTCCTTTTGGTTTTTTCGCACTTATTGCTTTCTTTTATACACTTACTGTTCTTGTGTAACATGAAGGACCGTTAGTAGGCGCAGGGAATTTCTGAAGAAGTAAAGAGCGCGCGTGTGCAGCTTTCAGCGGTGCCACAGTGAACTAGAAATGATTGAGTGGGATGAGCCAGGGGCGAGCTACAGGCTCAGGATGTGGAAATTGGCGTGGTGACGCTGCGATCGAAGTGGCTTGGTTCGTCTGGAGTTTCTTCGTGACGTCGTCGTTGTTGTTTGCCTTCGTGACGTCCCGTCGCGTCGGGGACGACGCCGTTACGCGACATGGAGTCGCAGTTGTAACGCGGTCGTGACGTCGCGCCGCGTCGAGGACGACGTCGACGTGGTCGTAAACGCCGACGTCGACGTTAACGTCGTCGTCGACGTCAACGCGACGTCACAACGAAGCCTTGACGTCGTGTAACGTCGTCGCCTTCGCCAATATCAACGTCGACGCGACGCCACGACGAAGTCTTGACGTCGTGTAACGTCGTCGTCGTCGACGATGACTTCGATGTCAGGAAGTTGTCGGGACGTCGTCGTGATGTCAAGTGGCGTCATGTCGACAACGACGTCAACGGCTTGACGGCGAGCGTCTTTATGATGTCGCGTTGACGACACGGACGCTGTCGTCTTGACGTCACACGACGTCGTCGTCAACGTCAACGTTGACATCGACGACGTTGTCAACGTGATATGACCGCAGTCTTGATGTCGTATAACGCGCGTTGTCAACGTCGACGACGACGTTGACGTCAAGGCGTCGTCGTGATGTCGCATAGCGTTGTGATGACACGTCAGGTCGTGGTGACGCGATGCACTGACGTGACGCCTGACATCTAGGCTGTATAAGGCATATAACCTGAGGCTTTATTGAGTGGATCTAGGTGCGTCTGTTCTGAGCTTGACGCCCGCTGGATTGATATACCGCGCTACAGATCTCTCCGCTTTAACGCGTTTATAAAACAGTTTTTTTTTTTACAGCGGAGCTGTTATGTGCTAGGATCTGGAAAAAATGCGTCCATGGATGTTAACAAAAAACTCCAGTTTAAACGGTGCTCCTTTGTACCAATTGGTCGTGGCAAGTATAATTAAAAAGAGGGGGCGACCCGCGTGAGTCAGCCTTCCTTGGCATTATTAGGTAGTAAGGTCCTGATCCCTTGCTATCATCTACGGTCACCGACTTATCTCAGCTAAGAGTGCGCTGGGACGAGGTTGAGGACAGAACTCGCCGATCTAACCCTCTTTCCTTTCGCTTCCGTTATGCCGATAAAGAGACTTGGGCTCAATCGGAAAAAAACTGTCATCGAGTTGTGCCTCGAAAAATTGGGTTTAGAACTTACAACGTCGTGTATGGGCATCCTGCGTTGCCCAGGAGGCGCTGCGAAAAATGACTTGTTAGGACTTGTTTTGGGTAGTACAAACTTGAGCGACTTAAACTGCTACACGGCAGCGTAAAAATACCTCTAGCTTATGTCCCTTAAGGTGTATCCACACGACGGACCGGGCCGCGGACCAATTGATCACGTGATGCGCGGCCCGCGGGCCGCCCGGCTGCAATGAGCATCCACACGGCGGACCAAAAGAGCAGACGACGGAGCGAACGGGCCGGTCTACCCCTCGACCTCACAGCTCCGCCAAACGCATGCAGCGAGCTGCTTTGAGGCTATTTGTAAGGATCCAAGATGGAGGTTGAACGAAAGAGACGTTTGGCCGCGGTGGCCCTGGCGTTGACTGTTGAGGACGAGGAGGACTTAAGTGAACCGAAAAGGGCAATCCCACAGAGTGGGGACCTGCTCCACGAGCTCGATGAAGTAAAAAGTTGCATCGTCGCACCATGCCGCCATCGTCGCACAACAAAAGGTTCGTCTTCTTCGTCTTCAACAGTTGGCGCCAAAAGAAAACGACTTTGGATTTGGATTCCAATCCAAACAACAAAAGTCAGCTTGTTGCCAGACTTAGCGCTTCAATAATACTAAAAACGCCGCGGTCCGCCGCCAAGATCCGGGCAAGAAAAGTCGCTTGGCATTTCTCGGAAGCGCGGGCCGCGGACCGCCGGCGGACCTCGAATACCGGTGACGTAAGATCACGTGATGCACGGCCCGCGGACCAAAACAGCAATTTGGTCCGTCGTGTGGATACACCTTTAGCTGAAGGTACCTGTAGTAAATGGCGTTCTTGATCACACGATAAATAAACGGAGCACTTTAGGTTGATGTCGATTACATTCCAGCTTAACCGCGAGAGGAGCACGTGATAAATAAGTATTCCTCGAAATCGGTTTCACGCGAAGTTTTTTTTTATTATTGGATGTGAAATATCACATTTAAAACCGAAATATTATTTCTGTCTGCTTTTGCGGCACTTTACTTTTTTCTCTAAGTCTAAGGGCGCACCTAAATGCGTCTTGCTTTAAAACGTCTTACCCGTCTGGCCACACTGGCCCAAAATGATTTGCGTTTACGAGTTGGTTGGTTGGAAAATGTCTTTATTATAATGGACTTCTTCCAAAACCGACGCGCCCCATCGCGGCGAAATACCACGCAGTGCACTCTGGGAACTAGTTGGCCACTCAGTTTCGGTTTCGACTGAGCAGCTTCATCTCATGCTATCACGGCGCGACCGAACGCGCTGCTTGCGCTTTAGACTATCTGACTTTTCACTAATATACAATACACTCATTCTCGAGCGATACAAAAACGAAGACCGGGGCGTTTTCCTTGGTTCCCGAAACACCGGATATTGTGCGTGCGTATGCAAACGTAGTAAGACGTGGCTTAGTTACCTCACCCCACGAGTGCATCTTTGAGCTCGTGTCAGTAATCCCGTCTAGTACCAGTGAACTACAACTAAAATTTGGTCACCTTGAGCCCTACACGTATTTTGTTTGCCAAACGTCCGCTTCTTGTTGCTTCATTGGGCGAAAAGCAAGCCGCATCCTCACAGGAGTATCAAAGTTGAGCCCAGCGTTGGCGCATTAACTTTTAAGGAAACGCAATAAATTCGACCTCACTACTGCACAAACGTTACTATGATGTCTTCCTCGTGTCATCACATATCTCACACTCAAATTTTATGCTGATAGAAGATTAAGTTTCATACCTTTCGGCTAGGTATACGACGGAGGCCCTAACGAGCGTCCCCTACTCCTCGCTAAGCCTTTTTGGACGACCTTTCACTGACGCCCAAGATCTGTGCCTGGACGGTGTGTCTGAAATTATCTCGGCATACTCAGTGAGGAAGAAAGCAAACACATAACAAATATTATGGCCATTAGCAACCGTCAAATGCGCTTTGAATAATTTCGTTCGTTTGGCGCACCGGGGTTCATGCCCGTCCGGCGCACTTCCACCGAATGGTGCGACATTCTTCACACAAGTGCTCGACGTTTGCTTTCTTAAAACGGTGTGTATGTGCGAATGTGCCTATATGATTGCAGGATAACTTTACGCGTATACGCGATGTTGAATATTAGAGAAATGCAAGCGGTTTTGGACTTCACGAATTCGTGCAGTGCTGCGGGGCAGTACAGATAAGCGATGAGAAGTGTGTTCAAATGGGGCTTTTCAATGGCGCCTCCGAGTTTTACCTCGTGTACTCAGGCGTATTAAGAAAAAAACAGTACTTGCAAAAAGTTATATTTCGTCTATGGACGCACGAAACAAACAAACTTCCGGATCAACCAAACTAATGTAAAGGCGCGAGCTCGATGTATGCATACTTAGTGGTGTCTACAGCTTGTTGATTTGTACACAAGCAAGATCCCCGAGCTTCGCAGTGTCGAGATTCCCAGCACTGGCTCGTCCACATACCTCGAAACGCTAACAGAAAGGCTCAAGTACAAAAATACAACAAGCATGCGTTAAGACAAGCTATACGTCTTGGGCTTGTGCTAAAGTTTGAGGTCTGGCCATTTAGGCTAGTTTAGAGACCACAAATGACGCTCTCGGGACCAGAAAACATAAAATAACGGCCGTTTACAGTTCACGCTCTGTGTACAATCTCTTGTCGACGTGTCGATCGAAAACGAAACCATGGCACTCTCCTCCCTGGCCAACTAGTTCCCAGAGTGCAACGCGCGCCGTGTTGCATGCAGGGCTTTATGGAAGTAGTCTATTATAAAAAGGTGATTTACGCTCGCCGATCTTGACTTAAGTCATCTTCTTTGAGCGAATGAGTTTATGATATTCTTTTTAGATGAATTGTGTGAATTTGGCCTCCTTCACGTATGTGAGGAGGGAATCGAGGGTTGCCTTGCGATGCTCAGTCGTCGAAATCAGGACCAAGGCCGGGTAATTGATGAGGAGGGAGGGAGACCCGTGCGGCAGCGTCCGCGGCGTAGTTCCCGGGTATTTCCTTGTGTCCCGGGATCCACCTTATGGTTACTCGTCTTCCTTGCTTCTGTATATGCGTGCAATAGGTGAGCGGCGTTTGGCAACTTCCGGTTCTTTAGGAAATTTTGTTTAGCTGTTGACAAACGACGACGGTGATCTGCAAGCCTGTCCAAGCATGGTTCTAAAAACTACAGTCTGGAGGATTCAGAATTACGCTTGCACAGGCTTGCAGCTCATTGTCGTCGTCTGTCAACACTGAAACAAAATTTCCTAACGAACCGGAAGTTGCCAAACGCCGCTCACCTATTGCTTTGACGGTTTGCACCGTCTTACTTCTGCTCGAGAGGTTACGATACTCCTCGAAAGCCTTCTTGGCGTCTGTGTAGATGTAGATTTTCTTGCGTGGGCTGAAAGCTGCGGTTTCGACGGCCAGCTGGATGGCCATTAATTCCGCTTGTTTTACTCCCGTTCTTGGTTTTAGCGTTCTTGTGACCGTGAATTGGTCCCTGAATCTGTGTGCTGCGATGGCGACTTGAGGCTCTACTTTTGATGCATCGGTGTAGTATATATCTGCCTCGGGGTCTTCAAGTAATTTTTGGAGGTCATAGTTGTGTTCCTTAGCTGCTGTTTTCTCTCCCCATTTGCTCTTTGCTTAAGTTTGTGGTAAAGGCTTCGTGTCCACGACTGTCTCATCCTCCCACGGTGGCGGGGGGATCGAGATAGGTGTGTCCGGGCACTCAATGTCTAATTTCATCAGGATGTTCCTGCCAGCTGTAGTCTTCTGCAGCCTAAGCACTTGGCTTATTTTATCTTCTTGAGCAATATCTCTGAGACATTTCATTCCAGCGATTGTTTCCAGTTCTTCTATCTTGGTGCATTTCGGTAACTCAGTGACGACTCTCATCGCCATACGGTTCAGTACCTCTAGACCCTTCCGTTGCTCACTGTTGAGGCGAAGGTAATTAATTCCGTAGGTGGTTTTTGATACTAACAGGGCTCTGACTAGTTTTTTAGTGTGTGTTTTTGCGCTCCCCACGACTTGCTCGTAACAAATTTGATTTTCCCCAGTGTAGCTTTCCAGTGGTTCTTAATTCCACGATACCATTTGCTTGCTCTGCCATCCTCTTGAAAGGTTACTCCCAGGATTTTGACAGAATAGGTTCTTTGTATGGGGTGCCGTTGACATTTAGATGAATTTTGTCGCAGGTTCCGTTCTCTTTCCTCCCTCTCTTATTTGCTACGGTAACACAGTTTGTCTTGACTGGGGAGAGCCTCATTCCCACCCTTTGTAGGAAAGAGTGGATGGTGTCCAGGCCCTCTTGCAGGATCTCCTTTTGTTCTTCTACGTCTCGCTCGTTCGACCAGATAGTAATGTCGTCTGCATAGATTGAATGACCCAGACTGTTGTGTACTGAAGTGTATCGTGAGAGAGCGCGGCGCGCGAGCATGGGCCAACGCACCTGCGCGTACCAACGCGAGCCACGGCCACTTCTACGCCGAGCCTTTTCGAACAGGACCATGTTGTTGTACATATCTGAGTTAGTAAAGCGGGGCGCATCGCGCTCAGTCCACCAAGGTGTCCTGTCTCGCTCGGTACATAACACTGGCGACGAGGTAAACGTGCAGTATCGGCGGCTACAACGCTCAACCGTTCCAGGTATGTCTTCCAACGTACGGTTCGAAGAGTTTTCGCCTAATGACCCTGCGTCCTGGCCACAGTATATCGAGCGCCTGGAATTCTTTTTCGTGGCGAACAACGTAACCACGGCAGAGAAGAAACGAGCCGTCCTGTGTAGCGTCTGTGGCTCTGCAACGTACTCCATCTTGCGCTCTTTGTGTTCGCCGAGCTCGCCAGCCGAAACGCCAGTATAAGGTGATAACACGAAAGCTTCAGGAGCACTTCGTCCCTCAACCGTCGGTGACTTTCACACGTTTCCAGTTCTTCAGACGCGACCAACGTCCAGGGGAGCCTGTGGTGACCTTCGTGGCAGACCTCCGACGCTTGTCCGAGCACTGCGAGTTCGGAGGAATGCTCGACGACATGCCCAGAGACCGCGTCATTTGTGGCCTTCATGACGACGCGTTACAACGACGTTTGCTCGTCGAGCCCACACTAACGCTGAATAAGACCCTGGACATGGCAAGAGCGGCCGAGGCGGCCAAGTCGCAAGTCACTGAAATTCGCGCCTCTGCGTCGACATCGGGGGCTGCAGTGGATCCAGAAACGTATCGGGTGGAAGGTGGCGCAGCGTCAAGGTCGCCTCATCGAACCACTTCACCGCAGAGGCCAATCCCTCCTCCTGCCGCAACCGGCAACACAACAGGCAACACGGAAGAGCACCGTTCAAGGGCACTTCCTCAGAATGCATGCTGGCGTTGCAATGGTGCGCATGCCCCCGAAACTTGCGGCCTTGCTGGGGCTGTCTGTCATTTTTGCAATAACAAGAGGCATATTGTCGCAGCATGCCGCCAAAAGGCGAGAGCCGAACGAATCAACGCCGGAGGTGCACATTGACGCAAAACAAGTGACTTTTCTGACGAAGAAAGATCGTGTTCTTTCCCTGGTACTGCGTTGGATCCTGCACGGCTGGCCGTCAGAGAAACCTCCAGAGGTTTTCAGGCCTTACTACTCTCGCCGCGACGAACTGTCTGCCTATAATGGTTGTATTCTCTGGGGCAGCCGTGTCATCACACCCCCACCTCTTCGAGAAACCGTGTTGAACCTATTGCACAGAGGTCACCCGGGGGTTGTGAGGATGAAGGGTTTTGCAAGGGGTTATGTCTGGTGGCCGGGCCTTGACCAAGATATTGAACGCCGAGTGCTGTGCTGTGTTCCGTGTCAGGAATCCCGAAACGCCCCAGCCCGTGCCCCCGTCCACCCATGGGAATTTACGACAAGACCGTGGTCGAGACTGCACGTCAACTTTGCGGGTCCCTTCCAGGGCGAGTATTTTTTCATCGTAGTGGATTCCCACTCCAAATGGCTGGAAGTCCTGCGAGTCAAATCTTCGTCCGCCTCGGCTGTGATCACTGTACTCCGTACCTTACTCGCTACGCACGGACTGCCGGACGTGGTGGTTTCGGACAATGGTACTGCCTTCAGTTCAGGCGATTTTAAAGATTTCCTCCGTCGAAACGGCATCCGTCAAGTCCTGGTGGCACCGTATCACCCATCTTCGAATGGCCAAGCCGAAAGGATGGTGCAGGAGACGAAGAAGTCACTAAAGAAAATAATTCGGTGGGACTGGTTCGTTCGTCTGGCCAGGTCCTTGTTCGAGCAACACATTCTTCCAAGCACCTCAACAGGAAAGAGCCCTGCGGAACTTCTGTTCGGTCGACAACTCCGATCAGCCATGGATCAGCTACATCCTGATCAACAGTCAGTCATGACCCAGCGCTAGATGACGCAGATGATTTAGGGCCAGTGTGGCCACGCTGGTCGAACGTTTTAAAGCAAGACTCATTTAGGTGCACCCTTAAGGCCCGTTCACACTCTTGCGACCGAGTACGACTGAGAGAGACGAGATCTCTTAAAACGTCTTAAATTTTTTTAGAACGAGGGAACACGCTGGCATTGTGGCGCCATCTATGCGGTGACCCTGGAACTGCATTTCACAAGAGCGAAGGTTTTGCGGGATTTCCGAGGTCAAATGTGCGTAATACCCATAGAAAGGCTCGTTTATAACATTGACAAAATTTTTTCGAGCCCAGAAAGAAAGGATAATGCGCAAGAGAAATAAAAAAATATGCCGGACCGCTGAGTTTACACTGCTACCCAATAGATGGCGCCAGTGTGTCCTCTGGTTTAAGAAGTTTTAAGGAACCCAGGTTTAAGAGGTCGCAAGAGTGTGAACGAGCCTTTAGATTTAGATAAAAAAACTAAAGTGCCGCAAAAGCAAACACAAATAATATTTAGGTTTTAAATGTGATATTTCACACACAATAATAAAAAAAAATTGCGCGTCAAACCGATTTCAAGGAATAATTGTTTATCACGTAATTCTCTCGCGGTTTAGAAGGAATGCAATCGACATCAACTTAAAGTGCTTCGTTTATTTATCGTGTGATCAAGAACGCCGTTTACTACGGGTACCTTCAGCGAAGGAACCTAAGCTAAAGGTACCTTTACGCTGCCGTGTGAATATACCCCATTCACACGATCATAAAGGTCCCTTTAGCTAAGGGACCTTTATGGCCAGCGGCGAATTACGCAATCCTCCGCGCGTGGCATGTGCTCGCGATCCATCAGCGCGGGCTGATTCGCCGATTGCAAAGGGAACTATGTTGAAGGTATTTTTATGCTGGTCGTGTGAATGGGGAAAAGTGTCCTCCTGTACAGGGTGTCACAAAAGAAAATTTACACGGTCTTTTTTACCGCAAAAATAAACTAGGCATTGCCGAACGCTCATTCTCCGCCCAAAGGTAGAGCTAGAGGTCACAACCAGCCCGATCCGATAACTTAATCAAAAGTTATAAGTGATTTTGTGAACATTTCAATGGGAAAATGGAGTCCATTTTTGCCCGTTTTCGGTTTCTGGTGCCATAGAGCCCCATGTGTTCGAAAACTCCGTCGGCCGCCATTTTCCCATTGAAATTTTCAGAAAATCACTTATAACTTTTGATTAAGTTATCGTATCGGGCTGAAACTTTGGCATCTGGTTGTGACCTCTAGCACTACCTTTGGGCGGAGAATGAGCGTTCAGCAATGCCTAGTTTATTTTTGCGGTAAAAAAGACCGTGTAAATTTTCTTTTGTGACACCCTGTATTTGTGTGTTTGTATTTAGCCAAATGCGGTGTGGGTACTTTTAGCGCAGTGCATGATTTTGTTATTCTTACTCTTACTAATAAAACACACTGAAGGGACGAAACATTAAAAGAAAGATTCTTTGTCGGGCTATTTCGGCTCTCCGTCAACAGCTGCTGCCATCTTTCGGAGGTTGAATCACCCAGGCGTCTTTCATTTGAAGATGGCCGGCTCAGGTAGCGAATTCACGCTCATAGTGTCAACATCACACTTTACTCAAAAAGGTAAAAAAAAAAACAAAACAAAAAAAAACACATAACGCAATGTTTTTCGCCAGCTCTGTACAAAAGTTTAGCTAAGAAACTCTAACAACATTTTAAAATACAAAACAGATCTACGCGATCACTCAAAGGGCTAACCATTCCTCTGACTAACGCGCTAGTTAAAACACTGACTAGGTGGCGCAAGCCGCCGCCCAATTGAAAGGGTTTAGTCGTATGCATCCGTCCATCCCCCCATCCAATGCAAACAGCGCTTGAAGTGGCATAGAATGTTCCAACATTCGAGTGGAACTGGCAAAAGCTAATAGTATATCAAAGCTAGACAGATAGAAAAAAAAGGTACACCGGGTAAATAAAAATATTACAAATGTAAAGTCAATTCGAAACAGTCCCAACCCGATATTACTGCTCTCCCTGAGGAAGAAACGACCCCCGTTTGATCGGCGCAAACCAGCAAGTAAGACCCCGGACCGCTTCCCCTACTATACGAGAGCGCCCGAGCGATACTCGTCTTTACAGCCGCAGGCGCTGGAGTATACTGTTATACGCCCTGTCTCGAAAGAGCGCGTTCTGCGTGCGATCAGGGAGTCGAGGGCCCACGACTCCGCATTTGGGGCGCGCACAAAATTTGCCCGTATACGCAACCGACGAGAACAGAAGGCGTGTTATGGCGCAGGCTCACGCGGGCGGGACATCAATTATTCCGACTCAAAAGGCGATTGTTCCGCGGGCAGC
This sequence comes from Ixodes persulcatus, assembly GCA_013358835.2. Classification (NCBI taxonomy): domain Eukaryota; kingdom Metazoa; phylum Arthropoda; class Arachnida; order Ixodida; family Ixodidae; genus Ixodes; species Ixodes persulcatus. The sequence continues at coordinate 104,518 of JABSTQ010009409.1, forward strand.
CGCGCTGCCCATATATGCTCGGCCGGTTCAGACGATGTTGTTCCAACGGAAGGCGAGTACCGCCACACACCGTTCGCCGCCAAGCTGACAGTGCGGTGCGGGCTAAGCGTTCGCTGGACCAACCCAACCGCCTCTCTTTCGTCACTTGACTCGGCTCTCGCGTATTTGGAAAAGCTTGTGGAGCAAGTCAGCGGGCCAGTTTCGGCACCCTTATTGGCGCGTTTTCATGGACATCAAATCGCCTGGTTTACGGGTGGAGAGAGAGAGAGGAGAGGGGGGGGCGGTTGAGGCTTAGATAAAGACGCCTCAGTGAGTCACGTGGCAGCCCTTAGCTGCAGGCTCCTACGCTTATCGGGTAAGCATATTTTGGAGCCGGTTGAAGGCTAGCGTGTGAACTACTGAGGTGCGTTTACCTAAGCCTCCTCCCCCCCTTTCCTCTTCCTCCCATTTTAAACCAGGCTATGCGTTGTCCATAAAAACGCGCCAATCAGAGCTCCGAAATTGGCCCATTGACTTACCCCACAGGCTTTTCCGAATACTCACCTCGCTCTTTGCGCATGGGTATGAAGGGGAGCGTAGTCACGTGGCGAAAGGTAGACGTATGATTGGTCAAACGAGCACGTAGCTTCCATCTCACTGTCAGCCGAAGAGGGGGGGAGCGGGGGGGGGGGGGGGGGGGGTTAACGGAGTATGTATGGTTGGACGCCTAACACGCACGGCCACGGCAGAGCGCGGTTTATGTACCACGCACGGATCTAAGTGGTCAAGAAAAAGGAAATATTTGTTTTTATGTTGTTCTAAATTTTTAATGTGTCTATCGTCAGGATCGTGGCTATAGTATATCGTTCGCCGAGATTCTTGGGACGATGCTTCCGCGGAAGACGTTCTTAAGGTTTCTTCATGGTTTGAGTAGTCGGCAGAAAATATCCTTTTAGCTAGAAAAAGAAAAAAAAAAGAAAAAAATATTTTACGGGATAGGTAATAATGGAAGGCGGCCTCAGGAACACTATAATATATTTTTTTCCATCGTTTGTAAAAGAATAACCAAAAAAATCTTGTCGTTTTTTTATATTTTTCATATTTCTAAGTAATACCTATGAACTCACGTGTTTTGCAAACGTTTTGATATTCCAGGTTGCGCACTCCCATACAAAAATGGTCTATGGTCGTCAATGGAAAATTATATGGCAGACTATCACCCTGTATGGCCCTCTATGGTCGGCCATAGAAATCCATAAATACAGCTACAGCCAGCTATAGAAAGATCTATGGCCCTGCACTCTAAAAAAAAGGGGGTGTAGGCGTTACACCCCTTGTCCCATATACCAGTGTTGGACAAAATACTCGATAAAAGTATTTAAGTTAAGTTACTAAATACCTGCTTCATAAAGTATTTAAAATACTACTCAAGTTACTTTCACTGTAAAGTATCTTGAGTAGAGTACAAATACTTAGAAATGTATTTCAGTTACTTTTGAAGATACTTCCGCATTGCTTAATTTGTATCGACGTCATTGACAACAATTATGCAGCTACGCAAATCTGGGTTACCAGAATGATTTATTAGCACGCAACAACACAAAACGGGGGAAAAAACTATCGTAGGGCTATTTTATGCAGTCCGACTATAAAGAGCAAAATATTGTCACGAATGATAAATGATGAGGCGGTGAATAACTAAAGAAACTAAACGTTTAAGGGGGCGAACTTGTTCCCAAAACAAAATAGAGAAAGGCTTGCGTCGCAGGCGTCGATGTCGGCGAAACAGCAAGATCGACCGCCACTCGGAGCACCTTTTGTACGCGCGTGGGTTTCTGGAACATTCGGCGTAGAAAGTTCGGCGCGTAGAACATTCGTAACTCGACCAGACGACAAAATTCTCGAACTTACCAGAATGTCAAGTTGAAGAAATAAACAAAAGAGAAGTCGGCTTTCCGGTATCGAACCCGGAGCCTCCGCGCGAGGGCGTCCGCGCGAGAGCCAAGCGCGGTAACCATTCGGCCATGCGCTCGCTGGGCAACGCGCGTGGCAATATCACTGATAGATGTTACAAAACATTTCTGGGACAACAAGAAAGAGGTCGCTTTAACTATTGGGGAGGAGATCAGACCGTGGCGCCCCAAGCGGTTAACTATAGAACTAGATGGATGGGGACAACAAATACAATGGCTCAGCGCTCGGCTGACTTAACCGAACGCGGCGTCAGCGTTCGGCTGGAGTTCATGTTCTCCGGTGAGGGGAAAGAGGGGCTCTTTTGTTACCACTCCGGCCTGCATGAACAATGCAGCATGCACAGTGCCCAGCTCAGCACAAAAGCCCAAGTGGGTCAAGTTCGCATCCCCTGACGACTGCTTTCGGGGGAGATCCGGCACTTAACGTCACATCACTAATTGTTTGTATTTTTTCATTACTGTGCCTTGCGCTCTATTAAAAAAGATGACACGAACATGCCCACAAGGCCTATGGGCATGTGGACAGGCCTTGTGTTGGGTAAACACCGAGGTGTGGGGGTGACAAACGGGTCAGAGCGCTTCGCCAATAGTGACATCGCTGAATATCACATCCTGCGGCGCACCTTAGACGCATCGTTTAACTACAATCCGTATTCCCTATACGGGGAGTTCACTATAAACGAACTTGGGACAACTTGGGGCACTGATATGAGTGAATGAATAACAAAGAGAACCCATATAATAGCCACGGCAGTGGTCGCACCTTCTTCAAGTAGGTTGCGTTCAGAAAAGCACTCAACGTCGGGGGACACTTTGTTGGCATTTTGAGAGTCATCCAGCTCCTAGTTCGTTTCCTGTACTGTTCTCTGCTTATCAATGTTCGCTTACAGACAGTGTTCGAGAGAGCAATAAGTGCCGGACTGACAACACAAAGAAAAGAAAAAAAGAAACCTCGACGTTTTGCCTTAGCAGGGTCAAATATACAAAAAGCGAAACAAACATGTCTACTTTTTTGTGTGTCCACTTCTCATTTTCTTCTATTTGTTATTTTCTTGACACTCAAGTCTGCATTGTTCTCGTTGGTCGTTTCCCGGTCTGCTTGCGCCTCAGGGTCAGGGTGGCGTCTTTACTTCCGTAAAAGCACACCTTTTGTTTGAGGGTTTTTTTGGGGGGAATTTTTATACAAACAAAAGGTGCCTTTGGGAAGGCGAGGGGAGAACCTTCATTGTACGAACTTTGGGCTGAAAGATGAGTCACAGTTGGCAAAAAAGCGATATTTTCACGAGCTCAGTCAGTCACCGTAGCTAATCGGAGCTAGCAACAGGATTCGGTTGCTCGAAAGAATGTTCACGTTTGCTCGTGCACGCCCACGCCACTTCCTACCGAAAAACTCGGAAAATGGCGGAATGACAAAAATGTATTTAAGATAATGAGTACAAGATACTCAGAATTGTAATTAAAATAGAGTATTAAATACTCTCCATCAAAGGTATTTGCAAGATACTAAGATACTCCAAAAAGTATTTAAGATACAGTATCTTGAGTAGAGTATTTGAGATAGGCACAAGTCTGCCATATACGACACCCCAAAACTTCAGTTGAATGTACAGCGCCAGTTTTACCGACGCTACCAAATTTCACGAGCGGTTTGATAGCCGAGTTGTACAACTCCACTTAGACAACAAGCGCTCAATAAAAAACACACGGGACGAGGAGAGGACGGGACAAGCGCTAACTTTCAACCAAAAAGTTTATTGCCGAACCAAATAGAGAGCAGCGACAATGTCTCTCTCGAAATGTTTTTTTCCGCAAAGACTCATAAGATGGGATGCCCGTTTCGCGTGATTGTTTCTGAGGCAGGGACGTGGCAAAGGTGTGTCGCTGACTTCTTGCAGGACAAGCTGAAATTGCTGGACGTTGCCGACCCATTTCTTACAAAAGATTCCGCCGCCGTAATTGATTTTTTCAAGACAAATGACCATGCAAGTTTCACTGCCTTTTCTGTCGACATAAAAGATTTGTTTTATTCCTTGCCTCATGAAGGTTTGCTGTCCAGTGTCGAGGCAGCCATTGATGACTTCGGGGCGGTCGGTTTTCAGAACGCGTGTGGTGTGAGCACGAGTGGATTCTTGGAACTTTTATCTTTTTATCTTACTTCAACCTATGTTTCATTTGACAGTAACATTTACCTGCAAAAACAGGGTGTCTGTATTGGATCGTGCATTGCACCAGTTTTAAGTGATTTGTTTTTAGCCCGTTGTGACAATGCCCTCTTTCAGCGGCTAGGTGAGCTTAAAGTGTTGAAAGTTTTCAGATACGTCGATGACTTTTTAATTGTTTTAGACACTTCTTGTTTTATTGACCCTTCATCCATGAATAGCATTAATGCCGCTTCATCGTTATCGTTGTCTCACCCTGTTGTGTCGCGTACCTTGACCGCTTTTAATGCCTGTTTTGCGCCGCTCAATTTTACGTTTGAATTGCCCGAGCATGATAGCATCAGGTTTTTAGATTTGCGGCTTCGTTTTGTAGACGATCACGTGTGTTTGGTGTTCGAGCCTAGAGCCAACAAGCCTCCCTTGCCGTACAGCTCGGCACACTCGAAGCTGGTCAAGAGGAATATTGTGCTGTCTTTCTTGTCTAACGCTCTCAGGAAGTCATGCCGGCACGCGCTGGATGAAAGCCTTGGCAAGCAGGTCGGCCGTTTGGAAGCCGCGGGTTATCCCAGGCAGGTTATTGTTTCCGTAGCAGAAGGGTTGCATCGAAAAAGAAAAATTGAGTCTAGTTTGAGCGATGAGCAGAAGGCAGAAAACCAGGGAAAGGACAAAGAAAGAAGAGCTAAAGAAAAGATAGCTGTCATTCCTTACGTACATAAAATCTCGCATAATCTCAAGAAAGTTGGGCAACGCTCAGGGGTCAAGGTCTTGTTCACGGCGCCTAACAAGCTTTTGGCTTTGTGTAGGTTGAGTTGTCCCACGCGGGCGCGGAAACCGATCTGCGCTATCAAGCACAGAGATGCGTTTGTGAAATGCCGACGTAGCGTTGTGTACAAAATTCCTCTGTCGTGTGGCAAACACTATATTGGCCAAACCGGCCGATGTTTGAACGTTCGCCTACTAGAACACAAGAATAAGGTCGGGAGCGTTGCAACCGACGGCCAGCTGGCTGCCCACTGTAAAAGATGTGTCTCGGGAAACCAGTGTCACCCCCCTGTACAAACAAACGACCATCTTGTATTTTCATCGCTCGGGCCTCACAAGGGAGATAGTGGAAGCGGCCGAGATTGCAAGGTCGGGGGATCAATGCGTCAGCAGGCCGTCTGTAGCTTTATCAAAAACTGAATTAGAATTCTTATCGTAGGCGGCACGTCACTGTTCTTCTTTGGCACTCTTTTGATGTTTATCTTTCCTTTTCCACTCTTTTCATGCGCCCAGTCTTATATAAGTGCTGGTTCGGCAATAAACTTTTTGGTTGAAAGTTAGCGCTTGTCCCGTCCTCTCCTCGTCCCGTGTGTTTTTTATTGAGCGCTTGTTGTCTAAGTGAAGATGAACCAACACGCCCAAACCTTTTCCCTTCTGATTTGTACAACTCATTAAAATAGTTAATGTAAGTGTGACTGACTGCAAAAAAAGTTATCGGGGTTTTCTAGGCTCAACTGCAAAACCTGTGTGTTTTTTTCTGTAGACTTTGATACGTACTTTAGCTGTTTAATATGTTATATCGCACCGTCATCAACCCTCTCGCGAAAGTTGGGGCAGTCAGTTCGACGTCAGCGCGCAGTACGTCGAACTGAAGTTTTGGGGTGTCGTATATGGGACAAGGGGTGTAACGTCTACACCCCCTTTTTTTTAGAGTGTGTGTCTAAAGACTGGGAACCAATAAATTTTCTTTACCCGTCTATAGAATATTCTATGGCCACAAGTCTAAAGACTGGAAACCAATCAATTGTCTTTACCCGCCTATAGAAACTTTTATGGCCCTGAGTCTAACGCTTGGGAACCAATAAAATTTCTTTACCCGCCTATAGAACATTATATGGCCCCGTGTCTAAAGATTGGGAACCAATAAATGTTCTTTACTCGCGTATAGAAAATTCAATGGCCGCGAGTCTAAAGACTGGGTAGCAATAAATTGTTTTTACCCGTCTATAGAAAATGTTATGGCCCCGAGTCTAAAGACTAGGAACAATGTTTTCTTTACACGCCTATAGAAAATCGCTACCGGCACTTACTTTTTTAGAAAAACGCTCTAGGTTAGAAACTTAAAGCAATACTAAATTTCTGTAATACCGGTGACAAAGCATGACCCAAGATAAGTTCTCTGCTGTTGCAACGAGCCGTGAAAACCACTAATATTGTTTGTTTGAAAAATCCAATGAAATACTTGTGCAACAATTAAAATTAATTATTACCCCCTAAAGTGAAAATAGATTAAGCTGGCACCGAACACTGCACTCAAGCAATAGCGCTTGATTGCAATCTTCAGCACCAGCGTACTGCGTTTCATCACCGCATTGTCAACATGACTCATCAAACTCTTTAAAAATATAATTATTAAATTTGAGTTAATTAGCCTAATGATCTACATTTGCGTTTTTCAGGGTGTTGAATTAAGAAATGGGGCTATTCCAAGAGACAATTCAAATAATGTATTAAGTACGAGTAATATTTGCTCTTCCTCTCCATATGTTTATGCGACAAATGACGGCAGTCACCGGCCAAGTTGGATTAAAAAATAAGACTGCTATATATAGAGATAGTGCGAACTTTGCGTACGTAGAGCGGGGTGGGGTTCCGGTGTCGCTACGTTGTTGATGTCGTGTGGGAGGGGGGGGGGGGTTGTTCTGCTTGTGTTCTGTGTATTTTATGTGTTCAGTGATGTATGTGTATCTACTATGTGCGTCCTAAAGTCGAGGGAACATTGAAAAGAAAATTTTTTCTTAGAGTGTGCTGGCTAACGAGTGCCATAGGAAAACCCATACAGCCTTCTTTAGCAGATCATATAAATGGCTAAGACTCCAAAGGAAAAGCCATAGGCAGCTATAGCATGCTGGCTATAGAGAGCCAGCCATTAGAAAAGCTAAAAAGCGCTATGGCTGGACAGTTAAAGAAAGTTAAAGAGGCCTATAAAGACGACCATAAAAAATGCTAAAGATAGCCATCGAAAATTGTTTAGCTATAATGGGGGCAAATAGCTAAAGCTGACCATACAAAGAGTTTTCTATAGCCGACCATAGGACATTCTTGTATGGGCTCAATTTTGATCTAAACATATTTTTTTTTTTTGTTTGCGTGACATCAAACTTTTGGTACTTATTTTTCTGCCCTCAAAAAAGAACTTGTGGAAAGTGGATCTAATTTTAAAGATATCTTGTGCTTTCATTGGGGCACGCGTACCAGAAGTCTTTTGTTGTAAAATCGCGATGTCGGTCGAGCGTAGGCTTGTACAGTACGCTATATAAAATTTTTGATTCTCTTATATCAGCTCATTAGTACTTTTTTGTCAACTAGGTTTGTTTATACCCAAATCCCTTCCCCCTTTCCCAGGACATGTCTTATGTCACACCTGTGAGACTAATTCAAATACACGATTATTCTTTTTATCAAATTGCATGACTACTTCTCTAGTAATAAATACAATTATCTCTATTTTCCTTTTTAGCAACAACAATAACTAGGACAATATCACCATTATCATCACCACCATTATCATCATCGTCATTATCATCTGCCAAATTTTAAACATACAAAAAGTCTATCAAGCAACATTCTTTAATTGTGTTGTGTGTATGTTTAGCATAATGGTGGTGAGGCCCCATTATGTCTAAACATACACACAACACAATAAAAAAATGTTGCTTAATGGACTTTTGAAAGGGGTCTATTAGTATATTTTAAATTTGGCAGGTGATCATGATGATAATTATAATGGTGATGGTGGTGATGATGATAACGATGGTGTTCTCGCTGTTGTTGTTATAAAAAGAAGGTAAAGGGAAGTGCATTAGCAAGCTTCGATGGGCGTCTGTTGTCTCAGCTGTAGAGGAGCAATACAGCGTTATTACCAGCAAGTTTTGTTATGCCGCCGCTGCCTGCATGTATCGTGGGAACTAGAGTCACTAAATAAGCAACGCTTCAGAGCAGACTTGTACACGTTACTGAAAAATAGTAAGGAATTACAATTACAATTACTCAAGGCTAAATTGTAATTTATTACAATTACAATTACTCTCCCATAAAAGTAAGTGACCGTTACCCCAAAAAGTAATCCGTTACTTTCGTGGCGTTACTTTCAACAATATTGTCTACAATTAAGAAACAAAGTGAAGAGGGTTATTCAAATTCTTATTGTTGCAACCTGTTCCATTTAATGTCATTGAGTATTATGAGCAACAGCTGACTCTCGAAAGTCTCGTCAGACATTTTGCACTATTTCTTACTGAAGATGTCGACTGTTACGCTGAACACCCTTTGAGCTGAGGTACTGTATGGGAGTGGCATGTTATTCCTCACGAATGCTTTATGCTCTGCATTGAGCTTCTTCAGCGAAGCAATGGAAGTACTATTTACTCCGAAGATAGAGCAAAACTTCGTCGTAGCAGCCGTTGTCTGATATTCGAGAGTTTTAGTAGATCGTTCCGATACCTCCATACCCCCGATAACGTTATGATGAATGCGCATGTGCGGTGGCGGAGTATCGGGTATTGTTATCGGAGTCATCGGACCAATCTACTGAAATTCTCCATTGTCGAAATCGCGAAGCTGTAGAAGTCACCATACATCTGGCCAAAACTAGAATAAGAATTAATTTATGTCCATCCTAGTATACCGGCATATACTGTCAGACAATAGCAAAACATAGTTGTAACAGTAAGGTATTATCGATATTCTTCTTCCTTTGGTTCTGAACAGGTCGAGCCTCGGTTGAGACGTTGGGGAATAAAAAAAGGTTTTCAGTATATAAATATAAGTAATCGAAAGAAAAAAAAAATGACACTCATAACAGCAATTAATTAGAACGTCGGTTAAAACAAGGAAATGTAAACGCATGTTTGCCGTGTGTACCTTTCTTGCTGCCGTTCAAAAACGCACGGAGCACGAACCGACTGCAGTTCACTCCGATGTTCTCCAGATAGACGTCTGCTGATGCCACGGGCAGCGATGGGCAGAGTACTAAGTAAGCCGCGCTTATGACCCCACTCACGAATTTCACTCTCTCCTCAAGCCCAGAATATCAAGTCTACGTCAGCCACCATTATGTTTTATTTGTAAAAATATCTGCTTGAGATAAGATGCGTCCTGCTGGGGTAGAAACAGGGAGAAGAAAAAAGGAAGTACTATTATCATTTTACAAGTGCTCGCAAAAAGCTGACTCAAAAAATGGTGACTGAGATGCAGATAACGTGGCTGGAATTCACAAATAAAGTGGACCAACCCTAGAAGTTGGCCTACAAAAGAGTAAGTAGCTCTTAAAACAGGGTCAAATAAGGTGAAAGAAGCAGAAAAAAATACATCCTGTTTTCTGAGAGAAGATGGTAAGGGTACAGCAACAAACGAGGATGCTTGTGGCAATGACACCTCCACATATTATCACATCCCTTTTAGTGGATTTTAGGGCAGTCGGAGGGTTGTCTCGTGTTGTGACATTATGAAAATGGTCGTAGTCACTATAACCGAGAAAGACATTGTTACTTCTTGTCTGTGCACTTACCACCTCGAGCTTCTCGAAGAGGCACACAATCACTTGGTGTCCGCCTCGCCCCGCCTTCGATCGCAAAGAAAAACAAAGGGACTAAAAAAAGCGGATAAAACTTGCCCCCCCCCCCCCCTTTTTTTTTTCTTATATTTGTAAAGATGTTCATTTAGATTTTCTGACATTGTTGTTAGGGTCTAAAAAAAAAAATAGATTCAGGAGCTTAGTGAAAAAATGTAACGGATTACAAGGAATCCGTTACGTAAAAATGTAAGGGAATTACTTTAAAATTACTCTAAAAATATGTAATTATTCCGTTACTAAATTACTGATAAATGTAAGGGATTACAAGTAATTTCGTTACTTGTAACGGATTACGTACAGGTCTGCTTCAGAGTAACGACACTTACCCATCTTGCTGCTTAATACCATGATTGCCAGTTATCTGAAGCTTTATTTTAAATCATAGGAAACGCCTTTCCGTATTCCACAAATGTTTAAACGACAGAGCAAAGCAATATCACATAAGCTTTCTAACACCGAATCTAATGGTGAGAAAGTCTAAATTTTTTAATCATGACGATCGGCAGTCGCATTTGCTCTGTACTAAGTACCAAGATGGCAGCGTTCACAACAAAAAAATGATCGTATCTCCACGTGGTGAATGATGTTGCTTGGGGCGAAGCTCAGAGCCTTTTCATTCATGTCAGTAGGAGAATGTGTGGTTTTCTTCTTTTTCTTTTTTTAAGCAGACAGATGGGATGGCATCTCAGAACCCCCTACTCTTTTTTTTCTTCTTTTTCTTTTTTCATAATTTTTTCATCTTTTTTTCCAATTTTTTTTTGCCCTACACGAGCACGTGAGCATGTGCTCACGTGCTCGTGAGCACGTGATCTCACGAGCAGAAGCACGAGCACCCGACGCCGGGCCTACGGCGGACGGACATACGGACATGGCTAGCCCCTAAGGAGCTTCGCCCCTAATATCGAGGAACAGAGTGCCTATAGACCTTTCCAAAAACGAGCTTGTGGCCGGTGCCATTTTGAGCGTTCGTGCGTATGGCGCGTGCTTTGCTCGCTTTCCGAAGCGACGAACACGCACGTGCTGGGCTGTGAAGATCGCACGCTGGACTGTGATTTTGTAAACATTGGAAAGGTCTATACTCTAAGCGTAGCTCATTTAGCGGCTCTATACTTCGTCTCACACACGGTGGAAGAAACATTTAGGTGGCGACTCTCTGTCTGACGCGGTGACAACATTATGTTTGGCGCACCGAGGGCTTTACTCGCAGGGGGATAGAACTCGCCCAAGTATCTGGTCCCTCCCAAACCGACCGCTCCCTTTGTTTCTCCCAGCGGTGGTCCCGCATTCCCTCGCTCACCGATTCTTGTTGTACCCACGGTGGAAGAAACACATTTAAGTGATGACTCTTCATCTTCTTCTTCTTCTTCGGGTTAAGGCTCACCTTCGGGCACGATGAAAGCAAAACACGGGGGATTGGTGGCCGAGTGGGCTCGCACACCAGCTCGGAGCACGTGGAGCGAAAGCTCGCGCTGCAGAATCCTGGGTTCAATCCCCACCACAGATCAGTGATCCCCACCCCTGCCCGTTTCGATTTGGATGAGCATCGTACCGGCGTGCGGTCGTGTATCACTACTGCGTGGTGCACGTTAAAGACCCCAGGCTAGCGGTTGTACTGCACTGGCTAAATTGCTCATCTACAGCGAGTGACTCGTCGCAACATCAAAAATGGCTGACCAACGACTCGCTGTATAAATATCCACAAAAACCCCAATTATTATTTACGAGGCCAGCCACTGGCCGCACACCACCACCACACCACCACACTGCAAAGAAGGCAAGCACGCTACGAGGCTAACACCATGGCCGCCGAGGAGGGACCTCATACTTCAGCGCCTTCCGCAGAGGCGCGGAACTAACTATACTCCTGGTTCGAGGCTAGCTCCGAACCTTAGCATGGACTAACCGCGAATGCTCTGCTAGCGCGAGCGGCTAACCTTGACTGCCTTGCCTGGAGCACTCGCTGCACGAGCGCTCGTGCAGCCGCCGAGGCTTGATTCGAAGCAACTAGCTCGCGCTTTTAGCACGCGCGGCTAACAATAGTCCATACTAAGGTGAGACGAAGTATAGTCGCTCGCTCCCCGCGGGAAGAGCGGCCAGAGTCATCACCTAAATGTGTTTCTTCCACCGTGGTCTCACCTTAGCATGGACTGTTGTTAGACGCGCATGCTTAAAGCGCGAGGTATTTGCTTTGGATGAAGCCAAGACGGCTGCACGAGCGCTCGTGCAGTGAGTGTTCCAGTCAAGGCAGTCAGGCTAGCCACTCCCGTTTGCACAGCCTCCGCAGTTAGTGCGTGCTAGGGTGAGACGAAGTATAGGAAGCATAGAGTTATTACAATAAACGCTAGAGGCTCAGCTGGCGCTAGTGTCTACGGGACTTCCGGTTGCAAATTGAAGCAGACAGCATGCAGTGTACATTTCCAGCCTCCCCGTGTATTCCTATGGGAAAACACGCGTGAATTTTGTCTATTCGCCAGAAAATAACATGAATAACTTTTGTCATTTCGGTTGAACCGGATAGTATGTACCTTTTTCGGTACTGTGAAAGTGTATTTGCTTTAGTTACAGCATTTTTCTTTACCACTGAACGATGTTAAACTTCGCTCTATTTCAGGCCCAAAACCTTTGTTTCAAGGGAGGTATGTGAAAACGAGCGACGATTCTAAGCAAACTAACGATCGAAAAGAATGTAGAGTGTGTTCAAAATTGTGGTGGCGCTTATATATTGCTAATATGCCCGTCCTGTCTCAATGAAAATGACTCCGTTGTGCATCTTTGCGATCGGTTAAAATTAAAACATTCGAATGTAAGAAATAAAGTACGTGGACTACGAAAGGTGTGTTTTTTTATTATTTCCTATGTCGGGCAGTTTTTATCGGGCACCTGTTCTCTGACTTCTCTCTATTTGCAAAGATTTGAAGCGTGCGGTTGATGATTTGAATATGCATCTTTGCACATATTCATGAGCAGAAAGAATAAAGCAGAACTTATTTATTGCAAATCGGACTGTATTACGTGACTTTCAATTTATTTTGATCGTCTGCGTGCACAAGGAGTTACTTATACAGTGTTACTGCGTAGTTCTTGCCGTCTCTCTTGGTTTTTCACATGCCCTTCGTTCGTTTGGCACGTATATCCCCCATGCTGGAAAGCGTCGACGCCGTGTTCGCGCTAACAGTGTCCGACAGTGCACATAAATACACGTACGATGCGGTTTTAACACCGTTTTTCATGCCACGAATTTCAAATAAAAATGCTGAAACTGACCAATTATTTCGTCTGCGTGACTGAGAAATATTCCAATGTGCCCAGTACATACAAATTATTCGTGATATTTGCTCTTATAATCGAGCGCAGAGAGAAAATGCACTCGCTTTTTCCCATAGAAATGCATTACCGGAAGTCAATTTCTGACTGCTTGCTGTCTGCTTCAAAATGCAACACCACACTAGCGCCAGCTGAGCCTCTAGCGTTTATTGTAATAACTCTATGATAGGAAGTATTCACTGGCGGCCATATATGTGTGCGCGGCTGGTGAGCACGCGCTGACGGCGAGCTTCCACAGTTCTTTTGCAACGTGCATTCCACACCATCAAGATTGACGGTCGAGCAGGCTATTAATGTAAGCTCGTTTTGAGCATGTGCCCGAAACATCGCCCTCAAATAGGGCGTCCAGTGAATGCCCCCTATTAGCGATGTGCGCGACCAAAAGCGTCGCTGCGGTCAGCTTTCCACGATTGGCCAGACCATGGGCATATGAGCATTGTCAGATTGTCAACTTTTACGGTGTTAGTTCCCGTTGCAATGGTTCCTAGCTTCCACTGTGCTTTTTAAACACACCATCGAACTCGTCGTCGCACCTGGTGGTAAGTAGCCAGGGTAACAACTGATGACGTCACGGCGAGGTAAATTCAAGGTAAATCTCAGTCGTGACGTCACGGATGGAAACCATTATACTCCGTTTCACCTTATGTTGTACCGCAGCGAAGGCAGAAGCGCGAGCTCAGAGCGTTGGCAGCTGCCCTTGGTGCACGAGAGCTTGTGCCGCCGAGATGTGCCCTAGAGCAAAGAGCTCGCGCTTGTAGCCTTTCCTGCGGTACAACGCAAGGTGAAACAAAGTATAGAAGGCGCCACCGAAATATCTCGGCGCTAATAGTGGGAACTGCAGTCTGTCTGCACCCGCGATGGGTCTGGGCGAGTAGAGCACAGATAGAGCACGAGACTGCATGAGCTGTTTCGTGCGCTGCCGCCTGCCTCCCGTGAACTACAGTCATGGCGGCGTCACGCATGCGTGGAACGCTTGGTGAGATCGGTCAATCTAGCCGATGCGGTACAACTGCTACTCTATTCACCCTTAAGCTGAGACGGCATCCAAAGCTACAAGCGCGAGCTAGCCCGCGCTCTTGGCTTTCAGACGTGCGTTTCAAGCGCGAGTGCTCGTTCTGCGGGAGGACGCTTTAAAGCAGCGACCTCGAGCTCTCGTGCTTGTGGCATTGGCTGCTGTCTCAGCTTAAAGGGGTACTCCGGCGATTTCTTCATAGGTCTCCGATTTGCTTGAAATTTTGCTAAACTCGCCTACCAACATCGCTAAAATAGTATCCCAAATATTAGGTTAAATTTTTTTTTTCACGAAGTTATTGAATTTACAATTTTGGTCCTCACCGTGTTTTTCAAAGTGAAAGTCTCTACTGGCAACAACGAAAAAGTGACGTCAGTGGAAGGCAGAGGTTCACTCTTTGGACTGTAGAATTCAGTTCCCAACTGATTCCAAGCAGTTTCATGGTGTCAAATGAATGCTTTGGAAGCTCGCTCCAGTACCTGCGCTCCAGCACGGAACAAATGATTGGCATATTCTTTTTTTTAGACTGCTTGCTCGACTGGCAAGCCTGCCCGCCACTGACGTCACGGCACTGAAAAGTGCGGGTATATTTGAATGTTGGTTTTTGCATCATTTTCATTTGCCGATTTCGAAACAACTATTATGAATTTCGAGATACTAAATAGCACACCAGAAAGGGTAGAGGCCGGGGAGTCCGAAAATATAGTTAGTTGAGGTAGCTCAAAAAATCGCCGGAGTACCCTTTAAGGACTCTGCGCAAATACCGCTTAGAACGGATCCCTGACGTTAATGACCTATGAAACACGCCTTCGTTTTTCACCCGACGCATTAGAAGTCCCAGAAAAAAATTAAAAAACAACGAGCAGCGTTCACGCCCTCAACTCGCAGCCAGAACAAGCGGCCACGTGATCTGGAGCAGATTATATGCCGCCAATGTTGATCATAGCCACGCGCTGGGGTTGGCAAAGCACAGGACACGCGCTGAGTTCCAGACATTGTTATGGCTCGGCTATTGTCGTCGTTGCAGCGATTGGACACGGGCCACTACTCGAATGCTTCTCGAGCTATCAATTATCACGAGCCTAAATCGAGTGCCCACGCAATGCTCGGGTCCAATCTATGAACCGCATTCAAATATCGTCATACGGGTGTACTGCGATCCCCGCGTTACGTCATCGAATTTTGCAAGGGAGAGATTGAATGAAAATGATCGCTTTTGTCCTTGAAATTACACCGCAACAAAGGAGTTTCTTTTAAGGGTGAACAGCCTGGGGTCTTTAAAGCGGTATTCACACGAGAGAGAAATCCCGGGGATTTCTCGCCTGCACGCGCATCACGCGGGGAAATCGCAGAAGCCTAACGTTTTCGTCGCGCGCTACGAAAACGTTAGGCTTCTGCGATGCGGAGCTGTGACGTCAACTCCGCGGCGGAAGAATGCTCGGGTCCTCGTGTGGTACAAACAATCCCGGCTTGGTGGCGGACCAGGTTTTTTACACCGAAGCTGATTATAGCTAGGGTTCCGTGGATTGTTCGTGTGCGTGACAAAAAACTTTACGCTCGCACCGCCGCACGCGCGCTCCTTCCCCGTATAAAAGATTCGAAGTAAATAACCAAAATCATAGCCTCCTCTACTCACAAAGCCTGGCAGTTCAACGACGGAGCCATAGAGTGCCCGGTCGCAGATTTTGAGCGCGAGGATCTGGTAGCACAGAGCATTTTTCAGGGAACCCAGAGCCGTTTATTGAGAGAGTTTGGCCATACATTGGTTTGAAAAGGCGAGCATCTCGGGGCCAACCACAGGCCACGAAAGAGCCCCTAGCGGTGGTCGTGTGCTCTAAATTTATGACACGACTATACTTCGTTTCACCTTATGTGCGAGCGAAGGCAAAACTGGAAGCGCGAGAACGGAAGCTCCGTGCGTTCAGGCTTTGCTCGAGCGCGCGAGCTGGGGAGAAATGCAAAAAGCGCTGGTCTCGCGCTTCTAGCTTTGTCTTCGCACGCAGATAAAGTGAAACTAGAGTGCCTCAATGTCCTTCTGTTTAGGGTGATGCCATCCTTTGTAGTACCCGATGCCGACAGCACGCGCTCACAGGGAAAATTCAAAGAAATCGCAGGAAACAAAATGTCGCCGTAGCACAGTCAGCGCCACGAGCGCGTGCAGAGACACGCTCTTTCACGTGCTTCAGAACAAACAAATAAAAATAAGCGTTCGAAACAAAATGGCCAGATGTCATCACCCCAAGCAAAGCGCACATGAAGGCACCCTAAGTGAAACGAAGTATAATTTGAGCCGTGCCGAGCGGAACTCCGCGTCTCAAGACGCTCGCTTACCCCACCCTTTGCACTGCTTTCTTTCAGCCAGTCTCAGGACGCTGTTCTAGCAGTGCAGACAAAGGCATGGGCACGAGCGCGTGGCTTTGGAAAGTGCCTCCTATGCACGAGGTCTCGTACAAACAAAAGCATTTCGCTGAGCTAGGCTCACGCGCCTGTGCCTTTGTCTTCACTGCAGACATTTGTGAGATGGAGTAGAGGTCTCCTGATTGGTCGACGCTGTGTCACAAATTTAGTTTACGCTCTAAGCGTGGGGGGAATATTCGGCGCTGGCGGCGGCCTTTGCTCCGCCTATTGGCCAAACTCTCCCAATACACGGCTCTGAGGGAACCTGGTATACAGCGCACAGATTTGCAGCGGCGAGGACCCAAAACATGGTTTTCAAACCCGACGAGAAAAGAACCGGTAGCGCGAGGAACGCGAGGGGCACGAGCGGACATTCCATCGCTCGGGAGAAGTGTGTATAGGCGTCTCGCCGCAACGGGGCGCCCGTCACGTGGCCCTGGAAGTAAACAGGGAAGTGTACGAGGCTGGCTCCCGCCCTTTTGCAGATGGCATTCACTACAGTGAGGCCACGGGTTACAGGGTGGGGGATAGGATGGGCCGCACGGTTACTGCTTTTTTGGGGGGACCGAGGGCCCTGGGGGTACTGAAGTAACTGAAAACCCAACAAAGTCAGGAGAGGTACCCAGGGTTAAAAAGAGGAGAAAACGTAAGAACAGGTATAAACAAACAACACAATCAGACATTGGATATATTAACATGCAGGGTGGTAGAAATAGGTTAAAATGGGAAGAGGTAGAGGAGCAACTAAGAAAGGAGGATTTAGTGGTGTATGGGTTTGTGGAAACACATCTCAGAGACATGGAGCAGCCACCTTGCAGCCCTGACTATGTGTGGGAAGAATGCAACAGAACGGAGGGAACGAGGAAGGGAGGTGGAATTGGAGCATTTATTAAGAAGAACATGAACTTTCAAAGGATCAGAAAGGAGTGCGCCGAACACTTGTGGCTGAAAGGAAAAGTCGCTGGGGAATCAACACTCCTTGGAGTTGTTTACTTATGGACAGGGAAAGGTGCTAAAGAGGAAAACAGAAAAATGATTGATTGCATATCAAGAGACATTAGTGAGCTAGGGGAAGGCTCTGAAATAATTATTATGGGAGACATGAATGCCCATATCGAGGGTCTGGATGGGTATACGGACTCAACTGGAAGCATATTACTAGAACTGGTGGAAAAGCATGACTTAGTTTTATGTAATACCAGTCAGAAGTGTGACGGGCACATAACGTGGGAAACTGGCAATCTACATTCAACTATAGATTACGTACTTATGTCACACAAAATATATGGTAAGTTACAAGTAATGAAAATAGATGAAGAAGGTTCCAAAAGTCTTGGTAGTGATCATAAACGTATTAAGCTGAATTTTACCAGAGAAGTAAATGCTGAAACTAGACAACATAATTCAAAGCAGATTTTCTGCAGCGACAAAGAGTTGGAAATGGTTGCTGAAAGAATAGAGGAAGCAGTTTCAGGGCAACGGTATACAGATTGGACCTATGAGAGCCTAACTGGGCTTTTTGTTCTGGAACTAGACAAAGTTCAGAGTAAACGAAAGGGGAAGCGAAGACATAGACCAAAAAGCTGGTGGGACAAAGAAGTGAAGCAAGCGATACAAAAACGTCAGGAAGCCTCTAGAGAACACAGGCATTCCAAGCGTAGTGGGGAGTCGGAAACGGAAGTAAAAAGAAGATGGGACACTTTTATAACATGTCGCCGAGAGGCATCCAGTTTGATCAATGCGAAAATTCAGAGAAAGGGTGAAGAATGGATGAGTAATGTAAGCAAGAAAGATAGAAACGCAGCCAAGAAGTTTTGGGAGCACTTGAACTCACTCGGTGAAACGACGCAAGCTAGACAGAGGTTCATACTCTCGCATCAGGGAGATCAATTAGAGGGAGATGATGCGATACAATATATAGGAGCAGTGATGGAGGAGAAATTTCGGGAACGGGTACATGTGGAAGATAGGAGAACCGAAGGCAGTATCAGTCCAGCTTTTGACATCGCGGATTTTGGACAAAGAGAATGGGAAAAGGCGGAACGAAGAGTCCCTAGTGGCACGTCGACAGCCACAGATGGTATCCCAATCAAGCTGGTGAAGAATTTGGGTCCTAAATCTAAGGCAAAACTAAGGGAGGTAGTGAGCACTATGGTAACAAAAGGAAATATTCCAGATGAATGGAGGCTTAGTAGGATGAGTATGATATATAAGGGAAAGGGAGATAAGTCTGACATTAGGAATTATCGTCCCATAACCGTGACACCAGTTATTTACAGGTTGGTAATGCAGATTATAAAGAACAGACTGGAGGAATGGGTAGATTGCGAGGGCATACTGGGCGAGTTGCAGAACGGGTTTCGGAAACAAAGAAGGTTGGAAGACAATATATTTTCTCTAACACAGTGTATAGAAATAGCACAAAAAGAAAACAGACAGCTCTGGCTGGCATTTCTGGATATCAAGGGTGCCTATGACAATGTGAACCAAAAAACTCTGTGGGACATAGTGGAGAGCTTAAACCCAGATGAAGGACTAACAGCAATATTAAGGAACATTTACAAAGATAATAAGGTGATTATAACATGGGAAGGAAAGGCAACAGGGAAAATAGAGATAGGACGAGGCCTTAGGCAGGGGTGCCCGTTATCGCCTTTGCTGTTTATGTTGTATCTGAGAGGATTGGAGGATAGACTAGAGAAGAGTGGGCTTGGATTTGACCTTTCGTACAGTAAGCTAGGACAAACAATTCAGCAATCCTTACCGGGACTGATATATGCGGATGATATCGTACTAATGGCTAACAACAGGATAGATTTGCAGGAATTAATGAGCATCTGTGGTAGGGAAGGAGAGGAATTAGGTTTAGAATTCAGTAGTGAAAAATCAGCAGTCATGATTTTTAACAATGATGATGTTGAGAGACTGAAGATACAGAATATTACAGTTGAGAGAGCTAGTAAATACAAGTATCTAGGAGTATGGATATGTGGTGGTGCAGAATATCTCAGTGAGCATGAAAAGTATATAATAGGTAAGGGCAACAGAAATGCGGCTGTAATGAAAAATAGAGCACTTTGGAATTACAACAGGTATGAGGTGGTGAGACAGATTTGGAAAGGGGTCATGGTGCCTGGCTTGACTTTTGGAAACGCAGTGCTATGCATGAAATCCGAAGTGCATGCAAGACTAGAAATAAAACAGCGTGGAGTAGGTAGGCTGGCTTTGGGGGCACATTGCAAAACACCAAACCAGGGAGTACAAGGAGACATGGGATGGGCGTCATTTGAGGGCAGGGAAGCTGTGAGCAAGATAGAATTTGAGGATCGGTTGAGGCAAATGGGTGGGGAGCAATGGGCACGAAAGATTTTCAGCTATTTATACATGAGGAGTATAGACACAAAATGGAGACAGCGCACTAGGAAATTAAGAGGAAAGGTTTTAGGCTATAGTGGGGTTACGGAAGAGCAGGTCTCAGTTAAGAAGAAAGTTAAGGCCACAGAAAGAGATCGGTGGCTAGAGGGAATGCAGACAAAGAAGGCTCTGGAAGGCTATAGATTAAACAAAACAGTTATTGCCAAAGAAAGCATTTATGACAATTCTAGGGGAAGCTCATTGTTGTTTGAGGCAAGGACAGGTGTTTTGCGAACCAGAACATACAGAGCGAAGTACCAGGAAATGGACACAGTGTGCGCTGCTTGTGGAGAGGAGGACGAGACGGCTGAGCACTTGATACTCTACTGTAAAGGGCTTCACCCTATGCATACCGAAGACAACATAGATTTTATAAGGTCATTGGGTTTTAGAGACAGCGAAGGAAAAGTGGATTTCAAGACAGTAGAGATTACCAAGCAAAGATTAAGTGAATGGTGGCAGAAAGCGAGAGAAAACTAGGCATTTTCTTATTAACTGATGGCAAGGGGGATTTATAGCCTCACTTTCTTTTCAGTACGGAGTGAATATAGTTTTCACATTTAAATATTCTAAGCTTAAAGGGTAAGACAAAATGGCTAGGTGGCGTAAGCTACCGCCCGATCCAAAGGGCTCAGCCGTATTCATCCATCCATCCATCCATCCTCTCAACTGTTGCCTGCCGCTCTACCTTTTCAATTTCGGCGGCCGCTTCTGGTGGAGATCTGCCAGACTTTGTTATAAAGGAGGCTATGCCAAAATAAGGTGTTGACGAACGCGCGTGCAAGATGCCACTTGTTTTAGGCTTTTGCTTTAGAACAGTTACCGCTGCAGACTCCGCCACGTGCGGCGCGTGGAGCATCCTTCCCTGCGTTCTCCTTGATGCTTGGGTAATTTAGCAATAGGTCTATTTCACTTCTCTCCTCGTAATGGGGGAACCTCGTATAGTCTGGACTCCCGAAGAGCAACGCGCCTACGAAGAGCAACGGTGGGAACGGCTCCTAGAAAGTCAGCGGCGGCAGCGGGCGGCACACAACCGGTTAAGATCGTGCACATAACGCCAAGCGCCTGTGGCAAACCAGACAAGACGATGAACGTCGCGGGTCGGAGAACGGATAAAAAATATTCTGTGTCACGTCAGTGTCGTGTGCTAAACAGCTTCGCTGGTCATCCATCTTCACTGAGTGGAATGGCTCATGATGTTTTATAGCGAAGCTGTTTATGGCTAGGGTTCCGTGGATTGTGAATGTGAATGGGGCCAGCTGAACATGAAAAACACACAGAGAAAAAATATAACATTTGCACCACCCATTCACAAGCAATGAACCAACTTGCTCAGCTAAAGCCCGTAACAAGGTTCCGTGGATTTTTTGTGTGCGTCAACAAAGCACCATTTTTCATGCAAAATTTAGCGGAAAAACTTCCCCGCTAAATCTAGCGGAAAAAATTCCCCACCAAATTTAGCGGAAAAATTTTCCCGCTAAATTTAGCAGAAAAAATTCCCCGCTAAATTTAGCAAAAATATCTTTAGCTGAAAAAGTTCTCAACAAAATTTAGCAGTAATATTTCCCCACTAAATTTAGCGAACAATTTAGCGAAAATTTCCCGCTAAATGGGAGGGGACCAGAAGAGGAGCAGGGATGGGGGAAGACGGACATACCCTCCCCTCCTCCTCCTCAAGAGTAGCGCTCTAATTCGGCATTATTTTTATACTTTGTTATTAAATGCTTTGAGGTGGTGTCAGTGGGGAAGGTGTTGTCATTAAACGTTCGTGGTGTTGACGTTAAACGTTTGAGGTGGTGTCAACGGTAAAAACAGCTAACTTGGACTGCAAACGCTGACATCCTCTCCCCGGCACCTTGTCGGTGTGAACGACGAAGCTGAGGAGAGAATTTACCTGTTGCAATACGTACAGCGCCACGAGTGCAGGGGATTTTTAAACCCTCGGTACAGATCACGCGCTTTCTCGCTGCGACTGCGCGTCAGTCGCGTCAGCTATATCGCCAGCAGTTGTCGCAGCTATCCGCCATCCCGGCCATCCGCCGGAACGTCGTTAGAGGCGTACCGTATCTGTGCTGCCTGTGGTACCCGGGTCGACTCTTTTATGCTTTGTGCCGTTAGACAGAACTTAACAGACCTTCCCTTCTTGCATTGTCGCCGAATCCACTTATTTTGCACCGCAACCGTGGCAGGGTCGACTAGGTTCGACGAAGCGTTGGTGTAGCAGACGGCGGAGCCGGTACAAAGAAGAGGGATGAGAAAGGGGCAGCCTCGCAAGCTAGCCAACGCGATACCCTCCCCCCCCTTTCTGTGCGCTCGTCCGACTCGGCTGCTCGAACGTTGTTGCCTTGGTAACCTGCGCTTGCTCGCGGTCGTGGTCGAGATAAGATTGATTGAACTGCGTAAGTTTATTCCAGCATAGCGATACAGGTGCAAGTCTTGCTGTCTGTGTCTGGTCGCGACCTTGCGGAGAGAGGGTCCGCGCGGGGAAGCGGCTGGCAGAGTCTAGGGTCACCCGGCGGCGGTGGCGATGATGATGATCTCCCGACACCTCCCCCACTTTGGAACAACACTCAGACTTTCCCAAAGCGGTCAGGTGGACGGCTCACACGTTATCTTCTGGGGGACGGTAGGTGCCACAGCCGGTTGCAGGTGTCTTCCCGCAGCGCGCGCGGCCTTATGGGATTTTTGCAAAGGGTTTATTGCGCCGGCGTCAACGTCAACTCACTAAAGGAAAGACGACGAACCCCCCCCCCCCCCCCCCCCCCGCGAGACACGCAACGATCTTAACGATCTGGATATTCTAAGCTCCTTGTACATATTAAATACCTTCTTTTTTTGACGACTGCGTATTCGACGTATTTGACGAGGGGCGAACAGCGTGGGCGTGGGCGAAAAAGCTAGAACTTGCCCGGCGATCGGCTCGGCTTCGTTGAGCCGAGTCGAGATGACCGGAGAAGCCAGACAAATCGGTTGACGTGCCGCCAATGTAGAGAGGAGGTATTGGAAAGGCCTGTCAATCTAGCTGGTGTCGCTTGGAATAATGCTGCTCTTACTTAGGAGACCCGATGGCCAAGTAATGTAGTCAATTACATTCTACGTGCCACTTGCAATTGGAATTTTCGGAAACTTTAATTTATTATCTCTTAATTTTCTCTCTCTCTACCTCTTCTTTTTCTTCCCTGTTATCGTTTTTGTGAATTTACCAGAACCGCTAGACATAAATTATTTTTAGTTGTTTTTTTCTGAGCGGGAGAAGTAACAAGTTGAGTCTAGCAAAATTAAAGGTGCCGGCCAGCAATATAAAAGCTGTGGAGTTTTTAAGCGTGATATATATATATATATATATATATATATATATATTCTTGCCTTGTAAATGCCAAGGCGCTAGAGTTCTTTCTTTCTTGTCTAATAAAAAACAAGAAATTGCGCAGTGCAGCGCAATTGGACACAAAACGACCGAACGAAATTGGTCATTAGGTGGGAGACTGTGTTCAGAGGGGAAAAAAACCGGCGAAAATTCATCGACGTTAAGAACACGGTCGCGAATACTAATGTTGCCCCGAGGGAATGTGCTCTATGCATGAAACTGTCATTAAAACTGAAAAAAAAACAGGAACAGCAACACAAAACAAAAGAAAGGAAAGAAACAACGATGTGGAACAAAAAAGCTGCAAAGACGAAATAACAAAAAGTAATTGACCCACAGTTACAGGTACTTCGACTAAAATGTAGCTAAATTTCAACTTCAGCTACATTTTTTTAAATGTATATAGTTTCAGTTACACACTCAAGGAAACGAAGTTAGGTTATAGTCTCTCATCAAACATTCAACATAGAAGTGCTAAAAATACAATAATTGCCAAACTGCTCTCCGGTTTCCAATGGCCGACAAACTAGTGGCTCAGTTCAGCTTCGATTCATTACGCCGCTCATAGTGCATTTTGAGGCCATTAAATTAACGCGTAGCACTTTCTCAGCGAACTGCGGATTGATAAGGACCTAAACCATGCCTTATCTGAATGCATGCATGTACGCACCTAAAATGTGCATCCAAACATGCTTGAATTCGAACCACTACCACCTTTTAATGCCTGTGAGCCAGTGAGCGTTGGTCTTTCTTGACTTACAATTGGGAATAGTTAAAATTACAGGAGGACGCTTAAGCTTTTCCTTTAAAGGAGCTGTGCAACGATTTTGACGTTGAAAGAATTGGCATCGTCTATTTTTGAAATTGCTCACCTTGTCACAAAGGACAGAAAACACACCTTTTTCCTTTGAAACGGGGCGGTTCCGTCGCGTAATCGCGAGGTAAAAATTAGAACATTCCCCGACCTGCAGCCGCGAGCGGCGGCAGTGAGAAACATGCGGCATGACGTCAATGGGACTCTTGTAGAAAGATAGCAAGTTGTGCGAATACCTGCTCGATAAAAGGTAACTTTTCTATAAATCTTGTCGTTCCAACATAAATATAAATGCGCCAAAAACCTGGTATCATCGACAAAACTATTATTATACTGAGTTTTAGTGGCGCCATCTATCCTAGGTCCACAAAACCGTCAGTTCTTCCTTACCGCGAACAGGCGCCAGAAGCCGGAGGAGGACGGGGACAGGGCCGGACGGGTATGGCCGGACCCGGATAAGACTTTCCTCCTTTCACCATATTGTTCGCGCTGCGCCTGCCAGCACGTGGTCACGCGGTCGCGAGCGGATGAGTTCTCGCTGCTCAATGATGGCTCTAGAGAGAGACCTTCAGCGGAGCCCCGCGCCAACCCCATTGACGTCACAGCGCACGTGACTCGGAAGATGGTGAGGAGTTGAGAGGTGCCAAAAACCTCAATCTTTGTTCATTTTTAAAATAAAAACTAGGACATGCAGGCAAAATTGATTTTTTGTTCTTTACTTCAGAAAGGTCGAGACACCAACTCCCAAATTATTTAAGCAAAGCGCTGAAACTGTTGCACAGCTCCTTTAAAAGTGGAACGCGATAGCCAAACATATAAACATATTTATAAGCTCCCGCTCGCTCAAAAGCCGTGCAAATGTGCCTTCTGTGGCCTATAAAAAAAAAAAGAAAAAAAAAGAGTAGCGAAGCGTGTCAAGCTCGCAACCGAAGGGTCGCGGATTCAAATCCCGCCTAAAATTCTTCACATATTTCTCTAAGGCGAATAAATTACTTTATGAAATGAAATCATTTGATACCTGTGGCGACCTTTCATTCACAATACATGTCGCTTTTTAATCACTTTCATTCCACGTGCAACGTCATCTTTCAAGTGAGGGTTGTGGGTTGTCTGAAAGTCCCGCGCGAGGTCATGTGTCTGTAACGTCATAACAGTATCGACCAATCAGGATTTTTCCGTCACAACTCCATTGACATTGACTTTTCTCCGACACGAGGTCCTTAACGCTATCGCGTTAAAAGAAAAGTGTCCACAACCACCAACAACAGTGTACGCTATTTGTTCTACCTTCAAAGGTGCGCTGAGGATGTTCTTGAGATCGCCTAAATGCGTCGATAACTCACCCTGCGGGCTATAAGCATCCTGGAAATTCATGAATAAAAACGATGCGTGGCGAATTTCTCTATTAAAAAAGCAATCAAAGATCGAACACACCGAGGTCATCTGCGGCGATGGGAGCAGCATTGTTCCGGCTGCCAGGCCGACATGTGACCAATGAAAACGCGGCATTTCGCTGATATTGCAAACATGGTTATTACAAAATGTGCATGCTTTTGCAGATGATGAAAGCAAATAAGATTAGTCAAAAATATTAACTTTTCGCGGAGAGGGAACGTAATACTGCAATAATCGTCTTAAAAACAGTGCACTGTGTATTTGTTTTTTGGATTTGAGATATTTTTGGATTTTTGCGAGAGTACTACTGGCCCCGACTCCCGAAAACTGTTCATCTCTGCACACTGAGCGTGCCACGAGTGCCAGCGACAGAAGAAACCGCCGACGACGCCGGCAGGCCTCCTGCAGCCGATGGCGCCTCCGACTCTACCGTTCCATCAGATTGGAATGGGTCTACTTGGACATGCTACATGATGGGGAAAGCAGCTCAGAAAACACGGACTACGAAGAGGAACATACGCAGGGAAACTGTTGGAGAATCGTGGCAACTGATTATCTGAGACAAAAGCAATCCCGTCGGGAACTACCCTGGAAGTAGCCAAGTTCTTCGAAGAGTCTATCGTCCTCCGACACGGCGCTCCCCAAATCCAGATTACGGACCGAGGCTCCTCGTTCATGGCGCAACTGACACAAGAGATACTCCGCCTGAGCCATAACGACCATCTCCAAACCACGGCATACCACCCGCAGACCAGCGCGGGCTGAAGGAGCGACTAAACAAAACCATCGCCGACATGATCTCGGTGTACGTGGACATGGAACACAAGACGTGGGACATGGAACACAAGACGTCACGTTAGCGTACAACACGGCGGTTAAAACAAAAACCACTGGGATTACACCTTTTCAGCTGGTGCACGGCAGAAAGGTGACGACGATGCTCGACGCCATGCTGCCCCACTACCTGACGGACGATGGCACCGACGACGCCCAGCTGGTCACCTAAAGGTCAGAAGAGGTACGTCAGCTAGCCTGCCTTCGGATAAAGGAACCAACAACGTGTCGATGCTGGCCGCTACAACCTTTGTCGCCGCGACGTGGAGTTCCAGCCTGGAGACAGTGTGTGGGTGTGGACGCTCATTCGCTGCCGCGGCCTTAGCGAGAAACTGTTAAAACGCTGCTTTGAACCACAATGTCATTCGCCGCCTTGGGAACTGTATACTACGAGGTGCTCCCCGACGAAACACGACCATCAAGACGGCGCCAGCCACGACCCGAAGTGGTCCACGCAGATCGACTCAAGCCGCTCTACGCGAAGTTAGGATTGTGACGCTGCATATTTATTTCGTCTCCGTATTTTTTATTAGCCATTTTTGTTTTCTTTTCGCTTGCATCGGGACGATGCGCTTTTAAAGGGAAGCTGAAACACATAAAAAAAGATATAGAGGTTGATTTTAGCGTCGTTTTATCTCGTGAATGTGAATATCACGTTTGTTTTCCCCGAAGATGTGACTAAACGCGAAAACACACGAAAAACCTCCGACCAGTCGTGACGTCGTAAAAGGATCTTACGGCCGCCAAACGCGTGTCTCTCGAGGGTCCTCGCCTGCAATTGCAATGCAAGCTCGCCAGGTGTATTCCCCCGCACTGGTACCAGTCGTGACGTCTTTTTTGCCTTTTTTGACAATAGCAAGAGTGCGCGTGCATATATATCTTTGATAGGCCGCTGAAGATGCGCGAGAGCGGAGATTCCGAAAACTCTTTTTGTGATGTCACGCTCCGGAAAGGAAGGCCTTCAGCGGTACTTTTTAAAATGATTTTCTGCAGCCTCCTTGCAAATTATATTAAAATAATTTTGATATTCCAGATCTTAGAAATCAAATGAAGACGATTGAAGTGTGTTTTCTCAAATACAGAAGCGCTTCAGCTTCCCTTTAAAGGAGGGGATAATGCCGCGCGCAGGGTCGAGCAAGCAGCGCTCGGTTACAGAATTCTAGAAGGTTCGCGTTTATCCCTTCTCAGGGCGTAACTTCTATCATTTCAACCCAGTCTATTCTTCTCGAAAGTGCCTGCTCAATCAATCTCACCCCGAACGCTCGATGTTTGAACCTTTTGGAGCGAAGTTTCGCGATGCCGACACAAACTACCGGGTGTTTCAAGTAGTAGCCAGGCTCTTTAAATCGACCGCGAAATTCGGGCTCTTAACCTATCGCGCTACGATTTTCTGCAGCGTTGCCCACAGGTGGTGCATTTTTCTATAAAATTTGCAAAGAACGCACTTACCTAGGGAAAAAGTTAAAAACAGATTTGGAAACTATGGAAACACAGCGAAGTCACCGGTCTTCAAACAATAGGGCGCCCTATTGATTGAAGACTGGTGGCTTCGTTGGGTTTCCATAGGAGTTAAGCCTTTTTCTTTTTTTACTATTTTCTCAAGTAAGTTAGCTTTTTGCAAATTTTATAGAAAAAATGCACCACCTGTGGGCAACGCTGCAGAACATCGTAGCGCGGTAGGTTAAGAAACCGAATTTTGCGGGCGATTTAAAGAGCCTGGCTGCTATTTGAGACACCCAATAAATAAGGAGCTGCCGGTGATTTTGTCGAGTCAGCCTCGCTCTCGTTTGCTGTTACGGCGCCAAATCGCCGCCTCGGCGCTCGTTCTTTATTTTGTTTGGCACAAGTTCACCGATTAAACCTTTATTTTCAGTTCACTGTTCATCCTCTCGTCGCCTTAATTCGCGACAATATTACTCCGCGCTTCCACTGGTCGGAGGTGCGAGGATCCTTCGCTTGCTATTGGATGACTGTAGCTTTGCTCTCGTAACATGCTCCTGAGCTCGGTGTATTGCTATCTTTGATTGTTTTGTATTTTAAATAGGGAAATCGGCGGCGTATCGTCATGATTAAGGAATTTCTAGGATGCTTAGAGCCAGCAGAGTGAGTTATCGCCATATTTAGGCGATCTCAGACACCTCCTCAGAGCACCTTTAAAGAAAGAGCTGACCTTTTTGTAGCAATAATTATAATGCAATTAAATGCAAAGGTGCAAGCGCGCTAGACAAGAATGACGAAAATAATCCCTGGACTGGAACAAGAGGGACAAAGATTTGTGTTTGTCCTTTGTCCCTCTTGTTCCCCTTCTCCAGGGATTATTTTCGTCATCTTTCGTCACTTTTATAGCAACCCGGTTCATATTCAATATGCACTTCATTGAAGTTGTTGTTTACTTCATGAACGCCGAAAGATCGTGAGCCCGCCAAAGGTGCCTTCGCGTGCATGCTGCATGTGCTTGAGGTTGGTTGTTGTCGGTCGTTGCTGTTTGTCGCTCAAGTAGCACTAGGGCATTATGCCCGAGTTCCGCTAGAGCGACAAACAAAAAATGAAAGACGTTGACAACTCCCTGTAATGGCGAGTTAGAGCGCTGCTCACGAGGAGGAGGAGGCAAGGGTACGGAGAGGAGTGTATGCCTCTCCTAGTCCTCCGTAACCTCCCCTCCTCCCCTCCCCTCCTCCTTCTCCCCTCATCCTCCCTCTTTCTCTCATACCCCACTCCTCCTACCCCTCCCTCCCCCTCGTGTTGTCACTCGTGAAGGTCGTAACCTTCACTGTGAAGGACGTGACCTTCGTCGTGACCTTCACGATGGACATTCGTGACGTCACTTGTGACGTCACTCGTAACCTTCGTGACCGTCATGGCGTCACTTGTGACCCTCGTGACATCACTCATGACCATCGTGACGTCACGCGTGACGTCGCGTGTTACGTCATTATGAGCAACGTCCGAGGATGCAGCGCGCGGGTCACGAGTGACGTCACTGCCCTATTCTAAAATCCGGCAAAAACTTTGTGACATCCGGTGAAAACTGGTCAAGTTTCATCCGTTTTCATCCGAAACCGGCGTAGTTTACCAATCTTCGCTGGAATATTTGCCGGCAAACAGATTTCGCTGGAACTTCACTGGCAGCGGGTTTCCAGATTTCGCTGGAATGTCACCGGCAGCCACTTACGTTTACCAGACTACCCGGTTTTGCTAGAAATGTTACCGGAAACGAGTAACTCGTTTTTCTGTTTACCGAACTTCACTGGAATCCGACGCAATGGCGGGGGGGGGGGGGGGGGGGAAGCCGAGACAAGCCGGGGACTGGGTGTCTAATTATGGTGCCTAGAACGCACCATGGACGAGTCCCCACGCACCCTCTCTCTCTCTCGCATTGGGTTGGCGGGGAAAATATGAGGGGGTCCTCTTGCTCTTTTGAAGAAAACCGGTTTCTTTGTCCTGTCAACGAGCAGCGGCCCCGAACAGATGCTTAATGTAGGCTTTCCGTTCCATGTGTGCGACCTGCATCTTCCAGAGCAGCTGTGTGTGCAGATAATAATAAAATATCTTTCAGTGACCAGTTTCGTACGCCTGTTTGTCCGTCCGGCTTCAGAAGCCTCCAGTGAGCGAAAAAGACGGCGGAGACGCCGTGACTGTGCCCGTGATTTCTCAACGGCGGCGGAATTTCGTTCTGCGCGCTCGTGGTTTTCGCTAAGCGTGCTACTGACAGTGCGTGTGTCCGCGTGGTGCACCTGCGGCAACGGCATCAGGGACGACAACGTGACTGTGCCCATGATTTATTCTGAACGGCGGCGGATGTTGGTGCGCGTTCGTGGTTTTCGCTAAACGTGCTACTGACAGTGTATGAATGAAAAGAAAACTCTAACCAAAAAATTGATACGGAGCCCGACGTTTCAAGGCCAGTTCGGCCCCTTGATCACGGGTGACTGTTTTTGTCCTTGTCGTCGTCTTGCAAATTGCCCGGTGTTGTTGGCTTCTTTAAAGCGGCCGTTGCATCTGCACCGAAAGGTTACGTTCAATACTGACAGTGTGTGTGTGTGTGTACGTGTGGTGCAGGCGCTCGGTTTTATTAGTTGAACTACCGTACATCTAGGAATTTACCCAGCGGCATTGTGACACCTTGAAATATATTTTTTTTTTGCGGCAAAGAACTCAGTTGTTCTAATTTGGTCTGATTGCTTTTGTCTACAGCTGTGCAAATTGTTTCACTGGTATCGACCCTGTGAAATAAAGGCATGGAACTTTCATGCCTATTAGCGCCGAGATGTTTTGGTGGCGCCCTCCTATGGTTCCCCCTTGTGACGTCATTACCTTGCAAACAACAAGTTCGATGGTGTTTGTAAATAGCATGGTGGAAGCTTGAAATCATTGCGCTCTCAAAGGAGCACAGCCAACACCGTCGAAATTAAAGTTCTTTCATTCCTCTTATTTCCGTGGATGATAAATCCTTTTCTGACGTCATAGTCAGCGTTCGGCCAATCGTGGAAGGCCGACCACAGCGACGCGTTCGGTCGCGCACGTCGCCATATTTGGACTAACCGCGTTATAATTAGTACTGAGTCGTCCAGCATCAGGTAAACATACACCACCCACGGCTCACAGGCTTCTTCCTAAATGCCTTCCGTTGGTGTCCGAAACAAAAACAAAGAAACACGAGAAGTTCCGGTGAATTGCGGCGAATCCGGTGACTTCCGGTAAATTCCGGCTTTACTGGAAGTGAAAGGTGTTCCATAATCCAGTAAAATAGATTTTTTACTTGAAATAAAATTCCGGTAAAACTTTTTTTTTTTCAGTAGGGTGGTAACCCTCGTGATTCTCGTGACGTCATTGGGGACCCTCGTGACGCCACTCTTGACCCTCGCGACGTCACACGTGACGTCACTTGTGACCCGCGCGTTGCATTATAGGACGTTTCCCATAATAACGTCACTCGTGACCGTCGTGACGTCACTCGTGACCCTCGTGACGTCACTCGTAACTCTCGTGACCCTCGTAACGTCACTCGTGACCCTAGTGACGTCACACGTGACGTCACGTGTGACGTCATTATGGGAAACGTCCCATAATGCAACGCGCGGGTCACGATGAGACCCACATGTTGCATTATGGGATGTTTCCCATAATGCAACGCGCGGTTACGGCGACGGTGACGCCGCTCAAGCCGGAAACGGGCGCCTAAAGCGCCGTTCACACACTTGGAACCGAGTACGGCTTTAAGCCTCTTGCGACGTCTTAAGCGCCGTTCACATATATGCGACCGAGTAGGACCGAGCGAGACCAGACCGGTTTTTTAAGCCTCTTGCGACGTCTTAGGACGGGTGCGCTGCTACGGAGCTGGTCCTAAGACATCGCAAGAGGCTTATAAACCGGTCTTATCTCTCTCGGTCTTACTAAGTTGCAGGTGTGTGAACGGCGCTTAAAGCCTGGTTCAGACAGTTGCGTTTGACTGCGTTTGACTGCGTTGCGGCTGCGAGAAACCAGGACATCCCTGCTGCTTATATCGCGTGGCAAGATGATTCCTTGAATTGGATTAAACGCTTCATACGAAGCACAGATGCGCCGGTGACTCGCTTTCGGTTCTCAACGCAACGCAGTCAAACGCACTCAAACGCAAGTGTCTGAACCGGCCTTAAAGCCTGGTTCAAACAGTTGCAATTGACTGCGTTTGACTGCGTTGCGGCTTCGAGAAACCAGGACATTCCTGCTGCTTACATCGCGTGCCAAGACGATTCCTTGAATTGGATTCCAGGTTTCATATGAAGCACAAATGTACTGGTGACTCGCTTTCTGTTCTCGACGCAACGCAGTCAAACGCACTCAAACGCAAGTGTCTGAACCGGCCTTTAAGCTCAGCTCTAAAACAACTGACGCTGAGGCACCTTCAGCAGACTTGCCCTAAGAGCCGCAAACAAAACTACGAAACTTCAAAGAGCTGCAGGGAAGGGGGGGGGGGGGCGGCAAACTTTTGTTTAGGGCAATGAACGAAACTCGAACTATTTTCGATTTATCCGAGTCAAAAGCAGTCCAACTGTACGTAAGATAGCACTAGCACACGTCTACCAAACCGCAACCTGTCTTTCGATTTAAGACGCGTTCCATTTCTCTTTTTAGAGGAAGTGCTACTGTGAACGGGAGGGAGGCGGGGGAGTGTGTGTGTGTGTGTGTGGGGGGGGGGGGGGGGAGGTGAGGGAGCCGCGAGCCGCACTTTAACACGCGAAGAGCCGCATGCGGCTCGCGAGCCGCAGCTTGGCCACCCCTGCTATACACCTTTGCAAGTGGGATCCTGGCTTAACCTCGAACCGCGCTCAGAGGTGAGGTGGACCTACTCTCCATCCAGGACGTTCGCTGCTTGTCGTACAATGTTGCCAAGCGTCTCTTGCTGAAGCATACACCGATAAGCGCAGAAAAACAATATCTATAAAACATATAGCTGTTGCATTGAATCGCGAAAAAGAACAAACAATTAAAAAAAACATTAAACAGTAACAAATAAAAAAGTTACAAAAATATATAGTCTCAAAGCGTTCATCAGAATCTCATCATACTAAGCATTACTCTTATTCTTTTAACTAAATTTTTTGATCAGTTTATTAGAGATCGTGTTCCCCCTTTAGATAGGAAAGTAGGTAAGGTGATTTCCATCTACAAGATTGGTGACAAACTATCCAGTTAAAGTTGTTGGTCTTCCCGGTGGTGTGGGAGGCAGGTTCCGCTCCGATGGTCTGGAGCGTGGTGGCACGAACGTTGCTGAGTGACGGGTCGACTCACTGCTTGTAGAGAACTATGTGCATTTATTTACACTCTAGTTACAAGTCCCAACTTGGGATACCATCCTGCCTCGTCTAAAGTCTCTACCCCCGTCCCCAATTTCTCTCAATCGAATCCAGTATCCAAATCTCTCCAAAATCCTCTCGGCACTCTTTTTGTAGGCCCGCTGGGGCCTCCTTTCCCCTCAGAGACCGACCAATCTTTTCAAATTCTACCACTCCCACGTGGTACACTGTTCTCCAATGGTCGGCGAGCTGTCAGCCTGGCGCTCCAACCGCCAAATCCAAATTCCTTGTAGAGTCGTTCTCTGCATTTTTCCCAGTCTGGCTGGCGCCAACCGCTGAATTATTGCATCGGGCAAAAAGCGACAATTTTACACTAAACGGCAAAACTCTCTATACACAGGCACACTCGGTTAACATCCACAAGCATCTGCAAGAACGGGCTGTCCCAGGGATCTGTCCGAGCAGACTCCCGAAACCCGAGACGTTTCTTAACGACCGCGGGGGAACCGCTCCCACCTCTCGGCCGCTCTGCCCACGCAAATTCTCCCTCTAAAACGCCGACACTCACAAAAAAAAAGCTAAAAAAACAATGCCGACGCAACTCTGGAAAGTTCTAACAAAAGAAAACACCTTAATTAATAAGCATAATTTCTATATACTTCACTCCTTCCCACCAAGGACTGTTGCGTTGACACCTAATGTAAGCGCAACATAAATTCCTTCTCCTAATAGCGCACTGGCAAATATTCAAACAGACCACTTGGCCCGCAGTTAACCAAAAGCAACAACGTCAACATTACGCTCTAAAAGTTCACCAAGCGCTCATCCGTAAATGTCAACAAAATCAAACGGCACCAATAAAAAAATAACGAGAAAAGGATCACAATTCAAAAATACAGAAATACTAACACAGCGGACACACTGCTGTCGCGGGCAAAACATCTGAGCACACACCAGAATAAACGCCCAAAAGAAAAATTGTCATGATAGCTGTCATGTCAAAGTCAAAGTGCCACCAACGATCACACACAGGTTGGACCCACACTTGTTCATTCCGTGGTCCCCCAAAATCAGTGGTGAGAGTTCCCAAACTCTAGGGCATAATCATAATACCCTAGTCATGCCTGTCTAGCCTTGATAAGGCGTCAGCGCATTTATTAAGCGAGCCCTTAATGTGAACGATTTCCAGATCGCACTTTTGCAAGGCCAGCGACCAACGCGTCAGTCGGGTACTGGAGGAAGCGGCGTGAGTGAGATACGTCAGCGGGTTATGATCCGTGGCGACCTTTATCTTCGCCCCAAACAGCCAGGTGTCGAGTTTCCCCAGTGCCCACACGATGGCGTACGCTTATCTTTCAATGGCGGACCGTTTTGCCTGGCTTTCCGTCAGCTTTTTGCTCAGAAACGCAATCGGTCTAGATGAGCCTTCCACAATTTGCGACAGACACGCGGCAACAGCGAATTCAGAGGCGTCCGTGGTCACCGTGTACTCCCGAGTAGGATCGGGTGCGGTGAGCTCCGACAGCGCCACCAGAGCCTCTTTGACTCTCTCAAAGGCATCGTTCGCCGCCCTGGTCCATGGCACCAGGTTTGGCACCCTCTTATGCGTCAAGTAAGTCAATGGGCGGACAATCTCGGAATACCCGGGGACGTAGTCACTGTAGTAATTGAAGAGACCCAGCACACTGCGCACATCGCGTTTGGTCCTGGGTGCCTTCAATTCAGATATGACACTGATTCGTTCTGGGTCAGGTGAATGGGTTCCTGATCCCACGACGTGGCCGAGGTACTTAACCTTGGACTGCGCGAATTTACACTTCGTGGGATTCATCGTCAGTCCCACACCAGCGATCGTCTCCAACACGGAGCTCAAGTGCTCGACGTGTTCCTCCCACGACTCCGAGAAAACCGCTACATCGTTGATATACGCGCACGCGTATCTGTGGTGTTCCCTCAACACCTCGTTCATCACCCGCTGGAAGGTGGCCGCGGAATTCCTCAACCCGTAAGGAATAACCCTCCAAGCGCAGAGCCCTCGCGGCGTGGTGAACGCACCGAGTCTCTGCGAGTTTACATCGAGCGCGATCTGCCAATACCCCCGCGTCATGTCCAAAACGGAAATGAACTTGGCCTTTACCACCTCATACAAAAGCTCGGTCATGTTCCCCATAGGGAAACTGTCAGGCTCCGTAACTGCATTGAGTTTCCTGTAATCTATGCACATCCTTACAGATCCGTCTTTTTTTGGCTGCGCACGCCACAGGGTGAGCGTGCGGGCTATCTACTGGATAAATGAAGCCCCATTCCAGCAGCTGGGTCACCTGTCGTTCTACTTCTTCTCTTAATGCGATTGGCACACTGTACGGGTGAACTCTAGTACATCCGGCGTTAGGGAGAAGAGTGATCGTGTGGGCCCCGACATTGCACCTTCCTGGTTCTTCCGAGAACACATAACAGAAGTTGTCCAGTATTCGATCTAGATCGCGCTGTTGTCGCCCAGTGAGCCTCTCGTTAACCTCACCGACCTTGTTCGCGCTCTCACTTTGCCCTATGCCGCATGGGACGATCGGTACTTCACCGAACTCCTGGTCGGTCTCAAAAATAACTGCAGCGTTATTCGCTCGAGCGAGGTAAGGCCTTAACCGATTGGCGTGTATCCATCTCACTACATTCTCCGTCTCTATGACATACCTGTCATCTCGTCTCCTCTCCTTCACCTTAACGGGGCCTAACCATTTCGGTTGCAGCTTCCCCACTTTCCCGCTTTCGAGGATCAGCACCTCGTCTCTGACTCGGAACTCTTTTGATCTCGCCCGTAGGTTATACTTGTTCGCGTATGCCCGCTGGATATGCTCTGATCGCTCGTCCACCACTCGTGCTGCCTCCGCCATCCGCGCTCGGAGTTCGCTCAAAAATTGGGCAGCCGGTTTGTTCAGCCCAGCAGGGGGCGTCCACTCGCCTGTCCATGACTTCTTTAGCATGCTGAGTGGACCATGTGGTTTGGGTCCATACAAAAGCTCGAACGGTGAAAACCCCGTTGTGTCATGCGGCACCTCGCGATACGCCCACATGGGATGTATTTATCACAATCCCGGTCATGCGTTTTCACGACATATCGCAACATTGACTTAAACGTCCCATTCCACCGCTCTACAATCCCGTTACTCTGGGGGTGTTCCGGCCTGGAAAATCGCACTCCCACTCCCAGTCTCTCAGTTAGTTCGGGTGTGAGCTTCGAAACAAAATTTGTGCCCTGATCCGAGCAAATCGTTTCGGGTGTCCCATACCGCGAAAACACCTCTAAAAGCGCCTGGCACGTTGCCTTCGCCGTTAAAGCTCTCAACGGGATCACCTTCGACTGTGCAGGCCTGGAACGGCTGAGGAAGAAAGCGATCCAATCTCTTCGGGAAGAGGAAAGACCGGCGACGCTCGAGGAGTGGTCCCGACCCCAGGGAACACCGCAGCACAGAAAAGCAGTCCTCGATTCCCTGATGAGCTACATCAGGGAGACGGGAACCCATCATCACATTTAATTATTTTTTTCACATCATTCATTCCCTTTCCCCCCTAACCCCCCCCCCCCCCCTTTCCTGTCTCAGGCCACCCCACCAAGACAGCCGAACCACTCATCTCATCAATAAACATAATACAACAACAAAAACCGCCCAAGGCGTGCACAAGTCCACCACGCTAAGCGCATAGCGGTACCCGCGTGCGGAGGCAGGTTCCAGGGGACCGATGCAGTCCATGTAGACTACCTGGAACGGCTGCTCCGGCCTCGTGATCGGCGTGATTGGCACGCGATCGGTCACCTGTTTTCGCGAAAACGTCTGACACGTGTGACATGTCTGACAATGTATTTTGACATCGGCTGCCATCGTAGGCCAAAAGAACGCACTCCTGATTTTCTGTTTTCTTTTCCGCTGCGAAAAGTGACCCCCACACGGAGTGTCATGGGCCAGTTCCAGCACGGAACGCCGCTGCGTGCTCGGAAATACAAGCTGCTTACAGGGCTTTCCCTCAAACTCGTCTCGGTGGAAGAATAGCCCGTCCTCAACCAGCATTCCGTGGGTCCCATCCTTAGCCTGTTCCCACGCGTCACTTAGAGTTGGGTCGTCTCTCTGTTCGCGACTGAAACATTCGTCACGTGGCCCAATCTCAGGTTGATCCACATCTACCTCTACTGCATCTACGTCCGTCGCATCTTCGTTCTCCGCGGCTTCTCACTCGAACACCTTATCCCCTAGCGTGTCCTTAGGTGTGCGTTGGAAGTCCTGGTCTATCTCATTTTCCATCACTTGAATTTCTACCGCTTCCCTCTCGAGAACCGATCGAACTTGCAGTAGTTCTTTGTACACCTCTGGCGTAAGCAACGCTCCCAAACTTTCCGAAAACTCGTCGGTGATCGCACACAGTGTAAGGACTTGCTGGCCCGTGCTTTGTTCCTCCACTACTAGACTCAGTGGCACGTTGGCCAAATCGGCGGTTACCACCTGTCCGAACGCTCCCTTCAACTTGGTTGTTCCTTTACTCTGTTCTAAGCACGCCGCAGGAACCGTTTCCAATCTCAAAACCGTAATCTCTGCCCGGAATCTAGGCAGGCCTTCAGAGGTCTGTCTGCCACTAGGAGATCCACCCACCTGAGACTCTTACCGGCCCTTCCGACGCATTCCTTAGCTGTTTCCGTGGGCATAAACGCCACCTGGGCTACCAATTTTCGCGGGTCATGTTTGTTTTGGTTCCCCTGACCTTCGTCTGCTTTCCTTAGTGATTGCTGATAGTTTCTTTGGATATTTCCCGTTCGGCCACAACCAAAGCAACGAATTTCCCTCATTCGGTCCGTGCCGCGTCCCTCACCGCCAGTCGTCGTCGGCGCAGTCTCCTTCGGCTGCCCATCTCGCCCTTGAACGGGTGCGCTGTCCGACGCTTTCTCCCTGCCTTGAGGCTTTCTTCCACGACGGCTTCCGTCAAAGTTCTCCGCCAGCTCAACTACCTCCTTTGGCCTAAGCCACCCATTCGTCTATTTTTGGAGAACGTAGGTTCTCACTTCGTCTGGCATGACTTGCTTCAACCTATCTGACACCATGAGGTGCTTCAGCTGATCCAGAGTCTGAATCTCGCGACTGTTCAGACAGTATAAACAAATGTCTCTAGTTTCGTGGAAAATTGTTCCCACGACTCGCCGTCCGTTTTTCGAGATGTGAGGAATAACCTTCGGTATTCGTTGGCGGTAATCTTAAGATCCCTAAGAATTTTTTCTTTCAATTCTGGGTTCGGCATTAACCGTCCGTTTGACTGATTCGCGCTGGAAGCCCTCATTCTTTCCGTTAGAGATGGAAGAATGATGGCCCCCTGTGCTTGCGCTGGTCTGCTCAGCGACGCGAACAGCGTGTCTACGTTTTTGAACTATCCTGGGACCATGGACTCGAGATCTGGCATCTGAGCCAACACCGCGCGCAGCTCCTTTGCGTATTCCGACATCTTGCTTCTTTCACCCGCGTATTTTCCACCGCGACGCGCCTTCTCCTCTGCCTGCTTCGCGTTAAATTGTGCGAGCTGGAGTTCCAGTTTTAGAGCTTCAATTTTTAGCTTGAGCTCGTTCTCGCTCTTACTCCCTCCCCCCTCCGACACGTCGTCCAGCATGGCCGGGCTCTTATCGCCGCTCTCACTCATCGCTTCCTGAGCTCTTTTGGTCATCGAGCGAGTCACCACTGACATGCGAAACCTGGAGGAAACAGAAATGAGTCCCACCTGTGTCAGTGCGCTGCTCCTGAGGCGATTACTCTCCGGTGTCGCTGGATGTCACCCGCCGTAGTCGGTCTTTGTTCGGGCCCGGCTGGTCCGTTCTTTGGGTCGCAACACCACGCAACCTCTCACGTAGACGATGCTGCGTCGTCGCTGTATTTGGGACCATAACCCACGAAGCTTCTCGCGTGGATGTTGCTCCGTCCACTCGTTCTCTTCGGGTCGTAACCCACAAGGTCACTCACGAGGATGTCGCCTTGTTCACTTCGGGTCGAAACCCACAAGGCCTCTCACGGGGATGTCGCCTTGTTCTCTTCGGGTCGAAACCCACGAGGCCTCTCACGGGGATGTCGCCTCGTCCACTTCGGGTCGAAACCCACCAAGACCTCTCACGGGGATGTAGTCCTGGTCACTTCGGGCCGGAGCCCACGAGGCTTCTCACGTGGATGTTGCCTCGTCCGCCGTTGAGCCAAAGCTCACGCACTTGCCCGCAGGTCGCCGCCATGTCGTCTCACCGAAAATCGCGCTACCATCCTGTCGACTGCGCCACTTAAAGTTGTTGGTCCTCCCGGTGGTGTGCAAGGCAGGTTCCGCTCCAATGGTCTGGAGCGTGGTGGCACGAACGTCGCTGAGTGACGGGTCGACTCACTGCTTGTAGAGAACTATGTGCATTTATTTACACTCTAGTTACAAGTCCCAACTTGGGATACCATCCTGCCTCGTCTAAAGTCTCTACCCCCGTCCCCAATTTCTCTCAATCGAATCCAGAATCCAAATCTCTCCAAAATCCTCTCGGCACTCTTTTTGTAGGCCCGCTGGGGCCTCCTTTCCCCTCAGGGACCGACAAATCTCTTCAAAGTCTACCACTCCCACGTGGTACACTGTTCTCCAATGGTCGGCGAGCTGTCAGCCTGGCGCTCCAACCACCAAACCCAAATTCCTTGTAGAGTCGTCCTCTGCATTGTTCCCAGCCTGGCTGGCGCCAACCACTAAAGTATTGCATCGGGCAAAAAGCGACAATTTTACACTAAACGGCAAAACTCTCTATACTAAGGCGCACTCGGTTAACATCCACAAGCATCTGCAAGAACGGGCTGTTCCAGGGATCTGTCCGAGCAGACTCCCGAAACCCGAGACGTTTCTTAACGACCGCGGGGGAACCGCTCTCACCTCTCGGCCGCTCTGCCCACGCAAATGCTCCCTCCAAAACACCGACACCACAAAGAAAGCTAAAAAAACAATGCCGACGCAACTCTGTAAAGTTCTAACAAAAGAAAACACCTTAATTAATAAACATGATTTCCTATATACTTAACTCTCTAAATTATCGCCCAAGCTCTATAACCAGTGATCCTCGCAAACTCTTTGAGCATATCACGTTATCCCACCTTGTCAATTTCTTAGAATTTAACAACTCCTTCTGTCCATCCCAATATGGATTTCGAAAAACATTTTCATGCGAAACACAGCTTATATCCCAGGCAGACTACATTTTCCTAGATTTCTCCAAAGCGTTCGATAAAGTATATCATAAAATACTTCTTCTGAAACTGTCCAAACTTAACATAAATGCTAACGTTCTTGCATGAATTCAATCTTCTCTATCATTGCGGTCACAATTTGTTACAGTCAATAATAGTAAACCTTCCTTTTCGTCCGTAGCCTCTGGGTTTCCCCAAGGATGTTTTAGGACATTTGCTTTTTTAATATATATTAACGACCTCCCTCTTAATGTTTCTCCGTCTATTTGTTTATTTGCTGACGACTGTGTGATTTACCGTGAGCATGATAACAGCATGCTTCAGTTTGACATTGATGTTATCTACTAGTGGTGTGGCGTATGGTCTATGACTCTTAATACTAACAAATGTAAGTCCAAGCATGTATCTCGCCAGTCACATGAAACTCACAACTACTTTCTTAAAGGAGCTGTGCAACGTTTTTAACGTTGAAGGAATTGGCATCTTCTATTTTTGACATTTTTCACCTTGTCACAAAGGACAGAAAACACACCTCCTTCCTTCGAAATGTTGCGATTCCGCCGCGTAATCGCGAGGCAAAAATTAGAATATTCCCCGACCTGCAGCCGCGAGCGGCGGCCATGAGAAACACGCGGCGTGACGTCAATGGGGGGTCTTGTAGAAAGATAGCAAGTTGTGCGAATACCTGCTCGATAAAAGGTAACTTTTCTATAAATCTTGTTGTTCCAACAAAAATATAAATGCGTCAAAAACCTGGTATCATCGAAAAAACTTTTATTATACGGAGTTTTAGTGGCGCCATCTATCCCAGGTCCACAAAACCGTCAGCTCTATCTGCTACCCCGAACAGCTGCCAGAAGCCGGAGGGGGAGGGGGACAGGGCCGGACGGGTATGGCCGGACCCGGATGAGACTTTCCTCCTTTCACCATATTGTTCGCGCTGCGCCCGCCAGCACGTGGTCACGCGGTCGCGAGCGAATGAGTTCTCGCTGCTTACTGATGGATCTAGAGAGAGAGCTTCACCGGAGCCTCGCGCCTACCCCATCGACGTCACTGCGCAGGTGACCCGGACGACGATGCACGAGTTGAGAGGTGGCAAAAACCTGGATTTTTTTCATTTTTTAAATAAAAACTAGGCTATCCAGACAAGATCTGTTTTTTGTAGTTCACTTCAAAAGTGTCAGGCATCAACTTCTACAATTATTTAAGCAAAGCCCTGAAATTGTTGCACAGCTCCTTTAATCAGGCTCAGCTGGACACGATATCTTCTTACAAATATTTAGGTGTGCATATAACTTCTAACCTCTCACGGAAAACACATGTTCAGCATATCACCTCTAATGCTAACCGTACGTTAGGCAACCTCGGGAGTAACCTTTCATTAGCATCTGTCAAGATAGTTTTTTTTTTAATAAAACTCTAGTTCGACCGAAGTTAGAATACGCAGTCTCTGTCTAAGATCCCGGACAAGTCACTCTAATCACCGCGTTGGAGTCCATTCAAAATAGATCCGCTCGTTTTACTCTTTCTAATTTTCTTTATACATCTAGCGTCACTTCTATCAAATCAACTTTGTCACTCCCGCCCCTCTTCCTGCGGCATAAGCTTTCACGCCCCTCTTTATTTCACAGAATTAATTTTTATAGCTCAGTGCTTCGCGACAAATTAATCACCAGTCCCTTTTATATTTCTGCTTGTCGTGATCATCATCACACAGTTGAGGTACCTATCGCTATCACATCTAAATTCAAATCTTCTTTCCTTCCTCACACATCCCTCGACTGGAACCACCTTCCCAGACCAATTGCATCCATAACTGACACTGTACTTTCTAGGCCTGCTCTAGCAAAACTTTTTTCTGTTGAGTGTGTATGACTGTACATTGTTTTGATCCCAACTTTGCTCTCCCTCTCTGTAGTGCCTTCGGGTCCTGAGGGTAAAGCAAATAAAATAAGTAAATAAATGCGCCAGAAACCGCATGGCCATTGCATCAGCGACGGCTGCGCTCGCAGCAGCTCTGGCTTCCACGACGTGCTGGAACAGAGGCTACCATCGTTATAAAGTCGGTTCCAATCCTTTAACAGACCCCGTCCTACAATATTTGATGCCACGATTATGTGTGGATACCTCCTCCTGCGTTCCGAAACAGTAAGTGTGTCGCTAATGCTGGCCGTCGGCGATACAGTAGACGCCGCCATCTTGTAATCGCGCACCGCAATGACGTGCCCCTGGCGCACACCAGACTTGGAAAGTAATCCATCACTTTTTCATGTAATTTTATAATTTCCACGTTACCTTTTTTTGCGGCAGTAATTTGTAATGTAATTTCGTTACAAATATTGGCAACGGATTACTTTAATTACTCGTTACCTTGTTTTTTTAATGTGAACATAATACAGAAACTGCAGCAATATGAGCAGTCATATCAGCATCAGCAGAATAAACATATCAA
This sequence comes from Ixodes persulcatus, assembly GCA_013358835.2. NCBI lineage: Eukaryota > Metazoa > Arthropoda > Arachnida > Ixodida > Ixodidae > Ixodes > Ixodes persulcatus. Next base: position 147,257 of record JABSTQ010009409.1, read on the forward strand.
CTTCAACAAAATAGGAAACATCGTGAAGAGGAGAATAACTGAAAAGAAAACACAATTTGTTTGTACGGCCAGTCACTAGAACCAATAGAAAAACGTGCAATGCATTTACAAATATGCGAAAAACAAAGATCAAGAAAACAACGCCGAGCAGGCGTGGTCCTCTTGATCTCCTAGCGGAGGTAGAGGCTGCTACTGAGCATGCGCACCGTTAGCTTTGTCTGCAGAATTGCAGGGATCGTTTCCGGCCGCCGTAAGCTAGCATGATGACGGGTGTGGTTGCAGCTTTCGCTGCCTTGTCAGGCTTACAGGCTTACAGCTTACCGCTACATTCTTTCTCTTAAATACAATATTTTATTTTTACAAACAAGGACCACCATAATCCGGGCGCGTGAAAAAGGGAAACTTGTGTTGCAGAACATTTCTTGGAAACAACAAAATTGTTTTTATTGTTTTCTTGATAAGTGTACGAGAAAAGTAACGTGAAAGTAATTTGTAACGCAAGGAGTAAAGTAATCCGTTATTTTCAGCGAAAGTAATTTGTAACGGTAATTCATTACATTTGAGACTCACATCCTAAAAAAAGGGGGCACGTCGAACTGAAGTTTTAGGGTGTATTATAGGGGACAAAGGGTGTAAGAATACACCTTTTTTTCTTATAGTGAGTAATTCGTAATAGTAATCCATTACATTTTTCAAGTAACGGGCACAAGTCTGGTGCACCCCAGCATGGCAGAAACTTTACGCGGCGCCAGCATCGCTCAAAATGGCAGCGTACAGGAGCCTTTCTTGCAAACGTGTATAGCCAAAAATACCTTCGCGGACATGTTTCACGTATTTGAGGCTTGTCGGTGTCGGTTTGGACTGTTTGTCACCCTAGTGGGACTAGGGCACGGCATTGGTGCGAACGCTTCGAGGCTTTCGACAACCGATCGAGTGTGAACGCATTTTCCCCTTTTCTTCCCGGGGGACAATTTTTTTTTCTTTACCTGAAAGATGGCCCATTTTTGTTTTCGCCCCACCCGCACGAGAATTGGGTTCAGTCGGTATTTACTGCTTCGTGGACTTTTACTGCCGTCTTTCGGCGCCGCTGTAAATTTGGGTATTTGAATTATGCAGGGGGGCCGCAGCCGTGTTCCAGCTTTCCCGCGGGAAGCATTGATAGCCTTAGAAGAGACTGGGGCCCGTTGCTGCTGGGCGGAGTTCGCGGTTATTAGCTTAACGCCTACGCCGTGCGCATGCCCGGGCGGGTCGACCGCCCGGCCCGCGTTCCGTGTAACTGTTTTCGTCGCGGTACGTTCGTCGGCAACTTTTCTGGTTGTCTTTGTCCGCTTTCTTATTGATGCTAGGGATGATTTATGAGTCCAGCGGGAGCGATGAACTCTCGGTTATCGTGTGCCTTACGTACGCCTCTCGTTTTTTTTTTTTTTATTAATATTTTGTTTCACCAAATTCGTTCTATGTTTATCCGCGAATAAGAAGAAAAGGAAAAGCAAGTGCGAAACTAGAGCACGTTGGGTTAGTTTCAAAGTCGTTTTTCTTTTTAATACTATCAAATGCTTTCCGAAATAGTGACCTAGCTGCTTCGCGCGTTTTATGCTGCGTCTACCATTTTAGGTCGATTCAATACTCTGGTTTTGAGCTACACTTTAGAGAAAGAGAATAAACTTTTATTCTGAGCATTTGAGCACGGTGGCCCGTGCCGGATGGAAGTGGTTCCCTCTTCACGAGATCCCATATGCTGCTAGAGTTCCTGTATAGGCTCCCTACGGGAGCCAGAGTTGCGCGTTTGATTCCACGTGCCGCGTGCCGCCTTCGCCGCTATTCGCCGAGATCCGATCATGTGAGGAGCCGTATCAAGTGTCGTGCAGCAAAGTAGACGTTGCACGCGCCCCGGCGTACGTTCCCCGGCTTTGGAGCGCCTAGCGCGCCTCGAACGCGCGGCGCTGCTATTCGTCGAATTCAGTCACGTGAGGAGCTGAATCCACATGCCATGCATGAACGCGCAACTCTGGCTCCCGTAGGGAGCCTATACAGGAACTCTATAAACCAACACACTGTTTACAAACAAGCCCGCTTTGCCCACAACAGCTGTGGGCACTGCGCATGCGTAGAAGCCAAATTTGGGAGGAATGAAGCGTTAGCGCATGCGCAGTACCGACAGCAGCGCTACCGCGGTCGTATGACGTCAGCAAGTTGAGTTGGTGTATATGCTGCCTTAGCGGCCTGGCCCCTAGTGACCAACCAAAGCTGATCTTCCTTCCAGGGCGGGGCTGGACAGCAAGTTCTCCCATCGCTCTACAGGGGAAAGGGTGAGGGCAATGGGGGATAGGGGTGGTGGGTGTTTTTGGTCGAGTCTAAACTCGCCTACCTTGAGACGGAGGCAGGCACATAGCCAGGATTTTGTTTCGGGGGGAGGGGGGGGGGGCCCACCTATGACAAAATGCTGTATGAGGGGGAGGGGGAGAGGAGGTCCCAGCAAAATGGAAGATTTCGAGGGGGGGGGGGGGGTGGCCGGGCCCCAAGGCCCCCCCCCCCCCCCCCCCCCCTGGCTACGTGCCTGGAAGGAGGGTTCCTTTCTCTTGGCACACTGGGCAGTTCCCGCCGTGTTGAGTGGGGGAACAAGCGACTGAGTAAAAGGGGGTGGGGGAAGGACCCCGACTGAATTTGCCTATACGCTACCTGTTCCTCCCGCGTTAACTTAGGATGAGGGGCCGGCAGTCTTTGCCTTTCTATGCGGTAGAATGTTACCATTTCCTCGTAGGTCATCCTGGGTTTATGGTGCACCTCTTCCACGGCCTGTGGCCCGGTAAGTCAGCGCGCGGGCCTGTTTGTGAGCAAGTTCGTTGCCCTCCACCGCGTAGTGGGAACGTACCCATACAACATCTATGGGCTCTTCTGGGGGTCTCTTGTTTTTGAGCACCCGCAGCCTTTTCGGTACACCCAGCCCGACTGGAAGCTCCGGTATGCTTGTTGTGAGTCGGTGACTACCCTGGTTCTACCTGGCAGAGTGAGGGCCAGGGCGATCGCCACTTCTTCCGCCTCTTCCACATCTTTTACTTCCACAGACACACTCGTCAGCATCTTCTTGTTGGTTGTCACTACCGCCACAGCCCTGGTAGTTCCCTGGTCTCTGGAGACGTCCGTGTAGACGACATCCTCCCCGTTCCCTAGCTGTCTGGTTAGAGCCCGAGACCTCTTTTCTTCTGCCACCATGGCAAGCAGGATTTATGTTCTTTGGGATGGGCTTGGTCTTGATCTTCTCCTGCCAATCGCCCGCCAGTTTTCCTTTCTCTTCCAGTTCTGCAGCACTCCATCCTATCTTCCGTATAACTTGTCTTCCTGATTGCGTCTGGCTCAGCCTTTGCCTTTGGCTGGAAAGGTGTCCCTCGATCAATTCGTCCACCGTATTGTGTATTTCCATTTCTAGAAGTTTGTTTGTCGAGGCGCTCACGGGGACTCCAATGGCCTGCTTGACTGCCTTCCGGATGATTATGACCACCTGCTTCGTGTCCCCTTTGCTAAGTAAGAGGAACGGAATTGCGTACGTGACTCTCTAGATTATGAAGGGTTGCACTAGTTTGAGTGTGTCTGCCTCCTTCATCCCTCTCTGCCTGCTTGCGACCCGCCGGAGCCTGTGGAGGATCTGCTCCGACGTGTGCTTGAGTCCGCACAAGGACGTTGCCACTTTGTTGTCTGCTTGAACGGTAAGGCCGAGGATCTTGACGCTGGGACCGGGGACAATGTCCTTGCCCTCCAGGACCACCTTCCCCTTTCCGTGTGTTTCTTAGGCGCCCTAGGCCGGACGACCACCAGCTCCGATTTCTGAGGTGAGCAGCGAAGCCCGTATCCCCTCGCATATTTTTCGACCACGTCTGCGGCTGCTTGCAGCGTGTCCTGGATCCATCCCGAGGAACCTGCCTTCGTCGTCCAGAGCGAGACGTCGTCGGCATAGAGTGCATGCCCCAAGCCCTCAATCACTCCAAGCGCCCTGGGCAGGCCCAGGAGGGCAATGTTGAATAAGAGGGGCGAGAGGACTGATCCCTGGGGGGGTCCCTCTGCTTCCCAGCTCTATGGGCAGGGATATTTCTTCCCCCACTTTAATTCTAGCCCGACGTTCTGTCAGAAATTCCCGCACGTAGTTGTATGTCCGCTCTCCACAACCCGTGCCCAGCAGGTTAGTTATGATACTGGCGTGGGAGACGTTATCAAATGCTCCCTTGAGATCGAGGGCGAGGATGGCTCTGGGCGAGTGCCTTGTGGCTTGCTTCATCACTTCCTCCTTGAGTTGCAACAGTACGTCCTGTGTGCTTAGGTGTCGTCTGAATCCGTACATGGTGTCCGGCATCTGTTTAGTGCAGTCCAGATGCCTTTGCAGTCTGTTCAACACCATTCTTTCCATCACCTTGCCTACACATGACGTGAGGGAGATGGGTCGCAAGTTGTCTATGTGTGGCGACTTGGCGGGCTTTGGGAGGAATCTGAATTCTGCCTCTTTTCAGTGGCCTGGTAACTTGCCGCTTTCCCAGGCGTTGTTCATGTGCCCAAGGAGTTCCTTTCTGGCTCCATTGCTCAAGTTGTTAAGCAGCCTGTATCTGGTGTTGTCTTGCCCAGGGGCGCTGCTTTTGTTGCTCTCAGCCAAATCGCAATTCCGAGTCGATAAAGGGCTGGTCCACGCTCTCGTTGGAGAGACCCCGGTACGGCCCTGGCCACTCACCGATCTTCTTGGTCTTGAGGTACTTGTCTCGTAGGTCCTCCACGAGCTTCACCGCTTCTCCCCCGCTGTTGTTTAGGGTCCTCGTCTTGTTTCGGTTTGTCTCGCTTTTGCTTGTCAGCGGGTCAATAAGGTGGCGGAGGAGCCGCCAGGTCTTGCGGGCAGAAAGGGACCCCTTGCACGCCATCGCAGAGCTGATTGGTCCCTTCATTCCGCCGGGAAATGTCCAGGGTCCCTGCCACGGGTGACAAGCCTGGCGTGGTGTCCCTGGAGGTGCTCGTACCCCTGTGGGTGGGGGTGTTCGATTCGTTGAGCAGGGTCAGGTTGTTTTGCTCCATCAGGCTCACAAGTTCTCTCCCTCTCTTTGAGCAGAACCTATATCCCCATGTTGTATGAGGTGCATTAAAGTCCCCCAGCATGAGTAATGGTCTTGAGCCCGCTTTTGCTTTGGCATCCTGCATTGTGCCAGCCATATCCAAGCCCTTTTTGACTGGTCTGCAATACATGTATATTAAGCGCGAAAATAGTTTCTCAGTTTTTTGCTGTGAATTCCATCTAGGGTATGTTCACAACCCTTCTGCACGGTTAGTTGCTGCGCTGCTGCCAGGCTATTCTGCACTAGAATGGCTGTGTTTCGTTCGGTGGTGTCCGTGTACACCACAAACCCTGGAAATTTCGGTTTCTAATTCGTTTCCTGTAAGGCGATGATGTCCGGCTTTTGTTGGAGAAAATCTATGTATTTTTGCATTTCTCATACTTTGTTTCTGATGCCCCGGCAGTTCCCATTGTAGGATTGTCGTGGCTTCCTTTTCTCGCTTAGGACGGCGGTCCATCTTGGTTCAAGCTTAGTGAACTACGTACTCCCTATGCTTGGCGCGTAGGGTTGCGTCTTCTTGGCTTTCATCTCTAGAATAAGCTGCCCCACTTTGGCTTCGAGTCGGTTCACCTTCGATCCTATTTGTGCCACCTGCGCCGCCATCTGGGACATCAGATTTGTTAGCTGCGAGGGTGCTTCACTGATTTTCTTTATGGGCCTGGCCCACGAAGGTTCTTCCTTTGTCGGCATGTTTGCTTCCTCCGCTTGCTTCGGTTGCGGAGGCTGGGTTTTTCTTTTGGCTAATTTGCGCCTCCCGCCGTTGTCCTCCTGTTTACTACCTTCCATAGATTGTGAGATGTTTTCCCAGTTTTAGTATCGTTCTTGTTCTTCTCGATTGTGGAGGGTAGAAAGAAAACCCCTCTTTCAGTCTAAACTAGAACAACCCCTCCCCAAAAAAAAAAGTTTTTTACGGGTACCGCGTACACGTGGCTTACAGAAAAAAAAGACGCACCCCCCCACACACACACAATCACTCACACACACACACACTCACACACACACACACGCATACACACACACACACAAAAAGTTTAATATTTTTTTGTGCACTTTACTATAAGACGCGTCTTCTTTTCGTTGTTCAATTTAGTGCAAACATTGACCAGACACCTTGCCATTCTATTTTATGTTGAATGAAGCCGGGTCCACGCACTTGCGATCATGGGGGGAGGAAGCTTCTGGAGGTGACATGACGTCACCAGGGACGAAGCCAGGGGAGACTTCCAGTTTGGAGGGGTTCCATCCGAACGATGACCAAAACCAAAAGACGTTATTGAACGAACTTGGGCACCCCTGGGACCGTTCCCACCGACAGCGAGCTCTACTTGAGGCTTGCCTTGAGATTTTCTCGTTAGTCTGTCTTGAGCCTGTATGTCGCCTCCTCTTCTTCCTAACTCCACGCTTGCGATTGACTGCGACAGACTGTGCCACAACCGGCGTTTAAGCCTATTGTGACTAGTTAGATTGGCTGCGCAACAGCGCAGCCTGTCGTAAGCAGTCGCACGATACCTAGGGGGATTCAACAGCTTGTTAGGCAAATTTTGCTACACAAACCTGCCTTTCAGGAATGCACCAGAGTATTGATTATTTTTAGGTTAATTATTAAGATCGAATAAATGTCGTACGACCCTTAGATTTTCCCCGGAGAGCGTTGGAGAATTTTAATAAAATCCAGAAATATGACCATTTTGACTTTTTGAGGGTATTTTGAGGTAATTTTGAAATTGAAAGCACTTAGACGACAAAAGTGAGAAGGGGAAGCCTAAACATTTTAGTATTTTCGTATTTGTGTAAATAAATTTGAAAGGGCCGTTTTAGCTATATTTTGTTTCAATGCGTTCGACCAGATGGCGGCACCAGTACCAAATGCCCCAAGCCAGAGAATTTGTTCTTGCTGCTGCTGTTTTCACGAGCTTGCACGTACGGCGCCTCACGGCACGAGTCTTTTGCTTGACACCGCCGAGATCAGTTTCGCCGTTTTGCAGGAGAATGGTCTGTGAGATTTCTGTCTGCTGCACCATAAAGTTATTAAAATGTAAATATAATAACTCTATGTGCTGCACCACACACACAAAAAAATAGTATCAATCTGAGGCGATGCATGTATGACGAAACGGCAGGGGTGGGGATTGAACCCAGGATCCTGGGTTCAATCTCCACCCCTGCCCCTTTCGATCTGAATGAGCATCGTACCGGCGTGCGGCCGTGTATTCGCGACTCCAGCAAAACGGACGCCACCAAGCGGGAAAACCGGGAACCAGCCGGTTCAGGTCGCTCCGCGCCCCTCCGCGTCTCGGGTGGCTTTCGCGGCGGACGTGTTATCGGCGCGGTGAATGTAATTTGACGAAGGTCCGAAAATTTCTTAAGTTTGCCTGAGTGTTCTTTAGTGTGGTGAAGCCTCAGAGATTGTTTCCTTCTATCACGTGTTTGAAAGCCCGTTCCCTCCACAACACATCGTCGCGTGCTTTCGATTTCTCGGATGGGGCAGGAATCACGGAAAAACGTTTTGATTTCTTGTCTGTCTTGAATCACATTCAAAGTGACGACTACTTGGTAACTCATAAGTGGTTTCTTTATAAGGATGTAGAACAGTGAACTAAGGACGACAGGCGAGGTGTTTCACTGGAGGGAACACCAATGTTGCAGTCAAGTGAATGGGAAGGTTCGATAGCTGCTTTTCTTGAGTTTGGTTGTGTTCGATTAGGTTCAAGTTTGAGCCACCCACGCCGGTCGGTGCGTTGGCTATTCATCTTGACTGCTTTTCGCCAAAAAAGCCCCTGAACCACACTGAAGGAGTTGGGCTGATTTCGCAATTACTTGGTTCAGGAAAACCTGCTTGCTGCATAAGATTAATGAGGGAAATTATCTGCTTTCAAAAGGTGGGGGATGCGTCTCGCAAAGTTAGAAACTGTCACGACATTATTATGATCTATCGTACCTTTAATATTTATATTATACCCCCGTCGAAATTAGCAGCAATATACGTCTACATTGCTCAGGTTGACCGGCCACAAAAAATACATATTTTATGCGTTCAGGATTCGAAGTCAAGTTCAATGCAGAGAGGTTCTGCGTGCAACTTCGATGAAGACACTCTTCAGTTTTTCCGCATTCGTCTCCGTGCTACCACCTAGAACCATTTGGCTGACTTTAACAATTAGCTCTCTCTCTGTCAAATATACTTTTATTCAGCAGCTCACCTAATAGATATTCAACTAAGCTCATATTTCAACAAGAATAATATACTAATATCGCTTTAGTGGGACATAGTGCGTAATATAATACATAACCCGCTCGTCAATATGACTTCTCTATTGCTACTAAAATCTGAATTGAAATACGAGTATCAGCTGCTTAGTGGGGCGCCAGCGGGTTAACATGCCTTGGCTCAAGAAGCGCTTGCTTAATTTTTGTAATTTTCCTGCAGCCTGTATTGTTGCCCGAGCAGACGATTGGAGCTGATTCTTAAACGCGGATGCACACAAAAGCTCGATTTCACGGTCAGATAAGTAGCATGGTCGAGGCATGTGAGTTAGCTGAAAATTACTCTCGGTGGAACAATTCTGTAGTCATCGCCGCTTTCCTTAGTTAATCAAAACTGATTAGAGTTTATTACCGTCTCTCCGGAGCCCATAGTTTCGGTTTTGAACGAAATCTCCGAAACAAAAGTTTGACATGAAAATAACAAAAAAAACGGGAAAACAAAACTATGATTTGCAAGTTTATGTGCACCGGCTACACTTAACCGTCTCAGTTCAAATACTTATAAAATTGGGCATTAAACAAAAGAAAATCTGTTAAATTGAATGCGCCACCCCTGCAGGCGGCCGGGCCGAGCCGACGCGACCTGGACTCAGCCGCCATGTTTGTTTGGTGGTGGCGCCCCCTATAGGTCGGTGGAGTCGCGAATAGGGCCGCCCACACCAGCGAGAAAACGCGAAAACGACTGCGAGAAACCGGCACATCTGTGCTTCGTATGAAGCATGGAATCCAATTCAAGGAATCATCTTGGCACGCGATATAAGCAGCACGGATGTCCTGGTTTCCCGCAGTCGTTTTCGCGTTTTCTCGCTAGTGTGGGCGGCCCTTATCACTACTGCGTGGTGCGCGTTAAAAACCCCAGGCTAGTGGTGTTACTGCACTGGTTACATTTTTCATCTACAGCTGGGAGACTCGTCGCCCGTTGAGGCTATACACCTTTTTCGTTTAGCCTCGAACCCAGCCACGTTGTCCCCATATCCGGTATGCGTTCCGAAAAAAGCAAGAGATAACTACACCGAACAAGTAAAAAAGTATAGAAGGGTCATAACAAGAACGACTTACGGTTGCAATTAAAATGTTAACACGTTCTACTGTCGAGGCGAGAAGAAAGCGATGTTTTCACGCATACCGGAAGTGCCAGAAGTGAAGATGGCGGCGCCCACGTAGAGAAGGTGTTTAGACCTTTTCTTTAACGGCGCCGCCATCTGGAGAATTGCGGCGGCGACGACGCCGTCTAGCGGCTTAGAAAAAGAAATACCGGCTAGTTCTGGCAGCACAGCTATCTGGGTAGGCAATGGTGTGGGTATGGGGGGAACTTGGCTAGACTTGGCTATGGTGAGCTGCAATAACTTGGTTGGAGCTTGTCCGGTTCAATCCAGCTGGCTACTCCTAGAGCCACTATATGAGCTGCGCTAGTGCCACTAAATAAGCGTAGCTTATTTAGTGGCACTAGCGACTCTCAGGCCACCACCTTGTCTCCTCGAGAGAACGACGACGAAGACGGTGGGGTGTTTTGATTGAGTTTCCACAGCGAAGCATATATGAGCAGTTTAATGTAGTCTATGCAGGTAAGCTCTCGGCATTTGATAGCTCCATCTTGAGTGGTGGCATGTAGACGTTTTCATACCTTTCACTTACCATGGGGCTTGCAGTGATAACCTAATTGGACCACCTGCACCGGGAATTAAAATCGGTCCTCATGTCGTAGACGAAGTGGTCGTGAGCTTAAACGTGACGTTGAGACTGATACGAATCTCGCGATTCAAGCTCGCAATCGACTGACTTCATAAATAAGGATTCTTGGGGAAAATCCGAAGCTCGATGACATTGCAGCCACATTCGCGCTGCAGCTTCTTGTGCTCATGGCACACTTTCTGCTATTCTTCTTATGCTTTTTAAAATTATTTATCCATCCGACGACCACGCAGTAGTAGCCAGACAACCGTAGATTTTCGGAAATTGCAGCACGGTAAAAAGAAGCACTCGGAACTACCTCATGCACGACGTCCGTTTTTAAGCCTTTTCGCCCATACCCTTGGCGGTTGCGTACCCTGTGTCAGCGGGCAATCCAAAAATGCACCAGGTCGAGGGTACGTTAGTTACTGGCTGGTTTGAGGTTATGCGAAAAAGGTCTATAGGCCGTATAAACCTACACACAACCCAATTTTTTAAAGAGAAACTGTGGTGCGGCTCTCGCTTGTGGTCTCGTGGCACGCCTCTCTCACGCGTTCGCCAATAGTGGTTGTCGGTTCTTGTAAGAAACGCCAAGCGTAAATTTTATCCAAGGACTTTAGCTCACAGCGCTAGTTTGGCTTCCCTGGCTCCTATGGCCGCTTCACATCTCGGTCTTTTCTAACCCACCTTATATTAGACAAAAAAAAAAAAGCGTTGTGGCGTATTTTACGTGAGAGCTCGTGCTATATTACATTTAATTATCTATATCTATGTATAGATAATTGTATATATATCTATGTATATGGGGGGTTTATCTCTTAAACCCCCCATCATACATCTCGGCTAGAATTGACCATCCTTGTAAGATCGCCCGCCCACAATGCTTCACCCTCGCACACCAGAAGGCGCTCTTACCATCTGCGATTGTGGACTGGAATGACCTCCCCGAGAACCTCATCGGCATCACCGACAGTGGAAGATTTCGGGACGCCATCACCAACTACTTCATGTAAACCCACTCCCCTCTGTAACGCCACTTATGGCCCTGAGGGTATTATAAATAAATAAATAAATAAATATCTAGAAATGCCATGATTCTCACATTCGGTACGTGCGTGAACCAAGGCGGGCGTTGATGATGATCCCGTGATAGCCGTGAATGTTGTCATCCAACTCAGCTCTCTTCTTCTACGGCGTCGCGTAGCTCATAGGGCAAGAAGACGCAAGTTCGGCCGAGTTAACGCTTCACACGTGCTTGCACGTAACGTCCTTGCATCATGCCTGTGTGCATTCTACTCCCTGTTCATAAAAAAAAAAAGAATGCTGTAGTACAAAGTAGGGATGCCGCGAACCTCCCGAAATGCGAATTCGAAAGGTTCGAAGTTGAAAAGTCCGCAACATTAGAACCCCGATGAAGTTCGAATTCGAAAAATTCGAAAATGTTAAGGTTTCTGAAAGTTCGAGTTCGAAGATATCGAGTTTTTTTACGGATAGTCCGAAATATTTGAACATTTTGAATTAATTTAAGGTTCAAGTTCGAAAATTCGAATATTTGACTTTTTTCGAGGTACAAGGTCGAAAAGGTCGAATGTTTCGATTTTAAGTTCCAAGTCCGAATTTCAGGGATGAAAATCGAATTCCGCAGTTGCAAACTAAGTTTTCGTGAAATCATCTAAACAAATCGCGAAATGTGCTACAAATTTTACTAATAACGTTACCCAGACAGATATGAACTTACACCAGCTCACTTGCGCCCTCGCTTTTTGTTTGTAAATACTCCTTCCTTCTAAATGGTGTGGTACTGACGGCACTACCTGTATTACTCGTTATTTATCGTAACTTATGAAACAAGCGTTGAACTGGCTGAACGGTTCATCAAAAAGCCCCGAGGCGGTCAGGTGAACGTATTTCCTACTTATTTACAAACTAGTAGCAATTCGATCAAACGTCGCCTAAATGTAATGATGGCATAAAGCGGCTAAATATGCAGGACAACACATTCAAATAAAGGCATCCACTTCCCGAAATTTTTTAGTTGCTCCGGGTGTTTATTTTCGGCGGGATGACCCGTGGGATGGAGAAAACATTGAACACAGGCACAGCACTAGACACAAGTCAAGGTTGAGGGACCACCTGGCCTAATACAGCTGGTCAGGTCGCAACCGGTTGTTATCGGGCTAACCAAGTTGCCGCTGACTGGAACTTTTCTTCTTCGACGAATGGAGATATTGGCCGCTCTAAAACGCAGCCGGTTACTTATGATAATGAACTAAGTGCCGATTCAGCGTTCGCTGTAGCGAATCGGCGTCGCTCTCCGCTCGCGCCTTTCCTTGACGCGAGGAAATGGAGGGATTTGCGTTCAAAAACAACTAATGCTACAAAGGACGCTCCCTTCGAAGCGCCCCGGTGAAATTTCAAGCCTGCAGATCAGGGATTTGTTGGCCTACAGGTTACCTCGGGGCAACCCACGGAGCTGTGCGTGGGAGGGGCTCTGTGCGGAAGTCGAAAGAAAAAGCTGTGAGGTACGAGGCCGAGGCCATCCTAAAGCGATCATTCAGCGCTTTATAAAAGCGTCGTTTGTTGCGCGATCAGCTTACAGCAAGACTTTGAGTGTAATTTAAACTCCACTTGACGCATTGACACCTTGTGTTCTTTATATTTGTTGCCTCGAACCTATCGGGGTGAGCCATGGGTTCGACAGTTGTCGAACTTTTGTTCAGAAGTTCGAAGTTCGTCGCACTTTTGAACCCAGCAGGTTCGGAAGTTCGAAAATGTAGAATTCATAGCTTGAAAAATCGGAAGTTCGAGAACAATCGAATTTCTCAAGGTTAAAAATTTGGAAGTTCGAAAATCGTCGAATTTTTATCCAATAAATTCTACGTTTCGAAACTTTGCGAATCTTTCGACCCCTTGGTTCGATCTTCGAACCTCAGGTTCGCGAAAAATTCGCGGCATCTCTAGTACACAGTTTATGCGGAAAAAAATACCAAGGCAACCGTAATGGATGCTGGTGGGACGTCAGTGCAGGCCATGGAATCACTGTGCTCTTTCTTTCAACTTCGTTTTGCACTTATGGTGAAATAGAGCCTTGAGTAGAAAGACGCTTTAGACACGCGCCATATCACAGCCGCCATTGCTGACTTTCTCTTGTCTTACCAACGTATACCAACCAAGCTATTGAAACGGGCGTTGAGGAGCCTCTTCACGAAGGTCAATGCTAGGAAGAAGGACACAGTACAATCTAAAATGGCAATAACCTTCCCTGCTATGGTAATAATGAAGTAAAGTAATAGTAATAAGAGGAAACAAAAACGCAAGGTATATGTTATGGCGACTGCCATGCACAGTTGCCGAGAGATGCAAGAGTCCGTCTAATCAGCAAACACATAAAAAATGGGTTACTGAATAGCCGAGATATATCATGAGGACGGCACAAGCCATCAGAGCTAACCCAGCACTGAGGGGATATGACTGTCCGGGTTCGCCTTGCGATTCCCGGAGCTCTAGGTCGCGTGGTGCTGAATTGGCTGTTATAGTTACCAAATACTTTACTAAGAGGAATACATTCCACTCCTCTCAAATACAATAGCCTCGGCGCTGACAGGTTTTCTGGGCTTGGCGAGAGCCATCTATCGTCACGGAAGTCTCGGCTATCGGGCGGTAAATGATGATGATGATGATGATGGTTGTTCTACATATCAAATTAATTGTGGTGGAAATGCTCGAGACACGTGCCGCGCGCCACTTCAAGGAAGAACATGGCGTCTAAAATCTAGCTCAGTGCTGGGCCAAATACTTTGCTGCGCTGTGCCGCCATGATCTTCCCAAGGGTTGCACGTTGCACGTGCCTCGTGCTTTGACGCACCTTGCGCTACTTTTGAAACATGAAGGGGCTTTAGGTGGAATCGGAGACGACACCGCCGCGGCCGCCGCGAACATCCACGTGCAAATGCGCGTGGACTGACGCGGACCACCACTCCGTCAGGGCTGGATTCGGCGCTGTAGGCGTTCTGTCTAATGCAAATGAGCGGAGTGGAATGTATTCCCCCTAGTAAAGTATTTGTAGTTACTCTGGAATCGCTCGCGGCATCGGCAAATGTCATTAACTCCTGAAAGTGAAAGGCAGGCGCGCGGCAGTGCTAACAAGGCATTTCGCGTTGCCGTGGCATCGCTACGTCCTACATGCATCGCCGCAAAACCATTCTATGAGTCTAGACGGCAATGAAATCTCGCAGCTCTCCAGCAAAGCTGTTGGGCAATGCCGATCTCGGCCGCACCCTCTGTCAAGCAAACGGCACGTGCCGCACGCCGTTCGATGAAACACCACTTTTTGTGGCTATGAAGCCAATGCATAGTCCCATATATATTAAGAGACTAGGGCCAAAGCGTTTGGCGTCCGTGCACTGGCGCAGCTTGAGCACGGCTTAAACCTGTACACGTGCACTCATCGTTTTTCCGAAATTACATAGAAAGCAAGCTAGATTGGAGCCCTGGGTCACTCTGCTCGGATAGCTCTCTGCCGTTGCTCGCTCCGTCGGTATTGAAAGTAAAAGGAAGGCGCGCGGCGTTGAAACATTGCGCGTTGTCACGGCATCACTACGTCATACCCCAGGCAGCACAAGACGTCGAGATGACACCGAAATAAGGTCCTAGACGTTGGGCGACGTCGAAGTCCTTAACAAACTTTTTATCGACGGCATTGGTACGTCCACATGAGAGGTTTCGACAACGTCAAATACGCGACGTAGTGACAACGTCATAAGCTTCACCTCGACGTCTTCAACAGTAACCAACGTCTGTTCGACGTCTTGTATGAGAAGTTCTTTGAACGTGGAGCAGGAGACGTCACAACAATGTCCTGAGCAACACTTTAAAGGGGTAAGGAAACGAAATTACAGCGCTCCTTTTCTTGCTTGAATGTGTTGCATGTTGCACCCTAACCTCAAAAACACCAGTCTTCCGTTGAAAGGCACAAGAAAACTAATTTTAAAGCTAAATAAACGATCTTTCAATGTGCACCTGGTGGATGCATGCGGAGCCTATTTGGGAGGTGATCTAGCAACGTTGTGGAACTTGCTACGTAGTCGTGACGTAGCAGATTCCTTCGAAGCAGCGCCGCTCTTTGGCATTTCAACATTTTCCTTCTTAGCTCTCCTCCTCAACTCACAAATCACGCATTAAACCAAACAGTCCAAGAAGACGGAAAGGGTGAACTCCTCTCTTTCTCGGACCCTCGTTTATGCACCCGGATACAGCCATTCTCCGCCTAGAAGATTAGCCAGTCGCTCAAATCTCGGACAAAAGTTGCTTTCGCCACCCCGTTCAGCCCTAAGCTGACAGTGCTGTGGAAGCTACGTGCACCTTGGGCCAGCCACACGCTCGTCACCCCACGGGTACTTCGAACGGCTCGGTTGTAACGCGTTGACGCTATTGGCACCACCACAACGCTGACAACGCCACCAAGGGCAAAGCTCATAACCCCGCCAGCCTTGCTACGTCACGAATGCGGGGAATCTTTTCTTTCTGTTTTTGTTTGCGCCGGATATCCCATGACGCATCGCGCTCTCCGTTCGCTTCTCTTCGAGCGCTTGCTCGAGTGCACCGTTTGGAACGAAAAATATAGCAAATCGTTCAAAATACAAACATGCGATTATCATTTATGGTTATTATCCGTCATGCTTGACTCATTTCCGAACGAAATTTGAATATTTAAATTTTTGTTTCCGTACCCCTTTAACGTCTTCGACATTAATCGATGTCAGTTCTACGTTTTCTCTGGGAAGTTATTTGAACGTCGAGCATGAGACGTCTTAACAATGTCCTGAGAAACACCTTGACGTCATCGACATTATTCGACGTCAGTTCTACGTTTTTTCGGGAGGTTCTTCGAACGTTGAGCGCGAAACGTCCCAACAATGTGTTAGGAACACCTTGACGTGATTGGCAATAATAGACGTCAGTTCTACGTTTTCCCCGTTAAGCTCTTTGAACGTGGAGCACGAGACGTCCCAACAATGTACTGAGCAACACCTTGACGTCATCGACATTATTGGACGTCATTTCTACGTTTTCTCCGGGAAGTTTTTCGAACGTTGAGCGCGAGACGTCCCAACAATGGCTGAGCAACACCTTGACGTCATTGCCAATAATAAACGTCAGTTCTACGTTTTCTCCGGGAAGTTCTTTGAACGTGGAGCACGAGACGGCCCAACAATTAATGTCCTGTCAACACCTTGACGTCATCGACATTATTCGACGTCATTTCTACGTTTTTTTTCGGGTGGTTCTTCAAACGTTGAGCGCGAGACGTCCCAACAATGTCTGAGCAACACCTTGACGTCATTGGCCTTAATAGACGTCAGTTCTACGTTTTCTCCGGGAAGTTCTTTGAACTTTGAGCGCGAGACGTCCCAACAGTGTCTGAGCGAACATCTTGATCACCCTGAACAAGCGCCTTATAGAGCCCAAGGTGCTGTCATATCACTTTTAAGATTTCTCATCAATGTCAGCATTTTTGATACTGTGCATGCTATCCACCTTTCAACCTGGCTGAGCTGCAGAAATCTCTTACAATAATATCATTCTCGTGATTCTTGTTTTAGCAGGAATGGCTTAAAAAGCCGAGAATTCACAACAGCAAAAACAAGGATTTAGCTCGAAGTCAGCGGGGCTGTTTATAGCATTTTTAGAATGTAAGAGATTTCTGCAGCTGAGCCAGGTTGAAGGGTGGACAGCATGCACGGTATCGAAAACGCTGTCATTGACGAGAAATCTTAAAAGTGATATGGCAGGTCCTTGGGCACTATAGGACGCTTGTTTAGGGTGACTGCGAATTACACCCAAGACTGTGTATCCATGGAAGTGGCCGAAATTACCGATGAATAGGGAGCTGAAGGAACACAGTTCCCATGATTCCTGGAGTGCGGGCCGGGACGCTTGGGGGATTAAGCAAATGGTCTATTCCGTCCGGATACGGATGCTTTCGCGAACATACCTTCGAGCAACGAAGCCAGATCCGGTTGACTCCATTGTTCCTCGTTGACCCAAATCGAGACCGTTATCAATTGACATCCCGTTCAGTCTCGATGTATGCTCGGTGTTTTTTGATCGTAAAATAGGACCTTATTTCAACGTTGACACAACGTTATAGCAGACGTGCGCTCGACATTTTATGTCGGTAAATGGGACGTTATGATATCGTTAACACGACGTTCTCAATTGACATCCCGTTCAGTTTAGACGTATACTCAACGTTTTATGGTCGATGAACGGGACATTTTTTCAATGTTGATATAACGTTATCAATTAACTTCCCGTCCAATTCAGACGTGCACTCAACGTTCCAAGGTCGTTAGGTGGGACGTTATGTCGACGTAAAATTCACGCTTTTTTTCAGACATTAGCCTTTCTATATTACGTCGAAGGGACCTGACGTTCAGACTTTCGACGTTCTTTCGACATGTGGTTCCTGACGTCATCGACCTTCTTTCGACGTTTTTTCAACGTATCTGTGCTGCCTGGGACATGCATCGTCTCATCATCTCAGACAAGCCTGTGAACAACTTCGTTGTTTTCAACGGTACGTCATCACACTCGAATGGAGCCCACTCACTAATTTGGCCCGAGCCCGACACGCACCGTTTTTCGACGCTTTGGCGGGACACGACTTCCAGTCGAACGTTGACGCTGCATGCGCTCGTGTCCAATTTGTGTCTGCGCTTAATCTCATTGTGATTTCATCGAACTTCTAATGCACAGGCTTTAATTGCTTTAGGTAAGTTTATTCAGACCCATTCTCTAGACGGCAAGAAAGTGTTGCAGTTATCCGGCAAAACCTATCTCACCCGTGTCCAGTGTGAAGATACATGGCACGTGTTGTGTATCATTCGCTTGGCACAATGGACATTTTGTAGAAATACGCGGTGCGCATGCGCGGAGTATTTCATGCGCCTGGGTTCGAGAGTATCTAGTTCCAAACAATCCGCCATCTTGCATTTCTCGCCTTTGAGCGGTTTCGTTGTGTCGACCTCGGGGCGGAAGATTACGCACGATGGGGACAAAGGTGAGCTTGGGGGAGCCGTATCTAGGTCACATCGCCTCAATTGGTGAACAGGATGTAGCTGAACGTTTTGGGTGTGGAACGGGTGGGAGAGGCCTTGGGCGCGCGTTGTTTTCCAGTCACCTAGTCTCGAACCGATTCGCGTGTCTAGGTGGCAGCACATATTCGCCAAGAGGTCCATTGTAGCACAACATTCCCTGGCTATGGCTAGGTTCACATGGATGCGATCGCAGCGCATAAAATGGAGCAGGGGCCAGTCACACACACCCAGTCTCTTTGCATTTTCCCCTTCTACGTATCTACTTTCGATCAAAATAGTCAAATCTCGATTCTATGCTCTACGGTTGCATCCATGGCTGCGTTTACATGAATGCGACCATACTGCATCAAATTGTGCAGGTACCAATCGCACGCAGCCTGTCTCCCTACTTCTTTCTCTTCTACCTAACCGATACCAATCAAAACGGTCAACTCTTGAATAGATATAATATAGTAAGGGTTTGGAGAGCTGGTGAATGTTAACCATGTTGAATAAACCTGAGACTGGGGCAGAAATGAACATATAAGTCGAAGGAACAGAAAAGGACAGGACAACGTCTCAAACTCAGCTATACTTCGTTTCACCTCATGTGCGAGCGAAGGCAAAGCTGGATGCGCGAGCACGAAAGCTCCGTGCGTTCAGGCTTTGCTCGAGCGCGCGAGCTGGGCAGAAACGCAAAAAGCGCTGGTCTCGCGCTTCTAGCTTTGGCTTCGCTCGCAGATAAGGTGAAACGAAGTATAACAGGTTTATTTAGTCCGCCTTCTAATATAGCCAGCAATCGGCCACCACCAACACCAAGGGGCAACCTCTTCTCAACGTCTCAAACTGAGCTACCAGGTTGTCCCTTTGTGCTGATGGTGGCCGATTGTGGTCTATATAAGAAGGCGGACTAAATAAACCTGGTAGCTGAGTTTGGGACGTTCTCCTGCCCTTTTTTGTTCCTTCGACGTATATGTTCATTTCTGCCCCAGTCTCAGGTTTATTCAACATGGTTAAAGTCTTGATTCTATGCGCTACAGTCGCATTCATGTAAACACATGGGGGATCGGTGGCCGAGTGTGTTAGCGCCCACCAGCTCGAAACACGTGGACCGAAAGCTCGCGCTGCAGAACCCAGGGATCTCGGGTTCAATCTCCACCCCTGCCCGTTTCGATCTGGATGAGCATCGTACCGGCGTGCGGTCGTGTATCACTACTGCGTGATGCACGTTAAAGACCCCCAGGCTAGCGGTTGTACTGCGCTGGCTAAATTTCTCATCTGCAGCGAGTGACTCGTCGCAACTTTGAAATGGCTGACCAACTACACGCTGTCTAAATATCCACACGACCCCAATTATTCATGTAAACGCAGCCCATGTAAATGCAGCCTGTGACGCCAATGCTACAGGTGCCCGTGAAGTCGCGCAGCTTTGAGCGTTACCCAAAGCTGTACACGAGCGCTCTTCCCTCCTTCGGAAATGCCCCGCGCCTCAGCACGCTCGCTCACGTTGCACGCGAAAAATAAACGAGAAATGAAAGTAAGGAATATAAGAATACTGGAAGGAAACCTTTGTTAGCGTTTTGATAAAACGCTAAATATGGTGCGCTATGTTTCCTTTTTCATTTTACGCTTCATTAGCGCTGATGAGCAGATGCCGAAAGGTACTTATAAACCATTTCTATGTTTACAAAATCACAGCCCAGACTGCTATGATTTTTCGTCATTTTGAAAAGTAAGCAAAGCACTTGCCATACGCACGAACGTTGAGGATAGCACTGGCCAGAAACTCTTTGTTTATAAAATGCTCGGCTGTGAAGATCGCACTGCTCAGCATGCGATCCTCACAGCTCAGCGCGCACGTGTTCGTCGATTGTGAAAGCGAGCAAAACATGCGCCGTACGTAAAAGCGCTGAAAAGGCACCCCGGACAGAAGCTATTATCTACCTATGACCGTGACTCGTGCAGATCTCACTCTAGTCATGATAGGCTCGTATCTAAAGACAACTCGGTGGAGCCAATGTTAACAGCAAAATTCGCGCTGGAAAAATCTATTTCAACAAACCGCTGCGTTTTCGTCGGAAACCAACTTCCATGCGACAAACATTTTTTTTTTCGTCCCACAGAACTACCTTGAAAGAACCGCGTTTTGCTTTTTGCTTCAACTTTTTCGGAAATATGGGAACGCCATAAAGGTGACTGACCTAACAAAAAAAGTGAATAACAATACCGTTGCTCGAGTTTGTTAGCGGTAAAGTCACACGACAGTAATTCTGATGCAAGTCAAATGTTGCACTAACATTTTATTTACATACAATTGCTTACAACCACTCAACCAGAACGAACACTCATTAGAAGCATACAATTAGTATCTAGTTTCAAGGTAGAAGAAAACTAGTAGATCAATACATAAATCACATTATGACAGGATAACACATAACACACTGTACAATTGGCTGCCTGCTGTGTGGGCATCGTCAGTTTATAGACAGCCATCAATATCCCATATTTTAAACTTTCGAGGAAAGGCGTGTTCAACACTTTAGAAGACGCAGAAAAAGATAACAGCTGTTTTTGCCGTTCTTAGGCAAGGTACCATCATCCAGAAAACTTTTTAACTTGCGTACGATGGTGTTGCGTACTCTGGAGCCTTCCGTGCACGCATACATTATTTTGGAGCCCTCCAGTACGCTGCATGGCATAGGCCAGTGTTTTTTGGACCTTAAAACCAGAGGTTTGAATCACTTACAAAATAACATGAGCAGTCTGTAACCCAATACACTGTAAGCACCTTAATTTTCGCGATAGCCTATTTTTCGAGAATTTCGCAATTTGATAAAAATCGCAAAAAATGAGTCATCCATGGATATGAAAGCATTAAATATCGCTCTAGATCGCGAAATTCTGCGCCCGCCAGATTTTCTCGAAAGAGACACAATGCGAAATATCGAGCCCACGAAAATAAAGTATTTTACACCATACGAAATGCTAGAAAAGCAAATATACTGCTTTGAAAATATACTCTGTGTGGTCTGACGTGCTTAGCCTTTGCACTTGTTGCCTAGCTTTACACTTTGCTGATGCATCAATGAGTTCAGTGTTGTTTTTTTCGTACAAACCAGTGTAGCTTGACTTTAGCAAACAGAGAACACAAATTGTCATACACATCGTGGTTACACACAGCAAGAGGCGTTTGGATCTCCTGATAAAAAAATTAGACAAGGAGTACGCCCTATGCCCTCCTTTGAAATGAGGTTGTTGATGCTCGCCTCGAAAAACACGCTCACAAGCCTCAACGAATGGCGTGAAAGAAGGGAAGGGAACTGACAGGTTTCCAAAGTCCGATTCAGCAGTGCCTTTTACACTCAAAGTCAGTAGCACTTACAGTAGTTTAAGTGGCGGGTTAAAAGCTAGGTAAAACAATACTAAACTGTGAGGTGATCGCAGAGCATCCTCAGAGACCTCATTGTCAAGCAGAAGCCACGAATGCAGTTTGGTTGCCTTCAACATCCAAGTGCTTGCAGGTTTTCAAAAACTTCATTGCTTTCTTTAAAAAACGCCCCATGGACAGAGCCATTATGCATAGCAGAGACAAAGGGCGTTTTGGAAAATTTGTGCGAGCTATTTAGGTTGTCAAAGAGACGGCCGATTTTTTCAATGAATCTCGCTGTGTGAATAGCAGCAGCTGGCAATTGCTGGAACGTTAGAAAGGCATACATTGCAGCAGCACAGTAGTCGCTAAACGCTTGGGCCGCTCGTTTCACCGACATCTTTTAGCAGAACGTCAAATTAAAGTGCTTCTCGTTCAGCTTAGGCATAGAACGGATCTCAAGTATTCGGTCCATTTCATGAGCTTCCTTTATGTACGAGCTTTTCACTACGAGATCACAAACTTTAAAGTCATACTTAAACAACATGTTTCTGAATACAAGAATACTGGAAGGAAACCTTTGTTAGCGTTTTGATAAAACGCTAAATATGGTGCGCTATGTTTCCTTTTTCATTTTACGCTTCATTAGCGCTGATGAGCAGATGCCGAAAGGTACTTATAAACCATTTCTATGTTTACAAAATCACAGCCCAGACTGCTATGATTTTTCGTCATTTTGAAAAGTAAGCAAAGCACTTGCCATACGCACGAACGTTGAGGATAGCACTGGCCAGAAACTCTTTGTTTATAAAATGCTCGGCTGTGAAGATCGCACTGCTCAGCATGCGATCCTCACAGCTCAGCGCGCACGTGTTCGTCGATTGTGAAAGCGAGCAAAACATGCGCCGTACGTAAAAGCGCTGAAAAGGCACCCCGGACAGAAGCTATTATCTACCTATGACCGTGACTCGTGCAGATCTCACTCTAGTCATGATAGGCTCGTATCTAAAGACAACTCGGTGGAGCCAATGTTAACAGCAAAATTCGCGCTGGAAAAATCTATTTCAACAAACCGCTGCGTTTTCGTCGGAAACCAACTTCCATGCGACAAACAAGCGATGGACTCCGCCAAAGCCAGTACAGGATGTCAAGGCGTCAGTTGCGTGAGCGACTTCATCTGCACAAAAATGACGAACTTAAAAACGCTGAAAACTCAAGTGCAAACCAACGTACAACAATATCAGCAAAAAGGGTGTTCACAAGACACGTGTGCGTTGCTCGAACGTAGTTTTTTTACTGCTACATCGGCCGGTGCTACACCGTTGTTTACTGCTACATCGGCCGTGCTACACTGGCCAATGGCCGGCGCTCCGGACCGGCCGTTGGCCCCATGTTAGTCGTGGCGGACGCCGGGTGAACAAAATCTAGCTCACCTAGATCGTCGTGAGCAGCCCGTGGCCCGAGCTCACCCCGAGTTCCTGACCTGCATGCGCAGCTGCGAGCATGCAACTCATTTGTGCGCCATCTATGAGGAAAAGGCTGTAAATAAATCTCGGGTGAATCCCCCTAAAAGTCCTATTTCAAAGCCTCCCCGGTCGTAAGCAGTCACGAGTGTATGAACCAGCTTTAAGAAACATTGTTCAATGAATTAACAACGACGTCTTTGATTAAATAAATATCGTCAGTGTGCAGGCGACCTGGTGTAAGTTGAACATGATGGTAAACCTAAAACTAGAGTAGGAAAACGGAAAAAGAAAAACGCGAAGGAAGACAGAAAAGTAACAGTCAACGTCTCAAACTCAGTTGCAAATTTTATTTTGTGCACGCCTTATATACCACGTCTCCAACGTCGTCGCTAAAACCACCAGAAGTAAAAATACCCTACATAAAACGACACAAAAAGGCAAAACAAATCAAAGTTTTCAAAAAAACAAAAAAGGGGGAAGGGGTAAACCTTTTTCTATTTCCCCTAAATTCTGCTACGAAACATTAAACAAAGGGTCACAGCTCAGCATAACCACGAACTTGCCCTCTGTGAACGCAAGGGGTTCACATCATGTTTCATGCACCATAATGCCCATGTACCGTCATTTTCAACGTCATTGGTATTTGAAGCCGTTAGCTTCATGTCAAGTATACTTGGCGCTTTTCTGTTGGCCCCACTAATAAATTGTCGTCGATAAGGCCAGTATTTATTTATATAACATGGCCGCTGTAATATACGTGCCAGTGCCTTACGGTAAGCTCGATGGCGTAACACAAACCTTGTCAAACCAGGGAAACCGTAGTCCTGACCCGAAGCGACGAGCGGCACGCGATACGTATGTTGTAACACAAAACAGAGCTTCTGCTTGGTTAACCCTTAAACCCCAAAGAAAGGCAGGAAGCTTTTTTATAACATCCCAGAAATTTAATATTCAGTTAATTCCGCAGGATTTAATTAGCAACCGAATCAGCTGATACTCGCGGAAAATGCTCGTACCGCGTACCCTGCATTACCCACGACCATAGACTTGTGCTTCTCTACCTCGGAGCGGCACAAGCAGGCTTGCCGACGTTCTATTATCCCTCTTGAATCGGCTTATCTCGTCGCAGTGTTTGCAGTCCCGGTAACGAACCAGACGCGCCAACTGGAAACGAAACAATGACAACAGTAACGATTATAATAATAACGAACCGATCCAGAATCTGGGAGATAAGAGGGAAAGTTGGGAGAAGTTGGAGACCTTGATATTAGAGGGTAAAAAAACCAAAACAAACCTACAACAAACAAACCAGAGGAGTGAATTAACTTTTTTGTGGTTTAGGAGAGCGAGCTGGCCAGCGAGCGCGTTGCGCCCGCGCGAGTAAGAGCGAGAGAGAGAGAGAGAGAGAGAGAGAGAGAGAAAGAGAGAGAAAAAGAGAGGAGAGAGGGGTGTCCTAAGAAAAGTTTAAATGAAGGATTGACCAAAAATTTACGCAGATCAAGATTTCCTTTGCCACCAGACGTACCTGATGTGAAGGGCGTTGATTGAGGAAAAGTCTAGAAATTCTAGAAGCGAAATATGTACAAAAAGCGTGTAGAGGAAGTTGGAAGAAAGATTAATATGGAGAGAAAGTACAAAGGGCTCTAGAAAAAAAATATGCAAGAGACAGAGAAAGAAACCAACATAAAGTTACGAAGAATACACAGGAGAGACAGGAGTGTGAACGATTATAGGAGGCTATACAAAGAAAGACAAAAAATGAAAGGTGTTAGGTTAGGTGGCGCACGCTGCCACCCGTTACAAAGGGTATAGCCATTACCATCCATCCATCCATCCATCCATCCGTTTACAAATATCTGTAATGCGACACTAGAGCTCAGCTCTTGAGAAGGAGGAGGAGAGCGTACGGGGAGGGGAGGGTATGCCTGTCCTCCTCCTTCGTACACTCCCCTTCTCCTCTCCTCCTCTTCTTCCCTTCTCCTCCTCCGCTCCTCCTCCTCTTCTTTGCCTCCTTCTTCTCCTTTGCTCCTCCTCTCCTCCTCCCGCTGAATTCGCTCATGGGTGGCGTGACACGAAGTCGTGACGTCAATTTTCCCACTAAACTTAACGGGAGAAGGAGAGGAGGTCGACGACACCGAGGAGAACGGCGACGGCGACACCGCTCAACCCGGAAACGGGAGCCTAAGAGTTGCGCTCTAAAAAATATAGTCTAACAGACGGGTCTCCAAATCCCGGCCCGCGGGCTAGATCTGAGGCCAGATTCACGGAGAGCTTCTTAGTTTACGACAACTTAGCTAAGAAGTTTGTAAGTTAAGAACATCGCAAGAAGAAGAGAAATCGGTATTCACGAACACGTTCTTAAGTGAGAAGAGGAAAGCGACGTTCTAGTACCGAAAAACTAGAGCTTCCGGTGCTGTTGCTATGGCGATGGCGTCTTCGGCAACACGAACAAACAATCGTAGGGCTCGGCATGGTTCGGAGCAGTTCAGAGCACGTGTATTTTTAATAACAAACACAGGCGGCCTTTCCGGCACCGCTTGTCTGGGGTTCGTGTCCGTGCAGTGATATGTCGACGCTAACACGATTTGAACGCGCCCGAATGCCGAGGCCGGGATAACCGCCTCCGTTGACTGCTACGATCTCGATCGCTACGAAGTCCACACAACTGTCATCGTTGGTAAAAGACGGCCCGTTCCAGTCGTTTGCAAAGCGACGTAGATAGAAACAAACCGCCGCGGCGTTTTTCGCGGCCTCAGAGATACAGGAGCGAGCCGACGTTAAAAAATACACGTTTGAACTACGAGAGTGTCAGCAAGAGCCGCGCAAATACCTGTTCACACTCGGAGTGGTCGCGCGCGTTTGATCGAAGTGCTGGATTTGAGCTGTTAGACCGCGTCTTGGTAAGCGCTTCAGGACCGATCTTTTGCGATTGCAACTCGATACTGACGTGAAACTCGGCGAAGAAAGGTTGGACCGGCATCGCGTAGCTCCCACGAACTGTTATAGCTCGACGATGACGTACCGTCGTGTCTGAATAAAAATGGCATACTAATAACAAAGTGCACGTACCGTGTTGCGAAGGTAATTCATGCGGCGTTTATTTGAGATGTATATCACACAGAACAAGGCCGGAGATAGAATCAATGAGACGGTCCCTTTTCGACGAGAGTTCGTCCCCACTGCTTCGGAAAACAAGAAGATCGAGATGAGAAGGGGAAGAGATTGACCTCTAAAATTGAGTTCAGCGATCACACTATTAATACGGGAAGGATCCACAAAAGTTGGCGCGGGTATATTCGATTCGGCAAGCCAGCCGGTCGTGAGCAGGCGGTCTTGGACAAGGACTGTCGGAGCAACGCTGCGCCGAAGGAGGTCGGAGTGCCTGCTAGGCCTGTATTCTGCCGAGCTCGCTTGGTCGGTGGGATTGTTGCTTTTGTAGCTCTTCCCGGGTGTTTGGGGATCCAGCGTTCATGTCCGTCGTGGTCGGCTTCAAGTACTTCTTTCTTTTTTATTGCTGCTTGAAGTGGGGACGTGCGAGAAGAGCATGTAGAAAAATAAATGTCCGTTGGTCGTTGCGACCAAGTAACTGAGCGACGCTGTCGGCCATGTTGATTTGATCGTAGAAAGTGCGTAAGACAGCTCCGGAGCTGCCGTAGGATTCCATTGTAACCTGCGCAAAAGTTACGATAATTTCGTTTCGTGAATACCAATTTGTTCTTACGTTTTGTCATACGCACATTTTTGTCGTAAGATCGTTTTCGTGAATCTGGCCTCTGGTCCGTGGAGGCGTTCCGGTCGGCCCGCGGATGACTGCTGTCTTTCCAGTGACGCCCGGCCCGCAGCCCACTGCTACCGACGCAAACAATAAGCGCTCGTAAAAAATCGTTTCCACGACAGGCACCAAAAGCGCAAACGCAGGTATCAGAAAGAATAAGAAAAAATTGTAGTAATGTGCGAATATTTGAACTTTAGAATATTAGTTCGAATAATAAGCTATTCGATATTCGCTTCGAGATTAACTCTGATATTCATATTTTTGAAGTGTTGACCGCGCGGGTGAACCCAATAGCACATAGAAGACAATGCCTGCGCGTTTCCTCTTATAAACGTCAACACTAGTAGATCCCTTCAGTGCCCCCTAGGTAGCTCGCATGACCACCATCAACTGCTACATGGTCTGCGACATTGTCTGCTCCATTGCCTGCTTCAGTAGTCATGCTCAGAACGAGCTCACATTAATTGACTGCTAACACCGGCAATCTTGATGGTGTAGAATCAATAGCGCCTACACTCTTAAAAAAAAGCTAGTAAAAAGCTAGTAACTGCAGCAGTTACTACCTATTTCTGACCGTTACTACCTTTCACTAACTATTTACTACCTCAAATGGGCGATAGGTAGGAAAAAGCTAGCAAATGCAGCCATTACTACCTTTTTCTG
Organism: Ixodes persulcatus; assembly: GCA_013358835.2. Classification (NCBI taxonomy): domain Eukaryota; kingdom Metazoa; phylum Arthropoda; class Arachnida; order Ixodida; family Ixodidae; genus Ixodes; species Ixodes persulcatus. Next base: position 174,628 of record JABSTQ010009409.1, read on the forward strand.
ACCGTTACTACCCTTTTACTAGCTATTTACTACCGCAAAGGCGCGGAGAAGATGGCGGCGCTTGCTTCATACCCGATTGCCAGCGTTAGCGACGTACTTGCTGTTTCGGATCGCAGGGGGAGGTATCTACACGCAATCGTAGCGTCAAATATTGTATGAGGGGGCATGTTTAAGGGTTGGAGCTGACTTTATAACGATCGCAGCCTCCGTACCAGCACGACGTGGAAGCCAGCGCTGCAGCGAGCGCAGCAGCCATTGTTGATGCAATGACCATGCGGCTTATTTACCTTCCTTCTCGTTTGCATTCGTTTGTGAGCGTTTATATTTTCGTTTTGGTTTTAACTGGGATGAAAATAGCCACTTACCACACTAAAAACGTTTCCGAAAACAAATAAAAAATTTAATTCCGTTTTCTATATTTTTTTTATTTTTGTATTTTTATAAACTAATGTTTTTCTTTCACAAGAGACGCTTGGCAACATTGTACGACAAGCAAGTTGGGGCCAGTCGGAGTGGTCGGAGTTCGCAAGACGCTAGTTTCTCCGATGTGAACCTGCCGTTTTTGCCTTGTGTCGTGGGCAGTTCTCGTGTTCCCGAGTTGGAGTGCATAGTTAACGTTCGTGCGCTTGACGGGGCGAGTGTGTGCGTGGACCTGGACTGCTCTGAGGATAGTTCTAACGAGCCGGTGCCGCTGTCACTGGATTGGGTTTCGTCGTCCAAGAAGCTTTTCTCTGCCTCCTCCTACTTGACACTGAGAACTTCTTCACGGTTTGTGTGTGCTCGGTGGTTGAATGATTCTGATTGAGCTGTCTTTGGTCGTGACAGTGCACTGTCACAACCGTTGATGTGTGTTGTTAATTGTGTATGTAGCTTTAGGACTAATGGAAAAAAACTGTTTTGGCATTCTACGAGTCTTTCTAAATTTGCTTATTTCTTCCCCAAAAACGCGAGCATTCGTCAGCGTATAGTACAAAAATTAAGATGCGAGCTGCACGCGGTATTAATTTTGCATGCATTTTTGTAGCGCAGCACGCGAAAGAAGTGCAGCTGCCGTCGTACTCCCCGTCGTCGCGGGAAGGCGCTCTCGCCGACGGCGACCGCATTCGTTTTAAAAGCTGAACCGCATGTAATCGATTTAGCGAGTGACGAGACTATCGACGGAGGCAGCGACGAGCAACGGCGATTTCTCATAGTCACCCGTCGCGTCGCTCGGTTTTTTAATTTCTAGGAAATGCCGCTCATCGGCTTGGCCGCTTGTTCCCGTCACTTTTATGCGGTTTGCCTCGTCGCGCAACTGACCTAGCGACTGCGAAGAACTGACGTGCTGATACACGACAAGAAGTTCGCGCACTCAAGTGGTCAGTATAAAAGTCTGAAGGACAGTCAAGGTAGTTAGCAGGGAGGAAGTGGCCGAGTGGGCTAACGCGTCTCAACTTGTAAGCTTGCGGTGGGAAAACCTCCTGGGTTCGATTCCCACTGCCCCCGTACGTAAGTTAGCGATTAGAGTGATCGTGTGTTTCTGTTGAATGTATTGTGTCGATTGTGAAAAATGTTGTGTATGTATGTAACAACTCGCGAATGTGAAAGAATTGAAATAAACTATAAATAATCGGAGTCCTTTTTGGTGTACATTTAATTGGACGTTGACTAGCGCCCCCTGGATAACTCATTTCCAGTTTCAATTTTTCTTGCGCCTGCCACCTGGTGGTAAGTGGCATAACCCCACACCTTTTTTATCCACAGGAATTCACTTGACTAGTTGCGTTTCCGGTCTTCTGTCGGGAGGTTGCGCTAGTTGCTAACTAGAGGTAGTAAAATGCATGGATTCTACTTTGAGGCTAGTAACAGTTATTGAGGCTAGTAACAGTTACTAGCTTCTTGACCTAGTAATCGTTACTAGCTTGACCGTTGCTACCTAAAGTTACTAGGTACCTAGTAACATATGTGACAAGCGGTTACTAGCTCTTACCTAGTAAATACTACTAGCTTTTTCTTAAGAGTGTATAGTCGGTAACAGGCACGTAGCCAGGATTTTGTTTCGGGGGGGGGGGGGGGGGGGGCACCCATGACAAAATGCTGTATGAGGGGGAGGGGAGAGAGGAGGTCCCAGCAAAATGGAAGATTTCCATTTTGCCCCCCCCCCCTCCCTGGCTACGTGCCTGGTCGGTGACAGATCAAGAACGAAGTGGAAGTTCTTCCCACCTCTTTTCCATTTTAGCTGAGCGAACGCTGGAGAGGAGGCCGTCTCCTCTTCGGCTAATGTGGAAAGAGGTGGAAGGAGCTCCCACTTCGTTCTTGGCCTGTCACCGAGTATAGAAGACAAGGCCTGCGCGTTTCCTCCTCTAAACGTCATCCCTAATAGATCCCCTCAGCGCCCCCTAGGTAGCCCGGATGAGCACCATGGTCTGCGATCCGCATACGACGCGCCCAGAATCTCGTCGCTGTCAGCACCCCTGAACCTGGGGTAGTGGTCAAGGTCTAAGAGCTTCCGGCTGTCACAATCAATGACCGCCAGTACGAAATCCTTGCTTACATCGCTTTGCCAGATAATTCGTGCCGGGGAGTGATCACGGGTTTCACTCAAAACTGATGTCCGAGATCCTTTTCACGAGAATACGAGCGCAGGGAGTCAAGAGTCCTCTGCGCACGGATGATGGGCCAAACAAACATAGCCATCATCAACCTCGAGGGACTGAAGGTTCCGTAGTACGTTTACTTCAGGGACGCCGAATACTGGTGCCTAACACACCCGACCCCGCGAACAGAAATGCACCGCCTGCTTAGGCCTCGGGCAACGCGTGGATGTTTGCCCACATCCCAAGAGGAACAAATGCTGCAGGTGCGGCAAACCCGGAACCGCGGACCAAGAGTACGACTGCAACGAAAAATTGTGTCAACTGTGGTGGGTCACATCCAGCCACCGACCCAAAGTGTCCGGCAAGACAGCGGGGGCCACTCAACAAGGCTCACGTTCGTCGCCGGCCAAACCGCCAACTTCCCGTACAACGCAAGCCGCTGACGGTACAGTTAAAGGTCAACGAAGGTAACGCACCCGCAACCCAAACCACGGCCGGGCACACCCCATTGGCGCGGGTGGAATTCGCGTCCTTCACAGATCCCACACCTGCTGAAGCAGCTGCGATGAAACAAGGACTAGCGCCGAACCCCAAGAAGCGGAACCGCAATTTACCTGAAATACTAGGTCAACCACTCGCCGTCCCGGCAGCAGAGTTCTCCGTTTCCAGTGAGTCCACGAGTAAAGTAAGGGTGAAGGAGCCACCCCCCTTCAAACCCACGTCTTCCCTCACACCACCATCCTCCGCGCCCCCCCCCCCCCCCCCCCCCCCCCCTCTGAACCCAACCGCACATCAGAATGCGAGCTTACCCCCATAAAGGCACGAGCGACGTCGGCCCAAACCCTAGAAAAGCTCAGAGAAGAATCCAACACCAAGTTGAAGGAGCTCCAAGCCGAGATGATGAGTTAGCTTGACAGGCGAGTCTGTGAGTTGGCCAAGGTCGTCCACAACGACGTACAAGCTCAGATGCGCAGCTTTGCGGAAGAAATCATCTCACAACAAGAGTCTCGCTTCCAGCAGATCATCCAGCCCTAGAGTTCCTGTATAGGCTCCCTACGGGAGCGAGAGTTGCGTGTTTGATTCCACGTGCCGCGTGCCGCCCTCGCCGCTATTCGCCGAGATCCGATCACGTGAGGAGCCGTATCAAGTGTCGTGCAGCAAAGTAGACGTTGCACGCGCCCCGGCGTACGTTCCCCGGCTTTTGAGCGCGCCGCGCGCCTCGAACGCGCGGCGCTGCTATTCGCCGAATTCAGTCACGTGAGGAGCTGAATCCACATGCCATGCATGAACGCGCAACTCTGGCTCCCGTAGGGAGCCTATACAGGAACTCTATCCAGCCCCTCATCCAGCCCTTGACGAAGCAGATGGCGGAACTCACAGTTAAATTGCGCCAAATCCCGCAATCCAGAATCATAGTCCGAAATCCAAACGAGTCCGTGGTCGCAATCACTAGCACCATCGCATCCAGACCAACTACGGTCAACGCAAAGATCCTGCCCAACCCCACCACCCAGGGGCTCCCCTAAACATCGCAGCTCTAATATGGCAAGCCGAAAACAGGACAGCACACCCATCATCGACCCTAACCCCATCCGAGAAACACACAACAACGATCTGGCAATGGAATTGTAGAGAATAAAGGCGCAAGCGTGGCGCCCTCATGCATTACACCGGCACAAGAGACTTCGCACCGCATATCATCGCACTTCAGGAACCAAGCTGCCCCCCGAGCCTCTCAGGGTATTGAAATTTCCAGCGGCAGTCTCGAACGAAGCGATTTACAGCGCGCGTCCAAGGTATATGTACATATGGTAGCGAAGCTTCCATAGAAGCCCACGTGTCGAAAAAATGGCGGCTCATGGGGAAGTGACGTCACTTCCGAAAAGAAACAAAAGAAACGTGACGTCACTTTGGTGTGCTTTTCGGCGCGAAAATTAAATATAACAAGAAACCGGGACTGCTGGCAAAAAAGACGATTTTTTGGTGTGACTAAAAAGCTTTGTTTGAGGCTTTTTACAAACTGGTGCTACAGAAAAAAAAAAGACGGTCGTCGTTTTTGCCTGCAGTCACGGTTTCTAAAAAGTCTCAAACAAAGCGTTTTAGTCACACTAAAAAGTCTCAAAGCTGTGCCAAGCTATGTTTGAAACGTTTTTAGTGTGTCGTCCTTCTTGCCTGCAGTCTCGGGTTTTTTTTTTTTTTTTTTGGGGGGGGGGGTTTGTTTGTTTTCTCGTTACGTCGAATCTACACCATCTCGTTTGGACCCTTAATTCTACGCGCAAATCATTTTGTTTTACGCGGCCGCTTTTTTTAGGCAGTTTGCTTCGAGAATCATTTTTTTTTCGTCCCACAGAACTACCTTGAAAGAACCGCGTTTTGCTTTTTGCTTCAGCTTTTTCGGAAATATGGGAACGCCATAAAGGTGACTGACCTCACAAAAAAAGTGAATAACAATACCGTTGCTCGAGTTTGTTAGCGGTAAAGTCACACGACAGTAATTCTGATGCAAGTCAAATGTTGCACTAACATTTTATTTACATACAATTGCTTACGAGGAAGGCGTGTTCAACAATTAGAAGACGCGAAAAAGATAACAGCTGTTTTTGCCGTTCTTAGGCAAGGTACCATCATCCAGAAAACTTTTTAACTTGCGTACGATGGTGTTGCGTACTCTGAGCCTTCCGTGCACGCATACATTATTTTGGAGCCCTCCGTACGCTGCATGGCATAGGCCAGTGTTTTTTGGACACTTAAAACCAGAGGTTTGAATCACTAAAAATAACATGAGCAGTCTGTAACCCAATACACTGTAAGACCTTAATTTTCGCGTAGCCTATTTTTCGAGAATTTCGCAATTTGATAAAAATCGCAAAAATGAGTCATCATGGGATATGAAAGCATTAAATATCGCTCTAGATCGCGAAATTCTGCGCCCGCCAGATTTTCTCGAAAGAGACACAATGCGAAATATCGAGCCCACGAAAATAAAGTATTTACACCATACGAAATGCTAGAAAAGCAAATATACTGCTTTGAAAATATACTCTGTGTGGTCTGACGTGCTTAGCCTTTGCACTTGTTGCCTAGCTTTACACTTTGCTGATGCATCAATGAGTTCAGTGTATTGTTTTTTTCGTACAAACCAGTGTAGCTTGACTTTAGCAAACAGAGAAAACAAATTGTCATACACATCGTGGTTACACACAGCAAGAGGCGTTTGGATCTCCTGATAAAAAAATTACACAAGGAGTACGCCCTATGCCCTCCTTTGAAATGAGGTTGTTGATGCTCGCCTCGAAAAAACACGCTCACAAGCCTCAACGAATGGCGTGAAAGAAGGGAAGGGAACTGACAGGTTTCCAAAGTCCGATTCAGCAGTGCCTTTTACACTCAAAGTCAGTAGCACTTACAGTAGTTTAAGTGGCGGGTTAAAAGCTAGGTAAAACAATACTAAACTGTGAGGTGATCGCAGAGCATCCTCAGAGACCTCATTGTCAAGCAGAAGCCACGAATGCAGTTTGGTTGCCTTCAACATCCAAGTGCTTGCAGGTTTTCAAAAACTTCATTGCTTTCTTTAAAAAACGCCTCATGGACAGAGCCATTATGCATAGCAGAGACAAGGGGCGTTTTGGAAAATTTGTGCGAGCTATTTAGGTTGTCAAAGAGACGGCCGATTTTTTCAATGAATCTCGCTGTGTGAATAGCAGCAGCTGGCAATTGCTGGAACGTTAGAAAGGCATACATTGCAGCAGCACAGTAGTCGCTAAACGCTTGGGCCGCTCGTTTCACCGACATCTTTTAGCAGAACGTCAAATTAAAGTGCTTCTCGTTCAGCTTAGGCATAGAACGGATCTCAAGTATTCGGTCCATTTCATGAGCTTCCTTTATGTACGAGCTTTTCACTACGAGATCACAAACTTTAAAGTCATACTTAAACAACATGTTTCTGAGGCACTTCAGCAGATGCAGAGCATCAAAAAGGAAAGAGAGGTTTGCCATTGACATCTATGCCAGGCTTCTCAGAAATTACAAGGCATGAAAAAAGAGAGACGTTCTGGCTCCCCTAATCACATACCACAGCTACTGGCTCCAGGCCAAAATCCACAAGAACGCTGTACCACTGAGAAAGAAGATCCTGTAGGACAATGGTAGTCGTGCCCTTATAAGCAACAAAGTAGCCAAGTGGCTGCTTCCATGGTGTTCGGACTCCTACTGCCATTAACAGGAGAGCTTTGTTTGACAGGTTTGCATCTTGCGCACCATTATTATGCTCTTCAAGTCCTTCGAGCCTGTCAGATGAGGGGTTGTCTAAGACCTCTTCTTTAATGTGCCTCTCATCAAAGACTATTCTGCTGGCCCGATCGGCTCGTGAAAATGAAGTTGCTCGCCTATTTACCCGCTCGAAAATGTCGGGGTCAAATCCAACTCTCAATGGAGCACACTGAAGCCACAGCTGCAGTGATCGGACAAGTGACAACCTAAGCAGTCGAGTGCAATACATACAGCCTTTTGGGCCATGAAAAAGAGGCCCAAAGCCAAAGCCTTGTTCTGACTGCACCATCCTCGATGAAACCCGCTTACATACCTAATCCTAAGCTGGGCCTCAACGAGTGTAGCGACGGCTGGAGCCACATGAACGCGAATACTCTCAACTACTTCAGCAACAGTTCTCATCTGACGCTGCCGTTGCAGCATTCTTTGCAGCCTCTTGTTTCGTTGTTGGATCTGTTGTACCTTGGCTCTCTGTGTGTCTATCTTTCTCTTGTCAATGCGGTGGCCCTTGCTTGATGCTGCAAGGTGACAAATAACCCAGATCAGTAAACTCCAAGAATGTTTATAAGTATGTAAATGGTAGCCAAAAAAAACTTGCATTCCTTGTCAAGTTGTACAAGGTTTTTAAAACCAAGAACAGCAAAACTTTTGATAACATACTAACATATTGAGTAGAGCGTTGATGATAATGACCTCGTACACCTGTAGGCCAAACCAGTACAGGTAAATTCGATTATCCTGGGCGATTTCGTAATAAGCGCAAACAACGCTGCAAAGGAAGAGCGAATTGCAAGCTAAACATTTCTAGTAAAATCACGCCAGGCCTCTAGGCAGTGCAGTAGTAGGCCGAGTGTAGCTTTGTTATTAATCATTCTGCACATCCAGCCAACCCTGATAGATTTAGAGTAAAGCTATACGCACTCCGGAGTGCACATCGGTCAGAAATGGCTATACGCACTCCGCTAAACTCGTATAAAACGAATGGTCACAAGGAGTTTTCTAAGCGATGGCATAGTATAGGGGTTAAGGTGTCCACTTTATACGTAAGTGGACGCGGGTCGATCCGCGGTGGGTCTACTTTTTTCTTTTTTTTTTCTTGAACATTTTGTTTTGTCGAGGCATTTGGCAATATTTACATTTCTTTTTTTACCATGAACACTAAAAAAAAAACGAATGTTGTCGACGAAACTTCGCAGAACTAAATGGTATGGGACTCCCTTTCCCGAGGAGCGATCGGGGACAGCGGGGCTTGGGTTGCCGGCTGGACGCCGCGAAGCGGCGTGTACTGGTTACGTTTTGTAATTAGCAGCCGATACTGTCGCCGCGAAGCGGCGTGAACGCAGGTGGGGCTAGCTTAACACCCTCCCCAGTGATACACGCGCCGTTCGAAAAGGGCGGCCCGAGCGGCATGAGCTGTACGCGGAGTGCGTATAGCCATTTCCGACCGATTTGCAGTCAGGAGTGCGTATAGCTTTACTCAAGATTTATGAAAACTAACAACAGAGAGGAAAATACTTTACAAGGGGGGCATGGCATAACATAACACAACACAGCAGGCATCTCACTGACACTAGCAGATTCTCACCTTCGAGTGTCGATAGGAAACCGATGCAGCGAGACGCCAGCCGCGCGGTCGTCCCTTCGGCATTCTTCTACGGAGCAACGTCTCGTTGCATAACGTGCGGAGCTCATTGTCACAAAGGACGTTGAGCCCGTCGGACGTAGCAGCGTCCAACCGCACGAAAGCGACTGATCCTATATCACTCTGACGTTGCGCTCCCGCGCACGTAACTGGGGTAATGACGCTGAGTGAACAAAACTTTTCAAACTGTGTAAGGTACCGGTAGAACAATTCAAAAATCACGTCGAGTCCTGAAAAACAACAAGCAGACGGACGTCCAAAGCCGGCTCCTTCGCGCAGCACGAGGTCTCTGCAAATTATTGCTATTACAAGTCGGCCTTGTTGCTTGTGGAGTTTAGAGGGCGCTAAGAACAAGTTAGTATATTAGTAATAAATAAGCTATTTCTGCTTTTTTCGAGCGCAATAAACCTTATTTCAGATAACTGACAGTAATATACCAAATTTAAAAACACAACTTACTATAATTTAATTTAATATAATTTTATTTTTATATAGTTTGCCATAACGTCTCCTAGTCGCGCTTCAAACGCATCGTAACCACGTGACTTTCTAAGTCGATGTCGCTGGCAATTGGTTTTGTACCGTGTTTTGGCCCAAGTTTTGCTGCCATCTGTACATATACCTTGGCGCGTCCCTGGTTTTTAGAGGGTACGTCAGTGTTGCCCGACTGCGCTGGGCTGTGGGTTTTCTAGTCAGTGGGCTGTGGCAGCCTGCATAGGCGCACTTTCGGATGCTGGTGGAGGCTAAATTGCCGCGTTCTATTTTTTATTTTGTGTTCTATGGCGAATAGAATTTCTCGGGGTTTTCAAGAATGCAATGTACTATTTTTGGGAACAAAAACAAAGAAGTGAAAGCTGTTTTAGTGAGCCTGTGCGCGACAGAACAAATGCAACTGGAATGTTTGTTCTATATTATGTTGATCTTTTTACGGCACCACACACTCAGCCGTGCCAATCTACAAAGGTCTTAACCGTCGAAAATGTTTGACCACGCAGGATATCCGAACTGCATGGATATTCCCCGCTCACAACATGAAATTCAACGAGTCTCATCACTCGAACAACATATATTGTACGTTCCCCACGGTGCCGCTTTATCCGAACAGGATTTGAGAAAGCTCTCAAATAAGTATAACACAGCATATCCAATATACAGTGTCGACGATAGTCACTTCACGACGATCGTTCAGAATCCGGTGTGTTTTGGAGCACATGTAGAAGAGAGCTGCTTTTTTGCGCAACCTCAAAGCAAATGAACGAACGTGTTCATTCCGTCCCTGGACCCCGAACCCGACCCTATCAGCTATTTTTCGCGAAGACCCGGAGCATAGCCGGGAAGGCTTTTTGGAGATTATCTCGACGGAAATAATCCTCCAAGAACGTCGTACTGCCTGCGTCGCGGGCTGCTTGACGTTCGCTCTCTTGGTTCGTTTCCTGCGAAGGCCGAGCAGGTTACGGGCACTGGTATTCCCTGGTTCTCGCAGTGGAAGATAACACACAAAGGGTAAGCATCTTAAACTGGCAGATAAAGTAAAAACTTCCAAAAAAAGCTGGCGAACTCAGAATGCACACTGCAGGTGGGGAGTCACGCTGACCGGGTTCCCACAGCTCAGGCGGGTGGCAGAAATTTCTGGCTGAGGGGGGGCACTCGTTTCGCAGAATGGCGGCGGCCAGAGAGCTCTTTTTGCAAAGGTCTATACTATGTTCATGCAGATGGATAGCGGCCCGGAGGCTACACTGTACAGAGCGGAAACCTTCGTCGCGAAACACATCTTCGTCATAAACCATTCCTTCGAGCAGCATAGACATATGCCCCACACGTTACTCGAGATCCCACCCAAGAAAAAGAAGCTCCTCAGCCTCTTCGTGCTAAACGTCTATAGCGTCCCAAGCGAGAAGGCCGATGACTTCAGAGCCCTCTTCCACGATGTGATCCAAGTGGTTCAGCCTCGAACAAACTCCCTGGTGATCGTGGGTGACTTCAATGCGGCCCACCCGACCTGGGGTTATGTGAGGGAGAACCCCAAGGGACACAGGTTAGCCCAAGCCATCGCCAACAATCACCTTATCATCATGACAGAACCAGAACACTCCACGAGAATGGGCAACAGCGTTAGTGGCGACACGTGCCCAGACTTAACCCTAGTCCGCACGCAGACCTCAGGTAGCTGGTTCAACCTGGGCGAAACGATGGCAAGTGACCACTACATCCTGGAGACCGAGGTCTGTGATGGAGGCCGTGAAACCCGGAAGCTTCGACCCGCTCGAGTCACGAACTGCGACCAGTTCAGACAGCAGCGGGGGAGCGCCGATAGCGGAGGCATTGTCTCCATCCAGGAGTGAACCCAACGGCTCCACGAAGGCATTGATCGAGCAACCAAGAAAGTCCATACTACCATCGACACCCTTGCGATAGACCCCCATCTCCTCCTCCTGTGGGATGCCCGGCGAGGCCTCACCAAAAGGTGGAAGATGCAGAGATTCAACTGCAAGTTACGACTGCGCATCGCTGAACTCAGCCAAAAGGCGGAAGACTTCGCAGCCATCTTGGCGGCAAGCAATTGGAAACAGCTATGCAACGGGTTGCGGGAAACACTTGGCACGCTAGGACTTGGGCGATCCTCCGGACCTTGCTGGACCCATCGCACTCCAAGTCCGAGACATCCAAGGCTGTGACCAAGCTTCTGCACGGACTGCAGCGGGGCGAACCTTCCATCGTGAAGGAACTAAAATCCCGATACCTCGCAGCCGGCCAACGCCCCAACTACGCAGAGTACCCCTACACGGAAGAGCCGAGCCAGCTAGACGCGGACTTCACAAAATCGGAGATACAAGCTGTCCTCGCCAAGCTTACGCGCACCACAACTCCGGGAAAAGACGGAGTCACGTACAAAATGCTGCACAACCTCGACGACGCTTCCATTACGACGCTCACCCGATGTTTCAACGAGGGCTGGAGGACAGGAAGAATCCCGGAGGAACGAAAACACGCGGATATTACACTCATCCTTAAGCCTGGCAAGCCACTGGGACTACAAAACCTGTGACCCATCTCGTTCACGTCATGTGTGGGGAAGCTCATGGAGCGCGTCGTCTTGTCACGAGTACAGCCATATCTCGAGGAACAAGAGTACCTTGCGGATACCATTTATGAATTTCCACCGCACCTCTCCAAGATGTCCTCCTCCAACTCAAGGAAGAGGTCCCGGACTTCCACAGCCAAGCCTGCAGGCGAGGGTGGTGCCAGTCATCGACTTCAAGGGGGCTTTCGATAATGTCTCGCACGATGCTATACAACGCAACCTCACTGCGACCCACTGCGGTATGAGGGAATACAACTAAGTGTCATCCTTCCTTACGAATCGAACCGCCACCCTGCGGATTGGCGAAATCCGCTCAGACCCCGTTCGCCTAACAGGACGAGGGACGCCTCAGGGATCAGTTGTATCACCCTTGCTGTTCAACGTGGCAATGACGGGCCTCCCGCTCAAACTAAACAAAACCCCACACTTGCGACACGCCCACTACGCCCACGATATCACGGTGTGGAGTCTGTGGACCACCACAGAGTCGGAGAGATAAATCCAGGACAGACTGCAAGAAGCAGTCAACGTGACTCAAGACTACGCGGGAGCGGCAGGGCTAACCTGCATGCGCAACTGAAACATCCGAGCTCCTTGTAATCTGAAAACGTTCAGTACTGAACAAACACGCGCCGATCATTGACCTAAAGCTAGGAAATACACCTATACCCCGGGTAGAGCGCCTACGAGTGCAGGACATGCACCTCCAAAACCACGGAGGAACACGGTACACTGTGGAGCACCTGCGCAGACAAGCCGACGAAATAGCCCACCTCATCCGATGGGTGCCCAATCAGAAAGGGGGCTCAGTGAACAAGATATGCTGCAAGTCTATAAAGCCCTCATTGTGAGCCGGTTCACATATCATGTGCCCTTTCACAGCTTCACCATCACCGAAATGGACTGTCTAAACACTGCGCTCCGCAAGGTGATCAAGACAGCCCTCGGTCTACCAATAAGTACACCAACGAAGCGACTCCTGATTCTGGGGGTCCACAACACGGTGGAAAAGCTAATCAAAGCGCAAAAAAAAGCAGGACAGCTTACACATTTTAACGCCACCTGACCGGGCAAGGCAATGCTGCCCAGACTTCGTTACACTTATCTCACGCAGGAAGAGCCACCCGCACCAGCGCGCCTTAAAGCGGACATCCTGAACCACGTACAGGCGGCACATATTCCTAAGAACATGCACTCAGACCTTCACACAGGGCGAAGAGAGGCTAAAGTCCGGGCCTTACAGAAAGTCTACGGCCGAGACCCACAAACATGGTACACAGATGTTGCTCTCCACAGGGAAAGAGCTGGGGTAGCAACCACCGGAGTAACAGACAGAGACGGCACCTGCCACAGCACAGGCTCCATCTCAAACATCGCATCAATCCAGGAGGCAGAGGAGATGGCCATAGCGCTGGCCATCTCACACGCAATCCCATGCGGACACACCACTGACCTAAAACATAAGATAACTATCGTCCCCGACTCGCAAGGCGTGCAAAGCGTTTGCAGGCATCACCCTCTACCCACGGAGAGCATACCTCATCAACGCCATAAGCAACGACTGGTTACGAATACCGGTCATCCGGGTCATATGGACCCCTGCACATCTGGGCAACCGCAACGAAAGTGCTCACGCACCAGCCCGAGCGGTAGCGACGAACCGGGCTTTGTCGGATGGGATCAAGATCCAGCGAGACCCACAGCCCAACGCACCCGTGAACTCCCAGTTCCTCCACACCGAACAACCCGCCGGGTCCTGCCCCCTCCGCGTCGGGAGCTATCCCGGGCAGAGGCAGCGGACTGGCGACAACTTCAAACGTTTACGTTCCCCAACCTCCACCAGCGACATCGCTGGTTTCCCAACCGCTACGGAGGCACCTGTCCGGGATGTGGCAGCGAGGACCTCAAGGTGTACCACTCCATCTGGGAAGGCCCCCCCTCCATCCCCCGCCCTACCCGGTGAGGGTATCACTCCCATTCCTTCCCCCACCTTTTCCTCCTGGAAGGCGGCCGTACCCGCCACAGAGCTCGGTGACCAGCAGCGACTGGTTGAGCGAGCCCGCCGAATCTGGGCAGCCAATGGAGCCCTGGAACCGATCAGGGACCGCAAGGTCCTTTCACTTTTCGAATATTAAACTTACGATGATGATGATTCAGCGCTATTCTGGAAGCGCTGGTGTGGCTACTTGGCGTATTCATCTTAAATATAATTTTGACATTCTCGACCCTGGAAGATAAATAAAACGATTTAAGTTTTTTTTCTTTGTCAAATGCAGGCCTGCTTTAGTTTTCTTTTAAGATTAAAGCCCACTCTCAAAGCGTGATGGTGCACGCGCGCACGTGGTGTCTGTAAAAAAGAAAGTGAAACGTTGTGAATGTTCAAATCTACACTACTGTAACATTTTTCAAATTAAACTGTGGCTATTACGCAAGTAATGTGTTAGGCAGAGATGTACTGACAACCTACGTTCGTCATTCATCATCGTTTTTGTTGCTCAAATTCTAGATCTAGTAAAGAATATTTGCACATAGCAAGAAGGCAAGAAATCAGGTGAGTAGCCAGGGGAAGGGAAGGGGGGCGTGGGGCCCTCCCCTCCCCCCTCCCCCCCACCCCCCCGAATCAAAAACCTGGCAACGAGCCTGAAGAATATTTATAAATCCCCTTAGTTACGTATAGCTGGGCATCTTTATAGGTTTCATTTTGTGTCAAGTGCATCGTTTACTTGTCATTGTCATGTAAGCAATGAAATTTTTGAGGTCAGAGTTTATAATAATAAATATAGCTAGATTAACATTAACTTAGCTTAGATATAGGCAAGTGGAAGCTGGGAACAACCTTTATTCTTTGAGATGGGTTTTCGTTTAGGCATGGTGCAGTTGTGAAAAGCTTGGAGAAACAATTCGATATTAGATTCGCAAATATTCGGCCAAAACCACTATTCGCTTCGAATTTGCTTCGAACTCAAAATCCTCTATTCGCATATGCCTAGAAAACTGCGTCAAAACGCCGGTTCTCTAGGCATATTATTTATCGTACATTGTCATCACCAGAATTACTATTCGTATTTCCCTGCTTCATGTCTGCGTAACAAAGAAAACCTTTTTTCGCTCTCGTGTGCATAGTGATCTGAGCTGATCTACAGTTTTCATTAGTCTTCTTCCCTGTGTGAATATGCCAAAGTTCCTATGGCCTTTGATGTATGTCTGGTTAGTTCTTGGGGTCAGAATTATTTTTTAATGTCATAAGTAGTAAAATATTGCACTTCAACATAAAGTATGTGTATTTGCCCACCTTACATTTCTTTTTGAATTTTAGTCTAGATTAAAGTTTTGTATTTGAATGTTTATTTAGGCTTATTTATTTAGTATTTCCTCGTTTATATTGCCGCCCGCAGGGCCGAGAAAGCAACGCTCGGTCACGGACTTCTAGAAGATTCGAGTTCGTTCTCGCACCAGACGTAAATTTCCCTCTGCTTTCTTGGTCTCGAAAGTGCCAGTTCATTTTCGCCCCGAGCGCACGACGCTCGAACATTCTTTGCCGAACTTTCGAGATAGTGACGCAGTGTATATAAGCAGCTACCCGCGACGTTGTCGAATCAGTCTCGTTCTCGCTCTCTGTTACGCCGCCGAATCGCCACCCACTTTTCCGCTGCCTCGATGCTCTTTCTTTACTTATTTTGTTTGGCACAAGTTCGCCTATTAAACCGTTATTTTTCAGTTCACTGTTCGTCTTCTTGTCACCTTCGGGGGGCGCAAGCCCCCGCGGTTGTCGCCGCGTGGGAAGTCAACCTCCACCTGCCTGTGGTGCGCCCTGCCAGCTTTATAGCTGCAACGGAGGCTCTGGCGAAACCCCAACCCTTCACCTGGGGGGAGGAGCCCTAGCAATGGGGTTGCTCTCAGGAATGGAGGGGAAAAAGAGGGTCTGGTCAACCCTAGCCTTTCCCGCTGGAGGAGGGAGCCTCTATGGCGGGGAGTGCGTCGCGTGACGTGTGGCGTGAGACGTGGGGACGGCGTGAACACGCATGACGTGAAACGTATCGCATGTGTGGCCGCATGACGTGTGACGCCCCTCCCTGAAAAGGGAGGGGAGTGTGACGTGAAGCGGGTTGACATGCGGGGCGTATGACGTGTAGCGGTTCACGTGAGATCGAGACGTGTGACGCGGGACGTGTGGCGTCGCGCAGTGATCCGGACGAGGTATCCCTATAAGGGGGAGGTTGACATAAAGGTGGGGCCTCTCGTGTCTCCCCAGGGTGGGAGACCCCCCGCATGATGGAGGAGGTGTTCTCCAAGGGGAGCCGAGAGATATAAAACGGATCACTGCGGCGGGACCGTCTGGTTTAGTTATGGTTGCCTTGCGGTCTCGCCGACCCACTTGTGCAACACACTCATACCCTCTTCGCTCCGGTACAGGATCGGACGGGGGTCGGGGTCTCGGGGTCCTCTTCCCAGCGGGTCCTTCCTGGGTCGTTCGCTTGGCGACGCCCAGTATTATTTTTACAATAGTTAGTCCCCAATTGGCTTTTTCCTGAAAATCAACACTTGATCACATGATACAATTCATTTATATTTGAATTGGCTTTAAGTCTGCAGTGCCTCTCGGCGGGAGCGGACAAGGGGACTATTATTTTACATTCTTTTAATCGAGCCCCGACCTCAAAAGTTGTCACCTTCGTTCGTGACAATATTGTCGTATCTAATTAGCGGCCCTCAAGATTGGAACAGGTCCCCAATCCGGCCCCTTAGTCAAAACGTTTGGAGACCCCAAGTCTAGAAGAGTGTACAAGACAGCTTGAAAAGACAAAGAGAAATAAAGCTAGAAAGTCTGGACAAGTATAAAAGTATGAAAGAAAGAGAGAGAGAGAGAGAGAGAAAGAAAGAGAGACAAAGAGAAAGGGAGAAAGAGAAAATTAGAAGCAAAGAAATCAGCTAAGAGTCTAGAATTAAATGTAAGCGTTGCGTGTGCGTGAAAAGGAGAGAGAGAGAGAGAGAGGAGAGAAAGCGAGACACCTCAAAGGTAGTGAGGGAATAAGAGTGGGAATGAGTGAGCAAGGGGAAAGAGGGAGAAACTTAGTTGAAAGGAGTAAAAGAGAGGATAGAGATAGTGCAAATGAAGAGACACAAAGAAAGAGGTTGACACACAGAAAGAAAGAGAAAGGAATAAGAGTGGGAATAGATGAGCAAGGTAGAAGAAGGAGCAAAGGAGTGAAAGAGAAAAAATGCTGCAACATAAAGGGACAAGTAGATTGATAGAGGGAGAGACTTCAAAGGTAGTGAGGGAATAAGCGTGGGAATGAATGAGCAAGGGGAAAGCGGCGCAATCTTAGTTGGAGGGACTAAAAGAGAAAGTGATATTGCAATATAAAAAGACAGATAGAGAAAGATAGACATCAAAGTTAGTGAGGGAATCAAAGTGGTAATGAACGAGCAAGGGGAAAGGGGGAGCAACTTAGTAGGAAGTAGTAAAAAGAGAGAGATAGCACTTCATATACAGGCAAAGAGAGAGAGGGAGAGAGAAAGAGGCCTCAAAGGTAGTGAGGGAATAAGAGTGGGAATGAATGAGCAAGAGGAAAGAGGGAGCAAAAGAGTGAAAGAGAAAAAAATAGTGCGACATGAAGCGACAGGTCGATTGATAGAGAGTGAGACATCAAAAGCAGAGGGAATAAGCGTGTGAATGAACGAGCAAAGGGAAAGCGGCAGCATCTTAGTTGGAAGGACTAAAATAGATAGTGATAGGGCAATATGAAGAGACAGATAGAAAAAAGGAGAAAGAGAGACCTCAAGGTTAGTGAGTGAATAATATTGGAAATGAATAAAAAAGGGGAGATTGGGAGCACTTAGTTGGAAGGAGTAAAAATAGAGAGATAGTGCAACATAAAGGAACAGAAAGGGAGAGCGAGAGAGAGAGACCTCAACGGTAGTGAGGGATTAAGAGTGGGAATGAATGAGCAATGGGCAAGAGGGAACATCTTAGTTGGAAGGAGTAAATGAGAGAACGAGATAGTGCAACATAAAGAGCCATAAAAAGAAAGAGAAACAGGAGCAGTTGTTCCTGACACAAACCAGCGGAACACTGGAGGTCCTCCCGGCCATTAGCAAATCGGTGTCTGGACGCCCTGCGAGCGTGCTAGGACTTCGGCGCTATTAGCCGACCACCACGTTGTCCTCTCTCCCACACCTCCCTCACCTCCCCTTTTCCGTCCGCGTCCGCCATCTCGCGTGTGCAGGGCACGTTTGCGGCGCGCAGCGGGCACGGCCGAGGCTCTCCGGATTGTTGCGCCGACCCCCAGATCGCTGCAAACTCAATTCACTTTTTTTTAATATATTTCCCTTAAAATATTTTCCTTCCCCCCCCCCCAGGTTTTGAAAGGAAGTATGTTAGTCTGTCTTCGCAAGCTTCCAGGTTGCGTTGGAAAATGGAAACGCAAAAGAGAAAGAAGCGATAGGATGAAGATTAGAAGCAAATAGAGAGACAAAGACAGAGAGAGAGGGAGAGAGGGTTCTAGGCGGCTTCACCCGCGAACTTAATTAAAGCTTGGAAAATGTGTGTGTGTGTGTGTGGGGGGGGGGGGGGGGCTGTGGCTGGCGCTGCGAACGACCTGATTAGCGCTGCGCGGTGCGCTTTTTCGCGGTCAAGGAACCGTTCTCTCGCGCAATTGGCCTTTGTTGCTTCCGCGGTGTTTTCGTTATTTTTTTTTTGTGTGTGTGTGTGTGTGTGTGTTTGTGTGTTTAACTTTGCGTTTGCTCGAGGTCGCCGTTAATGTGGGATGGAGTCCGGAGTTTTAGCGCGTGTGTACGCTCCTTGGCGTCTTTGGACCTCCAGCATGCCTGCCTCCCGGAGAGATTTAGCAGACCCCCTCTGCGTACCTCCCTTTCAAAACGAGGCAGTATGGAAGCAGAGTTCGCTTCGAGAACGGGGCAAGCTCGCATTTGTGACGAAATATTATTATTATTATTTTTCTTAAAGCGATAGCTTTAAGGGGTTCGTGTCGCAGAAAAGACGGCGTCGGCATGGGTGGCAACGAGTAGTATATCCTGATTTGTCGATAGGTTAATGACGTCACAGGCACACGACGTCCGAGCGGGAATATCAAACAACCCACAATGCTCGCGCGAAACGTGACGTCACGCGTGCGATGAAAATGAATAAAACATGACATGTAATGCGAATTAAAGGTCGCCGAACGTTTCAAATGGTTTCACTTTATAAAGGCATTAATTTGGCATAAAGAAAAAAAAAAGTGAAGAATTTTAGGTAGGGGCGGGATTCAAACCCAAGAACCCTTCGGGTGCGAGCCAGACACGCTACCGACTAAGCCATGCAGACTTTTTATTTTTTTATTTATTGGCTGATTAGAAAATGGGAACTGCAACAGAAAGCGCACTCACGCTCACAAATGTTAAAAGCTCGTAAAACTTTGGGCGGATATGCGACTACTTTAAGAATTTTTTAAACACACCAACGCGTCTAGAATGGGCATCCAGTCCGGAGGCTCTGACAGAGTGCGATACACTTCCCGGATATACGCGACACTTTCAATTAAGTAGTCTCTAGCAGGGCACACCTTTATATCTGCGTTGCTTACCCCCGTCCTCGTACTCTAGAGGCTGTGGAGGCCGAGGATAATGAGCAAGTCGTACGGAACCCCACCTTCATACTCCAACGGCAAAAAAACAACAACAACAACAACAAAAAAAAAACAACAACAACAACGGATGCTATGTGGGGTGAGTATGCGCTGAAGAATGTCCCATAGGAAAACCGCATCCCACAATGTTGAAATATGGGGAAAAAATGACTTAAAAGAAGGCTTCACCGGCATTTTCTTTACCCTCTTTAAGACGTTCTGCCCTGGTACATTAGAGTACAGTGACCTATATAGAGGTGCGGGTAAAAGGACATCCACCAGGCCTTTATACAGCCGGTTGCGACTTACTGAACATAGATACTCCAAGGAAAAGCGCACCTTGAGCATACGAAAGGAAAGTACAACTTTTCGCATGTACCCCTGAAGACATATATTGGGTCACTAGACAACACAAGCACCTCAGGCAGGGACTTGCAGCGCCGTTGCTAGGGTGTCTATTGTTGCTAGGGTGTCCTCCTTTTCCTCTTTTTTTCTTTCGTCGCGTTGGGGGTTTAGGTGATCGGATATACGCTTACCGTAACGAATTTCTTTTATCTCATTTCGCTGAGCATGCCTTTTCTTATCGATCAATGCACGCTTCGTTTGCCTTTCGCCCAGCCACAGCTTTTCTGACCGCGAATGCACGACAGCACCTCGATATCTTTCACAGTCGAATATTTCGAGCTGATTTTTTATATCTCTAATTTATTTTTCAAACTCGCCCGGCTTCGCGCTGTCTTCCTTTGAAAGAACATTTAACTGGCTCCGTAGCTCTTCCTCTTTTTGCCGCTTTTGATAATAAATAATACTGCTCTTTTTAATAGCAGTAAGCTTTATGTCTTCTTTAAAAAGCTCCCTGCACCCCCCCCCCCCCCCCCCTCCTTGTCGGTTCATCCTCGCGCAACTTTCTGAACAAGTCTTCTACTTATTCTGAATACTTCATCGTTCACAAGACCACTGTTCATCTTCCAAAGCGACCAATTCCACCTTGGCTTTCCAACTTTGTCGCCAAGAGTGAACAAGACAAAAGCGTGGTCACTGCAAGAAACAGGCAAGGCGGAATAATGATCGCATAACGGGACAAGATCGAGCGAAACATAGGCCCTGTCGAGACAAGCATGACTAGAGCCTTGAAAATGTATAAAATGGACGCTGCTTTCTGAGGAAACATGTGCGCCGTCCTCCAATGAATTATTCATGACAACATTATTTAAATAAAAAGCACTTTGGTCGTCAACACGGATCATATTTGCGCGATCCTCAGGCGTTCAGACACAATTAAAGTCCCCGAGGAAAAAAACAACCTTATCGTATTTAAAATACTCACCTTCAAAAAAAAAAAAAAAAAAAAAAAAAACTTGCTCTCATGCTTGTTAGTTGGCGCATAGACACAAATGACGCGCCACTCGATTTTCGAAAAACAAAAATAGCATAAACAAAACGGCCATACGCGCAAGCCTTAGCAGTCTCGACAGCATCCAGAGACCGACGAATAAACAAACAACATCCCCCAATGTACCCACAGCGTGTGAGACACAAACATTAAAAGAGAGTTTGGAAAAGTTGCACCATACGGTTTGTCTGTTCTAGACTCTCGACTTTGGTTTCCTGAATGGCGATCATGTCCAGCTCGTTCTCAGCGAACAGTCACCTAAGACTGCCGACTCCTCGCTGCAAGCCCGCGGGCATAAAGTGTCGTAACACGCAATGGCGCATCTAGTATCACCGCCATTCAGGAAGGGAGAGAAACAGTAAGGCACCTACCTCGGAACGGACATGAGCGATATCCCGTCTCTATACGCAAGCTGCAATCTGTCCTCTGAAGGTGCCGACTCCGAGGCCCTAGGCTAACTCCGGCGCGGGCACTCACGGGGGCGGCTTGGCCACCCTCTTGTCGTCCGCAGGAATGTCAGGCTTGAAGGAGCCACGTCACTTCCACATAGGGGCCGCCTTTGAAGGCGGCTCCTCCTTATTCTCGGTCAGGTATGCGCCGTCGTCGTTGTGCGTCCTTTTACCGCAGAGCTACCTCCCGAGGCGTCAGCGTCGGCCATAGGCACGTCGTCGGGCCGCCCCTCACCCGCGTCGTCCCCAACGGCGAGATCCGCACCAGGCGGAGCAGACCTCTCCGCCGACGGCAGCTCCCGTTACCCAGCTTGTTTCATCTCCTCCGCCCTTGGTGCCGCGTCTTTCGGTCCTGAGGCCCCGCCGATTTCAGGTGCAGGGGCGGCGCTCACCCCAGGACTCTTCGCCCGGAGAACCCTTGGCGGCCTCCTCGGCTTCAGCCTCATCCACGAAGAGATCAGTTCTCTCCAAGCCACCCACGGGCGCAGCAACCGCCGCGTACGACCGGACGCACTGGCGCCCTCATGGTCGAACCGGCGGCAGACGTTGCTCCTCGAGACACGACACTCTTTGCTTGAGCGGTGCCTTGCCAGGGATGACGACGAGGGCCATCTCGTCGCCCACTCGAAGCTGGCGCGGGATGTCGTCCACTGTGTTTCCAGTCTTGAGTAGTAGCACCGCCATGCGCGTCATGGTGCCGACGCTCTGGCAGCGGTCGACGCGCCACTCCTCCCTGATCACCTTGGCGACCTTCCCGTACGGCGCCAGTGTCACCCTCTCATCGTCGTCGGCCACGTTGAAGAGAAGCCAGTGCAGGTTGACACGTATGTCTTGGTGACAGGGGTTGACGACGACGCAGCGGCGGCCCTTGACCGTGAGCTCCGGCGTTTCCAAGATCTTCTTTCCCACGGCAGACTTGAACGTTACCGCGCCCACACGTGGTTGATCTGGTACGCCCCAAGGGCAGAGACCTCAGGGAGTGCACCCAGACGAACCAACGCTTCGCGGAGATCTTCGACGCGGCACGGCCGCCCTTTTACGTCCGCATGCAAAAAGACGGGTTTTAAAACAACTGACCCGGTTGGCAGGGGAGGCAGCATGACCTGGTAGTCTTCATTACCGGTAGCCCTGGTACCGCGGCCGGCGTGGGCCGCTGACACCGCGCCTTCGGAGTAAGTCATCTCAAATCTGTATGCTTCGGCGGCCGGAAGCGGAATCTACTAAGTCATGCAGACACCTTTTTGTATTGTACCCCACGCAGACACTTTTGCAAGGCTTGCTAACGAGGGGTCGTTTAGATGTTGAGCTGTCGCGTTGCACTCTTATAAGCAAAGCTGAAGCGTTCTCCTGCAAAAATTTTTTTGCTGCTTTAAATGTCATACCGTGTTCTGGGGAAGTGAATACGCAAAGCTAAAATGTTTTTTTTTTTCTTTTTGATGGGCATGGTTGAATTCAGTTGACGACGGACGGGTTCCATTGATATCGTCCAAGCCGCCTCGGTAACTCCGAGGCAAAAGCGCAGGCCTATACGAATCCACAGGTGGCGGGTTCGAATCCCGTCCGTGAGGTGCCCGCAAATCTGACTGAGGCTCACTGCGAATAAGGCGCTCGCGTGTAGCCGAGCTTTCGTTTGTGCACCAAAAGAATCCCCCGAATGGTCGAAATTAATCCTCTCTCCTCCGCTGAGGCGTGCCAGATTGGCCTTTCGTTAATTTGGTAAACGTAAAAAAAAAAGACTGATTTTGGTTACCTAGAAGACAAGACCCAAGCGTAACGTAATCCTAGGTGGGTCACCTACCAGCGCCAAGGACGCCGAAGCTTAATGAGAGCACGCCGCATTGCGGTAGACGCGTCTGTCTCGATATCGTCGTGAGACACTGAGAGACCCGCTGGCGACGATGCTGACGTAAGGTATAGGCAGCCACTGCCTCGATTCACTATTGGTGACGTATCGTGATGTATTGGTGACGTGGGAAAGGGACAGACCTTGAGGTGGTATTGGTTCGATGCGAAAGGGCGCCAGTTGGGTTCTCCCATATAGTCGCCGCCAGCCAAAGAAGCGCAGGTCGTGGCCTATTACTCTGACGCGTCTGGCCTCCTGATTTGTTTTTCGACGTTCTTATTGGCTAAGGCGGAGCGCAAGTTTGTCTGATTCTTGCATAGGGGTTGCGATGATGTCAGAACGCCGAGCTCTTATTGGCTGATTGAAAAAGAAAAAAAGAACTTTCAGCTTTTCCACTTTGCTGAAGAAGGAAGAGGAGCAGAGCTGTAGCTTCTGTTCTCGGCGGCGGCTTTCCAGGCGAGCAATCTGCTCTTCTTTCGCAAGGGAATCTTAAGCGCTGGACGCAGTGGAACTTTAAGGTCCGTTCACACTCTTGCGACCTCTTAAACCTGGGTTGCTTAAAACTTCTAAAACCAGAGGACACACTTGCGCCATCTATTGGGTAGCAGTGTAAACTCGGCGGTCCGGCATATTTTTTTATTTCTCTCGCGCATTATCCTTTCTTTCTTGGCTCGAAAAACTTTTGTCAATGTTATAAACGAGCTTTTCTATGGGTATTACGCACATTTGACCTCGGAAATCCCGCAAAACCTTCGCTCTTGTGAAATGCAGTTCCAGGGTCACCGCATAGATGGCGCCACAATGCCAGTGTGTCCTCTAGTTTTAAGGAACTCAGGTTTAAGAGGTCGCAAGAGTGTGAACGGGCCTTTAGGCGATAGCGGCCTCGCGGCGGTTGCGGAACCTTTACGCGCTGCTTCGCACGTCACCGCTCGTTCCGTTCCCGCTCTTCTTCCTCCGAAGAAATGTTGCCGCCATCTAAGAGCGACGGCAGCAACCAGTTGTCGGGTTGCCGAGGCTGGAAAGGTTGCCGCGATCTATGAGCGACGGAGGCAAGCAGACAACCGGCAAACACAACACTCTGGACAGCTACCGCCATCTATGAGCTACGGTGGCAACCAGAGTGTTGTGTCGACCACGTGTATCGACATTCGTTTGGTACCGGACACGATCCTGGGGAAACTAGCCCTTAATAACTCCGCTGTAATAGTGGGTAGACCTCGAGGCATCTAGCATTGAGGTGTACCTACTATCCTTTCAATGAAAGACAATCAGAGCACGACGTAGTTCTGACGTGACCGCAACTCCTGCGCGAGAAGTAGACGAACTTGCGCTCCGCATAGCCGACTTATAAGCTTGGGATTTTGCCACGCCCTGAGGTTCCTTCAGCTATGTCAGTTGATCTATAGTCGCGAGTGCCACCATGCGGATCGCACGTACACGTGCGAACTGTGTTTTTGTTTATTTTGCATGCGAACGAGCGACCAGATAGAACACTGCGCACATTAATAATTTATAGGACGATCTGAGGCTGTAGACGTGGTCTGCAAACTTCAAGATAAAAATCTTCGCTTCAAAGGATTATAGTCATTCGTGAAAAAAAAGCATTATAATTTCCAATAGGCTGTCTTTTAGTGCCTGCTTGGTGACAAACGTTGTAGTGATATGTACGTTTGCTTGTATGTGTGTTTCTGTGCGCGCGCGATTTTTCGCCTTTTTGTTGTTGCTTGTTTTCTCTCGGAAACGAAATGTTTTCACTTATATCTTCGTTTTGATGTGGTCTATAGGTTGTACCGGCAGCCCAGAAACACTTGCTAAGATTAGTGTTTCTGGGCTGCAGCGGAGAAGTCAAGAAAAGCAATATTTAAACAAATTAACAGATATAAAAATTGCGTCTGGCGTTATGAGTTCCTAAGAGTCAGCGCCATTTCGCGGCAGTATGGCTTGCCCTTGGAAGCGAATGGCGGCGGAGCACCCACTCCAAGCACGTGTTTTGCGCGGTTCCTCAACAACCGTTGGCGGTACTTAAAGTAGTGAATTTTATCGAGGGACTTTAAATCAAACAATACATAGAAATAGCCGCGAATTATCATCATCACCATTATCGTCGGTCCACTGAACCACGACCTACTATAATACTGACCTGCCCAGAGAATGGCTCCCTTTTGGAAGACGCTGTCGCCGATGAAGTGCGTCTCTTTGCCATTGGAGGCACTCGGCAAAAACTTTTCTGCGACCCAGACGCGGTTCACAGCCTGTCTAGCGCATGGTCCGCACGGCGCGCGGCTGATAATATCTGTTTCTCGGGAACACCTACCGTAACGTGGTGCCAGTAGGCTGCAGTAGCACGTAGCAGGGTGCATCGCTCCCATATTTCCTTGGATCAAAAGAGCGCGTTTCTCAGACACGGAAGCGCAAGAGCGTTTTTTAAGCCCGACTACTCTTGTGCCAACGTCGAAATAAGGCGCGTTCTCGGATCGCCCATAAATAGCCACTGTGCTGACAACCAGCGCCTCTAGTGGCGAATCTGTCACGCAGCCACCGACTGACGAGACCCCGCGAGGCTCAGGATCAGATAAGGCCTCCGCGCCTTGTGCACCTTCAATTGATATGCGGCAGATACCATAGGAAAAAAAATATAAAGCTTTGTGCAGCGCTGGGAATTTGTAGCGTGGCGAAACGCTGCGGCCGAGGCCATATACTACAAGGTGCGCGCTGGCACAGTCTTCTGTGTGCAGATCAGGATTACAGTAGATCGTGCACGAAACTTAGAAGCAGCGCGCAAAATGTGCTCCCCGCCTCTCGCCGCTACAGGAAGAAGTTGATCGAAATTTGAAGGTTCATCTTTCCGAAGCGCTAAAGGCGTAGAAAAATGTCTGTGCACGTAAGTGAAGTTCAAAAAACTGTTCTCATGCATGAAGACAAAAATATTCTATATATGTCCCCCCGGCCCAGACAGTATCCGCAGATGACAAATATAGATTCGCACTAAATCTTGCATTCTGAGGTATAATCAAGCGAAACAGCGCAAAGACCGGAGCAGTGAAGAAAAATTATGAATAAAAAAATCGATTTACCTGTTTTTATTCGGATGATGATAACAATGAAAATGCAAGCTTCATGCGCGGGCTCACACTTGACAGCGTGCTTCGAGGCGATTCTGTTTCTCTTTCTGGTTTGGTTATAATACGGAGACCTAAAGAACTGGCTTGTCTCGCTTTTTCTGCTGGGAAGTCGAGCGTTTGGACAGGCCGGGGCAGAACACCCGAAAAATCTCGGAGACTATGCACCCAGTGAATACCTTAGCTGCATTCGATCTACCCCCCCCCCCCCCTCCTGCACCGGTGCAGAAAAGTGTAGGGCGGTGTACTTCCGGTCATATCTCAATACACACACCGGAAGTACACTGCCCTACATTTTTCAGCACCGGTGCAGGACGTGCAGGTAAATCGAATGCAGATCTTATATACATAGCTTGCAAGTGTCGCCATTGCTGGGTACTGGCGGTTAGTTCTACTTACTGTTTTCCTGGAGCTATACTACTTCTGCGGTGTGAAACTAACACGGTGCACCGAACGGACACTTAAAATATCGGCATGGCCGCGTATGACGTTACGTTCAATCCAACGTTACTAAAACACTCAATTGGGAAACTGCCACAGAGACTGCCCTGAAAAAGTGTCCCCGATCTGTCCTCGCGAACCGAGCTAATGGCGAACACAACGCCGCCATTTCTCCCGCAGCGGCCACTCGAAGAACCGCACGTTACTTCTATTATGGCTTTAATCGGCCATTCTGAAGCCGAAACAGATACAGTGGAAGAGGTTACAGGGGTGCCACCCCCGTCTCCCCGGCGGCCGCACCGCGTCGTACTACCGAAGTTAAAATGCACCTAGGTCGGGACGCGCTACCTGAAAGTACCGCTGAGGCATGGTCGTATAAAAACAATATTAAATATGCCGCAAAACCTTGCAAACTAAAGATTTTAAAAACATCACGCGCCCTTCATTTTGTACTAATGTCCAATAAATATTATACAAAAAAAGTCTTTTCCGTTTGTTTTTACGCAAAAACATGCTTTATAAAGGCTCAAGGTGACCACAGTACAGACAAATGATAAAGAGTGGCGCTGTTGTCGCATTTAGCTCGGTCTCAGTGGACGCCAGCGGCCCAGGTTTCGACGGCGAGTTTCCTAACTGAGTCTATGTCAATCTATGTATGAGCCATGGGCGTACAGTCCTCGGATATTACTACAAGGCGACATTGTCACGCGTTGACGTTACCAAGCGGCAAAGCTCGCAACTACAGTACCCTTGGCCGTGAATAAAATATTGACGTCACGAGCGCGATACGCATTTGGCCGACTTCGAAACGAGGGGTATAGAAAGCTCGCGCTCACGTCACTACGCTTCCGTACCCCTTCAAGAGTGATTTCGAAAGGCTGGCTGCTAGTGATGCAAAACTATCGGTGAATTGACTATCGATACTATCGATAGTTTTTCCAAAACTATCGATAGTGCCGCAAAACTATCGATAGTCGACTATCGATAGTACTATCGATAGTTTTTCGATAGTCGACTATCGATAGTATTATCGATAGTTT
The DNA here is from genome assembly GCA_013358835.2 of Ixodes persulcatus. Taxonomy (NCBI): domain Eukaryota; kingdom Metazoa; phylum Arthropoda; class Arachnida; order Ixodida; family Ixodidae; genus Ixodes; species Ixodes persulcatus. The sequence continues at coordinate 202,110 of JABSTQ010009409.1, forward strand.
TTCGATAGTCGACTATCGATAGTACTATCGATAGTTTTTCGATAGTCGCCTATCGATAGTACTATCGATAGTTTTTCGATAGTCGACTATCGATAGTACTATCGATAGTTTTTCGATAGTCGACTATCGATAGTCCTATCGATATAGTTTTTTTATATTCGGCTATCAAAAAGTACTGTCGATAGTTTTTTTTTTACTATCAATAGTCAGATTTCTGGCAACTATCGATAGTTTTGAATCACTAGTTTGTAGTAGTATTCGCGTGCGGCGCGAACACAGTTGCCGCACCGCCGCTCGCCTCCCTTCCTCCTCTCTTCGCCCAAACTCCTGTCTTCGTCATCACTGAAAGCTGAACCAAAGTTGGGATGGTAGGTAAGTGCTTGGGCTAGTTGGTGTCCCCTTTGAAAAAATAAAGCGAGAAAAAGAGAAGAGGGAGTGACACAAACTACTAGTGTCGCAAAACTATCGATAGTCGACTATCGATTGTACTATCGATAGTACTATCGATAGTTTCTCGATAGTCGACTATCGATAGTACTATCGATAGTTTTTCGATATTCGACTATCGATAGTACTATCGATATATTTTTACTATCAATAGTCAGATTTCTGGCGACTATCGATAGTTTTGAACCATTAGTGTGTAGTAGTATTCGCGTGCGGAGCGAACACAGTTGCCGCACCGCCGCTCGCCTCCCTCCCTCCTCTCTTCGCCCAAACTCCTGTCTTCGTCATCACTGAAAGCTGAACAAAAGTTGGGATGGTAAGTGCTTAGGCCAGTTGGTGTCCCATTAGAAAAAAATAAAGCGAGAAAAAGAGAAGAGGGAGCGACGCAAACTACTAGTATCGCAAAACTATCGATAGTCGAACTAGTCGACATGTACTATCGATAGGTTTAGGATAGCCGATTAACGATCATTTCCCGATAGTCGACTATTGATAGTACTATCCATAGCTTATCGATAGTCGACTATCGATAGTACTATCGATAGTTCTTCGATAGTCGACTATCAATAGTACTATCGATAGTTTTTTTTTACTATCGATAGTCAGATTTCTGGCGACTATCGACACTATCGATAGTACTATCGATACTTTTGCACCACTACTGGCTGCTGAGTATAACCGGAAAGCTGTCTTACTTCGTAGCACTAAAGCGAAGGAACAAGCCCACTTTCAGGCGCCAACGGCTGGTTCTCAATCTCCGTTTCTTCAGAGAGCAATGTTATTGAGTGCAATTAAAGTTAAGCAAACACCGCGACAAGTTGTATTGCATCATACTAGGATACCATTTTTTTTAAATTACTTCGCTGACTAAGCAGCAATAAATTGAATTGTCGTTTATTTTAAATAGTTAACCGAATGCCTTTCTTTTAATGCGCATATTACGAGTATACGTAATTAGCTGCTTTACTCATTTTGCATAATTTAGTTAGATCCACAGTACGGACTAAATTTATTTACACCCTTAGTCGAGCAAAGATACTTACCTCGGGGCATTATTCTACATAATCGCCGAAACAGCCTCAAAGAGGATACGATTTTGCTTACCCAAATTGCAACACATCATTTTCTATACCTTTTTTATGCCATTCAATAGATAAAAAAAGGTGTTCCATGAGACAGCATTGAACTTTGCAAACAATGAAGGACGCCTTACTCGATATATTGGTGCTGAAAGGGTGTAGCCATGAGTTACAATACCCTTTTTACACCCTATCATGAGCGTAAACAAACGGAATGTTGCAGGAACGCCATCTAACAATAGAAACCTCGACTCATGACATCGCGTTATCCAGAAAAAAGCCCGAGAAAACCAATCCGCGCTTAAACCACAAAGATTTTATTTTGTTTGCAACGTTCCAAGCGGTGCTGGTATTTTTGTGTACTGCTCTCGGTTCCTGGCTATTGGATTGACGGAAGCTACTTCAAACCAGCGTTGATGGTTTGGAAGCGGCGGCTCTTCGGGACTTTCAAAATTGCCTTTGGGAGCTTACATTTTTATCCTGCGGAACAAAGTTCGTACGCAAACGCATCCACACGTGCATGATGCATGCACTGCATGAAAATACCAACGTTGCGTGGGTTCATAAAACTGGCAAAGAGCTCTAAAAAAAAAAAAGAAGATGGCAGGAAAATAAAGTCTTAGAAGGTTTACTGCATACACCATGATGGCGGAACATCTTTCAACTTTTAATCCTTACCGCGATGTGGCTATTCCTCCCAAATCCTTTCAAAGGCAGCAGGTAGCAATTGCTGTCAGACGAGACGAAAACACGAAGTTAACCGAGAGACATTTTACGGTTTCAGCAATCTCAATTTCACTGCATCTTGCTTTTAGCGTGCATTTTGAGACTTTACAGGATTTTTTCTTTTTTTTACGTAGATTTTGAATTTGCTTTTCTGTACCCGAAGCGGTTCGTTTACCTGCGCGAGCGAGTTTATGAAGAAAGCATAGTGCAACCCCCGCGTTGTATTTATCTTGTTTCGCAAATCATGCACATTTCATGAGGGAGATCAAGATAAATAAAATAACGAAGATTGCGCTCGTCTTTTTAAACTCCTCACTGGAGATTTGTTGGCGCAACTTCTTCCACGCTCAATGCATAAGTAAATGTACAGCAAGAAAGAAAATTTGTTTTACATAAGTACGTTTTTCAAAGAAAGGTGCATGGCGCCCGAAATAAAGGCACTCAGAGAACAGGATTTTGTTTCAGTAGCCGCAGAATCACAAGGAAAGCAAGACACAGACATACATTTTAGACGAAAAAAAGAAGACAGTTTAAGCACCGTCATCAGTAGAAAACCTAGCGTCGTTTCAAGCACGAGATATCTTTTTTCTTTTCTTTTCTTTTTTTAACAACACTGGACGCTGTCTTGAATTGGTAGAGACACCTCCGAGGCTTCTTTTTATAGTTTTGACATTATTACAAAATCAAATTTATAAAACGCGAGAAAAAAAAATCTCGTCGCAAAAAATAAATAAAAAATAATATAAAGATATTTGAGTAGCCGTCATCAGCTCAGTTGTAGTTGGGAACGCGTGTTGTCAGCGATGCAAATTCAGGTCTCCGTCGTCTCATTTCAGGCCCCTTATGGAGACCAGCCACTGACGCATGTTTTCTTTCTCTTTCTTTCTCTTCTCCTACATTCCGAGTTCCTTGTCTAGTGGTTTTCGGTTTGGGCGGCCGGAATGCTAAGCTCCACGTTGATGAGAAACCCACGACGCAGGTTTTCGGAAGGTCTGACGTGTGGGCGGACGCGCCAGGACCCCCCCATCCTTTGCGCTCCCGCAATTTTTAACTTACCTACGTTATCCGCGGTTTCATTCTCTACCTAAACGAGATTTCGTTTCGAGAGAAACAAGCGCCTGGTTCCACGCCCACATTGAGTTTCCTTCGTTTGTTTTAGAACTTGAAGGTATATTTGTTTCGTCGTACGATTATTTGGCTGTTTTATTTTTTTTTTCTGGTGACATCTCTTTGTTAAAACGGTTCGGTTCTGCTTTTCCGTATGCCTGTTACGCAGTACCGACTGGAAAACGAAGAGAGCGGTCACTTTAGCGCGAGGTATAAGAGAGTTTTAGCATTGGGTATAAGAGCAAACGCAAGCGCTGAATGTTTGTTTGCGTTAGCGGTGCGTGCTCCACGCTGCGCATGCGTTTCGCTGCCATAAGCCAATCCAAACGGCAGCTTGGATTGGCTTATGCCGCAGTGTGGAACACGCAATGTTAACGCTCAGTGCGTCCGTTCCCTCGTATTAATCCCGAGACCTGACGGCTACTCTTCGTGACGTAATAGCCAGGATCACGCGACCACTTCAGCACTTCGTTTGTGTATCGTTCACAATTGACGTTTCATTCGTTAATTTTAACGAGAGTTTAGGGTTGCTTTATACCTATTTTTTTTTGTCGTACTACTTCTGGAAATTAAACGCAAGCAGCGCGACAACAGCTTTTCGTGCTGTCTACGGGAAAGGACTCTGCTGAATCAGCTTCGAGTTGTCATACCGTCCACGACCAAGTCGGTCATCGTCATGGCTTCGGAGGATTGTCAAGTCACCAAAAAGGTGGATTCTGAAACGGCATAATCCCCGGGGCGTTTTTTTTTGTTTTTCGGAAGCAGGCAGTGCAAACAGAAATCAACCGTGTAGACGATCAAGCAGGCGTCAAACTTAACATTCCGATCGCGCGTTTTTTTTTTTTTTTTTAGGTTTGTTTGCACAGTTTTAGAGACACGCACAAAAAATAAAGTGTTCGTACCAGATGATGCGAGGGTAATCCATTGCGTGTTTTTTTGAGCCGTACATTAAAGAAAGCGGCAAATATAATCGACGAGTTTGTCACTGCGACGAGAGCGTCCACAACCACCGCACACTTCGAAAATGACGAGGAGACGACGAAAAGATAATACTCACCTTCAAACCGAAAGATCTAGGTCAAGGTTCAAGCTACTCAAACGCAAAGGGTCCACTTAAAAAAAAAATAAACAAAAAAAAAGGGGGGGGGGGTTCTAGAGCGTCTTCTATTCAACGAGGCAGGAGACGCGTTCCAGGCAGCATAGAGAACGGTCAACTTCTCCGGGCTCCGGAGGAGAACGTGCTTCTCGTATAAACACCGCCCTGCCCCGCCGGCTCGCCGCTGCACGTCCGCCGAAAGATCGGCTCCCTCGAGTCTTTAAACAACCGGAGAGGCCGCTTCGGCGGTCTTTCAACAAGCCCCAAACATGCAGGTGTCTGTAGAAGGCACGGATATCACCCCCGAGGAATTCGAGGCTGGCGGATGGTTCCCCAAACAAACCCGCCGCCAACAAGCCAAGGAGAAGCGTCTCGAAGCCCCCGCCACGAGGCCCTCGGCAACTCGGCCTCACAATGGCGCAGCAAAGGCCACGTCGCAGCGCATGAAGAGACCTCCACCCCCGCCCTTGCCAAAGGGTGAGCATAAAATCGTCGTCCGCCCGCGCGGAGGTTTCAACACCGCAAGCTGGTCCGATATCCAGATTCTGGACGGAGCCCGCAGCAGCATCCCCGCTGACCTACCATCAGCCCGTGAGTTGCTCCGAAAATACCCGGAGCAAAACATCTTCGTCATCTGCACGCCGAATTCTGAACGAGCCGAGGCCTACAGCAAAATGCTGGCCATAAACATCGCTGGTAAGACATACCCGGCCACCGCCTACACCACCACGCCTGAAAATACCTGCAAGGGAATCATTCATGACATCCCGGAAGAAGACACCCCGGAAACCATCTGGGATAGCCTTCAATACAACACTAACCCCCCCATTCTGCAATTCCGGCGACTGGGGAAAAGGGGACCCCTGCTTCTCCTCTACGAGGGCCAGCGCGTTCCGCACTGGGTGGACTACCGAGGAGCGACTCTCCGCTGCCTCCTCTACAAGAAGAGGGTGGAGGTATGCAAGATTTGCGCCCGTGTTGGGCACAGAGAGGACATCTGCCCCACGCCCAACGACAAAAAATGCTTCACCTGCGGCACCATCGTCTCCGACAACGCGAACCACGAGTGCACCCCCCATTGCGCCATCTGTGGCGGAGGGCACGAATCGGGGTCCAAGAGGTGCCGCCAGAGGTTCCTCCCGGCCCGTAAACCGCGGGCCCCATTCCTCCCGACCCTGGATCCCACGGACGAAGCCACCTTCCCCACCATGGGCCCTTCGACGTGCGGCAACCGCTCCACCGGACCCAGGGATCGATCAGCAGGCGCCCGCGGGGAGCTCCACAGCTCCCGCTCCCACTCCAGATCCCGATCACGTTCTCGTTCCCGAGGAAGAGGCCGGAGCTCCAGCAGGGGTCCTGATGTGACCAGGAAATCATCAACCTCGGCTACTTCCAAGGTGAGCTGGGCATCATGTTGCTAAGTCCACTGCTCCCACACAATCCAAACAATATCAGTTGCTTCAAGCTGACAACGAGCAACTAAGAAGGGAACTAGCGCGTCTCAGTGCTAAAATTGCCCAGCTGGAGAATCCCAAACAGGTGCGACCCTCCACACAACCCCCACTCACCCCTACCACAAACACTCAACCGTGTTCTCAGCCGCAGTCCAAACCCCCCATCCCCCCTAAACTTGCCGCCGCCACCGCAGTAGAACCCATGGAAGTTCAGCGCACCGCTGCAAAGCGCAAGGCAGACGAACCCCTCCAACCACCCACCCCCGTAGAGTGCGTAACCAAACAAGACCTCGAAAACCTCGAGACCAGGATGACGACTATGGTCACCAACAAAATTGAAGAGATGAGCCACAGCATCGTGGAGGTCGTCCACTCCCTACAACTGGAAGTGGCCGCCGTCACGCAAACGCAACAACAAATGCTCCTCCAGCTTCAGCAGCTCAATCACCGCGTGTCCATAGTCGAGTCCATAACGCAACACCTTCCCCTTCCTACGCCCCTGCCGCAATCACCACGATCCGCATCTCCCTCCAGGACCTCCCGTTCCACCTCGAGAGATCCAGTCCCCAACCTTACCCCCAGTCCCCTAGCGCCGCCCAAACTACAGGTCCCCAGCAGCCGCAGCACCAGCCTCCCTCCTCCCCAGCCCAATCATGGATAGAGACGAGATATGGCAGTGGAACTGCAGAAGCTACCGGAAAAAACGCGGAAACCTCCAACAATTCCTCCTAACCCGGTCAGTTCCCCCGATAGTGATCTGCCTTCAAGAGGCTAGGACTGTCCCCAAGCTGGCCGGTTACAAAACATACAATTCACCCTCCGACACACAGCTCCTCGCACCCATACTCGTCCACCGCAATAGCACAGCCATACTGCACGATTCGGTAGATGACAATATACCCCATACACTAATCGAGCTCATCCCTCGCAACGCTCAAAACAACAGTACATTCATTCTAAACGTGTACAGTCCACCAAGGGACTGGAGAGCCAAATTCCTCAACATATTACATCGTGCCAGGCTAATAGCCAAACGCGATCGCCTCCTCGTGGTGGGGGATTTTAACGCGGCTCATGCTGCCTGGGGATACGCGAGGGATGCACCCAAAGGCACTCGCCTCTGGGAGGCTGCTCAACAGGAGGGTATGACCCTTCTGAACGATCATCAGACTCCCACGAGAATAGGCAATAGCGTCTGTACCGACACATCACCCGACCTAGCGTTCACCCGAAACATTCGACGCGCAAATTGGCAAAACACGCAGGAATGTCTGGGTAGCGACCATTATCTAATTAGCATCTGCCTACAGACTACAGAATACCGAAAAAAAAAAGCGCCCAAAAAATAACAGATTGGGACAAATTTCGCCAGAATAGGCTTAGCACGGCTCCCACGGAGATCGCGTCCCTCGAGGAATGGTCGCGCGCGCTGCTCACGGACGTCAGCGACACTACGCGCGCCATTCAAGAGGAGCCACTGTCATCGCAAGAGGTGGACTCCCACCTACTGCACATGTGGGAAGCGCGGAACGGCCTACACAAACGCTGGAAAAAACAAAAACACAATCGCAAACTGAAGCTACGTATCGCTGAATTGGATCTAGAAATTGAGGACTATGCTAATACCCTCACGCGTCAACATTGGCTCCAGATTTGCGATAGTTTGAGAGGAAGCCTGGGGAACGCCAAAACTTGGCACCTCCTCAGGCACCTCCTCGACCCAAACAACACAAAAATGGAGCAGCGGAAGAATCTCTCCCGTCTCCTCCATCAATACGATGGAAGCACGCAAACACTACTCCAAAACCTACGGGCCATGTACATTGGACACAACCCCCCCCCCCCCCCCACCACGCTAGAGGACTACACGGGCCTTCCCAACGCCAATCGGCCCCGGGAGAGGACAAAATTAATAACAAAACTCTTAGGAACCTGGATGATGCTTCCATTCAGGCGTTGACTCAGCTCTTTAATGAGTGCTGGGAGGCGGGCGCCTTACCGCAGAAATGGAAGCACGCCAAAGTAATCTTTATTCCCAAACAAGGCAAACCCCTCACACTAAACAACCTCAGGCCAATCTCCCTCACATCATGCGTGGGGAAGCTCTTCGAGCACGTTACCCTATCGCGGATGCAGAACTATTTGGAGGATTCCCGCCTCCTCCCTGTCTCAATGATAGGATTTCGCCCTAATCTTTCCACGCAGGACATTCTCCTGCAGCTAAATAACCAGATATATGGCCCAGAACAGACTAGGAGATACAGGGCCATAGTAGGCCTCGACCTCAAAAAGGCCTTTGATAACGTCCTCCACACAACAATCATGCAGACGTTAAACGGAATCAGGGTAGGCGCCAAAACATACAATTACATACGAGCGTTCCTCACAGACAGAACAGCAACCCTTAACATAGGAGACATACAGTCACCACCCATCGCACTGGGAGGAAGGGGAACACCACAAGGCTCTGTACTATCCCCGTTTCTCTTCAATCTCGCCCTCCTCACACTCCCAAACAAACTAGCCACCGTTCCGGGCTTATCCCACAGCCTTTACGCGGACGACATCACGCTTTGGGCGGATGCGGAGTCCGAGGAGGAGCTGGAGGGCATCCTCCAGCAAGGAATAGCTATGGTTAGCGGAGCGGTCAAAACATTTGGCCTCGCGTGCTCCCCGGAAAAGTCGGAATACGTGATCGTGCGGCCCAGCGGACTTCGCAAGAACACGACAAAGCCCCCACCATACAGGATGGAGCTCTCGCTCGAAGGCGAAACCCTTCCGGCGAGAGATAACATCCGCATATTAGGAATGACCTTTCAATCCAACGGTCACAACACCGAACAGATTAGAAGGATAGAATTAGCCACTCAGCAGACATCGCGTCTTATACGCCGCATAGCCAACCGTCACTCTGGGATGGGGGAAGCGGATCTGCTGCGGCTGATCCAAGCCTTCGTCATTAGCAGAGTGACGTATGCGGCTCCATACATGAGACCACTGAAACTTGAACGTGATAAACTCAATCGCATCATCAGGGGGGCTTACAAAACGGCGTTAGGCCTCCCCCCCACCACCTCTACCGATAAGTTGCTAGCCCTAGGATTGCACAACACGGTAGAAGAGTTGATCGAGGGACATCTCTTCTCGCAATACACACGTCTCACTACCACACATACAGGTAGAGCCATTCTACAGAAACTAGGCATTCATCACGAGAGCTCATCAAGCCCGAAATACACGCTTCCACATGCCATCAGAGCCAATCTTCACATTCCTCCGCTTCCCAAAAACATGCATCCGGAACACCACCCAGACCGCAGGAAAGCTCGAAGCACGGCACTCCACAAACGATACGGCCAGCTTGAGGGCGTCGTGTACACGGACGCTGCAGACTATCCCCACCCAAAGGCCATGACCATGGTCGCCACCGACGGCCATGGGGTCCCCCTCTCCGGGGGCTCGATCCGAACAACCAATTCGGAAACAGCGGAAGAGGTCGCTATTGCCATAGCCCTCCTTGTCCCTAACACTCAAACAATCATATCGGACTCTAAGCGCGCAATTCTTAACTTCGCGAGGGGCAGGGTTTCTGAGGCTACCCTCAGAGTTCTAACACGCTCCTCCAAAATTCCTAACGACATGGTCAGTCTAATCTGGGCCCCGGCTCATACCTCCCTCCCCGGAAACGAAGCCGCCCATACCACCGCCCGAGAGCTAGAATACCGGGCACGGGGGGCAATGACGGGAACAGGTAACGAGCCGATCAGTCACAGAGACACACTGACCTCGTACCAAGAAATTACGCAATCATATAGATTAGCACGCAGGACCCTTCCTGCGGGACACAAATCGCTAACCAAGAGCCAGGAATGGACCTGGCGACGACTCCAAACAAACACGTATCCAAATTCTACCCTTTATTCGCATTGGTTGCCGGAGCTACACTCGGAAGTATGCAAATTCTGCTCCTCGCGAGCTACACTATCCCACATTATGTGGGAGTGTCCGAATTCCCCCCTTAAGAACAGGATGCCATTCGCATGCAATGATACGGAGCAGTGGAACGCGCTGATGCACAGCTCGGAAGCGGACGTCCAGAAGGAAATCTGCGACTGGGCCGAGGAAGCCGCCGCAGTCTGGGGTTTGCTACCCTCCCCCTCTTCTGCTTCATCGTAGAGGAGGACAGGGGATGGACCCTGGACAACACGTGGCCGTCTCTCCACGTATCGGCTTGACCCTACAAATCCAATAGATTATAAATAAAGTTGTGTCCTCCTCCTCCTCAACGAGGCAGCTGGTTGGAGGCAGCGAGTGGCGAGCGACTGTTAGTACGGCTTGGGTTGCCCTAGTGGATGGGATTGTTGTCGTGGCTTCTGGAACCCGTGGATCGAGAGGCCTTCACCGAGAATTGTAGTTTGGAATGCGTACTTTTTTTTTTCTTCTGCAGCGCGAAGTCGGGAAGCGCGCGAGTAGCACGTAAGAGTATGCTCGTTGGTCTCCAAGGCGAAGTATCCGAGCGTTGTTGGTGGCCAAGAAGCTATCGTAGGATTCCATCGTAACCTACACACAACTTCCGATCGTTTCGCTTAGCATATTCGGGTTTACTCTTAGGTTCCGTCGTACGCACGTTGTGCGTCATAGAAATACAAAATATACTTAGTGAACAGTTTCTGCTGCTACGTGTTAAATCCCACAACCAAAGCAAAGCAAAGCAGATGAAATACCCGGCCCCGTCACGTTGTACTAGTCACTACACAGTAAACTTCAAAACACCCATAATGGTGTTTGAAAGGTGTTTTATAGAGAATACATCCTTTCAAAGCGCTATATATTTTTACAATAGGTGTAATGTTTTTGATACACCTACTGAGCGTGTGGGAGGGCTGTTGTTACTCCTTTTGGTGGCATCGGAAAGGTGTTCAAGCACAATTACACCTTTACCGAAGGAGAAAGTGTTTCCGCCTGGAAACACCTTTTTTTTATTGCAAGTTTGTCGGGAGAGAATATTAAAATAATAGGCCGGTGTCACACTGGGCACTGCGTATAAGACATGCCTTTGGGAACGTTGGGGGAGAGGGGGGGGGGAACTAATTGGCTAATCCAACCAGAAAAAAGGGGAGGGTGAGGCACAAAATTAGAGGCGGCAACCATTTTTCATAGTTTCGGTTTTCGAGCTCTAAACCGCGGAGACCCTATCACTCTCAACAAAAGAAATGGCGGCGGTCGAACGGGTGGATAGAAGTGCGTCATTTGTCTGATAAGGTAAGTTGTTTATTTTTTTTTTCAAGTATTTGGATGATACGACTGGGAAATGTTAATAGGTGCAATATCAGAACTTCCGATCTATCAACGTCAGTTTTGTAATCGGAGCCTTAGTAGAATGTTGACTACAAACATTTCTATTCAAGGTGGGCGAAAATCGGAACTGTCAGTTGTGTATCTGGAATTTAAAAATTATGGGGAACCTCGCTTGGTAATTTGGGTGTTTTCATTCGTGTTATTCATTCAGTGATTCTCTTTGACGTCAGTAAGAACTCGTTCACGTTTCAGTAATGAAGCTCTATACCGGTGTTTATATTTACGGTTCAAACCAAAATATTCGAATGAGGGAAAACGATGCCGTTTATTTACTTTACGTCGAGGTACGACTTCAAGTTACTGGACCATGCGTGCTTCGTACGCCTGCGTCCCGAGCCACTCGTTGAATTGGTTTCCTCGGGAAGTATACGACGCAAGTGTATCACTCTTGGTGGCCGCATCTCGGCGTAAACCTCCGCTATTACTTTTGGAACCAGCTACACCAGTGCCTCCTCAAACGCCAACGCTACGAAATCAAAGGAGAGGATTTTCTTCGACGCACTGTCACCGGTGATGAATGTTGGGTACACTACGCCCAGCCAGAGACAAAGCGAGCAAGCAACGAGTGGTGACACACCACGTAACCAAAGCCAAACAAGTTCAAGACCGCGCCAACGATGGGCAAGCTAATGCTCCCGGTCTTTTGGGACCATGAAGGCCCAATAGTTGAACATTACAGGTCCAAGGACTCACTGTGAACAGTGCATTGTACTGCAACCTGCTTGAGAACCAATTGAAGCTTGCAATCAGGTCAAAACGTCACTGATTGCTCAGCTCATTGGTGTTGCTGCAGCACGACAATGCGCGCCCTCACACGGCACGTACGACAGCGGAAAAAAAAATTGAGAACCCTTCCACCCCGTGAAGGGGGAAGTTCAGCCAAGCTGGCGCTCTGGGGGATCTGCTATTGCTGGGAGCAGCGGCAACGGCGGTTTCACGTTGGCGGCGTGCCCATTCTCGCTTCTGGGTGCGCCGACGCTCCTCGTACTCCCGCTGTTCCTCTTCGGAACGTAAAACACGGGTGCGACCCATGTGAAGTCTGAAGTTCAACTGATAAGGTCGGTGGCGCGATCTTTGGTAGGTTGCCGCCGAAGAGCGCGCGGCATTGCCCAATGTCAGGGGAGAGAGAGACGCCGCGCGGGGGAAAAGCAAAAGTCTAAAACAAATGGCATTTTGCACGAGCGTTCCTGAACGCTTTATTTCGGCTATGATTTTGGTTATTTACTTCGAATCTTTTTTACGGGGAAGGCGCCCGGTTTGACACTGGAGACGATCTGCCAGAACCTAGCCATTGACAGCTTCGCTGTAAAAATAAAAAAGAAACTGCGGTTTGAGTGTATTCCGCACCCACCATACTCGCCAGACCTCGCACCAAGCGACTTTTACTTTTTCAGACCCCTCAAAGGTGCTCTCGGGAGAAAGACGTTTGATACAGATGATGACCTGAAAGCGGCGGTGCATTCCTGGCTCCGGAGTCAGCCACAAGATTTCTTTTCCCGCGTCAACTAGGCAGTGGTGAAGCGTTGGCGCACATGTGTCGAGCGAGGAGGTGACCATGTTGAAAAATAATAAAGGGCTTTTCATGATATGCATACTACCACGCGGATAAGAAATAAATTGCGGTTACTTTTTGACTCCGCCTCGTTTATATATATATATATATATATATATATATATATATATATATATATATATATATATATATATATACATAGATCTGGCGAAGCCGAGTCCCTCGGCGAAACTGTCGATTGAACATCCGCTGTTTGTTGTTTCTCACCGTGAGTTTTTCACTTCGTTATATACGCCCTCGGCCCCTTGGCTCCTATGCCACCATGGCCACTAAATATATATATATATATATATATATATATATATATGTCGGCGAACTTTTGCCCAGTGAGCTGTGTTATCCTCTACGTCTTCACGCTATGTCTGTATAGCCACAATAATCTTCTACAGAACCCAGGTCTCATTCCAGGGATCTATTTACGTCTCTGCCTATCTCAATCTGGAGCTCTAATATGGACACTTGGCAACAAAACAAAAGTCGGATATATACTTTGTTTCAGATTAGGTCCAGGCGCAGCCGACGCTACGAAGTAATGGGACCAATCAAGGAGCATCAAAAGCGCAAGTCACTAAGCTTTTTCTGTTTGTGATTGGTTGAACGATGATAGAATACACAACGAAGACCATGATGGCATGCTTTCTGATCGGTCTCATCAGCTCGCAGCGTCGGCTTCCTCTGGGCCAAAAAGGGACCAGGAAATGAATTTTGGGCTGTGATAAATGATTTCATATTGGGATTTTACTAATCAAACATCGTTTAGTTAGCAAAAAAAAAAAAGAGGGTAGGAAGTCAGAAGCCTGCTTTTCGGTACGAAAGTTTGAAAATATCGTGGACTGTTTGTTACCTCCTTTGCTTCGGAAGCTCTCCGCCTTTTCACCTTGATGCATCTGCGGTGTCCCAGCACGTCAGCCGAAGCCAGCTCACGCACTGGACACGAGAACTGCGTCACTCGAATGTATAGACAATTGCAAGCATGGGGCCGCGGCTGGTGCCCCATGTTTGCAAGAACGTGAAGCGTGCGCGTGAGCGTAACTTTGGCAAGCTTTCATTTGCACGGATTCGTCCGCACGAGCAGGGACATGGCGGCGGCCTGTCGCCCAACTTGCAATCGTCTATTAGCGGCGATATCAGAGCCGTTTATACTGAGAGAGTTTGGCCTTCTTAAGGAGATTTTGACAGCCTGACAACCACAGCAGCGTAGTCTGACAACCGGGGGATGACTACTTCCGTCAGCCATATTGTGGCTCTGACTCATAGGAACTTTACGCGATTTCTCAGGAATGAACAAGACAAAGAAGTAACGCCATATTGTGTTACCGCGAAATCCGATTGTTCTAGCGGCCAACAAGCTCCGCCCATTGGCCAAACTCTCTCAGTATAAACGGCTCTGGGCGAGATGTTTTGGGGGCGCCCTCCTGTAGTTCCCCCTTGTGACGTCATTACCTTGCAAACAACAAGTTCGATGGTGTTTGTTATTAGCATGGTGGAAGCTGGAAATCATTGCGCTCTCAAAGGAACACTGCCAACACCGTCAAAATTAAAGTTCTTTCATTCCTCTTATTTCCGTCGATGATAAATCCCGTTTCCGACGTCATAGTCAGCGTTCGGCCAATCGTAGAAGGCCGACCACATGTCGACACTTTCGGTCGCGCACGGGGCTAATACCAATCGACCCGTCGACAAATATCTGGATTCGCGTTCGTGGCTAACGAGGCCGTGGCAGCACTTATCATCACTTGCGAATGACAAATTTTATGGTGTGTTTAAAAAGCACGCTGGAAGCATGAAGTCATTTCCTCCGGTGCGCAAGAACGTCACGACCACGTGGTCTCTCATTTCGCTTTTGAGTTAAGGATTAATGCTAAGGAGGAAGAAGTAAAAAAAATAATTGCATGGTCCTTTTAGGCTGAAATGGAGTATAGGAGTTCGGCGACCGTGATTGGCCGGCGCCGCGCTTGACCTTGGCGTCGACCAATCACGACGACAGAATACCTCGCCGACTTTTTCGCCAAGTGTCTAGATTATAACTCCCGAATAAGCATCGTTCCGACGTGCGAGCGTGCAATCACCAATGCGTTCTGCCCGTGAAAGGCCCGAGGTTAGCGCTAAGAGATAGAAGGATCCCAGCAAATGACAAAAACGCATAATACTATCCGACTTGAAACAAATGCAATAGGCGCAAGAACAACGAGCAAGTGAAACGTATTAATAAAAACCAAGCGTGTTCGCGAAATTCATATACCTTGATATCAGCGTTACTAAAACACTCAGTTAGGAACTCACACTTGAAACCCGGAATGATCGCGTCCACCGAGACCTAACTAGATGCGATAACTGCGCCACCCTTTAGCGACTAGTCGAAACATGAAAGTTCATTTATATTGCCGATGGCACCACCCTCCCTTGCGCGACTCGAGCTGAACCGATACACCCAGACCTGCGATTCCCGGAGTGGCCGCTGCTGGAGAAATGGCGGCGTTGCGATTGCCATTTGTTCGCTTCTCGAGTGCGGATCGAAGCCACCTTTTCATAGCAGGCTCTATGACCGTTTCTCAACTGAGTTGTTCTAGTAACGCTGCTTGATATGAAACTTGACTCGACGAAAAACTTGGCGACTTCCACCGCTGTTCCCGATGGAAGGGCTTTCGTCTCGGCGTATCGTGTAAGATAATCGGTCGCGACGATAATCCACCAGTTCCCTTGCGTCGATGTTGGGAACGGCCCAAGCAAATCCATTCCAACCTGCTGGAAGGGCGTAGTCGGGGCAGATATCGGCTGCAAGAGTCCTGCTGGCTTTGTCGGAGCTTCTTACGTCGTTGGCACTCATGGCACCACCGTGTGTACAGATGGACGGTTTTCGGGAGTCTTGGCCAGTAGTACTTGTCACGAATCCGGGCGAGCGTCCTGCTGTAGCCAAGGTGTCCAGCCGTCGGGTCGTCGTGGCATGCTTGAAAGATTTCTTCTAGCAGGCTGGCAGGCACAACCAGCAGCCAGGCAGGGTTGCTGGTTCCGAAGTTCTTCTTGAAGAGCACACCTCGCCGCAGAACGAAGCTTGACAAGTCTTGGGCCAGGACTCGCGGAACGGAACTTCCTTGACCTTCGAGGTGGTCGATCACGGCGCGAAGCTCCGGGTCATCTCGTTGAAGTGCTCCCATGTCGGTATCTGTAACTGCTCCGAGAAAACGAGCGTCATCGTCGTCGTCGGTGCTGTCAGGAGGAGATTCGACTGGGGCCCTAGACAAGCAGTCGGCATCATTATGCTTGCGGCCAGACTTGTGCACAATGGTTACGTCGAATTCTTGCAGTCGCAGACTCCAGCGAGCGAGGCGTCCTGACGGGTCCTTGAGGTTTGCGAGCTAGCAGAGGGCATGGTGGTCTGTGACTACGCGAAACGAGTTACCCCGTACGAAAATGTCAGATACAGGCCGGAATGAAAAATGCCGGTTCCGCCTAGACCCAAAATTGGGGCACCAGTTTGTATCCAGCCTGGAACCACGCATTTCCAGCCCCAATTTTAGACCCAGGCGGTGAACCGCCGAAATTCCCGCTGCGCTCACCACTGGACTCTACAAAAGAATTTCGTGCTATGCCTTTAGCCGTTACAACCAAGAGATCGTCGCGATTTCAGACCCAGGCGGACTGAGTCTGAAATCGCGACGATCTCTCGCTTGTAACGGCTAAGGGCATCGCGCGAAATACTTTTGTAGAGTCCAGTGGTGAGCGCAGCGGTAATTCCGGCGACGCACACGGTCGTCCAGGCGTCGTCGCGTCGTCACCAAACACGGCGCACGGAACACACACAGCACGCACAAGCACAGTATTCAGTGTTGAGTGTCTCGGGAAGTTTCGGCGGGCAAGCGGTATCCGAGTTTTCCAAGTATTGTCACCAAGCACACCAGCGCATCCAGATGCCGAGCCAAAGTGCAATGGGTCGGCAGCTTCACACTATATAAAGATTCGAAGCCGAGGTAGGTGAGTATCCATCCAAGGCAACGATAGGCGCGTCAGTATCCGTGCGCCCGCAGCGCGAACGTCGCCGCCGGGCGAGCGCCGGCCGACAGTCTGACGGGAGCGGAGAGAAACCTAAACTCTCGAAGCGCTGCCCCCGACTGCAACAGACAATGCAAGGCGCGCGTCGTCACCAAACACGGTGCACGGAACACACACACAGCACGCACAAGCACAGTACAGTGTTGAGTGCATCGGGAAGTTCCGGCGGGCAAGCGGTATCCGAGTTGTCCAAGTATTGTATCCGCGCGCCCGCAGCGCGAACGTCGCCGCCGGGCGAGCGCCGACCGACAGTCCGACGAGAGCGCAGAACAAACTAAACTGACTTAAACTCTCGGAGCGTTGCGCGGCGCCAATTGCAACAGACAAAGCGAGGCGCGCGCGCGGAGAACGCCCGCTCGCAGCGCCTCCGAAGCGGATGCGCCTGTCCCTAACACGTGACCTGCGAGGAAGTCCCCAGCTGACCCCCCTTCCCCTCCCCCCACCCCTCTCTCCCCTCTCCAGTGACGCGTGTGCGCGCCCGCTGGCTGGGAGCAGACCCTACTGGAACAAGGGGAGCGGATCGGATCCCCCCATCACCGTGCGATTCCAGTGCGTTGCGACTCACTGGATCCGACTGGTTACACCCAGAATCCAGCGGATCGGAACTGTCCACAAGTTTACAACCGCGCGGATCTGAAGTGGAACCGCTCCGATCTGACATTTTCGTACGGGACCGTACAAGTACGGACGGAACTTGGTTATCGCCCAGACGACAGCAAGACATTCTTTGTCGGTCGTTGAATAATTTTGTTCTGCCTTAGACAGCGCCCGGCTTGCGTAAGCAATTACTCTCTCTGCCCCTTCTTGTCGCTGAACGAGTACCGCACCGAGACCGGTATTGCTGGCGTCCGTGTGTATTTCTGTCTCCGCCGACTGATCAAAATGTCCGAGGATAGGGGGCGACTGCAGCCTTCGCTTGAGTTCGTCGAACGCTTGTTCTTGCTCTTCTCCCCACTGGAACTGCACGTCGTCCTTCGTCAGATGCGTCAGCGGTGAAGAAATATGTGCAAAGTCACGCACGAAACGTCTGTAGTAGGCGCACAGCCCAAGGAATCTTCGGACGGCGTTCTTGTCCGATGGCTTGGGGAATTCGGCGACAGCGGACGTCTTTGCAGGATCAGGGCTTACACCCTGAGCACTCACGACGTGGCCCAAGAATTTCAGCTCTCCATAGGCGAACCGGCACTTCGAAGGCTTGAGTGTCAGCCCAGCAGATTTGAAGGCCCGTAGCACGGCTCGCAGTCGTCTGAGGTGCTCGTCGAATTCGGTTGCGAACACGACAACGTCGTTGAGGTAGACGAGACAGCTCTGCCATTTCAAGCCGGAAAGGACGGTGTCCATAACACGCTGGAAGGTTGCCGGCGCTGTGCACAGCCCGAACGGCATCACTTTAAATTCATACAGTCCGTCCGGTGTGACGAAAGCCGTCTTCTCACGATCTCGTTCGTCGACCTCAATCTGCCAGTACCCGCTCTTCAAGTCCATTGACGAAAAGTATCGGGCGTGGCGCAGCCGGTCCAGGGTGTCGTCGATGCGGGGCAGCGGACAGACGTCCTTCTTTGTTACTGCATTCAGCCGGCGGTAGTCCACGCAGAACCTCAGGGTTCCGTCTTTTTTCTTCACTAGGACTACTGGGGAAGCCCACGGACTGTTTGAGGGCTGGACAATGTCGTCATCAAGCATTTCCTGAACTTGCTTCTGGATAACTTCCCTTTCTTTCACGGAGACTCGGTACGGTGGCCGATGCACAGGGAGAGCGTCGTCATCAGTGATTATTCGATGTTTCGCAACCGTCGTTTGGCGCACCTTCGACGACGTGGAGAAGCACTCACTGAACTCGGCGAGAAGGTCACTGAGTTGTCGTCGTTGTGGGACAGGGAGGGATGGGTCGATGTCGAGCTCTGACGGGTGGTTCTCTTGTGCTGCGTCGGAGAGGCGTCTTCTGACATCACGGCGATCGCGGCTGAGTCCGGAATTTCCTCAACGAAGCCCACAGCTGTACCCTTTGTAAGGTGCTGCGACTCTTGCCGGAAGTTGGTGACAAGGGCTACGGTACTCGGTTACTCCTCTTGCAATGCCAATCCCTCGTCCAACGAGAAGTTGGACCCTTCCTTCCAACAGTGCTACACCGCAGGTGGCTTCTTCGGTCCCGACGGGTACAAAGACACTTGACAGCGGCGGCAGGTTTACATGGCTGGCAAGGACTCGCACTGCAGCTAACATCGCTTTGGGATTTTCTGCCGATGGGACAGGTTTCCGAAGCGTCAGCTTGTTCTCCGCAAGGTCGATGATGGCGCCGTATTCACACAAGAAGTCCATTCCGAGAATGACGTCCCTCGAACAGTCTTGCAGAATGACGAACTTCACAGGGCAGGTTTCGCCGTGGATCTCAACGCGCGCAGTGCACCTGCCGACAGGTGTGATGAGATGTCCGCCGGCGGTTCGTATCTGCGGTCCGTCCCACGACATCGTAACTTTCCGAAGGCGGCGAGAGAGTCTCCCACTCAAAACGGAGTAGTCTGCTCCGGTGTCGACGAGTGCTGTCGCGTCGTGGCCGTCGATGATAACGTTGAGGTTATTCGACACTCTTGCAGAAACGTCGTTTCGGGGCGTTGAGGCGTTAAAGTGGGAATGCTCCGACGATCTTGGAGGATCTTGGCATCGTTCGTCTTCGGCAACACCACCTCCCGGCATTGCCGCGCCTAGTTTTCCCGACGGGAGGCGATAGGTGACAGGCTGTCTCGGCGAGATCGACGGAAGGGCGATGGCGAGCGTCGGGGAGACGGTGAGCCGAATCCTCGGGGAGTCGACTCAGGAGATGAAGAGCGGCGGAGGTAGTTCGCGATGTCCGGAGGTCGCTCTCCGAGACGTGGTCGAGGGTCGTTGGGTGCAAACCCTCGTAGGCCTAGCTGGCGGTAAGGGCATCGTCGGTAGATATGGTCGGCTTCCCCGCAGTGGTAACACAGCGGGCGTCGGTCGGCCGTCCTCCAGACGTCTGTCTTCCTCGGCGCAGGTTGCTCTGGGTGAACGTGCGCCTGATCTTCCTGTCGTCGGGGGTAGTGCGGCGTTGGGGCGTCTCTTCGGGGTGGCGCCGTGACTTGGCGGGGAGCTTGCGGCGGTCGTCGGGCCATGGCGGCGTAGCTCAACGTCGGTTCTTCTGGCGTCGTCAAGTTGATGGGAATTTCAGGTTGGACCGCCCGTTTGACCTCCTCGCGCACAACCTCGGCGATAGAGAGTGTCGCTGGACGACTCGAGGCTGTCAGCAACCTGCGGAGTTCCTCCCGGACTACCTCCCGGATAATTTCGCGGATGTCCGTACCAGGAGCGCTCTCGCCGCCAAGCGGCGCGGTTGCAGCGACACTTGGATGTCGCTGGTAATGGGAAGCGCGCGCTTGGAGGGCGCGCTCGATGTTTGTCGCCTCGGTGACGAAGGCTTCAACGGTGCCCGGCGGGTTGCGCACGAGGCCTCCGAAGATGCCGTCTCTCACCCCGCGCATGAGGACCCGCAGCTTCTTGTCGTCTGTGGCTCGTGGGTCGGCACGGGCGCTCAGGCGGAGGACATCTTCTACGAAGCTTGTGACGCTTTCGTTGGGGCCCTGCGTTCGAATTCGGAGGAGATCTTCTGCCTTCTCCCGTCGGTGTGGGGTGGCAAACGTCCGCTGCAACTCGGCTACACAGATGTCCCACGACGTAAGCGAAGCCTCGTGATTCTCGAACCAATGCCTCGCAGTACCCTCCAGCGAAAAGTAGAGGTTCTGGAGGCACTGCTCCGCAGTCCATCCGTTGTGGCGCGCCACACGCTCGTAGTGCTTGATCCAGTCTTCGCATCCTCGTGGATCTCGCCGTGGAAGGAAGTCGGCGTACGGGGAGCGGCGGGCAGGTAGACGACGGCAGGAGCGGCGGGGGTCGGCGACTGGTTGGCCATCGTCGGCCTCGTTGGCTGCTTGGTCCTGGGCGGCAGAAGTCCGAATTCCGGGTGTAGGCCTTGGGTGCGACGACTGAACCGGATCTCGGTAGTGCCTTCGTTGGTTCTTCGTGGGCTTGGCGTCGGACTTGCACTGCGGGCCCTCGGAGGGGTACGCGGCAGGGGCATGCGTTACCCAGCACCACAACCAAAATGTCACGAATGACGAGGTGACAAACAAGGAATATCTGAGGAAACTGAAACGTTTAATGGGGGCGAACTTGTGCCCAAAAATAAAAAGAGAAATAAAGATAACAACAGAGCGTCGCGGGCGTCGAAGTCGGCGTAGCAGCAGAGTCGAACGCTTGGGCGTGACTGAGTCCGGCTGGTTACGCGGAGCCCCTTTTGTGCACGCGTGGGCTTCTGGAACATTCGGCGCGCAGAACATTCTAGCCTAGAACGAGCAACACGGTTCTCAAAATTACCAGAAATCTAAATTGGAAGAATAAATAAAAGACGCGGCGCTCCCAGGGATCGAACCCTGGGCTTTATGCGTGGAAGGCACGCACGATAACCGTTAGGCCACGAGCGCGCTTTTTTGTTTTCTTTATTGCCTGAAAAAGTTATACAAAGCACACAATCCGGAGACATACTGACATTCGGGAAGGCCTAAAAACAGACATTTCAATACCTATAGAGCCCGGCTTCGGCTTACCACACGGATCTTAAAGGAACAAGGCCGTCTAATACTGGCAGCCAATCTGGAGTTTCTCCGAAAAAGGAATACATTTTTAAAAGTTGGTTTATGCTCTGAGTAAAATAATGACACGCCGGCCGCATATCGATATCGGCATGTCGCACAGCCATGTGGCTCTTCCATAAACTGTGGAGGCCGATGACCATGATGAGGTCATACGGTACAGAATCGGTTTTTTCAACAGGAAGGTAGCGTATCCCATGTGCAGTTAACGGGAGTTCTTTTTTCAAAGTACGTTGCAGGACATCCCAATAGAACACAGCGTCCCAACAGTCCAAGAACACGTGTTCAATGGACTCGGGTTGCTTGCATAGTAGGCAATTGACCGTCCAGGGTACAAAGATATCCTTCTCCTCGAGCCACGTCTTGACCGGGAGTGTCCCGGCATGTAAATTAAAAAAAGAAAGTTTTCATGTTCGGAGGGATCAACATTTTCTTTACACGGCAAAGGACATCCTGCCCTGGGAGGGAGCTGTATAACGTTCGGTACAGTGGTGGTGAAAAAGACAATTCAACTAAATCTTTTGTTAGACGTTTTCGTGAGACGCTTGACAGATACTCTAAAGAGAAGCGCACGGCTAAAAATTTATAAGCTCCAACCACCTCTTTTAAGTAGGCACTTAGAGGCCCAGATTCACCGTCACAAGTCGAAACAACCAAATCAGGCAGGGCGCCGCACAAATGCACTTGAATCACAGTGCGTAAAAAGGGATCAATTTGATCGCGCAGAAAAAGGAAACGATTGACAGCCTGGCGAATAAAGAGATGACATAAGGATAGACCACCACAACGAACGCGCCGAAACAAGTTTGTTCGGCTAGTGCGCTCCCAGGTAGAGGCCCAAACAAATACCGCGAAAACTCGATGGATCTTTTGAATGCAAAAGCGAGAGCAGCTCAGTACCTGAAGAAGGTACCAGAGCTTGGCGACAAAAAATAAATTGCACACTGTAGCCCGAGCAAAAATTGACAAATGCCGGCCTCCCCAGTTCGCCGCCTTCTCACGTAACTTTGCTGTCTCTTCTGGCCAAAGAAGATTACCGTTTCGATAGTGTTCCAAGGGTACACCCAAGTAACGGGTCGGAATAGTCGACCATTCAATATTAGCAAACACTTTGGGCTGGGAGATCCATTCACCATGCCAAAAACCGGAACACTTCGCCCAATTTACGGCACACCCGGTTACAGAACAAAAGGTTTTAGTAATCTCTACAACTCTCTTGACACTCTCTACATCAGTGCAGAAGATCGCGATGTCATCAGCATAAGCGAGTATGCGAACTTCACATGTGTTTAACACAAATCCCCGCACATAACGATCATGAATAATATTGAGACAAAAGGGTTCGATATATAGTGCCAATAGTAATGGGGAGAGGGGACATCCTTGTCGGACAGACGACCTCACAGGTATTCGTTCGGTGACACGCTTATTCAAAATCAGACTTGTCGTACAAGCGCGGTAGGCCATTCGCACACCATTAAAAATAATTCACCCCACATCAATATGCTCCAAAAGTTTGAAAAGGACATCATGGGATACACGATCGAATGCTTTTTCTAAATCTACCTGCATCATCGCTACTTTACGTAACTCGGCGTCACAGCACTCAAGAATAGTGCGCGCTACATGAACGTTAGACATGATGGTGCGTCCTTTTATACCACACGTCTGGTGGGGCCCCACAATATTTACAATCACACGTTGCAACCTACTGGCCAGAACTTTCATCAAAATTTTATAATCTACATTAATGAGACTAATTGGGCGATAAGAAGTTACATTACGCAGTTTAACGGGGTCTTCACTCTTCGGAATGAAAACTGTGTGTGCATGCACAAATGAAGGGGGTAACATTTTCTGATCATAGGCTTCAAGAAAAACATGTAGTGAAATGGGGGAAAGTTCGTCCTTAAACTTCTTGTAAAAAAGCGCAGTCAGCCCATCTGGGCCCGGTGACTTATTGGGTTTCAGTTCGTCTATCGCTCGGGTTATCTCCGAAAGACTAATCGGCTCCTCTAAAAAGGACTTGTCCTCGCCACTGACGGTCGGCATTGATGATAAGAAAGCATCGCCTAATCGATTAATCTGGGAGGCGTGGTCACTAAACAATGCAGTATAATGCTCGACGAACGCCTTTTCGATAACGCTAACGTCTCTTGAAACAGCTCCGTGATATTCAATTTCTGAGACGTCTTTATTGCACGCGTATGTTTTTTTCCGCCGCGACCATCCTTTTAGTCGGCGCTTCTCCTACTAACAAGTTCTCCGCGCGCGCGCGAACTGCCGCCCCCCTAAAACGTTCTTGATCTAATACCTCAAGCTGGGCTTTCAGACTGTTTATATCGTCCATAAAAAACCCGGGCGTATTGCACTCCGCTTGCATTAGCTTTTCCAAGCTAAAACGCAACCTATCTTCCAGTTCCTTTTCTTTGTACTTATGCATACACGCCATCTCAATCGCGCCCATTTTTACTACTTGTTTAAAAATCTCCCACCTTTCACAGGCATTGCATCCCCTTTGTTCTGCGTCTTTCCACATTGTCTTAATCATACTTTCGAAAGAGTCACTCCGCAAGAGCTTGGCGTTAAGTTTCCACATTTCCCACGTGAAAGATGGCGAATTTTTATATTCGCCTAAAGTTAAGCTAACAAGACAGTGATCGCTAAAAGAGACATGCTCAACGGTGTAGTCCCGACACTGAGGAACAAGGTCTGTTGAAATATAAGCGCGGTCTAATCGCGCATGGCTATTACCGTGAAAATGCGTGTATGCCATGGCCCTCTCTCTCGGTGTACAGAGCGCGATATCCTCAAGATCAAAATCTTGAATAATGTTGTTTAAAGCGAAAAGGCTGGTGTCACTATTGCGGCCGCGATTTGATCGATCTTCCATTCTACATACACAATTAAAGTCGCCCAAAAAAAGTATGTACCGATCGCTCCGAAAGTGCTGGTAAATGTTTTCGAAAGACACGCGGCGCTCGTCTGTCCTATTTGGCGCGTAAATACATATAACTCGCCATTCTCGACCCAAAAGTGCACAATCACAGAGTATGAACCTCCCAGACTGGCATGTCATAACGGTTTGTACTTCAATACCCAACGATTTCTTAAGAAAAAGGCAACACCCTGCAGAAAAACCTATCGCATGATTTACACATACAAAATACCGGGATTGAAAAGATTGTACCATATTATTGGTCTGCTCCTCGCTTTCCACTTCAGTTTCTTGGATTGCCAAAATGTCCAAATCTTTTTCAGTGAGCAGCCGATAAAGCTGCCTTTGCCTCCGCCTCGCCGCCAGTCCTCGAACATTTAGCGTGGAAATACGCAGGGAGCGACCAAGAGTAACCATTGGAAAAAGAAAAAAAAGGTCTCAAAACTACCCTTGGCGCTCACCACTATCTGACGGGTGCCATGACCAGGCTGTCACTGCTCTCGGACGTCCTCCCGGGGGAGTGACGACGAGAATCCCCGACCGGCATTTCGTCCTTTCTTGTGTTGCAGCCCACTTCGCCTGTCCTGAGCAAGTTGTTGAGGCTCGTCGTTTTCCGGCACCGTGTCGCTGAGTCTACGCTTGATTGACGAGCTCTCAGAGTCCATGGCGTCGCCGCCGTCGCCGTCCAGAGCACTGGTTAGGGTGCTGGCGCCCGTTGTCGCACATGCCAAGCCCTTCTTAACCTGCCTCGTGTCTCCGGCGAGTCGCTCTTCCAGCTTCGGAAGGTCGGTCTTTTCCTGTTTCAGCGGGCCCCTCTGTTGCGCCACGCTGGTCCCGTTGTCCATTCCCTGGGCGTCTGCAGGTGGTGCCTGCTCCTTCGTTGACGATGCCGCAGCTTCGGCTTCTGCCTCATCCATGAGGTGGCTCGCCCCCGAATCTTCACCGGTCCGGTTAGCGACGGAGGCAGCTCGGGCGCAGGTCCGCACGCAGTCTCTTGCTTCGTGCTCGAAGGCCCGGCACTCTCCACATCGGGGCACCTTGC
This sequence comes from Ixodes persulcatus, assembly GCA_013358835.2. NCBI lineage: Eukaryota > Metazoa > Arthropoda > Arachnida > Ixodida > Ixodidae > Ixodes > Ixodes persulcatus. The sequence goes on from JABSTQ010009409.1 coordinate 227,644, forward strand.
AGTCGCGCCGAATGTGCCCTGTGCGGTGGCAACGAAGGCACAACTGCGCTCGCCCGGGAACAACGACCAGCACCGTGCCACCATTGAGGCGGAGTTGGTGGGGGAGAGATTCCGGGGTCAACGATTCTCGGAGCACAATCCTCACCGTCACTGTCGTGGAGTCAACATCCATCAGTCCCGCCACCTTCCATTTTTCTCGAGTGACCTCCTTCACTTCACCGAAGGACTCGAAGACCCGCCGGATGGCTTCCACGGATACGCCAAACGCCACCCAATGGATCTTCACCTTCAGTTCACGCCTCCTCACCGTCACTGTCGTGGAGTCAACATCCATCAGTCCCGCCACCTTCCATTTTTCTCGAGTGACCTCCTTCACTTCACCGAAGGACTCGAAGACCCGCCGGATGGCTTCCACGGATACGCCAAACGCCACCCAATGGATCTTCACCTTCAGTTCACGCCCTTCCGGGTCAACAATAAGGCAAAGACGGTCTTTCACCTGCAATGTCCCGGCAGACAAAGTTTCTCCTTGGCCTCGATGTTATGGAATTTGACCGAGCCCACACATGGCCCATTTGGAAAGCGCCCAGCCCTGCGATGTCCTTCCTGACTCCTGCCTGGTTGAGGGGTCCGACGAAGTCCTCGACCCGGTAAGGTCGTCCCCGGGTATCCGCATGCAGCACGAGGCTACATTTTGCGTCTTCGCCCGTTGGAAGCGCCGGCAACAACACAGCGTAGTCGCTGGGCACATCGCCGCGAACGGCGTCACCACGGCCGCGCTCGGCCGTTATCGTTATCGCTGAGGAGCGATCCATCGTGCGTCCTTTCGCTATCGCGTCAGGAGGCCGAATCGGCCACGAGCGCGCTGCCTACTTAGTCAGCTGCGCTCGCGGCAATATATATATATATATATATATATATATATATATATATATATATATATATAATATATATATATATATATCTATATATATATATATATATTCCCATTGAAAAGTTCAATGAGGAAATGGAGCCCATTTTTGCCAGTTTTCGGTTTCTGGCGCCATACAGCCCCATGTATTTGAAAACTCCATCGGCCGCCATTTTCCCATTGAACTTTTCAGAAAATCCCTTATAACTTTTGAATAACTTATCGGATCGAGCTGAAACTTTGGCATCCGGTTGTGACCTCTAGCGCTACCTTTGGGCGGAGAATGAGCGTTCGGCGATGCCTAGTTTATTTTTGCCGTAAAAAAAACCCTGTAAATTTTCTTTTGTGACACTCTGTAGTAATCTGTCAGGACCTACCAACAAAATGTGTAATATATTGTTTGTATGGCCGCTATTAGGACTCGAATCTCGTGCTGTGAGAGTTTTGAACGGGACTTCGCATAGACGCTCAGCTGAGCAGAATTTTGACCTATGTAAGGTTTTCTATTTAATGTTAGTACTTACCTCAGTATCTGAGCATAAAAGCCAGTGAAGCAACAATATTTATCCTAACAATATTTATTTACTTGGCACTGGCGTGATTTGCAAGGTGTGTGAGCTTCGCCCTCTGTATTGACGGAGAAGATACGTAACATCAAGACTCCTGGACAAACTTAAGTCAAAAGGAAAAAGTCTAAGTAACTCGGCATGAATCACTGAAAATATAAATGAAACCTAAACACATGACTAACACGTTTGAAGCCTTACACGCTACGAAATGCTTGTTGTTTTACGAAAGAGTCCGTAAGCTAAATACTAAATACTAAATCGCTAAGCTAATACTAAATCGTACATATGTATATGCACTTCATATCTGTTTGACATAAAAAAAATATGAAAATTACATGTCAAGTTCGGTATTTCAAACTCAAATCCGAAAGCAAAAGGCCCCAGAGGAATTCTCTAACGATCTGCATTCCCCCGTATTGGGAGGAAGTAAGCGCTGTGCCCGCACTTGTGGATACGGACTTCGAAGTAAATATTTTTTAAGTACAATACTCCAGATTTTATTAATCTTTATGGTTGGATATTGAGGTAACTGCTAACAATAAATAGAAAACCTTACATAGGCCAAAATTCTGCTCAGCAGAGCGCCTGTGCGAAGTCCCGTTCAAAACGCTCATAGCACGAGATTCGAGTCTTAATAGCGGCCATACAAACAATATATTACAATTTCTGTTGGTAGTTTCTGATAGACTGCTATATTAACTAACTGTGAATAAAAAATAAAAGAAATAAAAAGTGGGTTTTTTTTTAGAAAATCGACTCCAAACTTGCTAGTTTTTAGACATTTTAGTTTTTCAGGCACATGTAGCGCATTATATACTTATTGCAAAATATTGAAATTATACTCAAAAGAAATAGGTTAATTGGGGCTTTACGGTGATATAAAGATCATAAAAATATCTTGATTAGGTCACACAGCACAGCTTGCTGAACTTCGTCAAATATCGTCGGAGAGAGGTAGTTTGACAAAAACAAAAATCATTAAGAATGTTATGACCTAGACGCTTAATTAGCATTAAAACTCTTATGTCTAGAGTTTTCCCAAAAAGTTATATTGATGTAGCGTAAAAAGTAGGGAAAAGGGATGGAGTGAAATATGGCACCTCCAATAAGCTGGAAAAACGTCAGTTTCCACCTTGGCCGCTTCAACGGTCCATAACTTGAGAACAAAAAATCCGGCGAAATTGCCGTTTGCGTATTCTTTTATTATAGGAATTTCCCCAAAGCATATATTTTTTTCGTCAAAATTAAAAATTCGACCCTAAACTAGTGCCTGAGTTGAGATGAAATCACCCATGTATATATATATATATATGTCGGCGAACTTTTGCCCAGTGAGCTGGGTTATCCTCTACGTCTTCACGCTATGTCTGTATAGCCACAATAATCTTCTACAGAACCCAGGTCTCATTCCAGGGATCTATTTCCGTCTCTGCCTATCTCAATCTGGAGCTCTAATATGGACACTTGGCAACAAAAAAAAAAGTCGGATATATACTTTGTTTCAGATTAGGTCCAGGCGCAGCCGACGCTACGAAGTAATGAGACCAATCAAGGAGCATCAAAAGCGCAAGTCACTAAGCTTTTTCTGTTTGTGATTGGTTGAACGATGATAGAATACACAACGAAGACCATGATGGCATGCTTTCTGATCGGTCTCATCAGCTCGCAGCGTCGGCTTCCTCTGGGCCAAAAAAGGACCAGGAAATGAATTTTGGGCTGGGATAAATGATTTCATATTGGGATTTTACTAATCAAACATCGTTTAGTTAGCAAAAAAAAAAAAAGAGGGTAGGAAGTCAGAAGCCTGCTTTTCGGTACGAAAGTTTGAAAATATCGTGGACTGTTTGTTACCTCCTTTGCTTCGGAAGCTCTCCGCCTTTTCATCTTGATGCATCTGCGGTGTCCCAGCACGTCAGCCGAAGCCAGCTCACGCACTGGACACGAGAACTGCGTCACTCGAATGTATACCAATCGACCCGTCGACAAATATCTGGATTCGCGTTCGTGGCTAACGAGGCCGTGGCGGCACTTATCATCACTTGCGAATGACAAATTTCATGGTGTGCTTAAAAAGCACGCTGGAAGCATGAAGTCATTTCCTCCGGTGCGCAAGAACGTCACGACCACGTGGTCTCTCATTTCGCTTTTGAGTTAAGGATTAATGCTAAGGAGGAAGAAGTAAAAAAAAATAATTGCATGGTCCTTTTAGGCTGAAATGGAGTATAGGAGTTCGGCGACTGTGATTGGCCGGTGCCGCGCTTGACCTCGGCGTCGACCAATCACGACGACAGAATACCTCGCCGACTTTTTCGCCTAGTGTCTAGATTATAACTCCCAATGCGTTCTGCACGTGAAAGACCCGAGGTTAGCGCTAAGAAATAGAAGGATCCCAGCGAATGACAAAAACACATAATACTATCCGACTTCAAACAAATGCAATAGGCGCGAGAGCAACGAGCAAGTTAAACGTATTATTAAAAACCGAGCGTGTTGGCAAAATTCATATACCTTGATATCAGCGTTACTAAAACACTCAGTTAGGAAACTCACAGTTGAAACCCGGACTGCTCGCGTCCACCGAGACCTAACTAGATACGATAACCGCGCCACCGTTTAGCGACTAGTCGAAACATGAAAGTTCATTTATATTGCCGATGGCGCCACCGGTCCTTGCGCGACTTGAGCTGAACCTATACACGCAGACCTGCGGTTCCCGGAGTGGCCGCTGCTGGAGAAATGGTGGCGTTGCGATTGCCATTAGTTCGCTTCTCGAGTACGGATCGAAGCCACTTTTTCATAGCAGGCTCTATGACCGTTTCTCAACTGAGTTGTTCTAGTAACGTTGCTTGATATGAACCTTGATACGTATATGAACCTTGATAAGGTCCCTATACGTAGCGTAGTGCTAAAGTTTGACCTTCTTGCCAATATTTCGTTTCAGCTGAAGTCCAGACGTAGACGCTACGAGTTAATGGGACCAATCAAGCTGCATCAAAAGCGCAAGTCGCTAAGTTTCAGTTCATGATTGGTTTAGAGACGATATGACACGTATGGAGACATGACGAACATTAAGATGGTGCGCTTTTGACGCTCTCTCTTTCGTTTTATAAGCTCGTAGCGTCGGCTGCGTATGGACTTAATGTGAAACGAAGTATAGCAAGAACAAGAATTAAAAAAAAAACCGCCCCAAAACCTTTCCCGCCAAAAAAAAAAGATTAAATGCGAAACGTTCTGTTTTATTGTCCCTGCGTACATTGCGCTGCTTGTGTTTTTATCTAATCGTACTCTGATACTAATTATGCGCTGAGATCTTTCAACCTTTCGCCGGCATTCGTTGTCTCGTGCTCTGCAGGAAAGTGGGCACAAACGTTTTTTTTTCTTCTTCAGAGTGGTTCTATTTCCCCTCTATTAGCGTCGAGATGTTTCGGTGGCGCCCTCTCATGGTTTTCGTTCGTGACTTCACGATCAGAATTTGCCTTGCGGTGACGTCATGTGCTGTAATGTTGGCCACATATCATCCTTTACAAACTACGAGTGGAAAAGTAACTGTGAAATCATGGGAGCCCTCGCATTTTCAAAAGCACATCGCCACGGTTGACACTCTGACATAGATCTGATCTCCATCGACGAAAGAAAAAGAAATAATCAGAATAAAGACGCCATAGTGCGCGTTTGGCAAATCGCGAATCGGGACCACAGCGACGATTTCGCGCCGCGCACGTCGCTAATAGCCTCGAACTACGAGTGTCGCTTTTGTCTCAAAAGAAGACAATAGACCCATTTAAAAAGTCAGAGTCACCTTGTTGCAGTACCAATAGCCCCAATATTGCCGCTCTAATGGCGGTTATAGGAGATCATGTTCGGCTAAATCAAGCGCCCTCGATTTCGTGAGTCGAGGGTGGCGTAAAAGGACCAACACCTCTTCCCCTTTCTTCTATATGCTTTCGAAGATGTTCGCATTTTCTGGTGTGGAGAAGCTGTGTAGTGCCGCCATTAGAGCGTCGGGTTTGGCTCTGCACAGGGTGGGTAGACTGACTTTCGGGAAGGGTCTTGCGCGAAAAATCGTTTGTTTTTATTCTAACGTGAAACGTTGTTTGGCGACATGCTCAACATTTTCTGGAGCCTGACAAGCGTGGCCACGAAACTCGATGCTGATTGGCTGACGGGGGAGGTCACATGATCGGAGGGCTAGGCGAGCAGGAGTGAGGTAGGCGAAGACGAGCTCTACTACCTGTGCGCACTGAGGGAGAGGTACTCGAGAGTATGGAAGGCTCTGGATCATCTCCGGGTTTATCAGCCCTGCATACGTGACACTCAGAGTATCGCTAAACGTTTCTGATGTCAGAACGTTGCACTCATGCAACACAATTGCCCAGCAATTTGCCATAATTTTTTAATGTTTATTTTTTGTCTAAGAAAGACGGAGAGGGGGTCATTAAAAAAATATAACGTAACGGACACATATAACATCACTGACAGAACGTACACTTTTTTCCGCTAAATTTAGCGGGCAACATTTTCCTAGGAATTTTCAGTGGTCAGTGATTTTGTTGGAGTCTTATTTAGTTCCCAAAACATCCAACGGAGACGAATTTTCCTCGACACAAAAGTTTAGCGGGAGCCGAAGCGTTATTGCGCTTTCAAATGACTGCACTAATTTTTGCGCAACGTTTTCCTAACCGGATGGTAAAGCATAATTAAAAAATAAAATTGCGTTTTTCTTCTTTTATTAAATTTGCCGTTAGAGTAATATTAACGTTATAAGTGCGCTTGTTAGGCTACACATGCAGAACCTTAACGCAGGTTAAAAATAACAAACTAGCCAGCAGTATATACTTCATGCACTCCTCCGACAAAGGTTCTCCGAGGAGCGATTTTGAAAGTTTGCTCTCTTCGTCGGAACAAAAGAAAGCTAGGGGAAAAAAAAAACACTTTCCAATTTCAAACTGGTTTTTGCTTTAAGTTTTTGTTTTTCTCTCGTCGACTTTGAAAAAGCCCAGAGAGTAGCAACCATAAAAGTAATTGGGCATCCTTCGTAAATTCATGTCTCAAAAAAAAAGAACAAAAAGATATGACGACATTTTTAGTTTGATGTACGTGGTGGTCGTAACGCGCAATCTTTTCTTTTCCGCTTTTTGTTTTTCCTTCCCTGGTGTTTGCCTCGACGACGCGGCTAATAAACGTCATGAGCCATCTCCCATAAAAGAGCTTACGTTTTAAAGCCTCAGAACCGATCTGAAGCTCAGGAGACGCCGTATGAAGAAAAATAAAAAAAGAAAGAAAAATGAGGGGATGAAATTATATCTACGAAGAAACGGGCGATAAACGACGGAAAAAGCAACAGAACGTAACGACGCGTCGGCGCGCAAACAAAATGACCCCGAAATCATCATTTATTGTTGCACCGCCCTCCTCCCCCGCCCACGCACAATTTCACGGAAGAAGAAAAGCAAGCGCGTTGCTCCGAATCCGAAAGGCGGAGGCGAAACAAAAGGCGATAAAAAATAAACCCCCTTTTTTGTTGTTTTTGTTCCCCCGAGGCACCGCGAAGAGCGAGCTATAAATGACCGAGAGATCCGAAAGCGTTGTGGCAAAAGCGATCAAATAAAGTGAAAGAAAAAAAAAAGAGTATTTTGGTTTTGTACTAGTCGCCTAGGGCACAGATACTATGTTTCACGACTTTTGTGAGGGTGGTGCTGCGTAACCGAATGCAGTTTTGCGAAGACGAACGTAGCTTACAGGGGTTAATCGCTTTACGCCTTTCGAGTTGTCCACGACCCGTAGAAGTACTCCTCGAACGGTGAGAACACTTCGTTGAAACGGTACTCGCTGGAGTAGTGGGGGGCATTCGCCCAGTCAACTTCGTGTCCACTGCACCATGCTGGTGCGGCGGACAAAAACGTGCACTCGCGCTCGTCATTTCCTTTTTTTTTTTAATGTCACGGAAAGTTGTCCTCGAGTACTTCACCCGCACTGGTGCCGTGCAAGAGTAGTTTGGCAGCACGCTCGCACTTGTAGGTTCGGCTTCGCTCACACTTGGTGAAGCAGGAAACGTTGCGTGTGTGTTCAGTAACCGCAGTTTTCTCGTGAACATAGGTGCCATATAGGCTTGCTTATCAACAATGAAATGGTGTACAGTATATATAGTCTCCTTCCATCTACCGAAATATGGGTAATGTCACAAAGGCAAGTTTGACGATATTTATTTGTTGAGCACGCGATCGTTACAAGCTTCCAGCACAAGTTTAATACCCCTGTCAGACGGCGTTCTAAAGCTCCTTTTCACTAAGCTCCTTTAAAAAAATCGGCCAATCAGCTCGCGATGTGGAGTGCGCACGTGCTCTGTGGCGCGCGCACGTGCTCTACGGCGTGCGCTGGTTCGCCGATTTTATAAAGGAGCTTAGTGAAAAGGACCTTTAAAACGCCGTCTGACAGGGGTATTACACAGATCGTTAAACTGGTGGTATGTAGTCAGGATCACAACCGTTAAGGCACATCTTCTTGGTGTAGTCAGTGGCAGGGCACCGCAGGAGGGCGCCACGGAAACATCTACCCGCCGTTGCTGCTGAGCTCGTAGTGACGTCGGGTTTCCAGATCGCTACGGAAACGTTCATTTCACGCCATCGAAAATGTTGTCCCGGGCAGAGGATAAGTCTAAGCTGGTTCTGATAATGCGGTGTCTGAGCAACGCCCTTAAGTATGGCGTTGAGTAAATATCGTCTATACAATAACGTGTGAAGTGCTCCTAAATTCGACCCCCATCCCCGCCCACTTGGATTTGTATGAGCGTCGTACTTTTATGTGGTCGTGTACTCGGCACTGCGTGATGAACGCTATAATAATGCCCGAGTTACTGGCATTATTTATAAAATTCAAAATCCAATTCCTGCCTGGCTTAGACTAACGTTATATTACTCCCTATTTTATTCTAGGATCAGTTACGGCATCATGGTGTGGGGTACAACAAGAGCTACAAACTACAATAAACTAATCATTTTACAAAAAAAGATACTGCGGATATGTGAAAATTATAGAGACGACGTAAGGATTTTAAGAACGCAGCCATTTTTTATCAGGGATAATATTCTCAAGGCAAATCAAATTTATTATTTCAAACTCTTGCAATTGATACATAAAATAAAATAGACTCCCCTCGACGCCCATTACCAGTTCTAATCCATACTTATTACGGAACCCAATTCGAAAAACACCATACGTAAGAACAAACTATGGTCGACAAGCATTACACTTTCAGATCACTAAAATGCTTAATAGAACAGATATCAACATAAACTTTGACCAGCCGTTTGGTTCTTTCAAACATTTTTGCATAAAGATTCTGGTGGCAAGTGACGTCGCAATTTCTTTGGTATAAAACTTTTTTTTTTCTGGATGTAACGTTGTGTATTTTTTTTTCTACAGTATTCAAAAATTAAAATTTGCATTGCAGTATCTGTCTGACCTTTCGAAAATTTTGTTGTTTGCCCATCAACAGAGTGGGCAGATCTTTTTATTTTCAAACAATTGTTTGACTTGTTTTGTATACGCTTCATTTCGTGTTTATTCCTGACACCAGGCACGTATCCAGGGGGGCGGCCCATGGGGCCCCGGCCCCCCCCCCCCCCCCCCCCCCCGAAATCTTCCATTTTGCTGGGGCCTCCTCTCCCTCCTCCCCCTCATACAACATTTTGTCATGGGCGCCCCCCCCCCCCCCCCCCCCCCCCGAAACAAAATTCTGGCTACGTGCCTGCCTGACACCATCATTTATGTTCTCGGTTCCTAGCGTGTTTTATTTCGTTACAGCGTTTTTTTTTTGTGCATGATTGTAGCTTTTGCTGCTCCTATGTTGAACTGTACGATTTGGGGGGGGGGGGGGCAGAGGTTATGTCAGGCATTGTGCCTTTATCTCTGTCCCCTCTGCGGAAACAAATCCGCAAAACAAATAAAGAAGAAAAAACATAGGCTAGGGGTTACCAGGCTGGCCCGGCCTAAGAGCCGCAAACAAAACCACAAAACGTCAAGGAGCCCCGAGCGGGGGGGGGGGGGGGGGGGGCGAACTTTTGTCCAGTGCAATAAACGAAACTCGAACTAATTTCAATCTATTCGAGTCAAAAGCAGTCCAACTGTACGTAAGGTAGCAGTAGCACAAGACTACCAAACCGCAACCTGTCTTTCAATTTAAAAAGCGTTCCATTTTTTTTGTGTGTGTGTGTGTGGGGGGGGGGGGGGGGGGTAGGGTAGGGAGCCGCGAGCGGCACTGTAACACGCGAAGAGCCGCATGCGGCTCGCAAGCCGCAGCTTGGCCACCCCCGCCGTAGGCTATCAATTGCTATGCACTGACCGAATTGTCCATCCATGGCGGAGTTACCAGATGCCATTTTAAACAGTTCACTAAACCTCCGTAGGACCAAATTTGGAATGTGGCACCATCGTGTAAGATGTGTCCACCAAAATGGAGGGTCGACATTTATTAACAAGCAAGAGAAAGGCTTGGAGGCTCATCATTTAGCCGTTTGAGAATGTTGAGAGGAGATGCTCTCTATCAGTGTCTTTGACTATTTTCAGCATGCGTCAAGGACGAGGCGTTGTTTGACGGTGCAAGGCAGTTTTGAAATACCAATAGTTATAAGCTTAAAAACAAAAGCCCGAGCGTTCCTCGTGATATTGGCACCAAATCGGTTCAAAATCAAATGAAATCAAATTAAATATTGTTTTTTTTTTCGGGCAAACCCAGGATGGAATCATAAGGATGGGGAAAGGCGACTAGAGTCGCCTGACTAGGCCCCACCTCCCGTTACAGTTCAGCAGCACAGCAGCAGAGATGAAAAAAAAACCAAAAAAAAACATTGTTCTTTATGTCATTAGAAATTTATTTTATAAATATTTTTCTATTTCTGTTGTTCATGTTGTCATTTTTGGACTCTGAACAGGCCTTAGAAATTGAGGCGAGCAGAGAGGCAAGAGGATTGGGACGAACTAAAAATTATTAATACGAAGTGAGAAAGAAAGAAGTATAGACTGAGTGTCAAAAAGAGAAAAAGAGGCGGGGGGGAGGGCGAAGGAATCTGTGAGAAAGGGAGAGTTAGAAAAAGTGGTGTATAAATTGAGATAGACTGGAAGTGAGGTGCGCGGAAGTGGACAGCGTTGCTTTTAACGGCTCAGCCGAAATATATCGCCGCGATTCAATGAAAGGCACGTAACCGCGAAACGGGCACATTTCGCCTGAGTCCCGTCGGAGTGGCGATGGCGTGCCGTCAACACACATCACCCGCATCTTTTTTGTGTCATTTTTCTTTTTTGCGACAAAAACGAAACAAAAACAAAACAATATACATTTCCAATTGAGCGGGCATTATGGATGAAAAACAAACAAATGAACTAAACAACTGCAACACCTCATCTCCGTATAAACATCAAGCGAGCGAACATCCGAGCGAGGTATATATATGATCGCACAGTCTTTTCGCTATCAGGATTACTTTATTATTGACGTATATCGGTTGATCCTCGCGTGAAATATTTCAATGCGAACGTGAACACTTTCGGAGGACGTTATCAACGAGGTTGCTTATGAATTATTTATAACGTAAATTCCTAACTGCGCTCTTTTGTTTTTCTCTTTGGACGGGAGAGGGGAATCTGCGCTTCTGCGCTTCCGGAATAAACGAGAGTGATGCGTTGATAATGTTGTTCAGATCTATCTGTCGTAACTTTAATTAAAATCATAACTAGGAAGCCATCTTTTCTTTATTGTTTACGCCAATAACTTCCAACCTGCGGTGCAGACGCCCGAGTTTACTCCGCTACCGCTTTCTTGCGTTGACGTCTGCGTACTCGTTTCTGCTATGTTTTGCTTCTTCCGCTTTTTGAATCGGAGAGTTTCCGCCCCGAAGTCCGATCGAGCAGCCACTAATTCGCTAATCCGAGCGCGCAGTCCCCAAGAACTCGGCGCCGTCGTCCGCGGGGTATCCGCGACAGCTCGCCGGAAGGCTGCGCGCTTTCCGACAACGCTTTGGAATGCGTGCCTCTGCCAAATCACCGTGAGGCAGTACGGCGAGCAAAGTCTCTCGAGTCCCTCCCCGAAACGCCATTGAATCTGGGCCCGCTATTCAAGACGGGCGCGAGCTGTTTTATAATCGGATTAAAGTCGCCCTCTCTGCTTTCCGCCGAGGATATTGTCCCGGCTGCGCCTGGCGCCTGGGCTTCGCTACGCGGCTCTGAAAATCGGACTGAACATTACCGTGCCGCACGCTGCGTTCGTGCGTGTGCGTGTGTGTGTGCGTTCGCGTGCGCGTGTGCGTGTGAGTGTGTGTGTGCGCGCGTGTATGTGCGTTTGCGGATGCGTGTGTACGTACGTGCGTTTGCATGTGTGTGTGTGCGTACGTCTGTGCGTGTGCATGTCTGTGCACGTCTGTGTTTGTATGCGTGCTGTATGAATTGAGTGTGCGGTCGTTCGGGTGACTTTATATGCGCGTGCACTGTTCGGCGCAGAGCGCACGTGGATGTGTTTATGGAGGTTTGTGTGTCTGTCTCGTCTATCGAACGCTTGCCCGCGCGAGCTAGTGTATGGTCTTTGCAACCATCTGTGCATTCGAGCGTTTTTGCACGCATTTATCTGCGAGGGATACATTTAGTGGATGAATGCACGATTTTGGTTTGAATAAACTTAGAACAAAATTAAGCTAGATGAGAATGAAGACCTGCAAATGAAGTGTGCATATATTAACCCTCATTGACGTCCTATATTTTGAATTGATTTTAGCATGCAAATGTCGATTATTTCTTACTTTTGCCTTTATGGAATTAATTCGCCGATATAAAAAAAGTGAAAGCCGTTTACAACTCCCTGTAATGCCAAATTAGAGCGCAGCTCTTGAGGAGGAGGAGGGAAGGGTACTGGGGGGTGGGTCAAGTGACCTCGGGAAAGGGGGGGGGGGGGTCACGTGACCTCGGGGGGGGGGGGGGTCATGTGGCCTGGGGGGTCACGTGACGATGACTATGCCGATGACGTCATCAGTGACGTCACTGATGACGTCATCAGTGATGATGACGATGCGGATGCCGATGACTTCATCAGTGACGTCACTGATGACGATGCCGATGACGTCATCAGTGACGTCACGCGTCCCATAATGCACCGCGTGGTTACGCCGACGGCGACGGCGACGCCGACGTCGCTCAAGCCGGAAACGGGCGCCTAAGAGCTGCGCTCTGAAAAAAATCGAGCAGACTAAGAACTTATGTGTTATGAATGCTAAAGCATTGTCGGCGGCGAGAGCAGCAGAAGTGGTCGCAGCGCCGGCAGGGAGTGCGGTGGTGCGTCACGCAGACAACCCTGCCTCGCTGGTGACTGCTGCGCCGTTGGGTGATGCAGCGGCGGGAATGTGAAGCTCGGCGCGGCGTCGGGAGTGCGTGACGATGCATCTGCGTTGCTGTGCTTTTCTTTGTGTTTTATTATTTCTTATTCGCGCCCGATTTGACCTTGAGCGAACCTGTCGGCTTCCGTGACAAAGCATGTGCGTTGCTCTGCTTTTCTATGTGTTCTATTTCTGAACGCGCGTGCTTGGTGACTTGCATTTAGGTGCCGTTTCGCTCAGCCAATGGGCATTTAGGTGCCGTTACACTCAGCAAATGGGACCAGTTGCCGTTTTTCGTGGTAACAGACACCGCCGGCTGCGCTCCATGGGACAGTTAATGCTTGGTTATTACGTTTTCAGTGGTACAAAAATGAAAGCTGTCGCAAAATGCGCTGAGAATCCCAATAAAAAAAAATAAACTGATCTTAACGACATCAGCATTTCTACATAGGAGTACTGATCCTAATTTGGCGTTCGTGGGTGTGAACAGGTTGTTTCTACGAGTGCTTAAAACACTCGTAAAGAGTTATTTACGCACTTTCTGAAAAAAAAACAAATAAACAGTGCCTTTTTTCACAAAAAACAACAACAACAACAAAACACCGACTTATATACTAGTAAATATGCAATCGTGCTCTTACATTGATATCAAGCGTGAGACGGGTAATACACAAAAGCAATCACATTTTTTTTTCTGCCAGTTGGCAGACAAAAAAAGACTATATACTTGTTTTACCTTAAAGGGGCCCACCAACAATTTTTTGACTGGTTTGAAGTTCGCGCTGAAACGGAGCTCCATGAAAGCAGGAACACCGAGGAAAAAAAAATATTACAGAAATTCGCAATATTTTGTGAGTTATTAGCAAATTAAATATTGCAGAAAACAACTTTAAATAAGCAAAACATCGCGCTTCATGACGTAAAATGAAACAGTTTAGCGATTGGAGCAAAGTGGTTGGCCAATTGGACGCGAGTTTGGTTGATAGCCCGTCGGCCCGGTCGGCCATTAGGCCTCGCTGCAACCATCGTAGCTTTGGAATCGGGTTGCCATCATCGATGAATTTACCGGGCTTATCGGATTTTGAGCGCCGAATTCTTAAAAAGGAGTGCGGAGCTGGGCGTCGCGCCGTACGAGGACACACCACGCAAGCGCCGCGACGCGTCTCTGCCTCAGTCCGCTTCGACAGCCGCGGAAGCCTCGTCTCCCGCAACTCCGCCGCCGGAGCCACCACGGCGAGTAGGAGGTACTTCGCCGCTGGGATGCGCGCATGAGAGACGAGGCGTTGTTTTCGCCGTTTTTTAACTTTAATTTGCAACTTTATTAGCTCTATAAAAACGACTTTTTAGAGAAATAATGACGGTTAACGTGTGATATACTTTATTCCGCTTCAAAATTTCTGGGACGGCTCTCGCCAATCACGAAACCCAGTGAATGTGACTTATAGTGAAAGGGAGCGCCGTTATGCGCGCGCATTCGGCACCTCGCGGCGCCACCGTCGGAGGAGGTGTTTCCGAGTTGTCAAATTAAAATATGATGCGCTAATATTTTTAAACTCTTTCGTTGTCCACTGGGTTTCCTTGACCACTAGCGTGGAGAAACCGCAAAAAAAGTAGACGCTCAAATACTGTTGGAGGGCCCCTTTAAAAGAAAGCTGAAGCGGTTTTGTATTTGAGTGAAAACACTTAAATCGTTTTTATTTGGCCTCCGGGATCATGAATATTGATATTCTTTTTTTAATTTGGTGTACGGAGGCTGAAGAAAATCATTTTCAAAGTACCACTGAAGCCCCCATTTCCCGGAGCGTTACGTCATAAAGGAAGATTTCAGAATCTCCGCTCTCGCGCATCTTCAGCGTCTATCATAGGTATGCACGCGCACTTTTGCTATTTTCAAAAAAAGGTCCGAAAGAGACCTCACGTCTGGTGTCAGTGCGGGCGAATATACCAGGAAAGCTTGCAATTGCACGCGCTGCCCATACGAGCGACACGCGCTTGTCGTCCGAAAAATCCTTTTGTGTCCTAACAACTGTTCGGAGGTTTTTCGTATTTTCTCGCGTTTATTTACATCTTCGGGGAAAACAAACGTGATATTCAAATTAGCGAGATACAAATACTCTAGAATTCACCTTTAAAGGGGTACTCCGGCGATTTCTTCATGGTCCCGGATTTGCTTGAAATTTTGCTCAACTCGCCCAACAACATCGCTAAAATAGTATCCCAGATATTAGGTCAAAATACTTTTTTCCACAAAGTTATTGAATTTCCAATTTTGGTCCTCATCGTGTTTTTCAAAGTGAAAGTCTCTACTGGCAACAACGAAAAAGTGACGTCAGTGGAAGGCAGGGGTTCACTCTTTGGACTGTAGAATTTGTTCCCGAGTGATTACAAGCAGTTTCATGGTGTCAAATGAATGCTTTGGAAGCTCGCCCCAGGACCCGCGCTCCAGAACGGAACAAATGATTGGCATATTCTATTTTTTAGACTGCTCGCCCGACTGGCAAGCCTGCCCGCCACTGACGTCACGGCACTGAAAAGTGCGGGTATATTTGAATGTTGGTTTTTGCATCATTTTCATTAGCCGATTTCACAATAACTATTAGGAATTTCGCGATACTAAATAACACACCGGAAAGGGTAAAGGCCGGGGAGTCAGAAAATATAGTTAGTTGAGGTAGCTAAAAAAATCGCCGGAGTACCCCTTTAACGCGTTTTTCTTGTCAAGAACCCCTTTAGCTCCTGATTAAAGGGATTGTCCGGCCAAATTTGGACTCCATTGTCAATGGCTGTAGGAGCATCTTCCACGACAGATATGAATTTTGTGTGCTTCCGTGGATAAACGGCGTTCTCCTCTTCCGCCATTAGAGCATCGGGTGCTCTGGCGGAACATAGCGCAAAGATGGCGCCGAACTGAAGCGCTCTTCGAATTTTGTCCTCCGCGTGAGCGCTACCACGTTGTTCACACTCGTTGCTGCGCTAGAAACGTTTTTTTTGTAAATGAAAGGGGATTCTCGTAGTGCGGCTGTCACGCTCCACACTTCTCCGCGAGATTTACAATGGCGAGAAAAATGGAACGCTGCTGTGCGTCGGGAGCAATGTGTTCCCACGGAGGAATAAGGCATAGGATCTGACAATTGCAAGCCTGCTGGGACCTCACGCCAGGCATGGGAGCGCAGCCATTGATACTTGCGAAATTCGCCGTGGAGTTTCGTATAATTACCCTTCATTGATGACACTAAATTGGGGTGTAGTTTAATCGAATAAAAATGGCCTATATTAATCATTAGTTTCCCGCCAGGTAACCATCACAAGATCTTGAGAACTTCCGGTTTTCACCCGGCAATCCGTTTAAGTTCAGACGCAGCCTACGCTACGAGCTCATGGCACTAATCAGGCAGCATCAAGAGCGCACAATCATGGTGTTCGTCATGTCTCTGCACATGTTTTATTATCGCTGAATCAATCATAAAAAGAAAAAAAGGCCCATTGACTTCTGCTTTTTGACGCTGCTTAATTGAATTTATTAGTTCGGAGCGTCGCCTGCGTCTGGACGTAATTAAGCTGAAACGAAGTATAAGAGTGTTACGAAAAAGTGTTGATCGGAAAGTGTTCGCGGGGATAGCTTCCGCCAGTAAAACACGAAGTACCTATATTACGTTCACACTGTGTCACAACGTCTGCGTGGACATCATTAGCCTCCGCCCTTAGTATGCGAGCTTACGCAAAATCACGCCTGTACAAACGTATAAAGAGACTCGCGCTCGCTCGCACAGGTAGACAAGTACGCGCGCACGCATTACTCACATCAGCCATAGGCACTCACGTGGACGCATATGGACACCTGTGAGCACACACGCACGCACGACGTTATGTTATTCAAACAATGCTATGAATAATAAAAAAAAACAGACTGACAACGTTATAAAGAAAAAGCGCCAGCATTACGAAGTCCGGTTTTATAACGGGGAAATTAAGCTTTCAAGAAAATGCAGAGCTCAATAACAAAAAAGGTAGCTTCCGTAAAGCAACTAATTAAATTGTATATACTGGGTGTTTCAGCGAAGACTTTCAAAAATTGCTAAAATAAGGTGGTTGAGAAAAAAAAAAAAGAAACTGGTTCAGAGAACAACTTTCCAGTCACGGCGTACGTCAGGGATTGCAAAAACAAAATCCTAATTAGCTAAATAATTCACGAAAATTTTCCTAATTAACTATTTAATGAGTGAAAATAGCATATTTCTCCAGTCAGAAACTTCCCGGGTATCATCGGAAACAACTAAATAAAATATGCATATATATATATAAGGAAAATACAGCAATTTACGGTGTTAAAAAAAATACTTGTTTAATTTGGACGCGTTTTTAGGTTTCTGTTTTCTATCGAAGCGCATCTTTGCGCCAGCGGTCCTACCTACACCTGATCGAGGCGCGAGGCTACCTTCTCGCCTCCCTTGTAGGATGAAAGGAAGTATGTCGTACGCGCGTTGCTCGCTTTGGCCACCGGATTGCAGGACCGCTGGCAGATAGTTGCGCTCCGATAGAAAACTGAAACCTAGCAAAGCGTCTAAATTAGGCTTCTTTTTTTTTCAAAACGCCGTAAAATGTTGCACCTGCCTTATATCCCTTTAATATGTGTTGTTTTAGTGGTCTCTGACGAAGCTAAAAAAGATCCTAATTGGAACCACATGTTTATCTTCACCCAATAAAAAGTCGATTGTTAAGTTCAGTTCATTATTTATCTGACTAGTATGTTTTTGCCATCCTTGACGTCCGCCATGGCTGCCAGTTTGTACCGGAAATAATTTCGTTTTCTCAACTAAAATATTGGCAGGAATGTTTGAAAGTTTTCGCCTCAACACCCGGTATACATAGTTTATCTCATAGAAGTTAGATGTTCAGAAGGAATGTAGGGCCAGCCCAAATTAAAGCTTTCGGTTTCTCGTAACATCACCATATGGTATCAATAAGCAGACCGAAAAAGAAATGAAAAAAGGGAGGAGGGGACCAAAAGTGTCTTTTTGTTCTCGGATATGAATATAAAAAAAATCCAACAACATAACAACTCGCTATTTCATACATCTTTAACAATAGGAAGCAATAGAGCATGTTGGGTACCTAATCCAAACCTAGCAAAACGCGCTTTCTCGCGATGTTCGTATTTCACCCGAAAGCGGACGATCTTGAGTAGTCCACTCGCGTACACACAATCCACGATAAATTATAGTGCATCCATAAATGTTAATGATAATTTTATGCATATAACCTACACAGTGTGTCAGAGCTTACTAAAAAATGAAATAATATCTATATATATACTCAACAATAAGAAGAAACGCCGCTTTCGGACAGCCAAAAATAATAACACCACTGAATCTTGGGACAGGTATAACGAATGCACAAATGAGTACAAACGCATGCTTGCGGAACAGAACCGTATTTTCGACCAGGAAACCCTCCCATCCCTGCTACTCAATAACCCTCGCCAATTCTGGCAAGTTGTTAACCATACCCCACCCTCGCCACTTGACCTGGAAGATGAATTTAAAAAAAAAAAAAATAGAGGCGAGTCAGTGTGCCTCAGTTTTAAATGACATGTTCTCTGCTCAGTTCACTATCCCAAGTCATTTAGCATTGTTACCAACCATTGCTAACAACCTCCCTTGTATGGATTCAATATATGTTGATTTTGACGGTATTGCTAAAATGATAAAATCTATGAAAGTGTCTTCATCCTGTGGCGTCGACAACATTAACTCTAAAATACTGCAGCGCACAGTGTGTTCGTTGAGTCTTTTTTTAACCAAAATTGTTCAGCAGTCCTTGAATACAGCGACAGTTCCTGACGATTGGAGGATCGGAAAGGTCATTCCGGTCCACAAGAGCGGTAATAAATCATCTCCCTTAAACTATAGGCATATCTCTCTTACTTCTGTAACTTCAAAAATACTGGAGCACATATTCCATAAAAATCTATCCATTCACCTCGATTCCATTTCCTTTTTAACAAGGCACAGCACGGCTTCCAGTAGAAACTTTTCTTGTGAAACACAGCTTCTTTGCTTAACCCATGACCTTTTTTCTAACCTCGACTCCGGTTTTCCAATCGATGCTGTCTTTCTTGACTTTGCTAAAGCTTTTGACAAAGTACCGCATAACCAGCTGATACTAAAACTTTCATCGTTAAACCTTGACACTAACGTACTTTAATGGATTAAATCTTTCCTCTCGCAACGAAACCAGTTTGTTTATGCTAACGACTCATAATCTGCCTTGGCCCCTGTTACATCCGGTGTGCCCCAAGGAACAGTCCTTGGTCCACTACTCTTCCTTATTTACATAAGCGACCTTCCGCTTCAGGTGTCTTCATTAATGTGTTTATTTGCAGATGACTGTGTCGTTTATCGTAAAATTGCATCTCCCTCTGATTCGGCAGCGCTACAAAGTGACCTTGACTCTATTAATGAATGGTGTAGTAACTCGCAAATGTCCCTCAACGTTAACAAATATAAACACATGCGCTTCTCTCGTTCCACCTTCCAAACTTCCTCTCCTCTTACTCTTAATGCTGTTCCTCTACAACAAACTGACACATACAAGTATATCGGTGTTCTTCTAACTGAAAACCTCTCTTGGGACAGTCATATTAATTCAGTGGTTTCTGCTGCTAACCGAAGCCTAGGTTACCTCCGTCGCAACTTCAGATCTGTCCCAAGTAACCTAAAGCGACTCTTTTACATTTCCTTAGTACGATCGAAATTAGAGTATGCATCCTCCATTTGGCACCCTCATCTTTCTTCACTAACAGACAGTATTGAAGCTGTCCAAAACCGTGCTGCCCGGTTCATTTAATCTAACTACTCAGGTTTTTCTAGTGTCACTCGAATAAAATCGGACCTTTCTCTTCCTTTCTTGCTACCCGACGGAAAATGTTTCGTCTGTGCCTATTGAATAAAGTATATTATTCGCCCCTAGTACATCAGACTCTTCTCACTCCGCCAACCTATTCGTCTTCTAGACTAGATCATCCTAAAAAAATAGCCCGCCCGCGATGTTTTTCTACAGCACATCAAAACGCCCTTCTCCCCGACGCAATTGTGGACTGGAATGGCCTTCCCTGTGACATCACAGCCATCGAGGACTCCGTCGCATTTCGCAAAGTGATTCAGCAGTATTGTAATCCCCACTCCCCTCTCTAACGCCTCACGGCCTTGAGGGTATTGTAAATAAATAAATAAATAAATATATATATATATATATATATATATATATATATATATATATATATATATATATATATATATATATATATATATATAAACACCCTGTATATATATATATATATATACAGGGTGTTTTTTTTTTAAGCTTAACAGAATTTTTAAAAACAAACCATGAAAGCTAGGTTAATGCGGTCTGTGCAGGTGAGTTATGCGGCCAGGGGGACATATTATAGGAGGCTAATCGTAACGATCAGTCGGCTAATTAGTTAAAAATCGTTAATTAACTTTTTAAATAATGAAAATAGACATATAGTTCCAATTAGAAACTTGCTCAGCGTCATCGAAAACCACTAAATCAGTAATTTTCAGAGAGACTTTGAGCGCGTGAGAAGCGTAGTAGTGCACTAAAGTTAACACTCGTGGAGCACGTACAAAGCTAGCGGTTGCGATAAGCCGCCCGCGCAATTTTTCCGTCGCTTATCTAGCCCCAGCCTTGTACCTGCTCCACGAGCGGTAACTTTCGTGCACTACTACGCTTCTCACACGTTCAAAGTCTTTCTGAAAATTACTGATTTAGTGGTTTTCGATGACGCTGAGCAAGTTTCTAATTGGAACTATATCATGATGTAGAAAACCCGAGACTGTGGTAAAAGCAGGGAAACTTGGTCGAAGAAGAAAGACAGGGGAAACGAACGTCTCAAACTCAGCTACTGCGTTTATTTCCTCAATTTCTTATATACCCACAACCCATCCGCCACCACCGACGTCACAATGTCAACCTTTGTTATCTATACAATCCTACCCACACTGGTCTTCACCTCAACCGTAAACGGTGACCTCAATCCCAAAAGGAAAGCTTACGACCTTGAACAAAAAAGCAAACACAACAAAACAAACACACAGACCTCCTCCCTTTCCAACCGGAGTCTGGAAAGGCAGTGCTTTATCTAAACGAGAACTGATAAGACCCAACTGAACCCCTGCCCGCAAAATGACTCATTGCACGTTTACTTACAACTATTTAAAAAAAAAAAAAAAAACAACTTTACATTGTAAGAAACTTTTTGGAACTACTTCCGAGTTGCATCGAAGCATGGCTGATACAATTGCCGATGGATTTGATACGAACTGTCTCTTTTATGAGCCTCTTAGTGTTGTTGCGCTCTCTGTGAATAATGTCAGTTTGCGACCAATGTGCCGTACAATCGTTACACTCACTAATGTGTTTAGCAATTTCTGAATTGGGTGCGTTTATTTTTACATTTCGTTTGTGCTCTACCAATCTATCATTTACACACCTTGCCGTTTGTCCTACATACTTGAAACCGCATTCCAGTGGTATTTCATAGACCACCCCTTAATTGCAATCAACCGACTTATCACGGTGCGCTTTCTGACACACTTTCTGAGTCGTCTGAAACGGCGTCAAGCGGTTCAGCTTAAAGTCGGACTTGAATGCTACATCTACTCCAAATTTTTTTGCGCATGCTTTAAGGTTATGAGAAATTCCGTGAAAATACGGAATAACCGCATAATGCCTTTTTGTTTCCTTTTCTGGTCGTTGTTTAGCCTTTTGCTGTAATTCCAATTGTCTTTTTATGAACACACTGTCATAGCCTGCATCTTCTAACCTTGACCACTGCCTTTCTACCGCATAACCCATAAAATGGGCACACGACTTATCCAGTGCGTTGCTGATTAGAGATCTGACTACACCAGATTTTACTGATTTAGCATGACAACTTTTCCTACTCAAAACTGGTTTTGCGGCCATCTTTCCGTACTCCCAACATAAACCCCCCTCTACGTGAATGCGCAAGTCCAGAAATTGTAAAATACCATTTTCCGCCTTTTCTAAGGTGAACTTAAGTTCCGGCGCCGCTCCTCTCACTGTCCGTTCCAACTCGAGTATATCCTCTTCGCGAAATGAGCAGATGAATATTTCATCGACATATCGCCTTACAAAGCCCGTACTTGATGAAATACAATTCAATTTATCCGTTACGGCAGCATCCATGTTGTTAAGGTATATTTCTGCTAGCATTGGAGCAACCGATGAACCTATACATACGCCATGTCTTTGTACGAATTTGCGTTCATTGTACTCGACTACCGTTGCCTGAAGATACAGATCCAGAATTAACAAAAAACTATCCACCGTTATTCCTAAGTTGGATTGAAAATGAACCAAATTTAATTCTAAAGCCTCACGAACCCTCTGCATTAGACGTATTTTCACGGAATTTCTCATAACCTTAAAGCATGCGCAAAAAAATTTGGAGTAGATGTAGCATTCAAGTCCGACTTTAAGCTGAACCGCTTGACGCCGTTTCAGACGACTCAGAAAGTGTGTCAGAAAGCGCACCGTGATAAGTCGGTTGATTGCAAGGAAGGGGTGGTCTATGAAATACCACTGGAATGCGGTTTCAAGTATGTAGGACAAACGGCAAGGTGTGTAAATGATAGATTGGTAGAGCACAAACGAAATGTAAAAATAAACGCACCCAATTCAGAAATTGCTAAACACATTAGTGAGTGTAACGATTGTACGGCACATTGGTCGCAAACTGACATTATTCACAGAGAGCGCAACAACACTAAGAGGCTCATAAAAGAGACAGTTCGTATCAAATCCATCGGCAATTGTATCAAACATGCTTCGATGCAACTCGGAAGTAGTTCCAAAAAGTTTCTTACAATGTAAAGTTTTTTTTTTTTTTTTTAAATAGTTGTAAGTAAACGTGCAATGAGTCATTTTGCGGGAAGGGGTTCAGTTGGGTCTTATCAGTTCTCGTTTAGATAAAGCACTGCCTTTCCAGACTCCGGTTGGAAAGGGAGGAGGTCTGTGTGTTTGTTTTGTT
Source organism: Ixodes persulcatus (assembly GCA_013358835.2). Classification (NCBI taxonomy): domain Eukaryota; kingdom Metazoa; phylum Arthropoda; class Arachnida; order Ixodida; family Ixodidae; genus Ixodes; species Ixodes persulcatus. Next base: position 250,561 of record JABSTQ010009409.1, read on the forward strand.
GTGTTTGCTTTTTTGTTCAAGGTCGTAAGCTTTCCTTTTGGGATTGAGGTCACCGTTTACGGTTGAGGTGAAGACCAGTGTGGGTAGGATTGTATAGATAACAAAGGTTGACATTGTGACGTCGGTGGTGGCGGATGGGTTGTGGGTATATAAGAAATTGAGGAAATAAACGCAGTAGCTGAGTTTGAGACGTTCGTTTCCCCTGTCTTTCTTCTTCGACCAAGTTTCCCTGCTTTTACCACAGTCTCGGGTTTTCTACATCATGATCAACATCCACCAGCTCGCCTGCGCACTCACTGTTTTTTCATGGAACTATATGTTTATTTTCATTAATTAAAAAGTTAGTTAACGAATTTTAACTAATTAGCCGACTGATCGTTACGATTAGGCCCCTATACTATGTCCCCCTGGCCTTATAACTCACCTACGCAGACCGCATTAACCTAGCTTTCATGGTTTGTTTTTAAAAATTCTGTTAAGCTTAAAAAAAAACACCCTGTATATATATATATATATATATATATATATATATATATATATATATATATATATATATAACAGTGTTGCGGAGTTGCCACTCCGGAGTTGAAATGATTCCGAAATCGTTCCGAATTTTCGCGAACCCGGAATGTTATGGGAATGGAATGGCGACAACGTTGAGGGGAAGAGAAGGGGAATGGAATTAGATGCCCTTTGCCCGGAATGGAATGGGAATGGAATGGGCCAGGTTCTTTATATTTTTTTATTAATTGAAGTTTTTTTTTTTTTTACGTTCAGCAGCCCTATCAGACTTATACGCAAAAGAAAATGCAATACAAAAAACAAGCGTCAAAACAAAGACAAAAGGGGGGAGGGGGGGGCGGCGGTGGCGCCTTTCACCAGTGAAGTTCAACACATATCCGAATGCGTCTTCGCCTGTAATATTGCACGGCTGAAGGGTACGTCATCAGTCGACGTGAACGTGACCCGCTGCTCTGGTGATCCGATACCCGGAAAGAAGGCCAGACGTGGCCTCGCTGTGCGGACCCAGACTTCGTACACCTGTGACTCGTCTCGAGCGCGCTGTTTCTCGCAGAGCTCGCACCTGTGTCGGCCATCTCAGGTCGCAATCCACGAGGTCTTTGTTCGGATGATGCTTGGTGAAACTTGAGGACTGCCATTCATGCGTTGGAGGCGGAGGGTCGGCAGGAAGAACCGTCACAACAGTGATGCCACCGTGTCGATTTTTCAACCGTAACAGAAGATAAGACATGTGATCCAGGATGCTTCAAGTGGTCCACTATTCTCGAAAATTCAAAATGCAACTGCCTGCATAGTCTTCAACGAGGTAACCTACAACGAAAGTACGTATTGTCCTTTCATACAGCAGCATGGGTAAAGTTTTTATGTTCAAGGCAATACCTACAGATACAAGAATACTAGTTCATCCCACCGTGACGTCATGTGATCAGTGTTGACAGGGGCGCCCTTATTGGGCAGGGAAGTGGTGATGTTTTGATGCACTTTATTTAGAGGTAAGTCGTTTCGCACCACTAGTCAGACAGACAGGATGCCAGGGAAGGGACCGCGGTCAATCCTTGATAGAACGTTTTTTGAACCCATTGAAGACTCCTCTTCGTCCGGAACCACTACCTTCAAGGCGAAGTGCCAAGCCTGCGGGAAAGTAATTTAGGGACAAAAAAAAAAAGTTACACTTCAAAATTAAAGCCTCATCTCAGTTAGCGTCTCAAAGAAATTTGAAAAATGTAGTGGTTGATCAGTATTTATATTTCTGCCCTCCCTAAAATGTATTCCTGTATTTGTATATCAAAGACGTTTTGCCTCTTTTTAAAATGTATTTCCGATACGTATCGCGATACATTTTTAGATATATATTCTAGACTTGAGTATCAATATTTTAGCTACTATTTTGATCTATGACAGTATTTGTACTTCCAAATACATTTTTCAGTATTTCTGCCCAACCCTGCAACGCAATACAGCTGTGAAGTGCCAATTTTTGCGTTTAGGAATTAGAGGAATGGAATGGAACGATTCAGCCATTCCAGGAGTGGGAATGGGCCCAGTGTCCCCATTCTCAGAAGTTCAAAGGAATCGAATTATCGAAAACTCGAATTCCCCGGAATAAAGGTTGAATGGAATGGGGGTGCCCATTCCGCAACACTGGTGGAGAAAGCGCAAACATTAGAAAGTTAAGACCTGCCCCTTAAAGTTGGCTTCTTCCTTGGACAGCGTTGCAACGCAGGTAGAGCACGCTTTACAGAGCAACGGTGAAGGAAGTAGATGCCCAGGTCGGCTGTGTATCGCTGGCTACTGCGTTTCTGAGTTTAAAGACGAACGTACACTTGGCGCTTCCCAATTTTTCCCGCCTCCTCGTTTCCTATTTCCTCTACACTTTTCACCTTTCCCCAACTTGATTTCCCTCACAGCTTAGGAACGGGGAGCGCCAAGAGGATTATCTTCCCTGCTGAAATACGAGTTTGTACGTAGGCCTTTAAGAGCAATAAATAAACATAAAAATATATTCTTCTGCTCACCGTTTAATGCTGTATTGAGAAAACGGAGGACTTGAGACAAACGGGAAGTTCGAGTCATGCAAAAATTATGATATTTCTTATCAACTCCGTAGGTGTCCCGTCGCCGGTGTGTTAACAGCCTGCAAACTGGCTATTTTCGTTCGCTTTTACGCCATAGAAATTAGCGTCCGTGGCAAATATAGTACTTTGAAAGATTCTTAATGAAGCTACTCCCAACATAAAATATAAAGGTACGCAACTAAAATAAAAAGCGGCCCTTTAATCATTACTGCTTAAGAAAGTTAAGGACGACAGGTTAGAAGTCTGACTGCATTAGCTAGATCGATTATCTACAGTAAAGGCACCAAATGTCAACTTAAGAGGGACCTATACTCCATTCGCACGGTCGTAAAGGTGGCTTAAGCTAAGCGACATCTATGACCGGCGGCGAATCAGTTCACGATCATCCGCGCGTGACAAGGGCTCGCGACCCAAGACCGCGGGCTGATTCGTCGATTGCAAAGGTACCTATGTTGTAAAGGTACGCTTATACTGGCCGTGTGGATCGGGTATAACATCCCACTGTATAAACCTTCATAAAACAAATTAAAGATTCGTAAATGTCGGCACTGCCGGGAAAAAAAAATTGATTTAATTTATGAAGAACAGGACGTTCGTACACTGTAATAACATACATTTAAACTGAACTACGTGACTTGAGAAAGTTCAGTGGCTAGATTAACAGCCATGTTTGTTTGGATTTTTTTGTTTGTTTTTACTGAAACTGGTATCGATATTGAGGGGAAAAATTTAAAACAAAAACATGAGGCCTGACGTTTTAAAATTACAAGCTGCCGAAAGGCAGCAAGCGTGACAGAATACGACTTTTAGTTTTTAGCCATCGTCAGAAAATTAACAAAAATAAGCGCCCCCCTTCCCCCAACCAAAAAAAAAAAAAAAATAGAGGGCAGATATGAACGTGGGCTGTTGGTTTTCTAAACGCAACTTAAGATTTAAAAAAAAAGACGATAAAAAACAAGAAAGCGTCACCGAGGCGTCAGTGTTGATGTTCCTGGAGACCTTGTTTGTTTGCTTAGAGCAAATGACGGGGATCATCTTCCCTAACAAGGATGAACGAACGGGAAAGAGCGGTAGGACTTGTTTTCCTTTGCGGTCCTTTTAAGTGTATCTCTTCACCTCCTCCACCGAACTTCCTTCCGCCTCCTTCCTTCCTGCCTTTTCCTAAGATCCTCGGGGGTCGAACTTTTTCCCTGATGCCGTGGCTTCGGGTTATAGAAAAGGGTCGATTCCCGGAGCTCTCTACAACTCCAATAGAAACTCGTTAAGTCGAGCATTCACGTGGTTCCACTCTTCCCATTGGTTCAGACACCTCAATTTTTTTTGTATTTTTGTTCGTTAGAGGTATTCATTTCTGGCGACGGTGGCGATGCTCCTGCGGAGAGTTTCAGCTGTTGTCGGCCGAGGGATCCTGTTTATGTTTTTTCGGTGTTTGCTCGGGCTGTTTGCCCAGACGGGAGGGGTGATAGGGTAAACTTTGGGGAAAGAACCGCCTGCGGAGAGATCAAGCCAATCTGATGACCGACTTGCTCCGTTGGATGTTGGAGCGACCGCTTTGTTCGGGGGGGGGGGGGGGGGGACGGGGGAGGGGGCGATCTTGCGAGAGGATTGCCGCCTCGAGAAGCAGTGATTTGGACTGGAGGGTAGAAGGAGATGGGGTGTATTTATAGAATTGCGCGCTGGATTCGGTACTAATAAAATATTCCTTAAGAATTCTGATGTGCCAAAGAATTAGGCGAAAAATACGCTCTTAAAGAACCGCAAAATATATTTGAAGAATTGTCGTCTAAAAAATTGCGCCTTGCTTTTTTTTTGCGTTAAAGATAATATTTGAGGAAATACAAATTTTGATTAACACTTTTTTTTCTTTTGCGCGTCACATTAAAGGAATTTTATTGGTCCCATTATTTGTTGCCTTTTGTTTTCTCAAAGAAAATAATGAAAAGCCAGCTTTTTTTATTTGTTAACAGTTTATCAAAAGGGACAGCAATGCTTCTCACTTTACACAAGCTTACTGGCACTAGACTGACCCAAATATACCCGCACTCCATGCCAGTGACTTGGAAGCTCCTTTGTGGCCGCGTAATTTCAAGGATAAAAGCGGTCCTTTTTTTCAGTCTCTCCTTTGCCAAATTTGACGACGTTGTCACGGGGATCGCGTTGTTGACATAGTCACGGTCACAAGAATTACTATAGTGACGATAATCAAATGCGGCGCATAGATTAGACCCGATTGCTGCGTTAGTACTCAATTTGGGCTTGGGCCAATCAATGCCTCAACGAGCGTTCGAGTAGTGGCTCGTGTCGAATCTCTTCGATGATGGAAATAGCCGAACTCTACACTTTTAGCAAAGGAGTGTATTTGGGTAATATCATCCCCAACTTTCTTGGAAGTCAACGGCTCGGTTCAAGCACAAATATTAGAATTTCAACTGAACAACTACAAACATTACAATGTTCCCGGGTATGCTTGAGATGGCAGTCATAAAATTTCAAGAAGCAGTAATTGAACATTTGGACGCGTATAGCTTTAGAGCGGAGCTGTTAAGGGCTAGTTCCCCAGGATCGTGTCCCCCGCAAACAAAATGAAGACACCGAACTCTGGACATCTACCGCCATCTATGAGCGACGTCGGCAAGCCACGTATCTGGTTGCCGCCATCGCTCATAGATGGCGGCAGCCTTTCCACTCTGGCTTGCCGACTTGCGGCCGGCTATTACTTTCCATTGTACAGCTCCGCTGGTCTTCCTTCTTCACCAGAGTGGAAAGGCTGAAAGAGTTTTGTTCCACGGCTCTACAATTTTTTTTAATTGAATTTTATGGGCGACATTTACAAAATATATTATTCTTGCGTTTCTTGACGAAACATCGTCATGTTTCCGGGTTTGTAATTTCCTGGGTAAGATAAAACGCAAATCAAATAAAATTTTGATATTTCCTGGAAAACCTTTTATTCCACAGAATGTCCCCGAGAGTTGGCCATGTTTGGGAAAAATCAGTGTTGTGCCAGATACTCAACAAAATTATTTAAAATAAGATACTTAATACTCATTTGAAAATGTGTTTAGAGTAGAATTCAAGTTACTTTTAGTCCTAACTATCTTGAGTAGAGTACAAATACTTTGAAAAGGGAGTTGCATACTCTGTGGCTCTCCCTTCCCCTTCTTAAACAGCGACTCTGCAACAGGTACTAAAAACGATATGGGGAATCCCACCGCAACCAGTCGCTCGACCTGCCGGCCGAAACTGGCCTGCCTTATATGCTAGCACGATTTCTCTATAGCCGCATGTAGGCAAGATGAAGGAATGCTTCTTTTTGCTAGTTTAGAATGCGAGGAGTCGAAGGAGAGGAGACTGTTCTTCGATCGTGGGTTATACGACCAAGAAACATAATTGTTTGTGAATTCTAACCGGAGGTTTAGAAATTGTAAAAAGCGACCATACCGAAGTTCGTGCGTGAATCTAAGCCCCTCGGAGCACCGTGCGACACCATCCAAAACTGTCAAACATAGGAACAACTATGCGGAATATACGATGGGTGTCGTGTATAGGATTTTGCTGACGTGCGGCAAGGTATACGTTGGCCAAACGGGCCGATGTATAAATGAAAGATTGCGTGAGCATGTTTGGTCTCTCCGGTTGACAGCGGGGGAGGGGGGGGGGGGGGGTGGAGGCACTTGCCGCTTTATTGTGCAGATTGTGGATACCAGCCTGACTTCCATCACGTCACAAATGCTGGAAGCGGGGGGGGGGGGGGGGCGGAGATCAGATGACTAGGAATATTTTAGAGACCCACGCGATCAAAAAAGAATGAACTGGGCAATGTGTAAGCCAAGCTTCTGTCATTCTACATAGCAAAGAGATATGCAATATCGACACGTGCTGAATTTGCCATGGTGGTGTGGAATGCTGTCGTCTACTTCCGGTGTTTCTTTTCAATAAAACCTTCAGTTCAGAGTAAGCGCATGTGCTGTGTGCAACCTCCTTCTTTGCGTCGTTTCTTGTGTACTGTGTCGAATCCACTGAGCAAGAACCAACTAGCCCGCATCGCTACCCTAATTCAGCAAAATACACCGAGCCTTGCGTGTGTAAAACCAACAACTTTTGGGGTGTCCGCTCTGGGACGTCGGTTTACACGTCTAGAGGTGTAGATTTTTCTAAGAGTTTAAAAATGTTTGGAACTCATTACATTTCCTCTGCTTTGCAGCCTTTGTCAACCCCAGCCGTGGCTATGAGGAACATTTGCGGCATATGATCGGCACCAAATCACGTGGTCACTTCTTCAGACTTCGAGTTGACGAGGCGAACTTTGCTCGTTTTCCTCTATTTCTCTTCTGCGAGTACCATTGCGTAGAGAGAAAAAGGCCAACGGGTGTTTCGTAGCTTAGGAACATCAAAGATTAATTTTAGGTGGCAGTCACTGGAAGGACAAGACTCGCAGCAAGCACCGCCTTTAAAGGAAAACTATAATTTGCATTGTCTTAAATGTAAATCGTGGAATGAGACAGCTACGGAAAAACAGGGCTTGTAAATATTATTTTGCTTTGCTGCCGGATTTGCGGTGCTCAGAAAAAGCAACGGGCCGTTTCGTTAAAGGCTGGACTCCCTGAATATTCATAAATGCAAGGCTCAAGCTAGCTCGTACTGAAATATTTGGAGGATTTTGAGTTTCTTTTTTTTTTCTACATCAGCGAAACACTGAATTCTTTTTTACCATCACCCCCTCCTCAAAACAAAATTAAGAAAAGATGCCAAGCTTACTTTCTAGATTTCTTCGTTTTTTTTTTCTTTTCGCTTGCTATGCATTCATTCATTGATACGTAGTTGGAACAAAATTTTGGGTATAAATATGATCTACAAAAGAAGAAAACAAATCAGGTTTGTCATAGTAGAATGGACGGACAGTTATAATAACTCAACGAATATATTAGTCTAGGATAAATCTTATCGTGAAGTAAAGTGTTAAATAACAAAGAACTCCACTTCTTTCCACTCTCGGTGAATCATCGGCAAGTCTGACAGGAAACGATAGAAGGTGCTGCTGTCAAACGCTCACCCGACGCAGCGACAGATGGGAGCATCACTCTTCAAAAGCGGCTTTCTATGGTTTATATGATGGTGCAGTACATTACTCTGGATTGGATAAATAAATAACCCATATCCTTGTATTGCTTGCTTCTTTCCCTTACGCCCATTAAAAAAACAAAAAAAACGCCTTCTAATAAAGGCACGAACAAAACAACAAGACATGTTTTTTTTTTCGTTCTTTTTTCTTTCCTCGGTGTGCAACAATTTGTAGTGAGGCGGAAGGAGCGAGGGGGGCGAGGTATCAATATTCGTTTTCGGAAGCTGCAGGACAGTTGCCGCCAAAGCCGGTAGTTTTGAGAACGATAGGTGAGCAATGTTGGCGAAGATTTCTCGGACCAAGAAGCAGGTGGAAGCGGACGGAATATAAGCCCACAAAACACATCCGCGCGCGCAAATGAAAAAAAAAAATTCACAAAAAAACCAGCGAAAAGGATAAATATCGCGCGAAACAAAATATGTGGAGATGAAGGCGAGCGGCCGAGTATCTTCAGCAGGTTCTCTCCATAATGAAAGAGCTGGAAGATGTTTTGTTTTCATCAATGTTTCTTTCCTGATTTAATTTTTATCAACTTTCGCTCGATATCTCATAAAGCTTAGAGCGAGACGCTTCTTCTTGTGCGCATCTCGCTTTTTCTTGTATAGGGAGTCTTCGTAGCTCAAATTGCTCTCTCAGGTTTTCCTGTGTTTGTTCGCGGAGGAAACACGGCGCCTGTGCGAGTGGGTTATATGGGTGTGTGCGTGTGTGTGTGTGTGTGTTCAGTGTTCACTCTGTGGGGGCTCCACAAAATGAATTTTGTCGAGAGCGTTTTGCTGGAGAGAAATGAATGGAAAATTTGCCGTGAAAAAGCGTAAAAAGGTTTTTAAGGAGGATGGAGCTGATTGCCGGAATTCAATATAGTTAGTGTCGATTTTATTTAGAATATTTTGCGTCCGTTGCCTGATTTTACGAGGAGAAAAGCGATATTGGCTCTGCTTTGTGTTGAGGTGTCTTTTTTTTAGAAGGGGTAAAGGGGGGTATAAAGGCATTTCGGAAATTTAGTTGATTGTTAAAAGTTTCTGTGTTCGGTCTCGAGCCTAATGACACGTAGATTTTGTAGTGTCGTAAACGACGACGAAAATTCGAGGGCAAAAGACTCTATACTTTGTTTTAAATAAAGGTTCGGACCTGGTTCATAATAAGAATTTCGAAAGGAACTGAGGGTGTGCGAATACTTCTTCGAATTGAAGTGTCAGTCCTAGCTTCAACAGAGCCAAGAGGACAGGCATGCCTCGGCTTACTTTTGAATTGTGAATTATGTGAAAGCCAGGGCTCTATTCCATTCAAATCAATATACGCTCCCCCCCCCCCACCCCCCAAAAAATAATATATTTTTTTTTAGTTGGCAGATGAAGATTTATGCGCGGTGTTTTTTAGACTAAATATTTGTTAGAAAAAAAGTGAAACCTGCAGTAATGTTGTCCAAGCAGGTGACTAATTCGGCCAGGGGGAATAACAGATAGGAGGCTAATCGTCGCGATGAGTCAGATAATTATCTTTAATTTGTTCATTAAGTTTTTAATTAGTGAAACCTAACGTATGGTTTCAATTATAAACGTGCTAATCGGGATCAGCAGCCATTAAGTCAGTCCATTTTGAAAAGATCTGAAGCGCGTGAAAAAAAAAGGAGTAATGCACCAAAGTTACCACTTGTGCTGCAGGAGTAAGACTCGCGGTGCGGAAACACGGAAAAAAGAGACAGATCGCGCGGACGCGTTATCGCCGGCGCGATTTTAGAGCGCAGCTCTTCGGCGCCCGTTTCCGGGTTGAGCGGCGTAGGCGTCAGCGTCGGCGTAACCGCTCGCGTTGCATTGCGGCATGTCGCAGTTTCTCCGCTAAATTTAGCGGGGAAACTAAAATCATGTTGAAGTCACGCGGCGTCAATTTAAACTCAGCCCGCTAAATTTAGCGAGGAATCTTTCCCGCTGAAGTTAGCGCAAAAGGTTTTGCTAAATTTCCCGCTAATTTAGCGCGAAATTTAGCGAAAACTTCACACTAAATTTGGAGGCGAGGAGGAGGGGAGAATACGGAGGGGGAGTAGAGGAATACTCTCCCCCCCATACCCTCCCTTCCTCCTCCTCAAGAGCTGCGCTCCAATTTCGCATTATAAAGAATTGGAAACGTCTTTCATTTTTTTATTACCAGATTATCGTCCGCGATTTCTCACCGCCTGCTTTGACCCTGCAGCAGGGGGATTGCTTTAGAGAACCTCATCACTCCCCACAGGCACGTAGCCAGGATTTTGTTTCGGGGTTGGGGGGGGGGGGGGGGCGCCCATGACAAAATGCTGTATGAGGGGGAGGGGGGAGAGGAGGTGCCAGCAAAATGGAAGATTTTGGAGGGAGCCCGGGCCCTATGGCCCCCCCCCCCCCCCCCCCCCCCCCCCCCTCCTGGCTACGTGCCCCCACCTGGCTTAAGCCTTTCTAAAATTTACGATTTTATATTGTTCACGATTACGATAAGATAATAAACAGATTTCAGTTTACTATCCGACTTATCGTGACGATTTTTTTTTTAATTATGTTCCCCTGACCGTATAACTCAGCTGCAGAGACCACATTAGTGCCTTTCGCACCTTTTTTTTTGTTTTTTTCTAAATAGATCTGGCCGATTTAAAATTCAACGGGGCAATTTGCGTCACCAGCTTTGAGGCCACGCGACATGTTCACGTGAAGTGACCTCTTAATATCAATGTCACGTGACGTGAATTTCTAGTAAATGTGGCGGGTAAATGGACAGATGAACGAAAGGACAAGCTTTTGGAATCGGAGGATCTGTTTGAAGAGCATTACATGCTTTGAAAACGTTCCAGTACAAGTCGGAGCAAAATGCTATCGCATTCGTATTGTTAATGCTATCGCATTAACAATAGGAAACAACGTACTTTCAGTGGTCACATTAGCCGAGCATTTCAATACGCACTTTGTGAATATGGTTAGACCGCTGTATAACCTCACTGGTTCGAAACCCGGGTACCAATGTAGTGAAACCGTGTTCTTTGAACCAACGAATGAAATCGAGATTTGTCGCACATTTAGGAGCTTAAAAAACACCCACTCAACAGACATAGAGGGTGTTCAGATAAAGCCTGTAAAATATGTAATTGATCGTATCGCTCCCTGTCTAAACTACATATTTAATCTAGCTCTAGAGTTTGGTTGCTTTCCAAGTAGAATGAAAAAGGCAAAAGTTTCGGTCATCTTTAAAGGAGGAGAGAAAAATAACTTTAACAATTATAGGCCATATCCATTCTTCCGGTGTTTCTTAAAGGACTTGAGAAAATCATTTTTTCACGCGTCAACAATTTTTTTCTCTAAACACGACATACATAATAAACAGTCAGCATGGCTTTCGACAGGGAAAGTCAACAGAAACAGCACTTTTAACAATGAAGGAACTTATCATTAAGAATATTGAAGGAAATCGGCTTACCCTCGGAGTATTTATTGACTACAGTAAGGCATTTGATTACATAAATCACGAGATATTGCTAAAAAATTTGCACACATACGCGGTGTCCGCGGGGTTGCCCAATCGTTGTTTTAGTCTTATCTTTACGACCGGAAGCAGTGTGTAGCAATAGATAATAACATTTCATCTTCTAAATTAGTTACTTCCGGTGTTCCACAAGGAAGTGTTTTAGGACCGTTCCTTTTCAATGTGTATATTAATGATGTTGTTCAGCAAGATAGTAACGCAGTCTACGTTATTTATGCGGATGACATGAGCCTGTTTATTTTTGGGTGGGATACAAATGAAATAATTCTAAAAGCTGAAAGGGAACTTTCGAAACTGTGGCACTGGTCCAATGAGAATGGTCTAAAAATAAATACAAATAAATCTAAGGCTAATTTATTCAAAACTACACATAAGCAGACACAAATAATACACGATTTATTACTCGGTGACACTTCTATTGAAATAGTTAACAAACACAGGATCCTTGGAGTTACATTTTGTGCCAATATGACATGGACAGATCACATTGAAGCTTTAGTTAAGTCCTTATCATCGGCGACAGGAGCCTTCTCACGATGTTAACATATCCTTTCATATAATGCAAAACATAATATTTATCATGCCCTATTCACTTCACACATAAATTGCTGCACGCTCGTATGGGGTACGACCACAGCAGGAAACGTACACACCATCCTTTTTTTTTTAAAAAAAAAGCGATTCGATATATTGCTAATGTGCCACGATTACACTCAACCGCACAATTGTACACTCATTATGGTATAATAAGCGTAAAAATATTTATGAATTTCGTTTATTGCATTCTTTATTCTTGTCAAATGAAAGTTTTAGATCATTTTTAAAACGGACATCTGACCTATCGAAACAAGCAAGTGACCCTCGCAGCCGCAGCTGTGACAGGTGATTAGTTCCGCGCCGGCTCACTGAATACTTCTCGCAGTCGCTGACATATAAATTACCTTTTATTTTAAACAAGTATCTGAAAGAAAATATTAAATTTGACACATTTACTAGTAAAAAAATGCGAGAATTTTTTGTAAACAATAGATAATATTGCATTAGTTTCTATCTTGTATATGGGAAAGTTTTGGTATTCAAGCCTTTATTGTTATTTTTGCTAGATAACAAGCCATCCGGGAAAATTTGATCTATGTCATTTATAATTCCATCAACGGTTTATAATCTTTATATAGTGTTTGACATGTGCCATATAGAATTGTATACATTCACACGGTGTTTATGTGTACTCATATTGTTACGCGTCATAGTTTTTGTACTTTTTCACAAAATGTGGCTGTCTGTATGGGCCCCAAGCACTCTCAAGCTGTCAACGACAGCTTTTTCGCCCGGTGACCCCCAACACTGTGTTAGAAATAAAATTGGATTGAATTGAATTGAATTTCAAGGTCAATCTGCACTACAGCTTCGGCAACATCTTATTTTTTTCATTTTTCAACTTTGCTGCTACGTAGACTTAAAAAAAAAAGGTGGATAAATATGGCTAAGCGACGTCGAATATCTATCTGTTTTGGCTCACTCTTGTCTCCACTCCCCCCCTCCCCCCAAAAAAAAACAAATTAAGGCGAAAGCCTTTTATGTCCCATTACCAGAAAAGGCGTCGTTGTTGTGCCCGAAAGATGGTCACACCATACATCATCAAGCACGAGCCGCTCAAGGTCAAGGCGGAGGCGCCTCAGAAATAAAACACAAAGAAAAGCAGAACAACGCAGATGCTTCGTCACGAAAGCCGTGAGGCCGGCGGGGGCGCCGCGCCTGTGCAGTGGGGGAGCCCGATCTCGCCGGCGGAGCGCCGTGTGCAAAAGAACGACGGGGAGCGCTGATTGTAGGAATGCGCTGCGTGTAAGAATGATTTCACATTCCTACGCGTAATCAACCTTAAATGTCTTCGGCGTTTTTTTTTTTTTTTTTTGCAGCAAAAAGTTTTGAAAGTATTATTGGAATTTCTTTCTGCACAAAAACTTGTCGCTTTTTTTTTTTTTGCTAGAACTAATTCATTGAGGAGTAGAAGCTTGCCATATGCTTCCATTACCGAAGCTGGCGGTTCTATAATTCGTTTCAGCTTAAGTCCACACGCTCCCCATGCTTCGAGCTAATGGAACTAACCAAGCAGCTTCAAAAGTGCGAGTCACTGTGCCTTTTCTCTTTATGATTGGTTCAGCCATGATGGAACACGTACATGAACGTCACCAACATCACGGTGGTGTGTTTTTAACGCTGTCTGACTGGTTCCCTTAGCTCGTAGCGTCGGCTGCGTCTGGAGATAAGCTGAAACGAAGTTTCCCAGTTTATTCTTGCCACTTTCTGGGAAACGTTTCTTCGACTAACATCCGTTGCCCGTATCTGTGTGTGAAAAGCAACTCGCCGACTAGACAGAAATAAAGGATCGCGCGAGGTTTTCAGGTGATAAACTCTTCAATTTTATTTTGTCAACCTCTGGAGCGAATGCGCGTAGCGAATCTCTGCCGGGCTCGACAGCTTCGTTATAACTAGTCACTTTCGGGCTTGCGCACGACACAAAGATAAGGTTCCAAGTCGACAGTCAACAGAAAGTGCCCTACCTACGCGTTGATACAAGACCTAAAGCCATACAAACACAAAAGAATTGACACGATTTTCAGCAAGCTGAAAACACCGCACATTTGGTCCCCGTAAAACACACACAAAACATAATTCGGGAGGTTCTGCTTTCATTTCCTCGTTTTGAAGCCCTTTCCGCTCCGCAATTTAATTTGGAAAAATCATCAAATGTCAATCGCGTCACCGACCTTCGCCGATCGAGTTCAATAAAATGAAAATAAAAGACAAAAGGAAAACGAAGTTCGCAATGCTGTCGGGGTGGTTGCGCGTATACCTTAACGATATAAAGCTCCCGTCTTCTGCTGCCGTCAAAAGCCAGAAGAGAGGTTGAGGCTCGCAGCAGTTTCGTTTGACCCGTTTACACGGGGAGACACTCGGGCCAAATGGACCCGAAGACGTAGAGAGATTACGCTTCTAGTGGCGTGATCACACAGACGCCTTCTCGTTCGATCTGTCGTTGTTTCTACTCTCGGACATTCTTTTGTATTAGTTTCAGCGTTTCGTACCCGTAAAAAAATAACAGCCATTACACCGTACTGGCAACGAGGAATGGGCTCAAACAAAGTCGTAGCAACAAATGTATACTGTGTGTTGCTTTGTGGTGACCCTGCACAGGTATACACTTGGCACGCATCTTGTGCGTTTGACGAAGCGAGAAATTGTCGTGAGTAGTAGCGTCTCTGGAAAGAAACCAATGCCAAAGCTCACGTTTTAGCGGGAGCGAAATGCGAAGTTCGCGTCTCTCGGGGTTAAGCACTCCAGCGTTTAACCTGTTGTTTCGCGTCTCCCCGTTTTTTCTCAACCACATGTGCTTGTTATTTTTCTCATCCCTTCCTGCACAATCTTTTACTATATATGCGGGCACGCTCGTTCGAGAACTCCCAAATAAAAAGGGCGTGATGCAAGAATTCTTACATCATCCGTCTGAGGAGCTTTGTTCATGCGGGCACCATTTCGAAAATAAAAGTACGCCGTCGAATTTTCCTTACTTTCTGCAATGTCAAAAAATGGTGCAGTCGTATTGGTTGGCATAGTGACGTCATTAATCTCTGAGAATTTATGTGTGTATCCTCTCCTGCAGTTCTTACGCCTCAACAGACTACACTCCTTCCCGACACTTATTGGGCACTCAAAAATGCCGGTTTACTGCGCCGATATTTTGCAATCGTCCGATACTCTGCCGAATAGAGCTACCTAATGTTCATGCTCACAATGTGTTGCACAGACTGGCAGACAAAGACGGCAGAGCGCAGAAGGCTATAATTAAAACGGTCTGTGGCTCACATGTTGCTACAGACGCCACGGATAAAGGGTTACATCCTACACACGCGTTCGTACGCCGACGCAGATTCCGCTTCGTCTGTCATCTAAGCAGCGTATTCTTGTACGACAATACGACAATACGAAAAATGTTCGTATGAAAATACAAGAATTCTGGTATTCTCATACGCGCGAGAAAAACCTCGGAAGATTGCAGAGATGCAGCGAGCGGAGAAAGACACAGCGGCCGGTTCTTCCCGACGGGTCTGCTCGTGCGGTAAAGGCGGACGTGGCAAAGAGGAGCCAGAGAGAGCGAAAAAATAGGCAGCAGCAGCGGCGGCGGCGGCGGCGGCGGCGGCGGCGTGTTCCTTTGTGATAGCCTGTTTCAAAGAGGTCGGTTTCCCGTTTCGCTTTCCCGTTCTCTGCGCGGAAGAACTGCGGCGGTGGTGGCCTCGCTGTCGCCGGGCCGAGGAGAGATCGTTTTCGCGCTTCATTTATTTGCCGGCGGAGAAGCGCCGCCGCGGCCGTGGCGACGGCGGCGCATACGACCAGAAGGAAAGCGGGCCGCTTCGGACGACGGCAAAGGAAGATTTGATGAGCGCACTCTCCCTTCCTTCTTTTTATCTAAATACGAAGGAGCCCCGCTCTACAAATTGGGCTGGCCCAGAATGAACGTCGCTAGATCGAAATGGGCGCCGCACCCTCCCGCTTCTCTTGTGACGCTGAGAGAGTTGGCGTAATGTGGAAACGAAGGAGGCCCTTACTGGGGCTCGTGCGGACGCGCCCCTAAGCTGACAGTGTGGTGGATGCTACGTGCTCGTTGGGCGAGTCGTACGTCTATCTTTCGCAACGTGATCACGCCCGACAGACGGGCCTATGAGCCCACACCCACGATTGCCTCTGTTTCCTTTTCCAACTACATCGCCTACACAGACAAACACTCGTATACAGAGAGCGGGGCCGGGTGGTGAAAGGGAGGCGGCTGATTATTCGGTCCGGCCAGCACATAGCTCTCACCGCACTGTCAGCTTAGGGGTGAGCGGAGAATATCGCCCGGTGCGGCGCTCGGCCGGTCCCAGACTGATTGTCCTGGCATACTCACTGAACCTGGAATGCGTGTTTCTCAGTTGTCTGCCGGTGAGAAATAAAGAGTGAGAGAAAGAGAAGGTGGCAGCGATCCTTCGTGTACGGTAGCTTCGTAATTCGGCACCCACCTCCTCTCTCCTTTTGTTCTTTCTTTCTGGGGTTTGCGCGTAATTCGAGTCGGTAATAGTACCCACCGATCAACCGGAGAGAATAAAAAGAGCATGACAATTGTTTTTGTGCACCCCCCCCCCCCCTCCCCGGATTGATGAGGGGTGAAAAATATAAATAGAAAAGAACACTGGAAGGGCACGCAAAAGAAATAAGGGAAACGAGTAAAGAATCTTTTACTTGTTTTCCTCTAAGCTTCAATGAAGTTCAACTTGAAAAAAATATTCGTTTTATTTTTTACGTGGATTATTATTGCATTTTGACTTTGTCGCGCTTTAATGGAACTAAGAGTCTCCAGCTCTTGTTGCCGAGACACATCCAAAGGCGGAGCACCCGAGCTTCAACTTTCGTTTTACTGATCATCATCATCATCATCATTTATTATTCCTTGAAGGCCCAGGGGGCATTATACAAGGGAGTGAACACTTAAAAAAAGAAAACAAATAACACAACTATTTATCTACAAAAACACGCTGTAATCTAGTTATGGGTTAGAAAAAATAAGCTAATGGCTGCAGAAAATTTCTTAGTGTCAGATAAGAAAACAATTACGTCAGGCAGTGAGTTCCAGTCGTCAATGGCCAATGGTAAAGTAGACATTTGGTGAGTGACGGTTGACGATGAAATAGGACGAAGTTTACAAGAATGGTCGAGACGAGGGAAAATGCGGTAAGGAGGTGATAACAAACTTCGTCTGAGATGACTGTTTTAATAAAAGATCCGATGAAGAAGAGAAAGACGAGACACCCTGCGGCGGTGCGAAAGAGTGTCAAGTTTAGCTGATTGGCGAAATCCTGATATGCTTGCGTAGGAGGAATAGCCGGAACAAATAAAACGGAGGGCTCTGCTTTGAACAGATTCCAGGTTGTTAGCTAAGTATGCCTGCCACGGTGACCATACGGAAAAAGCGAATTCTAGTTTAGTTCTGACCAAGGTAATACAAGTTATAGCTTGTTTTACGGGGGATGTAGCTTGTCTGAGGTTACGGCGAAGCAATCCGAGAGTGCGGTTAGCGTCGGCGATGACAGATGTTATGTGAGTGGTCCATGACAGGTCAGATGTCAAATGAATTCCTAGATATTTATACGATGAACAAGCAGTTACTGGGATGCTAGAAAGGTGGTAAGAGGAGGATAGAACATGTGAACTGCGGGAAAAACATAGCCATTTGCATTTATTATAGTTTAAAACCATTTGCCATCTATGACACCACTGAATTATAAGTTGGAGATCGTTCTGCATGATTAGTTGATCGTGGCGTGTATGAATCGGTCTATAGATGACACAGTCATCGGCGAACAGACGTACTTCAGAAGTGATGCCATGGTGGAGATCATTAATGTAGATTACAAAAAGAAGGGGGCCAAGAACTCTTCCCTGGGGGACGCCAGACGTTACTGTGCTTGTGGTAGATTTTACATTGTTAATAGAAGTGTACTGAGTGCGATTAGTGAGGAATTCAGAAATCCAATTGACTACAGAGGGGTGAAGATTAATATCTCTTAGTTTTATTAAAACGCGTTTCGAACTTTCGAAAAATGCTGTATCAAGAGGAATTTTGATGTTCGTAATGCGTGACACGTGCAGTAGTGTTTTTTTTTTCTTCGCGCTTTAGTTTTTAGAACAAACGCTCTGTAAGAACAAAGAGTAACTACTCTCCCTTTTTAACTGCTGTACTCCGTATACACCATTCCAAGGTTTAGAAAACCATAGCTCAGCGCGCGATCTTCCCAGCCCAGCACACGTATGTTCGTCGCTTCGGAAAGCGAGCAGAGCACGTGCCATCCGAACGAACACTGAAAATGGCACTGGCCAGTAGCCTTCTTCTGGAATCGTCTATGGGCGGCGAGATGTTTTGGTGGCGCCCTCCAATGGTTCCTTCTCGTGACGTCATTACCTTGCGAACAAAAAGTCCGATGGTGTCTGTAATTAGCATGGTAGAAGCTTGAAATAATTGCGCTCCGAAACCTACATTGCCAACACCACCAAATTTGAAGTTCTCCCATTACTTTTATTTCCGTCGATGAGAAATTCTTTGGTGACGTCATAGTCGGCATCCGGCCAATTGTAGAAGGCCGACCACAGCGAAGCTTTCGATCGCGCACTTCGCCATTACTGCAGGCTAGAACAATTTACTCAGCAGTAATAGGACACAAGTCCCCAGTTGAACTAATGCGACGCTTTGATTCAATTCGAAAGCAAGCCTAGTGATGACGTAGAGATCTACTAGTGCTCGCGCTCAATCTGTGGTGCGCCTGTTGCTTTTGATATGCAAGCTAAACTTCTGCGCAAAGGTGCAATCGACCAGCAGTGCCGCGCTACGCTGAGATGAGAGTGCAACCAACATTATTCACTAGTGAACGACTCCCAGTGTTTCTCGGAAGTGAGAACGAATTTTAATACGTGTAGAAAATAGTCCCTCCTTAAATTTGGATATGGACATCAAACATGACGCTTGTTGCTTACTATCCTCGAGAAGCGGTTCTTGAAAACAACTTTTTATGGCATTCCATAAAAAAAAAAAGTAAAGACGACGCGTTTAGAGCTTCTATTCGCACTCAAAATGGCGACGAGATGTTTCAATGACTCACTCTTATGGTTACTATCTGTGACGTCACGACCAGTACTATCGGCTACCAAGGACGGTCTCGATGGTCTGTGTTAAAAGCACAGTGGATGCTTGTAGTCATCGCGTTCTTAAACCAACACCGTCAAAGCTGACAGTCTGACACCAATCTTATTTCCGTCGATGGAAGTGACGCCATATTAAGAAGTTGCCCAATCATGGAAGGGCGACCACAGCGACGTGTTTGACCGTGCACGTCAGCAATAGGGGGGGGGGGGGGGGGGTACCCATAGCGTCGGCTGCGTTGCCAGAAAACTTCTCCCCAAGTATAGTGTGCGTGAATCACAATTAAGGTTTTAAGCAGATTTCCTCGTCATTTAGTGGCAGTCAGAGAACGAATGGGGATGACGTACAGTTACAGTGTGCACCGCGTTTTTTTATTTGTTTTAGGGCGGAGCTGTTAAGGGCTAGTTTCCCCAGGATCGTGTCCGGTACCAAACAAATGTCGACACCCGTGGTCGATACCGGTCTCGCGGCGGTCTGGTTGCCGCCGTGGCTCATAGATAGCGGTAGCTGTCCAGAGTTTTGTGTTTGCCGGTTGTCTGCTTGTCACCGTCGCTCATAGATCGCGGCAACCTTTCCAGCCTCGGCAACTAGACAACTGGTGGCTGCCGTCGCTCATAGATGGCGGCAACATTTCTTCGGAGGAAGAACAGCTTGAACGGAACGAGCGGCGATGTGCGCAGCAGCGCGAATGGTTCCGCAACCGCCGCGAGACCGGTATCGCCTAGCGTTCCACTGCGTCGAGCACTTCAGATTCCCATCAAAAGAAGAGCAGATCGCTCACCTGGAAAGCCACTGCCGAGAACAGAAGCTACAGCTCCGCTGTTCTTCCTTTTTCACCAGAGTGGAAAGGCTGAAAGCTTTTTTTATATATACACTTGTTCATGAACAGTAGAAGGGTAGTGAGCTGGGCTAGTTGGTAAGCATTATAAATGATTAAAATCAGCGAGAAACGTGAGGAAACTAGAAGAATACAGGAGACAGGATAGACGCTGTGACGCTAACCTTCTTTTATATTGTTTGGCGCACAAGTTCGCCCCATTAAAACGTTTAGTTTCTCGAGATATTCGCCGCCTCGTCATTTTTCGTTCGGGACAATATGGGTGATACGGCCGCTGGAAAATGGTGGTATTAGGCAAAATTTTTTTTTTTTGTTTTCTGGTTAAAAATGTTTAGGTTTTGTGTTTTTGCACTTCCTCCTCATCAGCGTCTATTCTGTCTCCTGTATTCTTCTCCAGTTTCCTCGCGTTGCTCGCTGACTTTAACCATGTATACTGTTTACAAACACATTACCTTTAATTTGCAGGGTTACACAAACTCGTTCTTTTACGATGCCTTAGATAGATAGATAGATATTTATTGAAGCATGGAGAGGTAAGCCGGAGTTCATCCTTTCTCTGGCTGGCTATTCCGTGGGGAAGGGTAGAGGTGTGGGGAAGGGAATAAAGACGATTAGAAGAAGAGTAAGTCACGCGCACATAAACACAACACACACACGAACACACTCAAAGTTGATCGATCAGTCCGGTGTCTTTGACATACTCTTGTAGAGCTTTTAAGACGATGCGTTGATTCCGCTTGTTCTTCCATGGGCCTAGGATTTTTTTTTTTCGTTGAATGGTCTGGGGTCCAGCTGGTAAAGTATTCTTTTCATGGATTCGCGTTAAGTTTGGTACTTAGCGCATGCGGACAATATATGCTCTACATTTCCTTTGCAGTTGCATGTGGTGCACTTTGGAGTGTCACTTCGGCCAAGAAGAAAATTATAGCTGCCAATGTAAGCCACCCCGAGTCGTAGCCTGTGGTACAAAGTTTCGAGTTTTCTAGGTAGGGTGTCTGGTAGTTGCGTTGTCAATTCTGGATCCACTGAATGTAATTTGCTATTTTGATGAACTGGTGATGACCACGACCAGGGGCGGATTTAGAGGGGGGGTCCGGATGTCCTGACCCCCCTCTTGATTTCTGCATGTGTAAAATGTAGGGCGTAAAACGAGGGAGAGGAGGAGGGGGTTCCTAAACAAATGGTACGCTGACCAACACCTGACCCCCCCCCCCCCCCCTCAGGAAATTCCTGCATCCGCCCCTGACCACGACTGCATAATCATAGTGTTAATTACCTTCTTTATGAAGCATTTTATGTCGTATTTGGTGAATGGAACTTTTTGAAGCTTTCTGAGTTTGTGTCCGGTTTTAGCAGCCCTGTCAGCTTGTTCATTTCTACTGATGCTGCTGTGACCCGAATCCACTGCAGTATTATGTGATGTCCTATGTCAGCGGCTTTAGCGTATAGTTGTCCCACCTGTAATTGGAGAGTCTTATTGCTGCATGATTTCCCAAATATCAGTAGGCTTTTAAAAGCAGCAATGGAGTCGGTTAGGATGACCCATTTTTGTATCTTCGTTGATTTTGAAATATAAGTAACCGCCAACAGTTCGACTGTTGTAGATGCTGTTCGGTGTAGTTCGACTGCTGTAGATCCTATTCGGTGGGATAGCCGTGCGGTCTCAAGTACATTGTTCTGGGGAATTACGAAGGCAGAGGAAGATGATGTTTCGGTAGTGGATCTATCAGTATATACTAATACATGGTCTTTGCATACGTTAGATACGTGAAGCATTGTTTGTTGAAATCGAACGGGTATCGCTGTGTCCTTGATTGCCCCCCTTCCAGGTATCTCGGTATTAATTCTCATGGAGGGAATAATCCAATATGGTGGCGGGATTTCTCCGCGGTGCTTTGACACCGAAGAAATTTCTTTATGCCACTTTTGTATTTCTTGCCCAAATGTGGAATGTGGCCTTTTTCTGACAATGTTTCGCATATAGTGTTTCTTATGCTGAGTAATGTGGCGTAGGTGTACTCGTAAAAGATTCTTGCGTTTTCATAGTCTTGACAGATACTATTCTCGTTTCAGCCAGCGTATCACAAGTAGACGTGCCCCTAGGAAGACCAAAGCAGACTTTAAATGCATTCGTCTGCGCTGTTTGCAGGTTTCTGATTGTAGCTTTGCTAGCACCATGAAGCATCGGTGCTAGAAAAAACATTTATATATGGCAGAGGATGTCCAGCTAATAAAATAGGGTACCGTCGCATTGATTTTCTTGTGAATGCCATTGCCGTTGTCCTTTCTGACGACAAAGTGAGTCCCAGTTTCGATAATTGCTGGCTAATCAGGTGCAAAGCTTTCTGAAGCCTACGTGGTGGTACGTTTCGCTAAACACTACTGGACCACAGGCAGGTATCGTCAGCATAAAATGTGGCCATGACATTTGCAGGAATGACATCAGTTACCGATATTAATGCAAGGTTGAAAAGGGTCGGACTAAGTACCCCACCTTGTAGAACGCCTCTTGATAACGCGTATTTATTTGTGCAGGTATTATTTGTTTTCATAAAACTTGACCTGTCACTAATGTAGTTTTGTAGTCAGCGGAGTATCTTTCCTAAAATTCCAATCGTTTTTAAAGTGGTAAGAATGGCATCGTGTTCAATCATAAGCTTGTTTGATGTCAAGAAAGACTGCAACAGTGATTTTGTTTCCTGCGTGGTTCTCTTCTATAGAACTAACTAGATTAAGTATACTATCACTTGTAGATCTTCCTGAACGAAATCCACTCATTGCCTCTTGAAGTATATCGTTCGTTTCAAGATACCAATTTAGTCTTCCTTGTATAATTTTTTCTAACGTTTTTCCAATACAACTTGTCAATGCAATTGGACGGAAAGAACTAGAAGCGTTGGTGGTTTCCCTGATTTTAACAAAGGTACAATTTCAGCTTCTTTCCACGCTCTTGGAACGTTTTCTCTCTCCCATGATCTATTCAGAAGCTCTAAAAGTCTCATTAAGGAATTCCTATTAAGATGGGCTAGTGCCATATACGTTACACCATCCGTTCCTGGTGATGACTTCTTATTCGTTGATGCTAAAGCTATTTTCAGCTCTGAGAGTGTTAAGGGTGTATCCAATCTCGTGTCTTCTGGCACAACTAAGGTGTCATTCTGCGTGTTTTGGGTATTACGACGAAGGCATTGTTGTTTCTCTGCTATCATCTTACAAAACTATTCAGCTGCTTGTAACTCTGAGCATTTCTTTGTTAGAGACAATGCTCGAAAAGGATGTAATTGCTCCGGTGTTTTTCTCAGTCCCCGTACAACTCTATATACTTGTGATATATGACTTCGAGGGTCTAATCTTTCACAGTAGCGTATCCATCTGCGTCTAGCCAACACGTTCAAATGACGTCTTACGTGACGCTGTGCTTTACTTGTGTCACGGAGGTCGTTGGTACTGTGAGTTCGTCTTAGCCGTCGTTTCGCTTTTCTCCGTATTGCTCTTAACCTTTCATATTCCGCATCGAGTTCTGTTTTTCCAGCGGGCATACTAAACAATCTACTAGATTTGTTTAAAGCAGATGCAATAGTTAGAGCGATAGCTTCATCCTCCGTTGCAGCTATTATGGCATTTTTCGTAACAAACTGAAAAGCTTCCCAGTTTGTTTTTCTTATTTTACTCTGCGATTTACGTGCTCCGAAACCACTTATAGATAACATAATGGGTAAATGATCACTTCTCCATGTGTCGAGGGCTGGCTTCCAGGTGCATTTTTGTATTACGTCTTTCGACACAAAGGCCGAGTCTAAACAACTGCTTACTCTTGTTCCCTTGAAGAATGTGGGTCTTCCATCATTGATGTTGACGAGATCGAACTTAATGGCAACCTCAAGAAGTTCACGTTCCCTACGAGTGTTTTGTAGGCTACCCCAGAATTCATGATAAGCGTTAAAATCTCCTAACAAGCAGCATGGCTTTGGTACTGCTAGAAGGATATTTTCTAACCTTTTAACATCAAATGTTACGTTGGGAGGTGTGTAGGCAGAGATGAAAGTTATTGAGCTCGTTCCATCTCTGACCGTTGCAGATACATATTGGGTTTCGTCATGTAGGCAAATATCCTCTTCAACGTAAGTTAAATCATTTCTGATGGCTAGTAAAGTTCTGCTGTTTCCAATATGCTTTTTGGAGGGGAGTAAAATATTTGGTATCCTGCGATCCTGAAGCGGTCTCGAACGCCATGTTCCGATATAGCTAATATTGTATTGGTATTGACGGTATT
This sequence comes from Ixodes persulcatus, assembly GCA_013358835.2. Taxonomy (NCBI): domain Eukaryota; kingdom Metazoa; phylum Arthropoda; class Arachnida; order Ixodida; family Ixodidae; genus Ixodes; species Ixodes persulcatus. The sequence goes on from JABSTQ010009409.1 coordinate 274,615, forward strand.
GTCGAAGGTCTGATGCTTTTGACTGAAGGCCTTGTGCATTCCATTGTAAAACAGAAACAGTTGCTGATTAAAATATACCTAAGAGTGTGGGAAATACCAAGTTAAGTATTTGTACGATGCCTTGCATCCCTGGTGAAGTGAACTGACTAAGAAAGTTTGTGATAGCCTTGATTACTGTTCTAGATATCATTTTCCAATCAAGTGCGGCTGAATCGTCTGACTTTGAAGTTTCATTTTGCTCTTGGCTTTGAGGCCTTCTTTCGGGCTTAGTGGGGGAAGGTTCCGTATGTGGGTTTGTAATTTTTTTTTTGTATGTTGCCTTCAGGGCATTTGCGTAGTTATACTTGCTTGTCTCAGGTGACGCGTTTTCACCATCCACTAGGACCGATGGCCCCGAGCGGTGTTTGGATTTTATATTGTTCACTGTTTCATCTGGTTGCGGTTTCAGAGTTTCGCTTTCTTTGCCGTAGTTATCTTTCGCAAGTTCTGCTTTTGGGGGCTCTTTTTGTTTTTTGTTCGCTGTTTCTGTAGTAGCAAGATTCTCACGCTGATGTGGTATTTTTTGTGGGTGGTTTTGAGGCAGTGAATCGGTGTGGCTCATAGCTGCTGTTTTTACATTTTCAAGCCTTGAACGCGCTTCTTGGGCATCGTCACACTTTTGTTTTGGGCATTTCGGAAAGAAAGCCTCATGTTCCACTCCGCAGTTAATGCAAAGTGGGGTTCTCGCGCTGCATTTGTCTAGTGTGTGATCCCCAGAGCATCGGGTGCAGGCGTCTTTGCGCTTGCAAGCAGCAAGGACATGACCTAGTTTTCCGCATTTTTTGCGCTGCGCGTGCCTGTGTACAAAGACGTCTACTTTGTGTCTAACGCACCCGACAAGTACATGACTTGGTAGCACGGGAGAACCAAATGTTATACGCACAGTGTGTGACGTTCCCGGGCGTCGTATTTGTGCAACTGTTGCGTTGCACTTGAGTTGCTCTCGAAGCTGTGGCATAGTGATGTCTGGGTCAATGTGATGAACGACTCCAACTGAAGTGTTCTTGTTTGTGGCTCATATACCTAAACCGGTATTCTAAGAAGCTCTGTCAGTGTCAGTAGTGCTGACGTGGTGTGCAGATTTCGTGTATCCACTGCGATCAGGTTTAGTTTCTTGTTTATCTTGATGCGGGAAGGGGCGATGTGCTCGAAGAAAGATGTCAAGCGAATGCTGTTCATGTTTCCCAGCTGCTTTGAGACATCTTGTGGTGTAAATATTACAGTATGTCCATTGCAGGTTAGAGTGGATGTGGACGAGATAACAGTGTTGTTACTCGAAGAATTCATTCCTGGTCGTTGGCGTTTCCGGGACCCCACTGTGCTGAAGGACTTGCCATTTGAAATGATGGTAACTTCTTTTATGTCTTCTTCAAGTTGCATGTCCGTGTCTTCTGCCTCAGTGCCAGTTAGTCGTCCATTGATTGACAGATGTTGTTCCATTAATAGGATCCCGGAGGCCTGGGTTGTAGGTGGATCTTTTTGGTCACATGTCGGGAGTTCTTGGTCGGTGGCATCCGAAAGCTCGTTATATGGGTTGGGATGGATTGGAATGTCCATGGCTTTGATCATGGGCTATGTTGCATGCTCAGTGTATTCTCCAAGCACAGTGCCAGCGACCGACCCTGCCAGGAGGCCGGGACATGCAATCTTTTAAAGTCGCGTTGCAGGATAATACAGATGTCGCCGAGTATATTAAGCAACGCGAAAAAACTGGAAAGATAGTGAGAGCTTTCAAAGAACAGCCTCACCAGAGCTCGTCGTCGTCGTCGTTTTCTTACGATGCCTTGAACGCCTGACAACTTCATCCGCTACATCAGAGTTTTCAAAATGATGAGCTTTCTTTTCAAGCAGAAGCAGATCAGTAGAGAAAATAAATGCGTGGATTGAACTGAGCTTGTACATGACAACATCTACCTTCTCCCTTCGAGTGAATGGCGTCATTTGCCTTAGCCTACTTTGCATGACGCGGTGCTCTTCCGACTCGCGACAGGTTGGAAGGCTTTCGACGGAGAAGCCCCAGGGTGCTTCCGATGACGAAGGCTGCAGTTAGCCGTCAGTTGGTCATGTCGAAGACGCACCTTGTGGCCGCGTTTTTGGCGGGGAAACAGAACCGATTCCACAACATGAGCGACCGCTGACAGCTCTTGGAAGCTGACGCTACAGTAACAACAGAAACACCAAATAGAAGCACAGAGAGAGAGAGAGAGAGAGAGAGAGAGAGAGAGAGAGAGGGCACCAGCTAGAGCAATGCTAACAACTGTATTCTGTTTCAGTTTACGATGGATCGCAAGGGAGGCTACGAATCGTCCCAGCCGATCCCATGCCCTGTGGGTGTCACGTGACTGGCGCAGCTTTGGATTGGCTGCATATGGCTCGTAGCATCGGCAGTGGTCCGTCCTAAAATGAAGAAGCGGAGTGCATGAGGAATGCATAAAAGTGAGAGAAAGGAACAACAACAACAACAAAAAAAAAACAGTTCTATCAGATGCTACAACGTACGTAGTTGACGTAGTACATATCAAAGCGAACTACACAAACACTAAGGAGAGACAACATTGGGAAGGGGGTTCCGGGGAGGGGGGAAGGGGGGTGTCCATAGTGGCTTTTCGTGGCGCACTTCGGCGCCCTTCCGGAGACGTGCACCGCATGTAGAGACGCCACTGACGTCACTTGTTCCGACCGAGTCGACCTCACAGTATCGGCACAGCGACGGGAGCCATTTGCGTGCGCACGGACCGACTGCGAGCGACAGCATACAAAGCGCGGGCTCGTTTTGGCGTTGCCGCCGCCACCGTCAGCTCGATCCCCAAGTCCCGATTCGGGCGTTGGGAAGACGGAAGAGGTAAAAAGAAGGAGATAAAAAAAAGCAATTGGTGGCAGCAACGGGCCCACGAAACTCCGTACTGTCCGCCATGGGCGATGGAGGATCACCACCAACTGCCCCAGGTTCCGTCAATGGAATGGCTTCGGCCATTTGCGTCCGTGTGTTGCGAACCCGATTCCCCGTCGAACGCCATTTTTGCTAGGAGTCCGCGCGTTTGCGTTTGTTTAGATTGGATCCTTCGTATGTGTGCGCGCGGGCGTGTGTGTGGTGCGTGCGCGCCACGGGCGAATTTAAGGGTCGAGGGGTGGGGGGTGCCTTCCCTAAGCCCTCCAAAGTCATGCTTTTTAATGAAAAAAGCGGGATATACCAGATTTCTTTCAGGATGAAAATTTCAGCGTTTGGCGACATAGCAAATATTAGGTCAACAAATTAGGTCTGCGCAACGCTCCGTGCACCCTGACGTCATCTCTCTGCAGACCCCCCCCCCCCTTCCCCCCTCAAAAATCTTAACCCATAAACCCGCCCCTTGTGCTTTGCTAAGGTATAGGATAGGGACCTTAATGTTTGCCGGTGTCTATGTCGGTCCACGGCCCCCAGCCGGAGAGGAGGGGATCGAGCGGCCGTGGTCTGTCTGTGGATGTGGTGTGTGCGTGTGTTTACATTGACCAGTCGTTACACGCTAGCTTTGGGGAGCTCGATAAATTGATTGGGCTTCGGTGTGTCGCGTTTCTGCGCGCGCGCCAAATGAGTGGACACACTGGGATGTAGAATATACGTTTGTTTGCTCGTTCGATTAGGTTTTCTTTGTCGTTTGCATTGTTTTCGTCACTTCCGCTGGACGGATTTGCGAGGAAGAGAAAACAGATGATGCGAACGTCTCCACTAATTAGTGTGGACATATCCCTGAAGAGATATGCCTTTTCAGGTAGCATTTTTATATTTTTGTTGTTCGGTGTGCTTCTCAGTTGTAGTTAAGGACGAGTAATTTGTGAAGGATGAGAATCAAGACGACTTTCTCCTACTTTACAAGGTAGTGGTGCATTGACAGCTAATTGTGATATTCGCTTTCAGCGGTCGCGCCACAATCTTTTTGAACATATTTATAGATGTAAAGATAGGTTTTGATTATTAGCACTGAACATTGGTGCGTTAGGTCGGTGAAGAGTTTCCTGCCATAGCGGAGTGCTCGTGCCTCCTGGGCTGCGACTTTCGCATGCTGGGCTTTAACCGATGATTTCCGGCACGTCTTTCCTAGGTCAAGTGATCCAAAACTCAGTACGCGTGTGCTGTGACATGGAGTAGACAGTAGTGTGTGATATATCAGAAGTAATTGCAAAAACAGAAGTAACTAAAAATTTGTAACCAGAAAAAAAAAAAAAAAATTGTTGTGCCTAATACCGCCATTTTCAAGCAGGCAGTATAACTTATATTGTCACGAATATAAAATGATGAGGCGGCGAATAGCTGGAGAAACTAATCGTTTTAATGGGGCGAACTTGTGTCCAAAACAGTATGGAAGAAGGTTAGCGCCGCAGGCGTTGATGTCGGCGAAACAGCAGGATCGAGCGCTGGGGCGAAACTGACCCCGGCTCGCCATGCGGAGTCCTTTATGTACCCGCGTGGGTTTCTGGAACATTCGGAGTAGAACGTTCAGTGCGTAGAACACAAGAGGAATAGCCGTACCTTGATCAGACGACAAGATTCTCGAACTTACGAGAACGCTAAATTGAAAGAATAAATGAAAGACGCGTTGCTTCCAGGAATCGAACCCGGGGCCTCCGCACGAAAGCCAAGTACGGTAACCGCGCTCGTCCGGCGACGCGCGTGGCAGTATGTGCGTAGAGATACGACTCGCATGCTAAAACGTAGAAGAAAATGTGCAAGAAAAAACACCTTATCTGCTCACTGGGTCACCACAGTTCCATGATTTAGAGACCGAGAAGAAAATACGAAAGGAGAGAAGACTTGCTTGTTTTATGTCCCATTTCTGAGCACGTCGGAACTTGTTAAGGAACGTCTCTACAAACTGAAACGCAAGAAAGTAGGAGAAAAAAGTACCTTGTTTACTTTTCTCGAACAAGCTCACTACATCTCAACTATTTTGTTTTTCTTGCCTCATCTCGCCGTGGGCGAGGAAGGAGATAAAAGTACCAACGAAAACTCCAAATCAGCTCTGCGCTTTTTCTCCCAGTTCGCCAAGGAGGACAGAGGGAGAGACCTAAAGGAGCACAGACAAGAAAAAAAGTAATAATAATGAACGTAGGGCTAGGATGAGAATCCAGACCGGCCCGAAAAGCCGGACGCAAACGGACCTAGGACGGCTCGGCAACAGGAACGGAGAGAGTGCCGCGAATAATCTATACGTAGCCCAAGATGGACGTCACTAATTTCGATTTCGGGAGCTGGCAGCGCCGAAGCCAGACGGAAAAAAGAAAAAGCCCAGATTAGATTAGATTAGGCAAAAGAAATGGCCGCCCGCTGAGAGCAGCTCTCCGGTTCCTCTTTTTTAGTCGGAGGTAAAACGGGATCCTTTTCTCCGCCGGTGTCTCGGGCTCACCGGGATACATGTCTCGCCCTCTCATCGGGCCCTCCGCCAATGCCACCCAGAATACAAGGCTACTGCGCATGACGTCATCGGTAGTGGGGATCCCCAACCCACCCAACGCGGCAAACACGCTGAAGCTCTGTAGGCGGCGCTGCATACATACAATAGTGATGACATTTGGAAGGGGGGGGGGGGGGATCGAAGCTGTGCCTTCTACGTGGTATTGCAGTACTACCTGAAATAGAAAATACTACCTAAAAAAACTTTCAGCCTTTCCACTCTAGTGAAGAAGGAAGACCAGCGGAGCTGTACAATGGAAAGTAATGGCCGGCCGCAAGTCGGCAAGCCGGATGGATGGATGGATGAATTCGGCTGAGCCGTTTGGATCGGGCGGTAGCTTACGCCACCTAGCCATTTTGTTTAACCATTTAAGCTTAGAACATTTAAGCCGGAGCAGAAAAGGCTGCCGCCATCTATGAGCGACGGCGGCAACCATTTACGTGGCTTGCCGCCGTCGCTCATAGATGGCGGTAGGTGTCTAGAGTCCGGTGTCTTCATTTCCTTGCGGGGGACACGATCCTGGGGAGACTAGCCCTTAACGGCTTCACTGTAAAAAAAAAAATACGAAAAGACTTGCAATACTAGTACCTAGTGCCACTAAATAAGCTACGCTTCAGAGTAATGACACATGGCCATGTTGTGTCTTAAAATCATGGCTGCCAGTTATCTGATGCTTTATCTGAAATCACAGGAAACGCTTTTCCGTCCTCCACAAATGTTTTAACAGTTCGTGACAGAGCAAAGCAATATTGCGTGACCTTCCTAACACCGAATCTAATGCTGAGGAAGTCGCACTTTTGAATCATGACGATCGGCAGTTACGTCTGCTTTGCATACGAGCCAAACTGGCGGCGCCCACAACAATGCCGGGGAACGGAGCGCCGATACTATAAGCGGAGCTCATTTAGTGGCTCTACTAGTACCAATGCGAAGCGCAAGTTCGTCTGCTTGTTGAGCAGGGGTTGCGGTGACGCCAGAATGCCGAACTCTGATTGGCTCCGCTTGGAAGAATAGAGGGTCCATCAGAGCCAATCAGAGCTCCGCGTTCTATCGTAAGTGCAACCCCTTGGCAAGAAAAAAATTCCACCATCTTCCCGAGGGGAACCATGGGGTGATGCGGAGCATCGGGGTGGTGCTGCTGCTGACGCTTGCTTGCGCCAACCCACTAACTGACGGGACTGTTGCTTCCATCACACTTCATCGGAAGAACGGAGCGAAGTGGAGTCAACAGCGGTGAACTGATGTAGCACGAGTAACTTTGAAAGTCTAATCAGACAGCACGATAAGGCGGCGCAAAATGCCCCAACAGCGCTTGCAGGTTTCCTCGTCGAGACCGGGCTGGCCGGCGAGATCTAGGCTGCAACGGACGCGAGCGGTCGGGAAATGCTAGCAGACGACAGCCGCGGAGTTGCGTGGAAAGCTCACCCCACTAGAAAGGCCTGGCCTGGCGCTGCGACCCGCGCGCCGAAAACTTTCCTCCTTTCCCTCCTTCGGGGAAACACGGTTTCGCCTCAGACCCCGCCCCGGTCACGTGATGGGGAACGCGCGCAGCGCGCTACCGCTCACACTTGAAGGAGAGGAAACTAGAGGAGGACAGTTGCGCATGCGTAGTGTGAGTGGGGACTACGACGCCGACGCCGCGGGACATAGACCCGAGCAAGAGATGCTCCGCATCTAAAAAAAAAACGAACTTGCGCAGCGCTCCGCATAGTATAGGTGTCAGGTTAAGAGTGAATGGAAGCATTCTCCCACCTCTTTTCATTTTAGCAGAGCGGACGCTGGAGAGGAGATTGCCTTCTCTCCAGCGTTCGTTCTGCTAAAGTGGAAAGGGGTGGGAGAAGCATCCACTTTACTTTTAATCTGGACGCGTGTGCCACTTTGCGGCGACTCTCGTCGAACTCGTCGTGTTTACCGCATGGGGCGGATCGGGAATCCACGAACTATGACGTCATCCGCAGGCCTTCTCTTCTAGGTTATACTGGGGGAAAGACGCACGCCTTGCGTTCTAGGTGTTATTGCCTCTGCTCGTTTTCCGGGGCCCTGCATTGATTCCGCGGGCGTCTGTCTAATGGAGACCGCCGAGAGTGGGGCTTGGTTGAGAGAGAGAGCGCGGTCGTTCGGGCGTCGCTTAAGGTGATTAGCGGCTAATCGAGCGGCCTGGATTTGGGCATTCGTTGGCTGTCAGATCGGGCCAGGCGCTTGGAGAGGAGCTCTGCCGCCTGTCTGTGCGGAGCGAGGCCCTCGCGGGGGAGGGAGGAAGCGTTCCCTGCTCCCGAGGGGGAGTTCGTGGTCCTGAGGTGACGCCCGAGGCCGGGGACGACTCGGTGAGGCTGCATTCCGCGCGGAGGTATTGGCCATTTGGTGCGGATCTTGTTTTTAAAATGGCGTCTACGGTTTTTTCTTTTTTTTGACGACCAAATGTTGTTTTCCTAGCTTGGAACTCTGATCGCTGCGTGTGGTCAGTTTCACAGACAACGTCATTAGACCTCTCGCGAAATCGAAGTGATCCTAGCGGCGTAGTCCCGCGCAAAGCATCTTGGGAACCCGTTGGCGCCAGTTTCGGTTTGGATTTGCTAACCGCACTACACACAGAGCGAAAAAGTACACCCGCGGACGTGTAAACCGTTGTCCCTGGGCGGACTACCCAAATGGTGTTCGTTTTACACGCAAGGCTCGGTGTATTTTGTTTGCACCCGAGGTCTCGTGTAAAATGAACACCTTTGAACGCGTACTTCGTTCCGCGATTACATGTCTAGGGGTGTTTTTTTACGATGGCCGTCGTTTGACTTGAGACGGGATCTACGGGCGAGGCCCAGCGCTTTACACGGCTTTTCGCCGGAGCGAAAACGTAGTTTGCACGTGTTCAGTTCGTAGTCGTCCATACGCGCTAAACCACCGCGGGCATTAACTTCCAAGCGCCGACACCGTATCCATTACGACGACTACGCGACAGTGGGAGCGACCATCGACTGAGTCCAGCAGCGTCTTTCTCCCATCGAGCAAGTCCCGTTTGCGTGGCGGTTCAGCCGACCTCCGAGGCCTCATGCCAGCTGCATTTTCACCGAGACCGGGTAAATTTCCATAGGAGGAATCTTTTCGCGACCACAGATATGAAAACTTTATTGAAAAAGCCCCCGTTTGCCGTGAGCGACGACCAATCGCTCCGACACCGACCCGCGTTTCCGACGTCCCACTCACTTCTTACCCGCGAGCAGCATTGTACGTGACGTTTCGACGTATCCACTTATATCTCGTGTGTACGCAAATATTTCGGCTCTCCGGGTACGAAACGGCTACTCAAACAGCCAGCGAACCCAACGAACGAACGAGCCGAACTATGGGACTGAACGCCAGCGCCATTTAAATACGCGGTTACTTTTGTACTAGGTAGCTATTGTGGTTGTGGCTCCTTACACATTAGGTAAATTATGTATAAACAAAGCGAAAATAAAATATGGCGGCTGCTTGCGCCACCTAGTGAGTATGCTGAAAACTACAAAAAATGAAAGGGAGATTAGCATTTTTGGAAATGCCACGCTCGATCGGATGGTGGCATACAAACATACACAGCACATCTCACATACCGCAAGACATCAATACACAAGCATATACAGGCACAAACAACGAACAGAGGCACAGACATCCCGACACTCGCACTCAACCCCAGCAGTGACCCGCTCGTTATATATAGCAGACTTTTTGTTTTAGACAAAGTTCCGATGACCCCCACTGTATTTTACATGAACGTAACGATACCACACAATTATTACTTATATAATACAGTGACATAAATATAATTAAAAAAGGTACACATTTTTTTTACTTTAGATTCTTGCTAAAAGACACCCTATATTTAAAAATAATGTTTCTAGATAGCCAAAATGTAGCGAAATCCAGTTTGGTTTTCGGAAGTTCGAGCGCTCAAGGCTGAAATGCGCTAGCGAAGAGTGTGCTTGCTTCTGGCAAAATATACACCGTTGTATGACGCTGTCAAAGCTGCTGGCTGCAGCCCCCGTCTTGGTTTAGCTTTTGATTTACTCGCCCTCTCGTGGAAATGAGAGGTTAAGTGAAAGTATACGCGCCCGAGTGAATATCCTTGACAGGGTAAAGTATAAACCGCATGTAAGCGAATTTGCGAGCGACGAGACAAGCGACGGCGACTCGCTTCGCTGTCGCTCGGTCAGTCGCGCGACGAGGCAAGCCGCAAGAACGCGACGGGAGCAAACGACAAAGGCGATGAGCGACGTTTTCTAGAAATCTAAAAACCAATCGACGCAACGAGCGATAGTGAGAAATCTGCGTCGCTCGTCGCTGACTCTCGTCGCTGTCGCCGTCGCTCGCTAAATCGCTTACATGCGGTTCAACCTTTCTACTCACGCTAGCGCCGACTTGCATTACCCGCTGAGCCCAAGCAAACGATAAGGATATTCAAATATGTCACAACAGTGGCGTGCATTCGCTAAGAAAATACATATCTCAAATTCCTGCAATTTGACACCAGGATTTGTTACTTGTTCTGTTGTTACCTTGGCGACACGGACACTAAAGAGAAACTAGTCAGTTTGTTTTATTAGAAATTATGGAAACCTTATCTACCCATTGTTAGTACAAGCACTCTGGCATTTTATATAAACAGTTTAGAAAGTTTAGAATAAGCTAAACACAATCGGTGACTTAGTTTTCGGAGTTTGATAAAAAAATAAAATCTTAGAAAACAATATATCTTTAAAGTTTCTTCTAAATGAAAAACTGAAAAAGGAGCCTTACAGTTGCACTGTCACGTAAATACTTTGATAAAAAATATCTATTGGGAAGCAGGTTTTACAATCTCGAATTTGCTTCTTTCAACTTTTGAGTTTCCTTATGCTTACTTGCAATTCATATCCTGACAAATTTGGACACAATTGTATAAACTGTAACAGCCTATAAAAAATGTATAGCTTAATTATATTTACATTTGCTTGATAAAGTTCAATCTCAAATATGACAGTTTTAAATTTCACATTTATTATTACAAGTGAGCAGTAAAAATCTAAAAGACAAAGATGAAATACAGATATGGGCCTGTGGCGGTCCATTGGTTCAGCCTCCGCACCGCCAAAGACGACAGTGTTGCAAAATTACAAACCAGCGCACAGGTAGACAGTTACCAAAAATCCAAACACAAGAAATACTCACATCAGCGATGTGCGAGGGTATTTTTTGTATGTTTGAATTTTGAGTAACTGTCTACCTGTGCGCTGGTTTGTAATTATGCCTTACCAACTCGCCCAATCTTCCGTATTAACAGTGTTGCAAAACACTAAGATCAAGTATATTGCTAATGACTGCAGTGTATAAGAGCAAGCTACTCTTCGGAACGAGCTCGACGCTACGAGAATAAACAATGTTTTCACAGCTAAACTTAGAGGCTGTCGCAATATCTCTTCCGTTCTCAACATCGAATGTGTAACAAATTGGTGACAGGGACATGATCGTAATCGTAATCGTAATCTTTATTGGCTCAGGACAGCCGTGGCACCGCGGAAAGGCGACAGCCCGTACCATGGAGGCCCGCGGTGCCACGTCTATAGTGCTAATGATTATGAGGTGATATATACAAAGGGTGGACGACGCGGTCTTCTCAACATCGCAAGCCCCGTTGCTTGAAAGTTCGGGGTTCGCCAAGACATTTCTATTAGCTGTGAGAAGTGTCTTGGCAAAGGGTAGTGTGCAGAGGCTTCACCGTGCGTTGCGGCTGGGAAAGCCTTGGCGGTTTGATGGTGATGAGGACGACGTGCTCTTCTGATCCGCCGCACGAGTCTTGGAGGTTTGGCGGCGGTTTAGGCCAGTAGGCAAGCGAGCCAAGGTGACCTTCGGTAGGCTGTTCAATGGACGTTCTGGATGGTAAAGCCCTGGCGGTTGATGGTGCGCTCGCTCGCTTCGTTGAAGGCAGCGGCTCCAGGTGGTGGCCCAGTCAAAGTAGACGGCTGCCACCCCCGATGCATTGACGTCCAGGGCTAGAATGTAGCGCCGCGGTCACCCGGTGTAGCTTCCTGGCATCGTCGTCGTCGTCGTCGTCGTCCCCTCGGAGTCGATGATGATCGACTCCGAGCGCCTGCTATCCAGGGGAATGTCCTTCGTAGCCAGGGCCATGGCAACGGCTCTGCCTTTTCGGGCGAAAAAGCAGTAGGCCTATCTTCAACTTTCACAGCCTCCGCATCTGCAGCGCCTCCGCCATTGGCTCTGCTCTGTCCCATCTACCGCCGGCATCTCCCAGCAATGGGCTGCGACCACCTAGCTTGCCCCACTTGCTCGGCAAGTGAACATTCATCGACGTTTCCACACTGTTCACAGGGCATGTCGCTAGCTGACCAGGGTCTCTTCACCGTTGCTACATCAGGCAGTTCGCTCTCAGCTCGGTTCCGCATTTTAGGGGATGTTGCATTGGCCCCACAGTCGGCCGGCATCCCCCTTTGGGTCCCAGGCTGCACACTCCGAACTGATCCAGCCGGACTGAAAGCACGGCCGGGTCGATTTCCCCTCTGTCTGCTGCCTCATTGCCTAACCTCGGCATCTACTACGATGCAGGGCTTCCGAACGCTGTCTTTCCTGCTCTCTAGTACCTCATCCTGCTTGCGGTACATGTCAACAGCAACAACACCTCTCTGGAGCCGCAATCACTTCAACGTAATCGTGCCATTTCCCGCAGTCTGCAGAGCTGCAGGCGACGGCTCTAGAAGGGGAGCTTTGGGGCTGACTATTGGTTTAGCCTCGGCACCGCCAAAGATGATGATGCTACTCATACTCGTTGCCACGAGCTCAGCGACATGAGAATAAACAGAAAGTTTTCACTGCTCGGACTCGGAGTCGGTCGCAGCATCTCTTCCGTCCTCAACATCGCCTTAACATCGTACGCGCTACAGGTAGTAAGCAAGAGACACACTTCAGATGAAAAGAACAAATGCTCAGATCAGACATGCTGCGGATGTCCAAAATTGTTCACCATGTCCAATATTGTTTTGGGTTTTTTCATTCTAACTGAAGACGAACGTCATGATCGGGCAATTAAAATGAATACTTACGAAACACCCAAGTCCCAGGGTAAGTGCTCACTGCTGATTCACGGCTGTGGCATATATTTATCTAAAAGTGCACCGATGATAGCACTGCAGGTTTGGCAACAATACCGAGATTACAACGCTTGTTGCCCTCTTAACAAAGAAGAGTTGTCCATTATAAAATATGAAATAAATAAAAAAATACCAGAAACTACGCAAGGTACAAATCTGCACAACAGGCATCCGGATTTAACTACTTCGTCGTACTGGAGTCTGTTGCTGTAATAAGAGCTTTGGATGGGCTGTAAGGACAGTATTCAAACTGAACTAGGCGCCTTGGTGACTACCACCAGTGTTGCGGAGTTGCCACTCCAGAGTTGGAACGATTCCGTCCCTTCCAGAACCCTGAAATCGAATGCAAATAAAATGGCGGCTGCATTGGAATGGAATGGGAATGGAATTAGTAGGTGGATTTTGCCCAAAATAGAGTAGGAATGAAATAGGCTCTGTTCTAATGCGAGCTGCATCGATGCGCTCAAAGGGGCTTGTGAAACGGCATCATTGCACTTAGGTATGATTGGCTTATGTTCCTTCGAGGATGAGAGTGGCAATTCCCAGTGAAGCAACCCGAACTGTAGAGTTCTAGGCGAACAAGGTGTCGTTCCTGGCACCGTGAGACGCGACAATATGGCTGTTGTGACCATGTGAGATTACAGCACCAGTCGCAGGCCACCAGGCAGGGACAATGTCACATTGCCCGCATTTTGTTAATGCACGTGACTCCTCTCTTATCATGTATCTCCTAGAAGTGGAGGGCATATAAGGTTCTTTTGTGGAGAAGATGGATGAGTTAAAGTTTTGCTGTCTGTTATGAGGCCTTTACGCTTGGTGGCGCGATCGATATCTGCAGTGCCACTATACCAATTGCCACTAGCGCTATGTGCGACCACAACTCAACTTAGTAGAATCAATAATTTCAGGTTGGGTTTTGCATAATTTTGCAGTTGTCTACGCGCTTGTCAACGCCAGCTTTATGCTGACATTATTTTCTGGTAACTTCAAGTACCAGCTGTCAAGTGCCATTTTTCACGGTTGGGAGGGATTGAGAGGAACGGAATGGAACAGTTCAGCCTTTCCAGGAGTGGGGATGGGCCCAGTGTTTCCTTTCAGGAGTTCGAACGAATGGAATTAGTGTTAGAAATCCGATTCTCTGGAATGGAGTTGGATGGAATGGGGTGCTCATTCTGCAATACTGCCTGTCGCCACCAGAATCTGCTGTGAAATCGTTGCCCGCATCAGGAACTGCCGCTGAATCGCAGTTTTAGCAGCATTAGTGCCATCGACGGCTTCGTTGGTATCTATTGCAGGAACGTCGACACATTAGGCGATTCCAGCAAAATATCGACGGCACCTAGTGGCTGGAACAGAAAGCTGTGGCGGAAAGTTCGCTCACTTAGCCTTCTCGAGCAAATAAAATATTCACAGTACCTGGCGGTCTAAAAACAAAAGAGTGAGAGTAGGTTAAAAACATGTGGTGAAAATTGCAAGTACTCAGTTCACCCCTAAGATGACAGTGCAGTGGATCTTACACATTTGTTGGAACAGTCACAAGCCTATTCCGTCATGTGAAAACGTGCTCCCTGCGTGGGTGTGTAGACAGAAGTGCGAGTAAGTGGTAAAAGAGAGACTCACGACTGATCTAAGGAGCGTGAAGCTTCAACCACACTGCCAAATTATGGGTAAGCAAAGTATAGGCATGTATAGGTATGCTTTGACAAGTTATAAAAGGGCATCCTAGGATGACAGGGTGAGCTGGGACGCCTACGGACTTTGCAGATGCGACCCTGATGCCTCATCTACAAGCGGCCATACAGCAGTCACACTAACAACGTAAACTCCTGGTCGAACAATACAGCAGCCGGTGCCTAACTGGGGTTAAGTCAAACATTTCTGGCAAACCTTCTGTTGCTCCGCATGTTCTGATGAAGCTGCTTTAGACTCGCTGTGGTTAAAATCTGGCTGCAGCAAGCCCAGCGCAGTCTTGAGCTTCCACACCAATGAATGTTCAGCAGGACCACAGCTAATCATTTAATTCGGCATTGTTTTGTACGACAGCAACATTCTGGCTATTTGTGAATGAAAGCCACTTAATTAATCTAGCCATCTTCAACTTCTGCTGTATTATCTGTTCCACAAGCTCGGCTGCCCCATTGAAAGCGGGATGGTACGGGAGGAACAAGCACCCATATAGGATGCCATTCTTCCGCAACAATGTCTTGAATTCCTCACTCACAAAAGTATGGACGTTCTGATGCAACCATGTCAACACTAACAGACGCCAAAGAAGTGGTCACTGGAAATATTACCTTAACCTCTATGAGGCTAGGCGCTTTATTGTTGTTCTCGTCTGTTAAAACACCCAAGCAATAAAAACTTTAAGTTGTTTGGGCATGAGCTGTGAGGAAAATGTAGAATATCTTGTGAATTTGGGTACCCTGTAGACAGTGGTGTACCAACTTGTTTTTGAGCGGGGGGGGGCAAACCAGACCCCCTCCCACCCCCCTAAGGGCCGGGGGGGCTGTACCCTTGGTATCCCTTGGGCGCCGCCGGCCAGTGTTTGCCCTGCCCAGTGGCGGCTGTTTCAGGGGGGGGGGGGGGCAAAACACATGCCTTGCCCCCCCCCATTCTGAGAACTGGGGGGGGAGGCAAGCGACCCCCTTGCCCCCACCCCCCCCCCCCCCCCGGTTGGCACAACCATGGCTGTAGAACCGTTCCACCTATGGTTTAGGTTGCGTCGCAGAAACCACCAAAGTTCCCATCGTTGTGTCATCTTTTGATCCTTTTAAGTCATAAAATACCACCAGTTTCTTGTTTCTAATGAAGTGCACTTCAAGTACAGCTTTGATATCAAAGATGTTATGGTTAAAAGAAGCCATATTAACATGTCAAAACAAGAAACTGACCCAAGATCAATGAGACATTGCCGCATGCATGGACAAACACCACTCACAACTTCTGGAAGATACACGCTTACTATTACTCCAAATGATTTTAATCCTCTGATGTAAGAGTAAACGCGAACCTTCCAGAAGTACGGAGTAGCGTTCATTCATGTATGCTGTAATATAATCTCATACTGGTTACGGATGCTACTCGGAACTGCATCCAGTAGTACTGTTGATAACCTGCAGGCTCACGATATGAAGCTTTAAAGCACTGAGCTGAATTAAGCCTAGATGGCTCAGTTCCACAGTGTAATAGTAAGGGTGATCAAGACCACGGTGCTCACAGACAGAGGCATTGACTTTGGACAGGATCTAGTTGCAGTCGTTATTGAAGACCGGCTTCTTGCTCCATGTTCCAGATAAAACAAATTTTTTTCTTCCCTCGTGGACATTTTTTATCCAACCACAAAACAATTTTTCAAGAGATAAGTGAGCACTTTATGAAACTGTGTTTAAAATTCTTATGACCATTGAAACACCCTTTGGCATACTTTTGTCCAGAAGCTTGTCTCCCGTGTACAGCCAGATAGTACCGGCCCCGAGATCGAGAAACGAAGAACGTCCTCTGCGTAGTTGAGATTGCCAGGCAGGTAGGTGAATCTTGTAGAGCAAATTTTGTTTTTAGTTTACCTCAGGCTTAAAGAAAGTCACTGATTACTAGAATCATTACCTCAGGCTTAAAAAGAAAGTAATTACTAGGATCATTACTGCTCACAGAAATTAACTGAAGCGCAACAAAATTACAATAAAAAGCAATTGATACAATTATTGTAGAGTGGTGGCGAGTACACAAGCCAGATGAATAGTCAATGCTATTACGGTGGATTTGCGATAATTCAAACTCGGATATTTCATACTTCAGGTTCATTCAAACGAATTTCTTAATCTTTGGTAGTCCGGCTATGTTTTTAATGCATTTATAAGCTGCATTATTCGAACAGCGTTTTTGTTTAATTCACTTTTTTTTTCATCGGGGCGGGTTAGCCCTGTTCAGTCCGCTTCCTACTATGTACTTGTGTACCGCGGGAAAGTAATACTCGCAAAGCTTGCGGGCATTGCTTTTCCGCAGTACACGGGTGCTCGGTGAAAAGCGCACTCGATGGGACTAACCCACCACGATTATTCAAGCAGTACTGTCCTGACAATCTGCTTTCATTATTCGTGCTTGTTTTTTTTAATTTTTCTGAAGGGGGTTAAATTCGAGATTAAAGAAAAGATATTTGCATATAGCAAGCAGACATATATATTATTTCAATTAGGATAACTAGGTGTCTCTTTAGGTTTAATGTAATATCAAATTTGTCATTTACATGCCACCACAATGGAGGCATTCGAATTTCTGAGGCAACAGTTCATAGATGTAGTTATATGACAACTAACTGAGCTTAGAAGTGCACAAGTGAAAGGTTGGGAACAACCTTCACGAGTTCAGCTGAATTTTCATTTAAGCATGGTACAATGGTAGTAAAAGGCTTGGAGAAACTATTCAATATTTGATTAGAAAATATTCAGCCAAAACCACTATTCGCTTCAAACTTTTCCAATATTCTATGTGTGTGCCTGCTAATAAATAGGCCTGTGTAGAGGAAAGTGTAAGAAATCTGCTTGGTATGAGTATCTATCCCAATAGTGAATTGGTACTTCGTCTCAAGTCATATTGCCACTTGCAAATAGCCGAGTCAGCAGCGTGCTCGACTCCCACGCCCATCGGCGTACCAACCGGGGAGCAAGGGGGGTGCTCGCCTCCTTAGTTCGCAGAGGGGGGGAGGGCAAGGCATGTGTTTTGCCCCCTGAAACAGCTGCCTTTGGGCAGGGCAAACACTGGCCGGCGGCGCCCAAGGGATACCAAGGGCACCGCCCCTCCGGCCTTGGGGGGGGGGGGGGGGGGGGGGGGTCTGGTTTGCCCCCCTACTCAAAAACAAGTTGGTACGCCACTGCCTACGCCGCTGGCTGGGGTTTGGTCCCCGCCAGCGCTTGTCCTTTTTATCTTTCTTTTGTTTGCATGTCTGGAATGTTTCAGATGACTCGAGAATCTTGTTTGTTTGAGCTGCGGAACATACATACCCACGCGCTTACAAAAAGAGCTTCGCATGGCTGCTTGAGTCAGTCGTCCTTCCGTCGCCGTCAAAGTATGCGCAGTCTTTGTTACTTCATGTTTCTCTGCACACGTTCACGGCATTAAATGTTGATTTTAAGTTTCATTATTCAAGTTTGCTTTTATTCATGACATATTGCTGGATGTGCGGGGTAACACAATCTATGCCTATGAAGCGTACCACCTGTGGACACAATAACTCTGAAGACGACGATCGTGAAGGTGACGTCCTCGAGATCATACGAAGACGACTCCAACTGGGACATCAAGGGCGACTAGGGGTGTGCGAATAGTGGTTCGAATCGAATAGCGCAGTGCCATTCCCAGCATCTACACTGCAAAGAGAACCTGCAGGTCTTGGTTTCCCCTAGCGCTTTGAAAGCTATAAATGACGCAGGGCTATTCGATTCGAACCAGTATTCGCACACCCCTAACGGTGACCTCAACTATGGCCTCGAAAACCACTCGGACAATGAACTCAACAAAAACATAATGACGACTTGTACGCCGATGATGAAACGGACAACTCCAAAGACCAACCCTGGCTACAATATCAAAAACCAACCTGGCTACGGCCTCGACGACAAACACTGTCTTCGACCTTGATTACGAGACTGATGATGGCACTGACGATAACCCAGGCGACGACTCGAACGATGACATGGAAGACGATCCCGACTACGGCTTCGACGGCGACCCAAGGACGACCCGGACGATGACTTCAACGACAACCACGACTACAACCTTGACGACGATTTTGATGACGAACCCGATGACGATACGTACGACAAGTGTGGTATCGACCATGAAGACGAACAGGACGATGACGCTTGGTTCGTCACTCAACAAACGGAGGAGGTCTGCCAGCTCGGCCGCATTTTGATTCAAGCCACAACTTCCTGACGATCGACGGTATCATCTTTGTCGCGACGACGCCCGGTTCCAGCCTGGCTCCCAAGTGTTAATGCGGCACAAGTTCGCTGCATTAATCATTGATTTTAGGTTTTTTAATCAAGTATACGTTTTTATTTGTGACAATACTTAGATGAATTTTGATAATTCAATCTTCTGATATTTCACACTAAAGTGTGTGGCTTCCTGGAGTTTGTAATAATGAGAGTGGACTGTAAAACACAATTTTTACTACCCCAAGTAGCAATTTATATTAGTGTGTATTTTATGGAATTTTTTATTTGGACCGGACACTTTTTTTTATAGGCTTGTTGGATTTAAGTTTTCACTGGTTTTTAATGCTCGTAGAATTTAGAATGTATATTGTATAGCCTAAATGTAGCAAGCGTTCAAAACAAATACAACTGTAGTGACCGCTTACGAAGCGAAGAGGAGAAAAAGGCGCGGTCACGATGCTTGGCAACCAAGATCGTGAGCAGCGGAGACGAGACATTCAGAACGACGTAAGCCCATACTGTAAATATTGTAAATGAAATACGTGATGTAGAGGAACGCACCTCTACAAATTGGTGACCCGGTAACAAGAGACAACGGCCCTTACCCAGCCTCACAGCTCCAGAACCTTGGTTTTCGGTGAGCTCAGGTTTCTACTTGCAGCATGAGTCAAGGCGATGACACCGGCTCTGCTCAGACCCAGTCAATCTTGGGGACGACGGCAACGACCATTACGTTTCCCGAGTTCTGGTCGGCCGACTCCGAACTTTGGTTTCTAACGACAGAATCCATTTTCCGAAAGCATAGAATTACGTCGTCCCAGACGAAGTTTGATTACGTAGTTTCGGCTCTTCCGCAAGCAACAGCGGCCATGGTACGGGACATACTGCGCTCACCTCCAGACGACCAACCTTACGAGAAACTACGAGAGGAGCTGATACGACGCACAACGGAATCCGAACCGCGCCGACTGCAACAGATTTTGACTTCCGAGGAGTTGGGCGATCGAAAGCCTACTGAATTTCTTCAACGAATAGAACAGCTCCTCGGAGACAAGGCAACAACAATTGACACAGCAATTCTGAGGGAGCTGTTCCTTCAACGCCTTCCAGCCCAAGTGCCATGGGCGTACCAACCGGGTGGGGGGGGGGGGGCAAGGGGGGCGCTTGCCCCCCCCCCCAGTTCTCAAAGTGGGGGGGGGGGGGGGCAAAACATGTGTTTTGCCCCCCCCCCCCTGAAACAGCCGCCACTGGGCAGGACAAACACTGGCCGGCGGCGCCCAAGAGATACTAAGGGCACCCCCCCCCCCCGGCCCGGGGGGGGGGGAAGGGTCAGGTTTGCCCCCCCCCACTCAAAAACAAGTTGGTACGCCACTGCCAAGTGCACATGATCTTGAGCGCAACAACGACAGACTCGATTTCCACTCTGGCTCGTATGGCGGACGGATGTAGGTGGTTCAAGCATTTCTGCACTGGAACAAAGCACATCAGCACCGACACCTACGCCATCTGAGGTTGGAGCTCAACTCACTCAAATCATGGACTTCAACAAGCCCATGGAGGTCAGGGTGGAGCAGCTGAGTCAAGAGCTCCACAGGCTACGCGCACGACCGTCGCCTTCTCTGACCGCGAAAGAGAATGTCCGTCGCCACCAGAACTACGCACGCCACGAGCCCACCGACTCCGAGTCAGAGGTATGCTGGTACCACCGACGCTATGGACAACACGCAAGGCAATGTCGCCCGCCGTGTACTTACTCGGGAAACGGCATGGGCACGCGCTGAAGGCCGCCAGCGTCGAGAGCCCCACCTCAGGTCGACTATTCTACGTCACCGAACGCCGAACGAAGGTTCGTTCCCTGATAGACACTGGTGCAGAGGTAAGCGTTGTGCCCCCTACGATAGAGCAACGTTGGCAACGCCAAGAATCTCCGCCACTCCAAGCAGTAAACGGTTCTTCAATCAAGGCGTACGGAGAAAAGTCGCTGACACTGGACATCGGGCTCCGCAGGACGTTCCGCTGGCTTTTCATCATTGCCGACGTCCAACAAGCCATAATTGGAGCAGACTTCTTGCGAAGGGTCGCCCTCACAGTTGACAGGAGAAGGAACATGCTCTTCGACACCGACACGCAGCTTAGCGTCCAAGTTCTCTTATCAAAGGTGCGGCCTCTCAGTCCGTCTCTCTCACGAGCGGAAGTGGACACTCCATGGAAGAACGTTGTCAACGAGTTTCCTCAACTCTTCCACCCACCGTTTCCTGATGAAAGCGTGAAGCACAACGTCACCCATCAAATTGAGACCAAGGGTCCCCCGGTTTTCGCAAGACCACGACGTTTGACAACCGACCGTTTTCGTATTGCCAAGGATGAGTTTAACCACATGCTCGAACTTGGTTATATACGGCCTTCTTCGAGACCGTGGTCGTCCCCACTCCACATGGTACCAGAAAAAGACGGAGACTGGCGACCCTGTGGGGACTATCGAGCACTAAATAAGGCTACAGTGCCAGATCGCTACCCGATCCCACATATTCAAGACCTCGGCGGCATGGTAGAAGGGGCCACTATTTTCAGCAAAGTGGAATTGGTTCAAGCCTACCACCAAATCCCCATCGAACCTACAGACATTGCCAAGACTGCGATCGTCACACCATTTGGTTTGTTCGAGTTCTTGAGAATGCCGTTTGGACTTCGGAACGCCGCGCAAACCTTTCAACGTTTTGTTGATCAAGTTCTTCGCGGCTTGACATTCACTTTCGCTTACATCGATGACATCTTGGTGTTTAGTCGCACACCTGAAGAACACGCCAACCATCTTCGACAGCTCTTTTCTCGGTGGCAAGAATACGGACTCGTCGTCAATGCGACAAAATGTGAGTTCGGTGTCAAGGAAATACGTTTTCTTGGACACCACTTAGATAGCCGCGGGATACGAACACTGCCTGAGACCATCGATATCATAAAAAACTTTCCAACACCGACGACGACAACGAAGCTCCGCGAGCTCTTGGGGCTTTCTAATTTTGATCGTCGATTCATCCTACATTGCGCTCATATAAGTCAACCACTTTTCGCAATGCTGTAAGGAAACAAGACGAAAACGTCACTACTGCAGTGGAATGAGGCTGCCCATCATGCCTTCGAGGCAGTTAAAAATGCCATTGCCAACGCCACGCTTCCTAATACACCCGAAGCGCCACGCACCCATCTCCATCATGGTTGACGCCTCTGATGGTGCTGTGGGAGCTGTTCTACAACAGCAGGTAGAAGATAACTGGCATCCACTTGCATTCTTCTCAAGAAAACTTTCACCAACAGAAGTTCGCTACAGCACCTTTGGGTGGGAGCTGCTGGCTATATACCTCGCAATCAGGCACTTCCGGCATTTTGTTGAAGGCAAAACTTTTTTTTTGTCCTGACCGACCATAAACCGCTGACATTTGCACTAACATCCAACAGCGCAGCACACACTCCGCGAGAGGTGCGGCAGATGGCTTTCATCTCAGAATTCACGACCGACATCCGCTTCGTTAAGGGCACAGAAAACGCTGCGGCTGATGCGCTCTCCAGGATTGGTGTGAATCGATGCTCCTTCGAACCTCATCTGGTCCCCAATGGGGAGCTTGCAGCAGTCCCAACGCGCTGATGCCGAACTCCAAAAACTCCGAACAACTTCAGCAACACTTGTCTTCGAGGATGTGCGGATGCATGGCTCTGACGAGACGATAGCATGCGACATGTCGACAGGACAACCTCGACCATTTATTCCCGCCCATTTACGCCGGACAATCTTTGATTCCTTCCATGCAGTGTTGTACGGAACGGCGTTCCAAGGAACGGCGTTTCTGGAACGCGTTCCTTTTAGGAGGAACTAAGGAACGCCGCCGTTCCATTTTGCATCGCTGGAACTGGAACGGGAACGCGTTACATTTTTACTGGAACGGAAAGAGTAACGGCATTCCTTTTTTTTTTCGTCCAGTGCGGTAATTTTTATTTTATTTCGAACAGGGAAATTTTGAAAGTACAAAAACAATATCTTTACGAAGGGCAGGATCTCGTTACCTTTTTGGCTACTAATTTGATGAATTATTTTGTGTGGTCCTCGCTTGCTAACAGTTTCGGGTGCAGGAGAGCTGGTTGACATTGATTCTTTTTTAAGTGCCCGAAACTGCGGTACAAAAAGCAAGACTTTTAGTCGTAGGAAAGGACAAAGAAAGAGAGTTGTTTCAAACTCAGCTATTTTCTTTGGTTCCACGAATCCTGATACACCCAGAAATCTAAGGCCGACTACAGCCACTTGTGAACTTCCATAACGAGACCTACAGCTACAACAAGATCACAGACTGCCAGACATCGAACGAACCCTTGTATCCCGAACATTGGTCACTTAAAAGATACACAAAAAAAATAACCTTTATTTCTTCTCTTGTCCCCCACCTTCGAATTGAACAACAAAGCCAACCTTACAAAGAAGTATTTGTAGTTTTTACGACTGACTTTCCAAAAGCCCTACCCTCTCCTCGACTTGCTCGTCTTGCGGACAGCAACTTCGAGAAGCAACTGTTGTTAAGTTCGAACAAGAGACTTTGTTCAATTGAAACGTGTGAGGTTGTGGTAAAACGCTCGTATACAATGTTGGGTAAAAGTACATTCGGCTCGTCTGAATCGTCCACTACAAACATGAATATGGTTAAAAGCTGAGATTTTTAACTTGAATGTATCGACAAATGAAACCCTGCTTCCGCTTGTTTTCTTCTCCTATTGCCCTTCCATAACGACATACAAACTCGTATGTTGACTACTAATGGGATAGATAAAAAAACTCTGCTTGATTTAACTAAATATAGTAATTAGCAAAATACAAATGTAACGTATATGTAACGATACGTTCCATTTTTAAACTCTAACGGGAACGAGTTCCCTTTTCACAGATGTAACTTGTAACGGGAACGCGTTCCAAAAATCAGAAGGAACGAGGAACGTGCTTTCGTTCCTTTTCTTGAGGAACGTGTACAACACTGCTACCATGGCCTATCCCACCCAGGAATAAGAGCCACGCAACGTCTTATTGTACCAAGATTCATCTGGCCGCGCATCAACGCTGATGTGCGGGCATGGACCAAGACATGTGTGCAATGTCAGCGTGCAAAGATACACCGGCATACCATCACACCTTTAGGCGCGTTCAACCCACCAGATGCCCGCTTCGCCCAAATTCATGTTGACATTGTAGGACCGCTTCCCCCATCGCATGACTACCGCTACATCTTGACCGCCATAGATCGTTTTACGCGGTGGCCCGAGGTCGCTCCGATGAGAGACATCACAACACAAACAGTGGCGCAAACGCTAATTGAAATGTGAATAAGTCAATTTGGTGTTCCCCAAACCATCACCACCTACCAAGGACGACAGTTCGAATCATCACTGTTTCAAAGCCTTTCCCATTTTCTCGGAGTCAAGCACATCCACACCACAGCGTATCATCCGATATCCAATGGCGTGGTAGAACGATTCCATCGTCAGCTCAAGGCAGCAATCAAGGCTCAGCCAAACAGCATTGCATGGACGGAAGCCCTACCATTAGTTATGCTCGGCATACGAACAGCTTTCAAAACGGATATTAATTTTTTCACGGCCGAGTTGGTGTACGGTACGTCACTACGTCTGCCAGGAGAATTCTTCAACCAATCAAGTGACACCGAAATTGAGAGTGGCGAAAACTATGTAAAACGACTCTGTATCCTACCTACACAAGGTTACCGTCGACACGTTACACGTCCATTCCGGCTGATATTCTGCTCTGTACACACGTTTTTCTCAGAAATCACGGAGTCAAGAAACCCCTACAGCCCACATACGATGGACCGTTTCAGGTTCTGAGACGCAGTGACAAAACGGTCACACTTCTGGTAAAAGGCAACGAGAAAGTCGTCTCGCTAGACAGAGTTAAGGCTGCCCACCTTGACTCCGATTTTTGTGTACAAGATGCAACACCGTTTCAAAGACCTCGACAGGCTCAGTTCTAGACACGCAATGCATGGAAATTGAGTCGGGACAAAACATGTGAAACCTCACGACAATGGCTTCCTCAGGAACGTAAACGCTCGTCACCTCCACCTCCTCACTAGGGGGGGGGGGGGGGGGGTAGGGCGGGGGAGTACTTGTAGGGACCGCTTACGGAGAGAAGAGGAGGAAAAGGCGCGGTCACGAGGCTTGGCAACCAAGATCGCGAGCAGCGGAGACGAGACATTCAGAACGACGTAAGCCCATACTGTAAATATTGTAAATAAAATACGTGATGTAGAGGAATGCACCTCTACACAATCTAGTGCATCAGATACATAGAGAACAAAAAATATTAGGAAACGCTACTTTTATTAAACACATCTGGAGTCTTTGTCGCATACATTCAGCACTGTGAAGAAGAACACCATTCTTATGTGAAAATAAGTTTTCCACGAGTGAAATGTCTCAAGTTGGACAGCCTTGTTGCAAGTCAGGCACCTTAAAGAGAACCCTGCCAAAGTTTTCATAGACTTTTATAAAGTTGTTTCATTCGTACAATAACGACTTCAAGGAATATGTATAAAAACTTCCCAAAATGCGATCCTTATGTGAAGAAGCTGCATTTCAAAGTTGACACCCTTGAAACCCCACAATCGGTAACTGCCCTACCGGCAACAATGAGAAGAACTGTACGAAGACCGCTGAGGCCGCAAAACGTAATACATGGTTTCCAAGATGCGCCATGGACGGCATTGTTGGTAGTTGGACTTGTTTGTGCTCACTCTTTTATCTAGTCTGTTAATTGACAGCTATATACAATGCATATGATAGGAACAATTTGCTGCCCCCCCCCCCCCCCCTTGCATCTGGCACGCGAGATCACTCAAAAATGTTTGAGAGTAGCTTTGTAGAAGCGACGTGTTCAAACATTCCGTTGACGCAATTATTCATACTAAAAGGTATGCTTAACCGAAATTTGAAGACCCACAAAACAAGACTGGAGCGATAGGCGGGACGCTGCAAAACTTCAAAACATCACTCTTACAGCGGTATTTCTAACGCATGGCCGTATTTTTGAAAAAGTGTGCGATTGAAGAGGGCCGACAAGACATCAAACGTCGCGATTGTCATACCCTCCCCTCTTGGTTTCGTCCCTTCGAGCAGGTGAACCGAAGCGAGAATGAGAGAAACGAGGCCGCCTCCCCTCATTCTAAAGTGTTCCAGGAGAAGTATGACGTCATATTTCTTGTTTGACTGCGCCCTTCTTTTCCAAGAATATGGCCATCCGTTTGAAATATTGATGTATGAGTGATGTTTCGGAGTTTGTAGAGCTCCATTCAAAGCTTCGGCGACCTTATTTTATGAAATCCAAATTTAGGTCCAGCATCCTTTTAAACAAGATTTTTCAAGTTTTACTTTATAATAAACATAAAATTGGACAACTTGCTAACTTACAACCGTGTCCTCCCAATGACACTGTACAATGGTTTTGTCACACGCACCAACCGAGAGGATTGCTGCAAGTCCATCCGCCCTCAACTTTTAGTCACCTTTGAGCCCGAAGAACTGCTGTATGAGGCCTGTCCAGTCACTGCGCACACAAAAAGAAACAGAGGAAATAACACTCGGTAACGAGCGAAGTCTCTCCTCCATGCTAAACGAGCAGTGTCGGGTTATGGCGACGGCGTATAGTACATAGGTTGCGGTTCTTTGATGCTTTCACCGCTGCGGTGGTTGGTCGTAGCTAGTCATAGCAGATCGTGTCACGTCTGTGTCTCGTACCAGAACACCAGAGCCGCGTAGTATTCTTGTTGCCGAATTTTATAAGCCTACATTGCCAATCTACACACACCACACTGAGCCAGCCGCCAGCAAAGCTAGCTAACCCCGTTTCTGTTTCGGCGACAAGCCGCCAGGGGGTGACACCGCCTCTGGAACTTCTCAATGGTGAAAGAGGGGCGCTTTGGCACGCTCGCACTTATACAATGCGGAAGGCAACCTGCACTGCTGCAAGCAACCGTAGCAGACGGCACCCGAGAGCAAGCAGAGAGTGCCTCGGCTCTTGGAAGAGCCAGGGCCCCTCAGTGCGCATGCGCGACGCTGGCTAGGCTGGTCTGCCTGTACCAAGTGAAACGCGCCCGCATGTTCTCTCGCATAATTCTTCTGACTGTACATTGTACGTGCCCCGTATTGTACATGCTCATACAGCGCACACAGTGAAAGTTCATTTTGAAGGTGCTCCACGGGCGGCCTACAATGCTGCGAACACATAGCACAATGGCCACTATAGGTGACGACACTTGGAATACCTGCCATCTGTCGTCGTGGCCTAAGTCACTTTCTCAGTCGTCCTGACAAGGGGCAAGGAAAGGCAGGCACTGCATAAAAAAGCAATACATATTATAACGCTGGCTGTGGCAAACTAGTTCCAAAGATGATACAGTCACGTCTCCTCAATATGAACACCTCCGTTCTGTAGAATTTTTTTTTATAATGTAAGGTGTTTATATGAGAAAATTAAATCTAAAACACAAAGATTGGATAACAAGCATAGCCAAACTAACACAGTTTATTCAGCTAAAAAATAATGAGATGCGAGTCTGCTCTAACGTTTTAGAGCCGTTTAACATGTAGCACTACTGTCGATTACAGGAACAGATACGTAGGTTGTAAAGTGATGATCGGTTAAATAGCAAAAGATGTTGCACTGTATGCAAAAGCCGGACGTAATTGACGTAATTGACACTTAGCTGCCGGCAGTTAAGATCCTATAATTTTATGATCGCAGACGGGCGTGACATCTGGTGCCTATGGCTGGAATAATGTCGTGCTTCGTGGTGTTTTCTGCTCTGCTATGTGTTTCGTGGCCAGTGTTTTCTGCTCTACTATGTTTCCTGCTTGTGTGCTGCGATTTGCAAGCCAGCGCAGGAAATGTGCTTCCACGATTTGTTTGAGCGTTCGACTATGTAAGGTGGTGATTGAAACAACCGAGAAGTATAGTCCGCCGCACCACAAAGTATTAAACTCGTCGAACATTAAATTTTCTCGAATTACACCTCAACCATGCTTGCTACGTGATGAAGCCCAAAGCTTTTGATGGGCACCTGCTGCCCGATCATGGCCTTTATTGCAAAGCACTGTTCACACATTTGCGAGTCCTGCAGTGCCTCGCGGAACAGTGGGCGATACTTGCCGTTCCGCAAGGCACTGCAAGACAGATCAGGCTCAACGTTTGAATGTCGACGTGCTTACGGAATGCTGCAGCAAACCAATCATACGCCGAGGGGAAAAAAAAGGAAGTTGCATGCCTGCGTGTGCTCATTGCCAGTGTTTTCTGCTCTGCTATGTACCCTGCTTGCGTGCTGTGATTTGCAAGCCAGCGCAGGATATGTGTTTCCACGATTTGTTTGTGTGTTCAGCTGTGCGAGGCTGTGATTGAAAGAACCAAGAAGTATAGACCGCCGTTCTTTTCATCGAGCTAAGGCTTCGCTCAGCCGAACCGGGGAAGATGACTACTGTTGTTTACATGATTTTCGACAGCTTTGTGGAGTGACTGTGAGTTTAAAACTGCAATCCCAAGTGCAAAAAGAAGTTATTGCAAACTATACTGTTAAAGGTTGCTCTTTAGAAATTTCGACTGGCAGGCTCTGGCTAGGACCACGTTAATATTCATTCAACATTGTTTGCATTTCTACTTACTTTGTGATCGCTTCATTTGCCAAACACGTTAGTGGCCTGTCCCCTTACCAATGAAACTAATCTGCTGGTGTCTCCGGCAAAGAATTCCCTCAGGGCTACATGCGATGCACAACACAGTTTGTAGCGCGTTTTGACTGAAAGCTTTCACACTGGGGAAACGTTGTCGTTGTCACAAATGCAGTGAAGCAATGCGATAGGATTGAGTAAAAACAGGGGAATAGTCCAAGTTGACTGACTGACTGCATGAACATGCGTTTATATCGCCACCGTGTTTCCTCCACGCAGGCGACGGAGAAAACGAGATAGAGACTCCTCGCGCTTCCGTAGTTTCTCTACAACGTCGATATACGAGACACCCAGCAGCGACACGTCGATAGTGCCGGTGAGAGCGGCGGGACAACGACCAGCGCAGGGTTGCGGCTTCCTCACTTTTATGCGTCGGTGTCTTTGGTTTCCGCTGTGTGCAGCTTCCGCCGAGACGATAGCTGTGCCCAATTGTGCTAGCTTTGCACACCACAGTTCGTAGGGTTAATAGCGCCCGAGCGAAAGCTCGCGCCAAAGAACCGGCGTGCAGTCGAGTCGTTCCCAATCGACGGGATGGCAAACGCCGGCTGTGTGAATCAGGCCTAACGCTATTGCGTGAGACACAGTAGAGACCTGAGCCGGCTTGCTCAAAGAAAAATCTAACGTTCTTAAACGGCACGCAATAAAAGTTTAAAGCGTACTACATTCTATACAAACTTGATAAAAAATCAAACACTCACCTTCGACTCCTAGGACTGCCGTACCGCTTCGAGGCAAAAGCAACATGGCGCTCGCCGATTTGGGGTGTTGGGCTGGGGTGTTTTCAGTGTTGATCACACGCCTAGTCGTGTAAACAGAAACCGAAACACTAATTTTTGCTACCCCAGGTAATTTTATGCCGATTTATCACTCGCAGAGCGTGTAAAAATATGCTGATGAGTGACGATGGGGTGTAAACAGGATGTAATATTATATTTTCGCTAACAGTGTACGCGACATCCCGTGAGACCAAATGCAGTGCTTGCATTTCCGAATATGGGACTTTTATTAAATGTATCACACTGTAGGTGTTGCCCACTAATACGGATAGAATGCTGGGGCACGTTGTTTGGGCTCCCGATTTGCCATCGTTCGTGGGTAAACACAGGACTACGGTAGCACCTGGAAGAAGAAGTATACTGGGCCAGTCATCCTCTTCCATCGTCTCCTTAATTTCCTTGGCTTTTTATATAATCCATGAGCCGAGAGGGTAATGCTTAGGGATGCCGCAACGTTTTCGAACCCAAGGTTCGATGATCGAATCAAGCGGTTCGAAAGGTTCGAAAGATTTCGAATTTTTGAACCTTCCATATGAAGAAATTCGACGGAAGTCAAATTTTCGAACTTGTTAAACTAAGAAGTTCGACGCTTTTCGAAATTTCGAACTTTGTACATTCAGAAATGCAATGTTTTTCGAACCTTCGACCTTATTACGCTAAAAGTTCGATCCGTTTAGAACTTTTGAACTCATTACACTGCAAAATTCGATGCTTGTCGAACTTTCAAACTTGATACACAAAAAAAAAATCGATGATTTTCGAACCTTCGAACGTTTTGCACTAAAAAGTTCGAAGCTTTTCGAACTTTCGACCTTCCTACGCTAAGAAATTCGATCATTTTCGAACTTTCGAATCATGAGAAGTCAAAAGTTCGACGAGCTTCGCACTTTTAGGGAAAAGTTCGAAGGTCGTCGAACTTTGAAAGACCGGCGGGCGGTTTCATTTGGATTCAAGCAGTAAGGAACATTCGTAACTTTTTTTTCGAATTTTTACATGCGGTACCGCATTCCTTGCGAAAGACAATGCCGTTTATTTCAATGTTCTGGCATGTTTAGTTTTAAAGAAATTAATTCCCGAAGGAGCGAGGAAGGACGACGGGTTTTTGACAATTGTCGTTTGTACCATATTTGAAGCGCGCTATAGCCGAAGCTATTTATGGTAGAGATGTTAAACCCTTTAAGAATAATCTATGTATAACCCTAGGTAATTGTCGTCCTAAGATATGATTATTGTTGTTCAAGATGAGTTTCGAAAAAATGTCAAAACATGTATCTACGGGCAATTATGCCCTAAATTTGGTAATTTTTTGCGTCTAAATTGTTCGAGGTATCGCATTTAAATCAACACCACAGACAGTACATATTATTTCCATCTTCAGAATACACAATAATGTATTTATTGTTTTTTTTTCATGTTGAGGAATAAATTAACTCATGGGGGAGATTTCTAATATTGTTCAAGTTCAGCACGTCATTAAAAAAAAAACTTTTTTTTCTTATTTTACGTTTTTGGGACGTGTTTCCTTCAGCCTGTACACGTTTTTGGTAGAAAAACCTTGTTCAAAAGTTCTGGGCCTCTGAATATGCAAGAATACAACACTTCCGGCGGGTTCTTGATAGTGTTTTTTTTTTTTTTTTTCTCCAGCTATTCATTTTCGCATTTATTGTTATGTTTCTTTTTTTTTTACCAATGACACAGTTATTTAGGTCGAAAAGACAGCTTTGAACTTCGGAACCACCGAGCGTGTGACGAGTAGTGCCTTCTGACAACGAGTTTCTAACAATGACCATCTACGGGATCTTTTATGTAGTGAAGAGCGACAGTAGCTATACATATGCATAAATAATTTCAGATTAAAATAAGCTCGACCACGCCCTCTTTCGCCGTATTGTTTTCTTTAACAGTCTGAAATATCTGGAAGGGGAAGAAAACTGGAGCCCCTTCCCCTCCCCTTCTTACCCGTTTTTTCTCTTCCGACGCCGCTGGTATGGTAACCGCTCCACGACCTCGAGTTGTGTCGGCTTCTTTGCTTTTTGCTCGGCGTTTCTTCCGTCCCGGAAAATAAACCTCTAAAGAAATTACAAACTGAAAAATTGTCAAGGTGCAGGCGAGCTGGTGTATGTTGATCATGATGCAAAATCCTGAGACTGGGAATGAAATCTGAAAGAAAAAGTGTAAGAAGACAAAAAAAAGTGGACAGGGCAACGTCTCAAACTCAGCTGAGTTGAGTTGACGTTGTACTGAGCTGAGTTTGAGACGTTGTCCTGTGCCCTTTTTTCTGTCTTCTTACACTTTTTTCTTTCAAATTTCATTCCGAGTCTCAGGATTTTGCATCATGTACAAACTAAACTTACGACATGCCAGCGTCACTGGGGCAGCGTTCGATCGGATTACTACCAGCGTGCAAGGGGGTAAGGAGGCAGTTTGCCAGATCGCTTCAAGGTTTTTCTGAGTCTCAAGCACCTACCTGCCCCTGGCCGTTTCGAACTGGATGATTATCGTTAAACAGTGCGTTAGTGTGATCACTACTGCGTGATGCACGTTAAAGAACCCCCCCCCCCCCCTCCCCCCCGGCTTCGGGCTGGCGGTCACAATTACTGATCTATGGTCTAACGTCACTCTGCACTGGCAAATATTCCAGCACATCCGGGACACTAGTCGTATCATTTAATCGCCTGACCAACTTCGCGCAGACTAAATATCACACCCGGACTTTTCTAAACCTGATTTCGTGAAAACCAGTGAGGCGTGAAAACGTTATTCGAAACTGAAACTGTGGAGGAACATGAAAACCAGACTTCGAACTTTGCGCACTTGGACTTGAAAAAAATTCGAAACCTTCGAAGTTTTATTTTCAAATTTAGCCCTAAAAGAGAATCGAAACCTTCGAACGTTTCGAACTTTATGTAGAAATAAATCGAAATCTTCAAATTTATCGAACTTTGTGTCTATAAAAATTCGAAACGTTCAAATTTTTCGAATTTCAGATCCAAATATATTCGATATCTTTGATTTTTTCTAACTTCAGATTCAAATAAATTCGAAGTCTTCGATTTTTTGAACCTTAAATCCCAAGAAATTCAAAACTTTTGAACCTCTCGAGTTTCAACTTAGGAAAGTTCGAAATCTTCGATTTCTCGAACCTCAAGTAAAAAGAATATTCAAAATAATCCAACCCGAACTTTTAGAAACCGTGAAAGCTTCGAACTTTTCGAATTCGAAACTCCACGGTGTTTTAAAGTTGCGAACTTTTCGAATTCGAACCTCGGTACGGTCGAAAACATCAAAATCTTTCAAATTCAAACCTCAGTTCGGTTCGAAAATATCGAAACCTTTCGAATTCGAACCTAGGGTGGTTCGCGGCATCCCTAGCACTTATGCTGCACTCTGGAGTTGTATTCAGGACACCGCCAGAAAGGTATGGGGCGCGGCCGGCCGTACTTACTCTTCGCTAAGTCTAGACAGGTCCTTACGGCCACTGGAGGTCCGTGTTTCAACGGGGTGCTCTCACGAAGATCAATGGGTGCAGTGCAAGCGACTGCTGACTGCATTTTCATGTAATGCTGAGATGCACTACTTCGTCAACGGGGCAATCGAAATCAAAATCATTGCACTACTCCCCATGACCAATCTCATAATGCAGTGCGCGCATTGTTGAATGCAGGAATTTTTGGCAGTATTCGTCTTTTTAGGGACACTGACGTAGCTGAAAGCAGTCGTAATCCCAAGTTTGAAAATTATTGACCTAAGTTCCCCTTCAATCTTTCCATACTCGTTCGAGTCTACTTCGTCTCCCAGTTCGAAATACCTAGATTTTTATTTGCCAACTTTATGCAGAATTATAGCATCTCGCATCTTCAATTCACGATAAAGCGAACGTCACCGGTATCTGGTTTGTAGCGGCGATGCCGCGCGCGAACGACCCAAACTAACGTCAAGACTTCAATTCACGACACACGTGGACGTTTATGCGCGGGGGTAAGTGGCTTCGCACGCCGCAGCCATACGATCCATTGTCGACGGCCGCTTCCTTTGTACCCAGTATCTCGGCAACGGGCGCTCTTCGGGCAGCGAC
Source organism: Ixodes persulcatus (assembly GCA_013358835.2). Taxonomy (NCBI): domain Eukaryota; kingdom Metazoa; phylum Arthropoda; class Arachnida; order Ixodida; family Ixodidae; genus Ixodes; species Ixodes persulcatus. Next base: position 307,753 of record JABSTQ010009409.1, read on the forward strand.
GACGTTGTTGAATGCGCGGGTGCACCAACGAGCGCAGTACAGCGCATTCTAGCTGCAGCCAGCTTCTCGCCAGCCCGGCAACCCTGGCACGTAACGGCGCCCCATTGTCCGTGCCGGCGGGTGGCGTCGCAATTGCTATTAACAACTGCCATTGTTCTTTGAGCGCAGCTTCAAACACACGGTGGAGGTGTCTCTCTTCCCTCTCTGTTCCTCTACGCTTTCCCTTCCGCCCCCGCCCTTATTTGAGGCGCTTTTTTAGAGTCGGGTGATGTTGTCTGCCCGCCCACTTGCTGGTTCACGTGAAGCGGAGAACGGAGGACGGAGGGGACGGGGGGGGGGGGGGGGGGCAGATACCGAAAAGAGTTTCGCGGGCCATCCCGAAATTTTTGTAGGGAACAGAAGTGGGAAAAGGGCTTTCTTTTGGAGAGTCGACAGCGTGACGCTTTTTAAGGGTGAGGACGGGGAGGAAGGCGGGGTGTAATTAATTCTCAGCATTTGCTGCGGCTGGCAGGCGCCGTTCCAAGTGGGTTTCATCCAGCAGCGAGCGGCGTTCCCGGCTGGCTTGCGCGTCTAGGACACAACAGGGCGGCGATCGTGTTCTCCATGCGCTCGTGCAGCGAACACGACCGAGCGAGCCTGCGTTTAGCCACTTCATTTTTTTTTTGTAATGGATATTTCGTATTATATTTTCGACGATTGATTGGCGCTCTCGTCGAAATGCGTCATTTGCCTCTATCTGCAGCCGAATTGAATAGGAGTTAATGAACTGCGTTCACGTTTATACGAGGGGCGTTCAATAAGTTTTGCCTCTTGGCCTGCAACTTTTTTTAATTCAGTGATGCGATTGAAGGATCTTACAATCAAATTAAAGTTTGGAATCTCTTCTTTCTCGGGAGCACGTTACTTTTCGATATAGTCACCAGCAGCAGCGATGATGCACTTCTGCCACCGGTGCACTAGTGTCTGCATGCCGTCGTAGGAGAATGAGGGTGGCTGTCGACGACACCGGCAGCGGGCTGTATTGGTGACCTCTTCTTCGGAAGCGAACCGCGTGACTTTCAGGTGTTCCTGCGTCTTTGGAAACAGTCAGAAATCTGGTGATGCAAGGTGCGGGCTGTAGGGCGGGTAAAGCAAAACATATCGGAACTGTAGTTCCTTCAGCGCGGCATAGACCTCGTCAACAGCCGCCCTCTTTCTTCTACGACGGTATGCAGAGACTAGCTCACCGGTTGGTATAGTGCATGGCCGCTAGTGTGAACCACATACAAAGGTAACGTGCTCCTGGGAACCAAAAAAATATATATCTATTCTAGTTTTTTATTTGAATGTTATATCTTTGAATTTCATCACTGAATGAAATGCTGCAGCCCAGGAGGCAAAACTTATCGAACACCCCACGCACCGTATTCATCCTAACTTAACTGAAATCCAAATTGTTGTCTAGAAAGAAAGAAACAGCACTATTCGCAACTCTAACGCCCAACAGCAAGGCGGTAGCTCTAAGATAATGGAAAAGACGGAGATAGATTCTCCAAGATTTCTCATGCACCTGCTCGCTGACGCAGGTCATTGTGATACAATTAATTTGGCTGCAAATACGAAGCGGTCAGGGTAGGAGCACATCACGGCTGACGGAGATGTCGACGTGCGCAAATAAAATGAGCATGTTCATTTATATTATTTATCTTTAATGAAGCGGAACGCAACAATTTTTTTAACGCTCTCGCTTTTTCCGTTAAAAAACGGCGTGCTGCACGAAAATACGGACCCGAACCACGCGGTAAAAGCAGCACCAAGGCCGGCAGTCTCTGCCACCGCCACCGTCCCCACTCCTCTGGTTCTTCGTTCGTCCGCGAGAGGTCGAGCGGCGGGCTGGAGCTGCGAATAGTCACTTGCAAATGTCGGAGGATGGCACCAGCCCCCGGTAGTCCCGCCTCCAGCGCAAGCTTACTACCTTCGATAACTCATCGAACGCGCAGCCCAAGGCACGGCGCAAAGCAATGAGCGTGTGCTGGCGACACCTCCTAGATAGCTTTCAAAGCCTGCGCGTCACGTGACATGACGTCACGTCCCGGAGGCCTGCATGGGCGCTGATTGGATGCGAGTACCACGTCAGCGTTCGCCCGTGGGACTCGTTCCCTATCATAGTCCCACGCGAAGGCTGACGCGGCACTCGAATCCAATCAGCGCCCGTGCAGGTCTCCGGGACGTGAAGTCATTTCACGTGACGCGCAAGCTTGAAAGCTGTCTAGGAGGTGTTTGTGCTGGAGGCCTGCCGTTCGAAAGAGGCGTCAGTATAGTTTTAGAATAGCGCACGCTAGAGCTTAGCGTACGCAAAGAATAGCGTCGTCACCACTGCGCATGCGCCGAACGCTAACCACGCTTTGCGCTTTGCGTGCGCTATTTTGGCGTACGGTATTTTTCGGAAATTGCGTGCGTGCGCAGAGTCTTTGCGCTCCTCCAAGCTGTATTCGTAATGAGAAGTTGGCTAAAGCTAAGACGAGCACAGTTAAAAAATGGCGGCTCCCAGGACCATGTCTGCGACCACTTCGGCGGCGCCGTGAACGCTACGTCGGCGGCATCCTCTGGACTGCGATTCTCAATACGGAATAACATTGCACTCGGTTTGGCAACGATTACCGGCAACTCGATGATTGCGACGCGCGAACATTTTTTAGCGAAGATACGGTGTGCGAAGGTCAGTACACAAGACCTCTCTTGCCGAGGCGACGCATGCCGACACGACCGGTCCACTTCTCGCGTCGCATTCTCATGTATAAAGAAATCTCAAATGTTACTCTTTACCAAAAAAAAAGACTTATTTTTTTTTTCTCATGTTACAGCATTTCGTGTGAAACATAAAACTTGTGACTGTATCTTGGTGGCCTTTCAAGCGCGAGATGCTTGGGCTTTTGCGTCGCGGCGGAGAAACGCTGTTAAACTCTCTTGCGTAGCGTGCGCCAACGGAAGCGCTAAATTTAGTGCTAGCGTGCGCTAAAATTGCGTACGCTATTCTAAAACTCCCTAGTGACCACAGCGAAGAATATTTTTAAACAGTGGGTGACGAAGTGACGAAGCTCCTGCTTTGTAAAGGCCTCTACGCACCGTTGCGTTTGAGGCATGGCGGCGGCCCATGGCCCTGCTTGCAATCGTCTATGAATTATTTAATTATAATGAGAGTTAAGGAAAGTAGTTCCACTCGATATTGCGTGTATAGGAATGCAGACGTATGGTATTTAGTAAACAACATTTGTGATGTAAGTTACAAGGCTCCAAATGTATCGCCAGAGTGTCAAAGATACGTTGTTTGGCAACCTTTACATATAAACATAACTTAACGTGTCAAAGCACTTAAAATAAACAACAAAATACATTTACAAAAAAAATATTGTTATTGTTCGTTTTTATTTATGTAAAAAAAATACCAACAGAAGTAGGTACGTAAATCAAGTAGCCGAAAAGTAATATTATACATCGCTAAATTTTACTAATTCGTCTAAAAACAAAAAGCTGCAGAGAGTGGTCTTGTTTATTACGGACAAGGGGTTATCATAAACCATTTTTTTAAAGGTTTCGCCATCCTGGAAATTGCGGCGCCGACAATGCCGTCTAGCGGCTAATAGCTTGAAATACCGGCTGGTTCTGGCAGCTCAGCTACCTGGGTAGGCAACGGTGTGGGTATGGGGGGTACTTGGCTAGACTTGGCTATGGTGGGCTACTATAATTTGGCGGCCGGAACTTGGCCATTTGAATCGAGCTGGCTACCATAGCCTCCTCTATACTGACAAAGCCTGGCAGATTGCCAAGAGACGCGGCCGCCAAAAGTGAAAAAGTAGAGCGGCAGACAACGGATGCTAGGAGAGTCATGTACCGGGCGCCGCGCTGCGGCGAGACGCGAAAACACACTTCTCCCGAGCGATAAGAATGTCTGCTCGTGCTCCTCGCGTTCTTCGCGCGTCCTCGCCGCTGCAAAAGCTGTGCACTCACTACCAGCTTCCCGAGAAATGCTCGGTGCTACCAGATCCTGGCTCCGTCGTCGAACTGCCAGGCTTCGTGAATATAGAGGGGGCTATGTAGCCTCTGACAAGTAATCACCATGCCTCCTCGAAAGAACGAAAATGACGACGGTGGGGTGCTTTGATTCAGTTTCCACAACGAAGGTATTTATAAGCAATTTAATCTAGTCTATGCAGGCCAGCTCTCGGCGTTTGAAAACTGCATCTTAAATAATGGCAGGTAGACATAATGACACACCTTGCAGTGATAACTTAGTCGGAGCACCTGCACCGGGTTGAAATCGTTCCTCTTGCCGCAGACGAAGTAGCCGTGAGCATAAACGTGACGATGAGTCTGATACAAAGAAGCCCTCGCGATTCACGCTCGCAATCGACTGACTCCATAAATAAGGATCCTTGTGGAACGTGTAAAGCTAAATAACATTGCAGCCACACTCGAGCTACAGCTTCTTCTGGTCATCGCACATTTCACACGATTGTTATTCTGCTCATTAAAATTATTTGTGCACCCAACGACGACGCAGGGATAGCCAGACAACCGTAGATTTGGGAAATTATAACACGAAAAAAAGAAGGGGGGGGGGGGGAGAAACACTCTAAACAAACTCACGTGCGACGTCCGTCTCTAAGCCTTTCCGCCCATACCCTTGGCGGTTGCACATCCTGTGTCAGCGGGCAATCCAGAAATGCACCGGGACGAGAGTGTGTAAGTTAAGCGCTTGTACGAGGTTATGCGAAAAGGTCTATAGTATACATTTTATCGAGGCAAACGGAAATAACGACCCCGAAACACACCATTGTTTGATATAAAAGCAACCTTGCACCCTAAAATATTTGATAATTTCTCTCTTTACACCCCCCCCCCCCCTTTCCTTACCCCTGCCTCATTTTTCTGCCTTTTGTTTTGTTTTTGAAAGTCAATGCCGGGTCGTGATAGTGCCGTCAGCGCGACGTATTGAGGATCACGTGACTAATTGGTTGTAACTCGCAGGAACGTACTCTTCAGGAGCAGGGTGGAAAACAATTTCCATTTTTGCGCAGCACGATTTACTATTTATGCAGATGGCGTCACAATATGGACTGAAACTAGCGACCACCTAGATGAACAACAAATGCAAACTGAACTACAAGCATCAGTCCTAAGTCTAGAGACAACACTAGATGCGCTGGGGCTGCAACTATCACCCGAGAAGACCGAACTCATCAGCATAGACGGAAAGGGCGTCACCAACCCGAGGAAGCAAATCACCCTGGTGCTCGGCTCGGCACCAATCACCTCAACGAACGGGCATATTCGCATCCTCGGTGCCCAGATCGCTAGCTGTACACTCTAAAAAAGGGGGTGTAGGCGTTACACCCCTTGCCCCATACACGACACCCCAAAACTTCAATTGGATGTACAGCGCACTGACGTTATACCGACGCTACCAAATTTCACGGGCGGCTGGATAGCCGAGTTGTACAACTCATTAAAATAGTTAATGTAAGTGTGACTGACTGCAAAAAAAGTTATCGGGGTTTTCTAGGCTCAACTGCAAAACCTGTGTGTTTTTTTTCTGTAGACTTTGATACGTACTTTAGCTGTTTAATATCTTCTACCTCACCGTCAACAACCCTCTCGCAAAAGTTGGGGCAGTCAGTTCGACGTCAGCGCGCTGTACGTCGAACTGAAGTTTTGGGGTGTCGTATATGGGACAAAGGGTGTAACGTCTACACCCCCTGTTTTTTAGAGTGTAATAGCACACACAAGTGGATTCAAACGTTACGTAAGGACTGGACACCCCTCCTTCACGCCGTCCGCCGCATGCCCAACAAGTATGGCGGGGCGCGACAAAGCTCAGCCGCAACCCTTGCGCGTGCGGTTGCAGTCGGCAGAGTCCTCTATGGGGCGCTGGTATACGAACTATCCCCGAAAGACTTACGCGTCATAGAACAATTGCACAGAGCCACCCTGCGTACAGCAACGGGGCTGCCCTAGCACACTAGAATGACCCTCCTCCAACAGTTGGCACCAATGCCTCCAATTCAGACCATCATTACCGAGGCCCGTATCTGAATTGCAGTCCCGCTTGGACAGCTCCTACCAGGGAAAGCTGACAACCCTATGAGATTAAAGGCGACGGTGCGATACAATGCCGGACGTCAGTGGGATCATTTCACCCTGGGAAACTCTCCTGCATGGAAGCTTCACCAACCGCCCTATGCTCAGATTAGCCGCAGAGGCTAGGCTGTAGCTGAAGCTGCTGGCACGCTAGCAGTGCGGACAACGTTATCAACGTCTATACGGACGCAACGGCAAGAAACGACAGAGTCACCATAGCCTGGATCTGCGACACCGACCCTCGCATACAAGGACCGCACTCATGTGCTCTCCCAAAGGGCACAGTACTCCATGCGGATCTCCTCGCCCTTTGAAGGGCACTGGAGGACGTACAGCACACAGCCTTCACTGACAGAGACGCGACCGCCCGACACTAATATCGCCTCTTAACAGACTCCTTCGCAGCGGTGCAGGAACTATCCTCCTCCACCACGGAAGACGCCACAGCGAGTCAAATTATAAAAAGACTGCAGATGCTTCAAGAATTTGGAATCAAGGTAAACATACTCTGGACCCCACGACATACAGTGCATGACGGGGTCAATGCTGCGGCGCATGCAGCAGCCGTACAGGCACGCAGGACGGACCACACTTACGCCACCCCGCACCCTGACAATTCAACACTCCAGACACCCTATCCATGGACACGAACGAAACGCCCCCGAACAGGCATATAGCCTACATGCACTTTATTCGTACTTCCATCAAGACCGCTAGCAAACAGCGTATCATAGAGGCTACACCACAGACGCCTGTCATCAAAGGACTTTTTAGGCAGCAAGAAGTTTTTATTAACAAAGTCATCGCAAACGCGGCCTACACACCGCACATAATCAGTAAGTGGCAGCCACCACCTGTATCAGCCGCACCACCAAGATGTAGCCATTGTCTCCAAAAGTGTCGCGTAGATCTGTGGCATCTCATTAAGTACTATCCTGCCTTCGCACGGGGCCGAGACCGCATCGACGACCTACATGTGACCTCTCTTGCAGCCCTTACTGCTATTATACAAACAGATTATGACGCCTGAAAGGCCGTCACAGATTTTGGAAAAATCAGTGGCTTATACCGAGCGGTCTAGCGCGAGTAGACTGCCCTAGTACCTTGCCCGACATGTTGAAATGACCAAACCCCTTCACTACCCCCCCCTCCCCCCCACTTCCCCCTTTTTCCCCACCGCGGCCTCGAGCCATCCTTGTCATAGACCCCTTGCAGAAAACCCGGCAACAGTGTGTCTCGGCATGGTAACCATGGCAACAGCGAGGCGGTCAGCAGCTGCGTGACATGGTGAAGGAAAGCAGGTCGCAACCTTGCTGTGCGCCAACCGAGCTTTAGGCGCTTCATGTGTTGTTTTAAGAACAGTTTACGCGCTCCAGAGTATCAGTGAAGATGTCAACACAGTGCTGTGTCCCGGTCTGCACGCAAGATGGATACACTGACAAAGTCGGACGGAAGGGAGTACTTATATATACCTATCGGACCGTCCGCTGCCGCGACCGTTTGACTAATCTCACGAATTCGCATACATTCGCTTAATGAGGATAATATATTGGTTCTGCATTATACTGCTTTACGTTTTCGTTACTATTGTTGTTAGCCATGGGTGTACGTTTGACGCGGATAAACGAGCGTCCGTTTTACCCGACGGATTCGTTGCCTTTCGGCCGGCCTCACGATTTTGCATGCAGTTTCTTCATACACTACTTTGTTAATTCATCGCACATTTTTTTGGTGTTGCTCGGTAGACAGATACCATTGGCGAGGCTAAACGAGCAGTCGAATTCCCGTATCAGTCCTGCGAAAATTTTCTACACTTTACCAAGAAACGCCCCCAAAAAAAAGAACTTTACCTTGCAGGCGCGTTTGTTTTTTAAATCTTCTTTTATGTTACTGAGGCATCCACTAACACCATGTTACTTTATTCTTCCATGCAGAATTGGGACAGCACCGCATTAAATTCCCCTTGAGGGCATCTTTTTATGCAAGTTTAGTGGCGACTTGCAGACATATCATGATTTGTCATATCATCTCACCATTTTTGTTTTCAGGTTTCATACTTAGCAAGCTATCTAGCAAGGTTATTTCCCAGCCGGCGGCGGGAAACAGCCGCGTTACTTCATTTGCCATGCCCCTTTTCACAGAGCCAGCGGGCCGAAGAAAATATCATTCTTTCACCAAGGAGAGCGCACACTGTTGCCCGAGGCGCACAGAGTTGTCACACTTTTGAAAGGGCTCTATTACAGGACTCCGATCAATCAATCAATCAATTTCTGCGCAAACTTTAAAAATAAATAAGTTTGTCAGTTCACTTTCTTGCAAAACACAGAAGCAAAATACAATGAGACCTGAAAAAGAACAAAAAATTGCGATGTTCGCAACACTGGTCTCTATTATAGGGGGCTGGATGGCGCTTAGCTACTCTCCGAGCCTGGCGCAAGTGAAGCCCCCGGAAGTTCGATGCTTGTCCCGGAAGTCGGGTGTGCGCTGGGCTTTCTAGTGCATTCAGTCGATATTTCGGACCATGCTTTTTTGTGTCTTTGATTGGGTTTTAATACTCCCGTTCTAGATTAAATCCCGAGAATGAGGCATTTGAACTTGGGACATATTCATAACTTGATCAACTAGAATCTCAAAAGCTTTACATTGAATGGCTTCCCATGACACTTCTCAGGTCCGCATGCGCTCTTACTGCGCAACAAGCAGGCTATCTTGAGGGAACAAGCGAAAATCCAGCGCCCTCGACGCTTTTCGAACCAGCACTCGGAAGGGTTACAAAGCCTGCCTAGCGCTCACTTCCGGGACAAGCCGTTCACTTCCGGTAGCTTCATACTGTTTGCTCAATGCGCCATCCAGCCCCCTCTAGTGGAGATCAGCGGTTCGCAACGTACAAAAAACGAGAGCACATCTAACTTCTTCTCTTCTTTTTTTTTTTTTTTTGTTGTGTATGTGTCAGTAATGTACACGTCCCTAAAAAAAGGAACAAGAGATCGTTCCTCGTTCCTTCCTGATTTTCGGAACGCGTTCCCGTTACAAGTTCCATACCTGAAAAAGGAACTCGTTCCCGTTAGAGTTAAAAAAAAAAAAATGGAACGTATCACTACATATACCTTACTTTTGAGTGTGTGTGTCGTTTCCTGCAGTCTCGGGGTTTTTGAATCATGTTAAATTTGTATTTTGCTGATTACCATATTTAGTTAGATCGAGCAAAAGTTTCTTGTTTTTATCTATTGGCCTCGAGATCGACCTAGAGGTGATGCTACTCTCGCTCTAGCATCATCATCAAAGCGGGGATAGAAGCAGGACCGCCCCATAGGCTCTCCACGTTTGCACGTGAAACGGTGTAGATTTTTGCGTTTTTTTGTCGCATATTCTCGGTGGGGAAGCAATTTTAGCTGAAAATGGTGCCGTACTGTTCGCTGCTTGAGTGAAGATCGAATCGTGTTACCAGCGTACGCCATAAATTTAAATAACCGCTCATGTAGATGCGTCGTCTGCTCTAGGCAGACGTTGGGAAGCATGGATCGCCACGACGAATGAACTCCGGGTGAACTGCACTATTTATGTTAAATATTTGTTCCTTTTAAACAAAGATGTACATCGGTTCACCACCGTGGGAATTCGACAGAACAATAAATTCCAACCCGGACAAAGTTAAGAAATTGCAGGTTCTATGCATTTGTTTTCTTAACTTTTAGCTTTTCCAGTAATATAAATATTTAGCATGAAGAGAAGCTAGTGCTGCGTTGGAAATTATCGTGCTATAGACTTCCGCTTCAACCAATGTTTGCCTTTACTGTGCCATTGTGGGGGTAAGTTTTTCGGAGTCGGAACAATTCTACTGCGTTGCGATGAAGAGAGAGTGCCTCGTCTAGTTGCGATCCGGAAACTGTTCGTTGGCAGGACAACTGAAACAAGTGAAACAAACTATTCTAATATGTCTGCCGCGAGTGGAACTAACGAGTGTAACCGAGCAACGAAGTAGCGTGCATGTTTTTACATGCTTTTCTCGGTAGTGTGGGTACACCCACTTCAATTTTTTTCGGTGAGGGCCGCGGTTTTCAAAAGGCTAATATTATAAATTGATGGCTAAATAGCCTTCTATTCATACATATTAGACTCTGCAACTTGAACAAACGACCCGCACCGCGGCACAGACAGTATCGGCCGCAGCGCGCTCTTTTACTGATAAAGGCTTGCGACTCTCACGAGACTTCCCGATCACCATCTGCCCTTACCTAACACATATCGGGACTGGGCAGTTCATCGATTAAACTTCAGATTATTCGAATGATGCTTTAAATGCGATATATATTTTGCCGTTTTTTTTTTTTTTTTTTTTTTTTTTTTTTTGACGCACGGCGGTATCCCCGCATTCGCACGTTTCCAATTTCGGCCGCACGGTGTCGACACGGTTCGATCTCGACGCGAATAACCATCAAATGGCAACATACGAATTTGAATGTGGTGGTGGAAGGGCACCACGAGAAGAAAACAAGCGGAGGCAGAGTTTCATTTGTTGATATATTCACCTTTAAAAGTTTCAGCTTTTAACGACATTCACGTTTGTGGTGGGCGATTCAGACGAGCCAAATGTACTGTTACCCCACATTGGGCGAGCGTTTTACAACAACCTCACACTTTTCAATCTAACAAAGTACCTTTTTCGAACTAAACAACAGTTACTTCTCGATGTTGCTGTCCACGAGATGAATAAGAGAAGACGGGGGTAGGGCTTTTCAAAGGTCAGTCTTGAAAACTAACTTTTCTACTTCGTGAAGGGATTCGTTGTTAAGTTTGAAGGTGGGGAACACGAGAAGAAGCATTAAAGGTTAATTTTTTGTATCTTTTAAGTGACCAATGTTTGGGATACAAGAGTGCGTTCGATATTTGGTAAACTGTTATTTTGTTGTAACTGTAGGTCTCTTTGTAGAAGTTCAGTGATGGGTGTAGTCGGCCTTAGATTTCTGGGGTATGAGGATTCTTGGAAGCAAAGAAAGTAGCTGAGTTTGAAACGTCCCTCTTTTTGTGTATTTTCCTTTGACTAAACGTTTTGCTCTTCGTACCGCGGCCTCGGGCACTGAAAAAAATAATCAATGCCCACTAACTCTCCTGCACCCGACTGTTACCAAGAGAGGACCCTACAAAATAATCCTCAAGATATCTAACCAAAGCGTTAACGAGGTCCTGCTGTTCGTAAAGATATTGTGTTTATACTTTTAGAATTCCCCTCTTAAAAAAAGAAATTACTCCACTGGACGGAAAAAAGGAACGCCGTTCCTTTTTTTGTTTCAGTAAAAATGTAACGAGTTCCCGTCCCAGTTCCACCGATGCAAAATGAAACGAGGACGTTCCTTCATTCCTTCTGAAAGGAACGCGTTCTAAGAACGCTGTTCCTTGGAAGGCCGTTCCGTACAACACTGGTGTGTGTGTGTACAATCGTATTCTCAGCTTTGTTACTCACTGAGATCCTTCTATAGTTGGCCGTGGTTAGCTGCCTCCGTGTTCCGCAAAAAAGCGAGCTCGCATGCTTTTTTTTTTCCCCGTTTAGTTGTTATTATTATTTTTTTAATCCTTCTTAAGCCTCTTTGAGTCGAGATTTGTAATTCCCTCTCGTTCGCTCCCGAATAATTGGTTTGAAGCGAAGCAACGTTGATTACTATCGTATTCTTTTCTCAATATATCAAGAGTCACAAATATAAATGAAACGCCAATTCAGTCTTTAAAGGAAGTCACTCGTTAAGAGGGACATTTAATGTCAATCGAGAATTTGTATAAAAATATAATGAGTTCGATTTGAGAACATACTCATAATCCTCGAAAGCAACATCTCTTTTCTTGTTTTTCTTTAAATATATTTTTGACGATTTGAGTTACATCTTTCTTTTTAGTGATCTCAGATCTTTCTCTCTACTTCTGAGCGGAAATATTAATTGGTAGGCTCTACGAATTCAACGTTTTTTTGTTTTTTTTTTTACTCTAATCACAATTGCCTGATCCGATTGAAAAAGAAATACTAATTGGCACTTGCATGCCCAACCAGAATTTAGAGCTTGTTGTTGACGGTATCTACTCGGAGCTGTTGATACAGTTATTCCTCTGAAACAGATTACAAAACGTCGAAAAGAAATACATAAATTCAATAAGAAAATACAAATGGTGCCTGGCAAGCAAGCAGCGGCCTGGCAAGCACGTGCCGCTGGACTGTTTTTTTTGTTTTTTTTTTAATGCCCGACAGTTACATTTTGCATACAATTTTGGGAACTAGTTGGCGATGGAGCGGAGTGGCATGGTCTAGATCGAACAGCCAACTCCGCTCGCCCGACAATTTCGCATTGCATTGCAGTAGTTAAGTGTTTCATCCGTTCGAGACTGTTTCCATTTATTATAGAACTAGTCAACCTAATGCTGTGCTATTTACTACTAATCTGGTTCTTTCAAATAAATTTTAATATGTGCAGTTTGGTTCTTCTTTATCTATGGCGGGTACATATATGTGTATAATTTAACTGAAGAATTTCAAAATGTGTCATGTCATAGGCATTTCAGTTACATGTCGAAATACTCCCAGGTGGTCTAACTTGACTATAATTTGTTTATTGCGGCGAGCGAAGTGTCCTTCGTTTGTCCAGCACATGAAACAAATATTTTTATTTTTCTAAAAATATCTGCTCCAAAAGCCACTTTTGCTGCTCCGAAACACTGTTTTAGCTGCTCCAAAAGCCACTTTTGTTGCTCCGAAACACTGTTTTGGCTGCTCCAAAGGCCACTTTTGCTACTCCAAAACACTGTTTTGGCTGCTCTGAAAGGTGCTCCAAAACGGCTTAGGCCAATCACATCACTGCTGTACTTCGCGGGGCAGCGAAGTAGGTTGATGGAATAGTATGGAATGAATACAAGCTTCCCAGCGACTGCCTCCAGGAGTTTATTGATTTTAATGTATCGACATTTATCAAAGCAAGACTTGCGTGCAACCTTTGTCGTAGGACAAATTAGTATTACCAGTAGTAATGGCACCAACGCAAGTACAACTGAAGAAAATATTAATTGATACAATCGCGTTTTTTTTTTTTTTTTTTTGTTCAGCATACGTTTACACCCGAATATTATTTATTTATTTTTAATAAGAAACACAGCAAAATTAAACTCCGATATTCGAAAAATTGGGAATCAAACAAAAATAAACTTCGATAAGCTCCGAATTTTCGGCAAAAAAATAAACTCCGAAAGACAATAGCGCACATTAAAGCTTTGCGTACGCAAAGGATATTGTCGTCGCCACTGCGTATACGCCGAACGCTAACCACGTTTTGCGCTTTGCGTGCGCTATTTTAGCGTACGCTATTTTTTGGAAATTGCGTGCGTACGAAAAGATTCTTTGCGCTCCTTCAAGGAGGATTTGTGATGAGAAGTTGGCTAAAGCCAAGACGCGCACAGTTAAAATATAGCGGCTTCCAGGAACATGTCTGCAGCCGCTTTGGCGGCGTCGTGAGTGCGACGTCGGCGGAATCCTTGCGACTGCGATTTTCAATACAGGGCGACATTGGACTCGGTTTGGCAACATTCACCGGCAATTTGATGCTTGCGACGCGCGAACATTTCTCGGCAAAGGTAACGTGTGCGCAGGTCAGTACACGAGACCTCTCTCGCCGAGGCGGCGCAAGCGGACAAGACCGGTCGACCGCTTGCGTCGCCTTCTCATGTTTGAGCAAATCTAAAATGTTACTCTAGATAAAAAATAAAAAAAAAGAATTAAGTTACAGCATTTTGTGTGTGAAATACAAACTGCGACCGTATCTTGGTGGCGTTGCCAGCGCGAGATGCTTGGGCTTCTGCGTCACGGCGGAGAAGCGCTATTCTAAAACTCTCTTGCGTAGCGTGCGCTAACAAAAGTGCTAAATTTAGCGCTAGCGTGCGCAAAAACTGCGTACGTTAATCTAAAAATCCATACTGTCTATACTTCGTATCACCCTACGATGGACTAAAGGCAAAAGCTACGAACCGCCATATCCAATCACAAGCCACTTAGAATTGGCGTGGCATTTCACTTTGATGCATGCATGCATCGGTGCCTGCGTCTCGGATCATTGAGGGGGGTAGGGCGGACAGTGGTTCGAATCAAATAGTACTGTGTGGCTCATCAATTTTACATCGCAAAGAAAGCCCTGATGTACAGACTGTTTGCAGTGTCGATGAATGATGCAGCGCTTTTTGATTCGGAGCATTATTCGCCCACCCCTAATCAAGCACATCATAGTTTAGTGTGGAACGTGATTGGACCTAGCGGCCCGTGGCTTTGGCATTTAGTCCATCGTAGGATACTTATGCAAGGGACTGCACCTTCGAGAAGTGCTTTGGTTTTACGTATGGTCAAGATGAAAGCACGGGGCCTCGCTCGCACTCTCTGCTTTTCCCGGGGAAGTTTATAGAACGATCCGCAAAGTACGTCGTCGCGATATTTTCGCTTTGGGTTAGCGAATAGAAATGAAATAGCGAGAGTACACTCTAAGAAATGCCTGCGCGTCTACTTACCCGCAAAACACTCGAAGAGCCAATGTCAGCGATCTACGAAATCAGCTCAGCGAATGATGAGACGGAACATCTGTTTAGACCTCAAAATGAAGTCTGCGCTATGGCATTACGCAATGCAAGCATTACGCTTTGCATTGCGTAATGCCACAGCGCAGAGTTCATTTTTAGGTCTAAGCGGATGTTCCGCCTCATCATTCGCTGAGCTGATTTCGTAGATCGCTGAGATTGGCTCTTTGAGTGTTTTGTGGGGAAGTAGACGCGCAGGCATTTTTTAGAGCGTACCGCGCAGGGGATTCCCCAGGTATTGAAATTAGGGGGGTGTCTAAATTTTTAGGGGGGGGGGGGGGTTAGGGAAGGGGGGGGGGGCATTGAAAATATAGGAGCCGTTGCGAACTAAGGGGATACTTTCGGAAAAACAAAGGGGGGAGTACACCTCCGTAAAAGGGGGGGGGGGGGGGGGGGGGGGGTAGGGAAAACACTGGTAGCGTATCTGTAAAAAAACAGTTTATTTAATGTTATCAGCCTTACACATTTCGACAGTTATCTATAGTCGCTGACAGGTTAAGACAGGCAAGTCATTATGTTCACGATTGTTGCATCGGGATTCGTTTTTTTTTTTCTTTTAATGCGAAAGTATTAAAGGGGCTATGCAACAATTTTTTTACTTTGCGCAAATACCGCTTAGAACGGATCCCTGACGTTAATGACCTATGAAACACGCGTTCGTTTTTCACCCCACGCAATAGAAGTCCCAGAAAAAAAATTAAAGAAAAACGAGCAGCGTTCACGCCCTCAACTCGCAGCCAGGACAAGCGGCCACGTGATCTGGAGCCGATTATATGCCGCCAATGTTGATCATAGCCACGCGCTGGGGTTGGCAAAGCACAGGATACGCGCTGAGTTCCAGACATTGTTATGGCTCGGCTATTGTCGTCGTTGCAGCGATTGGACACGGGCCACTACCAGAATGCTTCTCGAGCTATCAATTATCACGAGCCCAAATCGAGTGCCCACGCAATGCTCGGGTCCAATCTATGAACCGCATTCAAATATCGTCATATGGGTGTACTGCGATCCCCACGTTACGTCGTCGAAGTTTGCAAAGGAGAGATTGAATGAAAATGATCGCTTTTGTCCTTGAAATTACACCGCAACAAAGGAGTTTCTTGGCCAGTGGCATTGCATGCAAGTATCCTTGAGTCCCACTAGTGCCAGCAAGCTCGTGTAAAGTGAAAAACATTCCAATTGAATATCGTTGCACAGCTCCTTTAACTATATCATGGAGCGGAACCGGCGACGTCTGTAACGCGAGCTCGGCCGCCGCTCTCGTGTCAGGCGTTGCCGGAGGGGGGAGGGGGATTTTCTCGTTTGGCTGGTCTGAGCCGGTATGTTGCTTGCATTGCACACATCCATTATGCTCATTCCAACGACTCCTCATGAAAATGGTAAAATATTCAATGGTCCAAAAAACAACGTAGCCGCTTTTTAAGTTGCGAAGTTTGAGCGTAATGCCCACGCATCTTTTTCAATCGTTTCGGATAATAAAAAAATGTGATTTTGACCTGCCAGTGTCCCTTAAGACTGCTTACGTGTGGGAATGCGAAAGCATTGCATCCGAGCTGTGTTGAAGAAGCTGCTAATTATGGACGTCCGTTTGTAGACCTCGGACGCTCTGACCGGAGGCAGTTGCCTCAAATCTCCTCAAAGGAAGACATCGTAACTTCCGAATGGCTCGTTGAGGCGCATAGGAAAGCAGCGGGAAAGGTGGGGGGCGGGGGGGCGTGCAATGGTGCACGCACTAGGCACACGTTTAGTCAGCCCGAACTGTGTAGCCACCGTGGCGTCGGGGACGCGAGCTTGTCTCGCACCACGAAGGGCCGTGTTCGAAGCCCACCCAGACCGAAACGTGCCCACTTTTCTTTTCAAATTCATTAATTTACTTTGTTTACAAAAACCTCCTCGAACAATTTGACGTCAGTCCGAGCGTTTTTGACGTGTTTTTTCTCTTTGCGCCGTCGGCCATTATCGGTGCCATCGCTCGGTCACGCCGCCGCCGTCGCCGAATTTTTGCGTAATGGGGCATATAATGCTTTCGCATTAAACTATTGTATTTAAGAGAAGAATGTAGGTGCACTCCGTTCACCTGTAAGCCGACAAGGCAGCGAAAACGGCAACCACGCCCACAACCCTGCTTGCTTACGGCGAGCAGAAAGGATCCCTGGAATTCTTCAGACAGAGTTAGCGGTGCTTATGCTAAGCAGCAGTGTTTACCCCCGCTAGGCGATTCGGAGGTAAGAAACCGATCCACGAAAGCTCCCTTTTGAAACGGGCCTTTCAACCGTGAGTGCAACGTTTCAAAGCTGCGGTCTCGAGCCTGTAGCTTTGACGCACTGTCATCTTATGCATGAACGGAGTATTGTTGCATGCAGTACTGAAAAATGCATGGGCTGCATGCCTTGTCTTTTTGGCGTTTTGTTTTCTGGGCATTTGTATATTCCTTGCACGTTTTTGTAGTGGTCCTAGTAACCGGCAGTACAAAAAATCATGTTTTCTTTTCGGTTATTCTCCTCTTCACAATGTTTTCTATTTTGTTGAACTTGCTATCTTTATGCTACTGAATTGACCAGTTTGCTAATATTAGTCCAGTGTCTGTATTATATTCATATTAAAAAAATAAAAAAATAACGAGTAATTAAAGTAATCTGTTACCAATATTGTAACGAGATTACATTACAAATTACTTCGGCAAAAAGAAAATAACGTGTCAGTAACAAAATTACTTCAAAAAGTAACGAATTACAAGCCTTCCGTCACTTGTAACGGATTACTTCCCAAGTCTGCGTACGACGGAGACAATATACCACATGGTTTCTAACCGGCTCGGGATTGGACTTGGATCCAGCGTAGGGTGAGACGCTGTATAGCCACGACGAAGACCCCCCCCCCCCCCCCCCCCCAATCCATCTCGAAAGGGTTCACCAGCGTGTGCTAAAAACAGTACGTTATCTTACCTAAGTTTTTTTGTTTTTTTTTGTGATCACTAGATCGGGATTTTTACCAGTGTAGCTTGTGTCTGGTTATTTATCCTTCTCTCTATCTCTCCCCCGCTCTTTTTATGTCTATCTTTATTTCTAAAGAAAGTGGCGAATTCTGTTAGCAATGGCTTATCTTGTTCTCAGTGTACCCGCAAGGAAGGTCACGTGCTCTCTCTGGTGTTATAAGATGGAATATCTTAACTACGCTTCGGTACTTCCTAATCATTTCGGACGACCGAGGCGTCATAAAGGAACAAGACCTAGACTCGCCTTGACCTCAACAAAATGTAACCACTTTGAACATATCTATACATTTTTCATTTCGTTATAAAATGTAAAAAAAAGTAACGTGAAATGTAATCAATTACTTTCTGGGAACTTTTTAATTACTTATGTGATGCGGTAATTGGTTACCGTAATCAGTTATAGTTTTCAAGAAGATAATTGTAGTTGCAATCGGTTACTTTTTCTAGTAAGGCGTACAAGGCTGGTGTTGCTTCGCGGTGATGTTGCACAGATAAACTTGGTGCGTATTTCGACTCGACGGCGAGAACATCGTCGTGCCGTCGATGTTCGCGCCTTTCGTGGATAGTCCGAGGACTACCGGTCTCGTCCTCGGACGTTACGTTTAGGAAAGAAAGCCCTGCCAGAGCGAGCTCTCCAGCGGGAGAGTGACGCGAAGGTCGTGACCTTTGAGGTTGCACATTCCAGCTTTGGCTGCTGGATGTTGCCGCAAAAATTGCTATCGCATTTAAAAAAAAAATTAAAAATCAACTTAACTGGGATGCAAATTAACCTGAGACGGAGGTAATGAATGGTTTCTAAAAATTCCAGCTTTTCTTGTACCCGACTGTCAAGTTGATTTGAATCCCTGTACTTATGTTGTCCGCCGATCGCCTGCTCTTCGTGCGATCTTACACCCATGTTCTTGTTTTTTTCTCAGAAATATTCTCCTTTTCTTTCTTTACCATAAAAAGTGTGGCAAACGTGACTCGGCCGGCACCACACGGAAAGCACGAAGTTTGAAAATCGCTGTATTTCTATCGGCTATGGCGTAGGTAAACTATCGTTCGCGGGCGACGAGGGTCGCAGAAACACAAACGCAGAGGACGTCGAAGATGCGACAGGACCGACCCAATCCCTCAGCGTGTTCACCACGGTCGTAGTGATGGGGTTCACCACTCCACAGTCTCCCCTGTAGTCGTCGCTGGTCACGTCCCAGAGCACGAGTCCTCCCAGCGAGCTGCTCTTGGCAACGTCGACTTTGTGCCGCGCACTCTCGGGGTCCTCGTACACGACACCTTCCATGTCCCTGTAGGCCATAGGGTTCTCGAACCCCCTGGACGGCATCCTCGTCCACGAGCTGTTCTGCACCAGGACGCAGACCTCGAAGTAGGCCATGACTCCAAACTCGTTGGTCACGGGTCTCGGCTTGCCCGGCCGCGCCTCTTTGCCCTCGACGCTGAAGGAGATGCCGTCGAGGGTCATGGACGCCAGAAGCTGTCGAGAGCAAAGAGTTAAGAGTCAAACAAAGGAGCAGGAGCTAGCAGGTGAGCTCGGATTTGATCAAATCAAATGAAATCGGTAGTCCTCGATCTATCCAAATTTTAAAGCTGACAATTTTAGACGATGATGACTATCCACAGGCGCGAACCATAGAGTTATTATCGTGTACAATCGACGTCCACCTGGCGCTAGTGTGCAGTTTCAAATTGAAGCATACGGCAACCAATGTGAAATTTACTTCCGGTAATGCAATTTTGTGGAGAAAAGTGAGTGCATTTTCTCTCTGTGCTCGATCACAAGAGCAAATATCACGAATATTTCGCACGTACTAGATAAATTGGGACATTTCTTAGTAATCAGGACAAAACTATTTGTCAGGGCGTTTTTCTTTCAAGTTCATGACATCAAAAACGGTGCTGAAATAGCTTCGTACATGTATTTATGTATCGTCCAACACTGTTAGCGCAAACACAGCATCGACGCTTTTCTGCGGGGGATTTACGTGCCAAAGCAACGAAGAGCATCTCGCAAACCAAGAAAATATCAAGAACTGCGCACTAACACTGGGTCTGTACCTACCTGTGCATGTAGATGATCAAAATAAAGTAAAGCCAAGTAATGAGTGCGATTTGCAATAAATAACGCTCGTTTCATTCGCTCTGCTGCTCATGTGTGGGTGCTGCAAAGGTAAGTTTGTTTTACTGTTTTAAGCTCAAATCTACATGCTCAAAAACTTTTAGAACGGTGACATGCCAAAAGCTCTTTCCGCTGCCCGATAAATTCAGCGCAGTAATATAAATAAAAACAGCTTTTATAGTGTTCGTACTTTTACTGTTTTACTCGTTTTAACCTTTCGTAAATGGGCGTCATTTTAGTGGCATATAAAGCTCGCAGATTATATTAGTGTCATCGGGATGTTGGCGCTCCTTGAACAAATCCTACGCTCTTTCCGACTGTTAATCTTGCTTAGATTCGCCGATTGTCTTTTTACACTTGCCGTGGAGCCTAGGACTGAACCCGGAACACTGGGAAATAAAAAAGATTGCTCACTGATCGGAAAAATACTGTAACTAAAACAATTTAACTTTGACAATGGTAATAATGTCACCTACTCTTTAAAAAAAGCTAGTCGTATTTACTAGGTAAAAGCTAGTCACTGCTGGTCGCATATGTTACTGGGTACGTAGTAACCGTAGGTAGTAACGATCAAGCTAGTAACGGTTTCTAGGTAAAGAAGCTAGTAACTGGAAGACCGGAAACGCAACGAGTCACGTGATTTCCGGTAGAAAAAAAAAGGCTTGTGGTTATATCACTTACCACCGGATGGCAGGTACAACAAACATTAGCAGCCGTATTCACCAGTCGTGACTAACTAGCACCGTTTTAAAGTTAGTGTCGCGTCTAAGTAGTCGCGAACTAAGAGAAAAAATCAGCGACTAAGTATCGACTAGTTCTGCGGTATTCACGAGCGCGAAGCGAGCGGGTGACTATCTAGTCAGAACTAACAAGCGGAAGTGACGTAAAAAGATAGGTCACGCATACGCGTACTTAAACGCCACTGCGTGAATGGGTATTTTATCGTAAAAAAACTTAACTTTAGATGTTTATCAGGAAAAAAAAGTTACAATGAGAGACATATTGTCCGAGACAGAGTTTTACAAAGAAAAATTTAAAAACAACGCCAGGTAGAAACAAAGAAGCCGCATTGCCAGCTACATAAACAAATATGAAAGCGCCCGTAAATGCGTTTTTTTCTCGTTGTCCAGCGCCCTGCTGAGATCTCTTTAGCGGTATCTCTGACCGCTGAGCATGGCTATTTACGCAATATTTGCTCCTCCAATTCTTTCTAGATGTGTCCCCCAACGTTCCGAGATAGTAAGTGCTTCGTTAGCGCTGGCGGTCAGCGGTGATACGAGTCGGCCATGGCGCTGAGCCGCTAGTCACCCGCTAAACACCGGCTAAACTAGCCCTACACCATGACTAAGATTTGTTAGTAGACTTCTCAGTCGCGCGGGGCGACTAGGCCCTAAACACGACCGGTGAATACCAAGCGCTCACTTAGCGGCGACTATGGCTCGCCACGTGATCATTTTAGTCGATGACGTCGCTAGCCATTGATTAAACAGGTGCTACTCGCCCCTGATGAATACGGGTGTAGAACTGGAAATGACTAATCCAGGTTGCGCTAGTCACCGTCCAATTGAAAGTAAAAAAAACAGCAACCTAATATATACAGTTTATTTCAATGCCTCCACATTTGCAACTAGATACACATCTTGCACACAAACATTTTCAGCACACAATTGACACGTTTTAAAGTTAACAATTTTAGGCGGTGAGGACTGTACACAGGCGCGAACCACAGAGTTATTATCATGTACAATAGCGGTTCAGATGGCGACACTCCCTTGACTGCCCTTGAGTCTTATATACTGACCATTTGTGTGCGCAAACTTGTCGTCGTGTATCACCACGTCAGTGAATAATACTGCAAATATAGGACTCTTTTCGCAACGATATCCTTCCTAAAGAAAGTTTTCAAACGATTCGAGGCTTCTATCTCCTGGTAAAAAATGAAGGTAAACACGGAAATATTTGTGACAGTCGAAACAACCTCTCTCACCGGTTCTAAACATCCATGTCTTCGCTTCCCCGCATAGCAGCCGCGAACGAGCTTCCTCGTCGCTCACGTAATCGGGAATTAAAAAGAATACGCTCGCCGTCGGCTAGAGATCGCTTTCTTGTCGTCACCCGCGGCGAACGAAGGCTGTAATTGACGGCGAGTACGACGGCAGCTGCACTCCTTTCGCAGGTTGCGCGACAGAAATGCATGCAAACGTAATACAGCATGCAGCTCGCATCTTAATTTGTGTGTAGTCCACTGACGAAGGCTCGCGTTTCTGGATACGATATAAGCAAATTCGGATAAAATGCCAAAAATTTTTTTTCATTAGTCGTAGAGCTAGATACACGACGCACATCAACGGTCGTGAAAGGGCGCTATCACGCCCGTAGACAGCTCAATTTGAATCATTCAACCATCGACCACACACAGACCGCGAAGAAGTCGTTCCCAGAGTCAAGTAGGAGCGAAGCCTCTTGGACGGCGAAACCCATGCTACTGAACCGGCCGAGCCCGTGGCGAGCGGCACACACTCGTCCAGTCGAGCGCACGAAAGTTAACTGTGCACACCAACAGGGAAGCACGAGAACAGCGAACGACGCATGGCAATAACGGCAGGTTAATCATATTGCAGAATGAACGTTTCGCAAACTTCGACTCGCCCCAACCAGCGCCAACTATATAGTTACACTATGCCTGTCGGCTCGGAGCACTGGCAAGCGGAAGGGAGAGGGCAATGTGGCTGCCGTGCGGTGGAGCCCCCTAGGCGTTCAGCACAAACCTACCGTGTAGTCAAGCGAACCATCTCTTCCGTAGGAGATACAATGATGCCGCCCCAGCAGCACCGACAGCAAGGAATATAAATATCCTTGACCGACAGTTTAAAGCTCGGGACCAGCTCGCTGTTTTCAGCGGAATATTACTTCTTATTTTTCTATACCTTTCACCCGCACACGACCCTGCGCCAACTATATTCTATGCGCGCGATTCAAGGCAACCGCCAAAGCCCCAAACTGCCGCCGAAGCAGGCGGCCAAGCGGCCAAGCGTTCTCCGCGTTCGCGCTGAACAAGCGCGGCCTGCCCGTGCTTGTTTCGTAGTTTCGGTAGCTTGTCTCAGCGAAACTTGTTTGAATCAGGGTGGTCACACCCAGAAAATGTTCCATATGTTGTTAAAACAAAAATATATCGGATATATCTTCAATAAAAATGTAAATACCACATGCTAGAAAAAAAATTATAAAAAAAAATACGAACGTCTATTTGGCGGTGCTACCTAGCCGTTCGTGTATGTTGTGAGGTGGAGAATCTGGACAGGGACACCTCTTGGAGAGAAAGCGACAGGCATAGTGTAACTTATATAAAAGGCACTGCCCCAACCTGCTTGTCGTAGAATGTTGCCAAACGTTCCTTGCGAAAGAGAAACATACACTTTAAAGAATACAAGAATAAAAAAAAAGTATGAACCTTTCTTGACTTTGGAAACGTTTTGATCACGTGCTACGTGGCTATTTTCATCCCAGCTAAAACGAAAATAAAAATATAAACACTTCCAAACGAATTCAAACGTCAAGGCAAAGTCAGACGCCGCATGATCATTGCATCAACAGTAGCTGCGGCTAGGCTAGGTGGCGCAAGCTACAGCCCGATATAAAGGGTACAGCCGTTAGCATTCATCCATCCATCCATCCGCCTGGCTGCCATGCTGGCTGCGATCGCGGCAGCGCTGGCACCCACAACGTGCAGGAATGGAGGATGCGATCGTTATAAAGTCAGCTCCAGCCCTTAAACATGCCCCCTCCTACAATATTTGATGCTACGATTCCGTAAGGATACCTCCCCGTGCGTTCCGAATGAGTAAGTGCGTCGCTAACGCTGGCCATCAGCGATGCGGCAGACGCCGGCAACTTGTACGCGCGTTCGGGGTAGTAAATAGGTCGTAAAAAGGTAGTAACGGTCAGAAAAAGGCAGTAACTGCTGCGGTGTCGTGTCCGCTCGTGTGTACCAGCATCAGGGACGGAACGAGAAAAACGACGACGACACGGGCACGTGCGATTCCTTGGGGCGATCGGGCGCCATCCACCTCGAACGTTTTCATGTCAAGTATTTCTTGATGTAAACCGATGTAAACGAGCATGTACCGTCATTATTTCAACTAGTAAACATTGGCGACGAGTAGTGGTAGCAAAAACGGAAGTAAGGCATGGCTACAGGAGGAGTGCACGGTGTCATTGAACCCTTCTCGGGCAAGAACTGGGCATCCTGGGGGGCTATGTTGCGCTTTTTGGACTCCCAGGAGACTAGGGAGAGGGAAGTGACGTCAACAACGCAGCAAATGCAGATTGGATGTTGATTTTGTTTTCTTCTGTCAACATCCAATCTGCGTTTCTCTAGTCGTTGACGTCACTTCCCTCTTCCAAGTCTCCTGGGAGTCCAAAAAGCGCAACATAGCACCCCA
The DNA here is from genome assembly GCA_013358835.2 of Ixodes persulcatus. Classification (NCBI taxonomy): domain Eukaryota; kingdom Metazoa; phylum Arthropoda; class Arachnida; order Ixodida; family Ixodidae; genus Ixodes; species Ixodes persulcatus. The sequence continues at coordinate 332,018 of JABSTQ010009409.1, forward strand.
GGATCCAGCGTCTCAAGTTTTACTTCGAGGCAAACGAGATCAAGCTTGAAAAAAAGAGGCGAGCGCTCCTTCTCACGCTATGTGGCCAAGACACCTTCGATGCAGCGTGCGCGTTGGTTGCGCCGAAGACCCCTGCTGAAGTCAGCTTCGATGACTTGGTGTCTTTGCTCCAGCAGCACTTCGATCCAACACCTTCGGAGCTCTACAGCAGGTACGTCTTCCAACAACGAAATCAACTGCCTAACGAGTCGATCAGCAACTACGTCGCAACTCTCAAAAGATTGTCCGCGGACTGTAACTTTGGAGTACTGCCGACTACGATTGCCGCATCGACGTCGTCGCAAGAAGGGACCACATCTTCCGTTCTCTCCACGAACCCTTCCATGCTGCAACTAGACGTTATGCTTCGGGACAGGTTTGTCTGTGGCGTCCGAAATGAACGCCTGCAACAGCGACTGTTCACCGAGAAAGACCTAACTTTTCAACGAGCCTGGGACATCGCCCTGGCAACGGAAAGTGCGGCCAAGCAGCAGGAATCAATCAAAGGAATGTCCAAACCGCCGGAGATTAACAAAACGTCCACCAGCGCAGTCTCGGAAAAGACATCTTACAAGGCAGCAAAAGTGGAACAACGCTGTTGGCGCTGTGATGAATATCACAGCCCGAAAACATGCAGGTTTGCGACAGCCACGTGCCACTACTGCCACAAACAAGGCCACATCGAAAAAGCATGCATTAAAAAGAAGAAAACTTCCAAGAAAGAACTCCAACGTAGCAACCACGTGGACACAGCACGAGCGACTCCACGAGTGAACCATGCTGAGCAACAGGTGTCAACCCTGCATGACCTACACTCAGTAGCCTGTGAGGCCATCGCTCCCAAATTCACAGTGATGGTTCACGTGAACAACAAACCAATGACATTTGAAGTGGACTCAGGGGCCGCTTGTACAATGATCAGCATTGACACTTTTCGGGCAACCTGGCCAAGCAGCTCACCGGAGTTGAAACAAGGTGACATTCACCTCACTACCTGGTCCGGCCAGGCTCTGCAAGTCTCCGGTGCAACAACGGTGGCTGTTCGCCACAAAGACAAGACGTACCAGCTACCGCTACTTGTGGTTCAAGGCTCTGGATGCAGCTTACTTGTACGCAACTGGTTCGGAACGCTGGGCATCAGGGTCAGTGGCATCCACCTGACAGAAGGATGTTCCGATATTACACAACTCCTCCAAGATTTGGATTCGGTTTTTCCGAAGATATCACGGGCCATGCCGGAGCACTAGTGCACCTGGAGTTGACAGAGGAAGCGAGGCCCAAGTTCCTCAAGGCACGACCTGTTCCGTTTGCCCTCCGTTCTAAAGTCGAAGCGGAAATCGACCGACTTCAGGAGCAAGGGATTTTGGAGCCAACACAACACTCTGACTGGGCTACTTCGTTGGTATTGGTGCGCAAAAAGGACGGGAACCTTCGACTTTGCGGCGACTATCGGAGCACCGTGAATGAAGCTACAAAGAAGGCATCTTACCCACTACCTACAACAGAGGACGTCTTGAGCACTCTGCGAGGTGCTACAACTTTCAGCACACTGGACCTGGCGCAGGCGTACCAGCAACTCCACGTGACTTCAGCTACATCAGAAGTACTGCACCGTAAACACATTAAAGGGCTTTACAAAGTAAAGAGACTTCCCTTCGGTGTAGCTGCAGCCCCAGCCATTTTCCAAAGATTCATGGAGAACACTCTGAGTGGACTGCCCGGGGTCTGTGTGTACCTCGACGATATTATCATAAGTGGCACCACGGAACAGGAGCACAGAGAGCGGCTGACAAGGGTGCTACAACGCCTTCTTCAAGCAAACTTACGACTGAAAGAGAAAGTGTCGTTTCAGCGTACCGGAGGTACAGTTCCTGGGCCACCGGATTGATGCCAAGGGAATACACAAAACAGAAGACAAGGTACGAGCCATCGTGGAAGCACCAGCGCCAACAAGCAAGCAGACTCTACAGTCGTTTTTAGGCCTGCTAGCCTTCTACGACCGTTTCTTGGAGCAAAGGGCTACAGTAGCATCACCACTGTATGAGTTACTACAGAAGGACAGACCGTGGAAATGGGAAGATCCACATCAGAAAGCTTTTGACGAGCTGAAACAGCTGATTTTGAAGAAGACTGTCCTGACACATTATGACGAGACAAAGCCTCTCATCATCTCGTGTGATGCCTCGCTTTATGGCGTCGGTGCAGTGATGGCGCAGCAAGACAGCTTGGGCAGGGAGGCGCCCGTAGCTTTTGCCTCACGAACACTGGGTACAGCAGAGCGCAATTACGCTCAACTGGACCAGGAGGGCCTGGCCGTGGTGTTCGCAGCTGACCACTTCCACAAGTACATTGCGGGACGCCACGTGACATTCGTAAGTGACCATCAGCCACTACTGTGAATTCTTGGACCTCGAAAACCAGTACCGCAGATGCTTTCCCCCACATGACACGCTGGTGTCTGAAGCTAGCGGCGTATGACTACGACCTTAAGTTCCGGTCCGGAAAGATGCACCAGAACGCTGATGCACTCAGTAGGTTGCCACAACCAGAGCGCATCGAGGAACCCCAGGTCCCCGGCGACATTCTAATGTTCGAAGCATTGCCACAACCACCCCTGACAGCAGACGTTATAGCGAAAATAACACAGGAGGACGCCATACTCTCAAAGCTCTACACAGCGATACAAGAAGGTACGGTGCAGCAGCTGACAGGCGATGACTTCAAACCTTACCGCAGAAGAGCCACGGAACTGGCTATTCATCGCGGTTGCATCACCTGTGGAACAAGGGTTGTCATTCCTACAGCTGCACGGGAGCAAGCCATGAGCCTGGTTCACGCAGGACATCGAGGAGTAATAGCTATGAAGACTTGCGCTCGGAGTTACTTGTGGTGGCCAGGGTTGGATGAAGACATTCAAACAACCGTTGGATCTTGCGATCCATGCCAGCGTACACAGAGGAACCCAGCAAAAGCCCATATTCCGCCGTGGCCTCAACCGTCGACACCGTGGCACACACTGCATGTGGATTTTGCAGGCCCCGTGGAGGGACGCACTTTCTTGGTGGTGGCGGATGCCTTCACCAAATGGCTGGAGGTACGTCAAGTAAACCATCCTACGTCGGCGGCAGTCATCGATGTGCTGCGCTCTTGTTTGCGACGTTTGGAATTCCACACAAAGTAGTGTCGGACAACGGGACAGCTTTCGTCTCTGGCTGAGATTGCAACGGATTCAGCACGTCACGTCTGCCCCGTACCACCCTGCCACTAATGGGCAGGACAGAACGCTACGTGGGCGAACTGAAGAAGGCACTGGCACGGGAACCATCTGGATCAGTGAACCTACGGCTGTCGAGGTTTTTATTCCGTCAGCACTGCACAGTCCACCAGACGACGAACATGACCCCGGCTAAGGCAATGTTCGGGAGGGAATTACCGACTCTTCTAGACCATGTTGTACCCACCAAAGCTACACCAGTGGCAACAGAGAAGTTGCCTAGAAACCGCCAGCTGCAGGTGGGAGGACATGTCATGATTGACAGTTCCTGAAAAAACCTGAATGGATTACAGGCACATTGGTCAGGAAGTTCGGTCCACGCTCATGGCTGCTGCAGTGCGGAGAACAGACAGTTTGCCGACACTTGAACCACATTCGGAAGTGCAACCACAAGCGAGAAAGTAACGACTCGAAGTCATCTGTTGAAGAACCTGTGCTGCGCAAATCGACAAGGACGAAACGTCCGTCTGCCAGGTACAGGAACTCCTCATAGGGGGAAGAGGTGTCGTGTCCGCTCGTGTGTACCAGCATTAGGGACGGAACGAGAAAAACGACGACGACACGGGCACGTGCGATCCTTGGGGCGATCGGGCGCCATCCACCTCGAACGTTTTCATGTCAAGTATTTCTTGATGTAAACCGATGTAAATGAGCATGTACCGTCATTATTTCAACTAGTAAACATGCGGTTACTAGCTTTTTTTTTAAGAGTGACCAATTCGCTACGATGCGAGTAGCAAAGGTAATTCCTGTTATTCTCCGGCAAGGAAACCAAATGCACGCGCGTTGTCCCATATGAATGCACAAAAGCACCGCAAAAGTGGGCTGGTTGTTGTTTGCTTCAGTCGATCCTGTGCAAACGTCCGCACCATCTTGTGTCCGCCATTGCTTAATCACACACTCTGATCATGTATTAGATGCGATGACTGCTTCAGCGTTCGGGGAGGACTCGGGTCTAAACGCTACATGTCCATGCAATAGCGGCCGCCGATGTTGCTCGATGGCCTTTTGAAAAGGGTCGATTTGAAATCGGAAATTTCATAGACACAGTTCAACCTCTAGCGTACGTTATACTAACCCTATGTTGCGAACAATACGAGTTTTTTTTTTCTTCTTCTTTTTTTCTAGATCGTAATTTGTAACGAGACGTGACAGATTTTGTGCATGACGGGTTGTGGTAATGATGATTTCTGCTCGTTACAGGATTGTTTGTGAGTTTCTAGAGCAGGAATTTCTCAAGGTATGCTTGTATGAAAATTGTTTGCATGCGGACTATAGACCAGGTGCGGTACGTAGTCCAGATGACACTGCAAATTGTTTCTCTTATAAATAGAGAAAAAAAAAGGAATTGGCAGCGACCTTTATTTGTAAGGTCTTATAATGCATAACATGCGTTGTACAAAATTGGTGAGGGAATCGGTGTGTCGCGTGACGCATATATTTTTTCACTGAATTTAGTGTGGAAACTGAATGGTTATATAGCTCACGTGACGTCCATTTCCCCCGCTAAACATAGCGGGGAAGCTGGATTGGTGTGTAAGTCCCGAGACGCGAATTTCCCCACTAAATTTAGCGGGTAACTGAATGGGGGTGTATGTCACGTGACGTCGATTTCCCGCTAAATTCAGCGGGGAAACAGATTTGATGTTTTGGCCACAAGACGTGAATTTTGACGTTAAATTTACCGGGGAAACTGAGTTGACATATATAGGGCACGTGCCGTCAGTTTCCCCAAGGTGTATAGGTCATGTGACGTCAGGGGACGCCACTTTCTCCGTCATAATTAGCGGGAAATGCAAGGACGAATAGATGGACGGACAATATTTTAGGATGGGGAATAGCGTTAAAAAGTATTTCATGCTTTAAGACGCTGTAATTGAAACGTGGTCCCTGGCACAACAAGCGAGAAGCGCCAGATGTTTCTTTCGGCTTTCGTTATACCCACTTGGGTTTCGAGTTTTATATCAGGATTTAGGGAAAGCTAGGGTGCCTTCATGTGCGCTTCGCATAGAGTGATGCCAACTGCCTGTTTCCCTTTCCCACACCCTCTTCCACCACCATTTTGGTCCTCTCATTGTTTCCCCGTGCGCCGGAAAGTGGCCTTTGTGTCCATCGGTCCTCCCATCCGAGGGGGAAAATGCTAATCCTCCCTCCCTGGGTTCCACAACGCTGCTCCGAACTTGTGAGATAAGGTGCTTGTTTCCGGGAGGGTTATAAGCCCCACGGATTATCGTCAAGAACCAAAATGGCTGCTGGTTTGTCGGGGAGTGGTATTACAAAGGGTGGCATCACCCTAGCAAAGCGCACATGAAGGCTCCCTAGGGAAAGCTAGCGACAACCACAAAACGGCAGCGAAAAGGTATCAAAAGCCACACACCAAGTTTACTGCAGAAACAAGAAGTTTTAGCGGCGAGATGTTTCGGTGGCGCCCTCATTTGGTTACCTTTCGTGACGTCATTACTTGGTGAACAACAAGTTCGATGGCGTTTGTAATGGGCATGGTGTAAGCCTATAGAATCATAGCGCTCTGAAAGCAACACTGCCAACACCGTCAAAATTGAAGTTCTTACATTCCTCTTATTTCCGCCGATGAGACATCCTTTGCTGACGTCATAGTCAGCGTTCGGCCAATTGTGGTGGGCCGACATCAGCGACTCTTTCGATCGCTCACGTCGCCAATAGGCAATTTTAGGTCACTGATCAGCGTGCGGAAGTCATAGCTTTTTGTACGCCAGTGGGTTAGCCGGGACATCGGTCGACTATCCGTTGAGTCAACTAACGCATTAGTGTAGAACTAATGCCGTACGAGACCGTTGTCGATAACTGTAGATGAACGAAACAGCGTGCATGCCTGCTTAGACGGCATGCCTGCCGCCATCGCCATGTTGAGGGTGGCGGAAAGGACGTCCCGTCCGTATTGGAGTCGCTTCTGCAGGGCGTCCAGGGAGTTGGCAGCCTTCCCGAACCTGTGGTCGTGGCTGCGGACCACCAGGTAGTGGAGGTGAGGACTCAGGCGCTTGCCGAACGCCAACGGATGCTCAAGAATGACGTAGTCCGGGGCTACGATCACGAGAAGCAGCTGCGCCTTTAAGCAAAGAAAAGATGAGAGCATCGTTTTGTTTCTTTTCTTCGCTCGACTAGCGGTTTTAAAGTCTGCTTCACACACTTTCGACGTGGCTAGAATCCGGTTCTTAGGTTTCGTTAGACTGCTTACCACGGGCTGCGCGGTCGTAAACCGTAGCAAGAAGCTTAATAAACAAGTTGTACGCCTCTCCGGTCGTAAGCAGTCGCAAGTGTGTGAATGAATTGGCCTTAAAGGGACGCTGACAGGGTATTATGCTCGCCAAGGTTTTTATTTGTACATGACATATGAGAGGCCAAGTACTTAGAACCGAATTTGAGGCTCGAAATTTGTTTTAGTTCCGCCCGAAAACCGCCGATGGAGAACTGGCCGGTTTGAGTCGCTCTCGCTATCTTCTCCGAGGTCACGTGCTGTTTTGTATGGTTTGCACACAACCATGAAAATAATCGTCATCGAAGGCACACACTCAATATCAAAAACAGAAAGGAATATGATACCCATTTTTGTAACTTCTAAAAAACCGCAAAAACGAGGAAAAAAAATAGTTGCACGTGACTTCCGCCAACTCTCTCCTCCTCTATATTTCTTTTTCCTCCCCAGTCAAGTTTGGGTTTCGGTTTCGAGCAGTTGCGTTGTTTTATTTTATTTATAATATACTTGATGCTGTAGCAAAATATTGATTGGGTAGTCTTCTGACACCATAGTGAATCGCCTGGCAAGAAAAAGAAAACAAACTTTTAGGGGGTGTCAGTGTCCCTTTAAGTAGGACACTGGGGGAGAGAATCGGCGAGATCACAGAAACGCTTCGATCGGCGGGCGACGCACTTGACCTTGGAGCCGGTCAATGCCACCGCGACGTTGGCCAATATCGGCATTCTCGTTGACCCTCCCTCGCCGAGTTCGGAGCGCCTGCTTGCAATCCGCTCTGAATCACCACCAAAAATCAAAATTGAGACGGGGTAACCGACATTGCGGGAACGCAAGTCGGTGAGTGATATTCTCACGAATGACAGGCAAAGAGACGGCTAGTGCAGTAGTAAACTAAAAGTTTAATAGAGGCGAATTTGTGGCGAAAAAAAACATACAAGGAGGTAGCGCGCAGGCGTCGAAGGTCGGCAGAGTAGCACGATCGAGCGCAAGGACGAGACTGCGCCCGGACTGCCACGCGGAGCACCATTTGTACCCGCGTGGGTTTTCGGAACATTCGGCGGCGCGTAGAACATTCGAACCTCGATCAGACCACAAGGTTTTCGAATTTACGAGATCGTTAAATTTGAAAGAATATATAAAAGGATCGTCCGCTTCCAGGAATCGAGCCTGGGGCTTCCGCGCGAAAGTCAAGCACGGTAACCATTCGGCCACGCACGCGCTCGCACGGCGACGCGCGTGGCAATATAGGTCACCACCACCACCTCCTTGGAATTTTATGGTGAATTCCACTCGTAGATCCGGAGCGCTTTCCAAAATCCGCGAGGGAGGCAAAATTCCGCTCCGTGGGACCCGCTCCGAATCGACGAGGGGAAGATAAACTCGCCTTTTTGGAGCGACCTCCCCCACACTCCTCCCCATCGCTTCCCCCTCCGCCATTCAAAATGGCCGCTGCTCGAACTTGACAAGCCCACCAACGCCTGAGACGACTGACCTTTCCGACGCAGAAATAACACGCGACACAGGCCGTGCGAAATTATACGTACTACGGCGCTCATGTCACAAATAACGAAGACGTCCGCGCAGTCCGCGTTCGGCACCGTCACATACCTTTCGGCCGCGTCGAAGCGGCGGGGCACGGACAGCGATTGCCAGCGCTGGAGTTCAGATTTCTGATACGACTTTAATAAACACAGAGGTAACAAACCATCACTTGCACGGTCGTTGCCTAATCTTTTCTTGCTTTATTGCACGGGAAAACGCCGGCGGAATGCCGTGTAAAAAGGTAAACAATCATTGGCTGTGGAATGAACAGGCCTAACCTTGCGTCTGCCTCCGGCTTTCCTGTCGTTCTTCCTCTCACGATCACAGATGTCACCGCTTACGATTTACCACGCTCCACAGTCCCAGCTTTGTATCCCTGATCTACGGGAGGTAGAAGCGTTCGAGCCGTCACAATCCCACGTAAACAACCGATGCACCCGAACAGATCCAACTCGACGACCCGTCCGGCCCGCCGACCTTGCCGACCTCGCCAACCTTGCCGCGCATGCGCACTGCCGATTTAGAAGGAAATCACGTGGGTCGCTCTGTCAACATCCGGAGAGATCTGTGAAATCCCGCAGAGCAAGTTCGGCGGAGTTTGAGGCGCTCCGTGGAGCGGGCGTTGCCAGAGATCTACGAGGGGAAGATGACCAGCTCGAGCCAGATCTGCGAGCGGAATATGCGCGCTCCAAATGGAGCGCTTTTGGAGCGCTCGAGATCTGCGAGCGGAATTCACCATTAGTTAATTTGAAACTCCCAACCAGACATAACAAAAAAAAAAAAAAAAAAGAAATTCAAGCGTGCACGATTACGCGGCAAACGGAACACGTTCTCACTCCGGTCCCCCCCCCCCCCCCCCCCCCCGTTTCTTATCATCGCGGTTTCTCTCCGCCTCACTAAAAAAATTAGTTGATTATTGTTAGGCAGCAGTTAAAGGAGATACAACGACGTAGACAAATTCGTGGTGGCAGCAACAGACATATTACGGTGGCCGACAGCGTAAGATACGCAGAGCGTGGCTTGAGGGGTCCGCACCTTTTACCCTGTGATTCGTTCTTCACTCTTCTAATCGGCTAATGGCGCACTTTCGCTGGACGTGCAGTGATTATGAAATGCTCGGGACACTGCGTTTTTCAAACTGTCGGCGACTACAAACCGGCCGTGAGGGCACGTGAAAAGGGGACACAGTGCTGTCGCCTACCATGTTCTTGCCGAGCATACTCGTTACAAGGTTACCGCTATATCGCGGCATCGTGTCTTGGTAAAAGAAAAAAAGTACGTTTTTATGTTATTCTACACCCTGCCACGATTCCCGCTATACCAGTTTCATTTTACGTTCGGAGGACGCGTTCCATAGAGCCAGTGTTGTAGGCGTAACCGAAAAAAGTAACGAAATACGTTACTCGTTACTTGAAAATAGAAGTAATGCGTTATCGTCCTACGTTCGCTGAAAATAAAAGGAGCGCTTTACACCGTTACCGATAAAAAGTAACCCACGTTACTTTTGCGTTACTTTTTAAACTATGAATTAACACGTTTTACTATTTTGACGTTACAGGTATGCATAAGAGCCATATTTCAAGGAGCATTATGTCTATCCAGAAATTGAACATAATTACCATATGTTCTTCTTTTTTAGAGTTTTATTTGAGGATTTGCAAAAAAAAAACGCACGTAAAACGCAAAAAAAAACCCCAAAAAACTCAATCATTCACGTGGCCTGGCGCCTACAAACACGAGAAAAATTAAAGCGTAAACCTTTTTAAGACTTGGGAAGAGAAATACCGAGTAACGTAACACCGTTATCCGTCACTGTTTTGAAAAAGTAACGAGGAACGTACCCGTTACGTGCGTTTTTTTTTTCTCGTTACCGTAAAAAAGTAACGCGTTACCGGTACGTCGTTTTTTGTAACGCGTTGCCATCAACACTGAATGAAGCCAACCGAGGAGCATCAAAAGTGTATTATCACGACGTCCGTTGTCTTTGTCGATTGGTTAGACGCGGCTAGACCAATCAGTCCATAGAAGAAAAATAAAAGAACGTATAGGATTGCAGCGCAGTCACTCTGCGTGGTTGTTTCAGTGCGGGGTGGCAGACGCACAAAGACGATGGTGCCGCGATGATTGTCTTTTAGTGACGTCTGATTGGCTCTGTACGATCGTGGCATAGGCTGCTCTCGAACTTACAGGTCAGCTTAAAGGGAAGACGAAGCGGCTTTGTATCTGAGGAAAAACAAACGTAAATCGTCTTCCTTTGGCCTCCAGGATCACGAATATCAAAATTTTATTTCAGATTGATGCGCCGAGTAGCCGCAACGGCACTTTCCAAATAGCGCCGAAGGCCTACCTTGCCGGCGCGTTCGGTGGGAGGACAGAATTGCGACGTATTAGTAGAGATCTCGACATTTCCGCGACTTCCACGTGCGTCACTCGAGCAACCAAAAACGCTGCCGCGCGTTGCCTCGCAAGCGGCAAGTGCGATGAGGCAACTGAAACCTCTGGGTATGACGTCACATCCACCGGTTGGTTTTTCGGTTTTTCTCGCGTCTACCGAGTGTTTCTTTGCGACCATAAAAGTTTTTCGTCACTCAGCACGATCTGACAGACCGAGTGTGTCGGCAAACACTATCCCCTTGGGTGTACCTGCTTGAAGAGGGTGTGCATCTTCTTGAGCAGCTTGATGACCACCGAGCGGTCCTTGGCGGGTGCCGGGAAGACGCCCTCGAGCATGAGTCCGCTGAGCCGGTTTCCCAGCAGCCACTTCATGAGGTTCCGGGCGAACTGCTTGGCCGCCGTCTCGCCCCCACCGATCCACCGCACCAGGTGGTGCTGGCCGTGGTCTCCGTGCAGGGCGTCCACGTACACCAGCACCTGGCACGGGGACGTCACGGTGGTCTGTCAGTCGCGGCAACGAATATTTATTTTTTTACCCCAAAAGGCCCTTTCGGGCATCGCACAGGTGAGACACTTTCTCCAAAAATGAATGTTCAATATACGGTCAAGGGATAGACAAACACACACACACATAGACACGCACTCACGTACACTCGCGCGCACGCACACGTACATACGCGCGCGCGCGGGCGCACGCACACACACACGCACGCACGCACGCGCGAGCGCCCGCGCGCGATTTGGAATTACGGGGAAAGGGGGAAAGGGGGGGACCTCTTTACCAAAGTGTGGCTGAGCTAGCCGTTACTTGCCGAATGTGGCTTTAGAAAATGATATTGAGATGGAGTGCAGCATTGCACTCCATCTCACCAGTGCAGATTGAGAGCGGGCGGGCGGGCTAATTTGTATTCGTGGGCCGGACCGGTGATTACCTATATAGATTATTCTAATAATTAGTCGCCTTCTGCGCGCTGCCACTTTTGCCTACAGGACCTAGGAACGCGTTCTGATCCCGCGCAGTAGATTCCTTCTGCAGGATATTAGTCGGCGAGCATGCTTTCACAGCCCAGTGGCTACACATTTTTTTGCTTGGGGGATAAGTAATGGAAAAGTGTTTAATGAATTTTGGCGGCAAGAAGCCCAAAGACTGCTTTTGACTGCGTCTCATTTATATTTCGCAATAAGCTCTTCAGGACGCGAAAGAGCAATTTTATTCCCTGAAACTGGCGTTACAGAAACTTGGGGGCAGATGTCTTTGTTTAGTTTGAGAAAGTAGAGCCATTATGTTTTGCGTGACGTTAAATTTTTTTTGTTGTTGTAAGCAATACGTATCATTAATCAAGGAACACAATGTTGAACGTGCCAAACTAATTTATTATCGCGTTGTTTGTACTTGGAGGTTTTGCCGTAGCTTGCGGGGAGTCGGGATCTCGGGGTTGCGGTCACAGGTCAGGGATCGCAACTATGGCGGTGTTCACGTGGTCCCAAAAGACTACGACGCGGTGGACGCCTAGTCGACTGCACTTATTCCAGCGCATACAGAGCACGTGTACCGGTAACATTTTTCTGTGTCTACCACGTGACCACCGCCACTGTTGTGGTCCGCGGTCTGTAACGTCCTCTCGAAACCTGCATTCACAGGAAGCGCGAATCAAAACCAATCGAGGCAATAAATTATTTACACCGTCTTGGTGAATCCCGCTTGCCTCTGCTGCTTTTCAAGCCTTGGAGGGGGAGGAGGAGGAGGAGGTTGTTGAAACCCCATAAGGATCCCCCCCTTCCATTTCCTAGCTACGCCTACACCACTGCTGCAGACAAGGTTTGCGCGCGCCCACCCCCAGGTGCCGTCTTTATACGAGGAAGGCCAATGGGGCATAGATAATTTCATTTAAAGCATCCAGGTGGGTGCCATTTCCAACGCTCGTGCATTCCAGTGCGTTCTGGCTTGTCGGTATTGCAAGCTTTGCTGTGAATTTGTAATGATAAGAACATAGTTTAGGGGGCGTTGATTCATCTGTGTTGACACACTGTGAACTGTCGTGTTGGCCACCTTCAAGGCTGCAACGCTATGCGGTCCCTGATTCGTGTACCGGCAGACCGTGCTGCTCCCTGAGGTATTGCATGTCCGCGAAGAGTCCGGGATGGGAGGCCTTCTGATAGGCGTCGTAGTTGAGCATGTCCTCAAACCAGTCGTCCAGTCCATGCAACGGGTACACCACGTGACTGCAGCCGTTGACCGGCACGTCCAGTACCGTGTACTGGTACGGCGGGGCTCGGTGGAAGGCGCTCAGGTTCAGATGGCACAAGACCACTTGTCCCGAGAAGTTGGCCTCGGTGGCCACCTGGACGAAGACGGGCAGCTCCTCAACGTGTTGAATATTTATTACACCTTAAACGTGTCCTTTGTCGAATGATTTATACAAAAGCACAATTGTTCTAACATCACGCTTTTTTGTGCTGTGCGCGCTTTGAACTAAAATTACTCATGTGCATGTGATTGTATAACTGCAGTGTATTAAGCAGCCGCAGAATATGTGCTGTTATCTTGGAGCTGGGCCTCGTCAAGCAACATCAGCTGCAACGTTTTGCCACAGAAACTATCTTTCCCAAAGGAAAAGATTGATTGATCAATTAATTATATAATTAGCTAAATAAGATACCATAGGGTGCCTCAGTGCTTTTTTTCAGGGCGTTGAGGCAACTCTTCTTAGCATTGAGGCCGCTCCTCTTAGAAACCGATACCAACACCACGTGATCGCAGGAAAAAGACTGAGAAGTCACGTGAGCCAAAAGGGTGGCGAAAAATAGGCCAACCTTAAAAGCTCGAACCATAAGACGCGGTTCATGTACGTACGTGGTTGGGAGTAAAGAGAAAGAGGCACTGTTTCACAAAAGGGTACAATGTCACCACCCTAATGGTGATAACTTTGCTTGCAAATTTCAGTTGCGACACAGCTTTGGGTTGCACCTCATTCGCGTGTGCTCGTTCAAGTAATTATGAGAGTGTTGCGGAAACTACGCCAGCCTTAACAACGTTGTAAAAGAGAGTGTCGGCGCCGAGTATAATAATATCCTAGATAACTCTGCGACGTTGCTGGAATGTACCTATCAAGCCACCACATTGCAAGTTGAAAAGTGTACCTCCGCAAATATTTGCAATGGGGCCCGGAGCGCTATGACTGGTCGCCACGAAACGCGTTACACATGCTGGCTAAAGACCCTTTGTACTGAAAGTAACGTGGACCATTGTAGTCGCCCTCAAATATTTCTTTTCCTGCCCGGCCGAGAACGTCATTTTCGAGTGCGCCGGGACGGGAAAGAGACGAGTGCTGGGCAAACGTTCGACTGAGACTCGGGTCGTCACTGATTGGAGACGAGTCTCCGCCGAACGCTGACGCGGCACTCGGGTCCAATCCGTGCCCCGCGTTCGCCTTTTCAGGTGACGTTGATAATTCAGTACAATGTCCTCGTCATCTAAAAAATGTTGCCCGGCCACGCTAAAAAAAAAAAAAAAAAGGTGGCGTTGTTTGCCGGGAGGCGAAGGTGGGAAAGAGGCTTCTTCACACACGCAGAGGAGGTTCGCGTCACTTTTCCGTACACACCAACTCAACTTTGGTTCCGCACCACTGCGGTGGCGCTGCCCTCGGCACTGCGCATGCGCAAACGTTTTATCTCGCGCGAGTCTGGCTTCTTCGCGTGCGCGGTGCCCACGCCTGGTGTGTAAAAGGTATTCACTGACGATCGGCTTCCTCGGTGCTTTTGCGACGTGTATTCCACATCATAATGATTGCAGGTCTTAGGCACCTATAAGTGCGAGCTCGTTCTGGGCTTGCCCAGTGAACTGTGCACTCAAATATGGCGTACAGTGAATACCTGCTATAGGATGTATTCACTAGGCGCCATATTTGAGGGCGATGTTTAGAGCGCATGCTCGGAACGAGCTCACATTACTAGGCTGCTAAGACCGGCAATCTCGACGGTGCGGAATGCACGTTGCAGAAGAACTGCGGAAGCTCGCCGTCAGCACGCGCTCAGCAGCCGCGCACACAGATATATATATATATATATGGCCGCCAGTGAATACTCCCTATTGGCCTCGCGACCCAGATTGAAATAAGGGGAAGCGTGCTCTTGTTTATCCCTGGTTCTTTATGAGGCACGTGGAGATTCCATCTGTCCAAAATGCGGGTGGAGACAAAGCATCCACGCTAACGGCACAGAGCACGGCCAAAGGTACAAAACACGACCTCTTAGCAGCTGATTCCAGTGGGTCCCTATCAAAACGCCGAAAATAAAGAGGCCGAAATATGAAAAGGCCGAACGTCAGTACGCCGAAAAATTGAAATGCCGAAAAATCAAAATGCCGAAAAATCAAAATGCCAAAAAATCAAAATGCCTAATAATCAAAATGCCAGAAATACATATCGCCGAAAACCAGGTGAAAAAGAAATGACGCGCTTTGTGACAACCACTTGTTCGTTTTCCGCCTTATCACTTTCCACTGACACGAGCCAGTTTTACTCGTTCTGCAAAGGCACCAGTATCAGTAGATGAAACTGATGTAAAATTTTGTATTTTTCTATCTGTCGTAAAGCTAGGCATATCAGACGACAGGAGAGCCCTTATTCGTCAGCAGAAAAAAACAGCGCTGCCCAGTGTTCAGAGTACAAGAGCAGCAGCAATGTGCGGCAATAATCATTTCATTGATTCGGAGGGAAATGGACGAAGACGCGGTTGTGGTGTGCTGCCAGAAGGAAAAAGCAAAACTTACCTGCAAGGACGGTTATGTTTACGTGCCTGACAAGAAAGTAGGTTCTAGACACTATTGGAGGTGCAAGAAGTGAGGCGAATGCAACGCTGGAGGGATTACCGACCTTTCTGTAGAAGGTACTCACAAGATCCTCTCGAAGACAGTGAACCCCACACAAGCCATGCACCGGATATCTGCAGAGTTACAGTTCTTGGTACTCAAGAACGGATCAAAGCCCTGGCGGCGGCCTTGGGCGAGGCACCCGTGGAGATTGTGCCGACGGTCACGGCAGATGGAGCAGCGCCTTCAAGGCAGCACCTTCCAAGCAATGAAGCCTTGCGCCAGATTGTGAGAAGGAACAGGAAAGCGGACTGCCCACACAAGCCGCGTGCAGGAGCTCATCATCGAGGGCGAGTTCAGAACAAATTTAGATGGCCGGGAGTTTCTGCGGTGCGACTGCACCGGCGCAGATGGAGCTCGACTCCTAATTTTTTTCACGGACGAAAACTTGAGGAAATTGAACGACACTCCGATGTGACTCCGATGTGTCGCCGCTCTTCGAGTTATACACAATTCCCGGTTATCTTCATGGCCATGTGTTCCGTTGTGTTTACTGCCTAATGACTCGACGAACCCAGATGGCGTACGAGGCGCGCTTCGAAGAAGTGCTGAACTTCGCCGCAGGTATGGGATTTGCACTAGATCCAAAAACTGTGAGTACAGACTTCGAACTGGCAGCAATCAACGCTATTCGGTCTTTGCTCGCGTCGTCGGATGTGCATGCGTGGTTGTCTGTTCCACTTGTGCCAATCAGTGTGGAGGAGAGTGCAGCCCCTAGGACCGGCAGTGCTCTACAAAAATTATGTAGGTGGCTTCGCTATCATGGTGAGGCAGCTCGCAGCCCTTTCGTTCTTGCCCACCAAAGAAGTACGAGATGCCTATGCGTCCTTGAAACCACTGTTCCCGCAAGACGCCTCTGACCTGCTGCGATCGTTGGAGGACAACTACCTGCTTGGGAAATCACGCCGCCGTGTTGCCGGAGGTAACACCGCCGTGAGCATACGAAGTCCACCGGTATTCCCGCCATCCCTCTGGAAATTGTTGCCCTCGCTCAGAACGGATTTCCAAGTTGCAACAACGCCGTTGAGGCATGGCACCGATGATGGGAGATATTGGTTGGCGGGCACCACGATAAGCTTCTTCCGGCTAATCACCACTATGAAAAGAGAGCAAGCTAGAGTTGAAGACGACATCGAGGGAGCGATCAAAGGCTAACCCCGCCGCTCACAAAGCAAGAAGCAAAAGTTGCGCGAAAATCGTTTCGCAGCTGCTCTGGGCAACCGGGACAATGTCGACGCTCTAAGCTTTCTTCGACTAATTGCACACAACTTATCTCTCTGAAATGTAGTAAATAAAGAATCGTTCTGCTATACGACGAGATACACAGAAATATATTTTCATTTTTTAAAGGCTTGAACCATGCGAAGTTATATCACGGTGTTGCCAGCATTTTGATGTCTCGGCGTTTAGATGTTTCGATGTTTTGACTTTTCGGCTTTTTGAATTTTCGGCTTTTTGTATTTTCGGCTTTTTGAATTTTCGGTGTTTTCAATTTTGGCATTCCGATAATTCGGAATTTTGATTTTCGGCGTTTTGAATGCCACCCGATTCCAGTGCGCGAGCGCTGCATTTGCGCCTCCCATTGCTTCTGCCTCGCGTGCGTAGCGTTCGCTTTGCTCCAAATAGGTTTAAAACAAAGCGTAGTTCTGCTTTTCACTACATGAGCCCTGCCGATCGTATCTCAAGGCGAATACATAGCTTGCATGTGACGTCATTTGCGGCCATGTCAGTATTTTATGCGCCCGAGGGTTCGGTTCGGCCTGTTGGTTTCACAGCGCAGAAGTTGTAGTTTGAAGAAACCAGGAAGTCAAAATAATCACCAGTACCCAGCGATGGCGTCGCTTGCGAACTATGTATACAGGAGCTTTAGTACTGGCGAGACTGAGAGCTCGCGGCGGAGCGGCGGGACAGGGAAAGTGAAGCACTTTCCAGAAGACGGAACGGAGGTCAGTGGTATATGTACCTTGCCGAGGCTCCTGTCCATCTTGACGACGCTACGGAGGAAGCTTACGCGACGCATGTAATTGACCAGCGGTCCGGGTAGCATGGCGAGGAAGACGATGACGAGGAGAAGGCAGGACCCGCAGATGTACAGCAGGGAGCTCTTCAGCAGGTTGTCGTCCACGCTGACGCGGAACCGACTCTTCCGTCGGAGCAGGTGTTCTTCGGACAGCGGCATGGTTCCGGATGCTTCTTGCCAAAGAGATGCCGTGGAGAACGCGGGGCTCGGGCTACCGGGACGCGCTGGCTGCGGATCCTTCGTCTTTCTTATTTTAAGGGCCTAGACTTTTCTCGTGTGCACCCGAACATTCATTTTTGACCCTTCTTGTTCGCAGACATTTGCTCATTGATTTCACTGCTGGTGGTGCTCCAGGCTTAAGAAAGGCTGATAATGAGGCAGATTCTGCATTGCTTGCATGTCTCGCATGTCTCATGTCTCGCATTTAATGTTCGTCTCACGTTACTTTTGGCGACGTGCGCGACCCAAAAGCGTCGCTGTGGTTCAGAACTGGTCAAGCGCTCACTATCACGCCTTGAGCGTGATGAATTCCACTTTAAAAAATTGAAGCAATGAAGAATGTGAGACTGCCAAGTTGGACGGTGTTGGTTCGAGGACGCGATGACCACAAGCTTGCACTACGTTTTTACTCACACCATCGAAATTGTCTTAGGCAATCGATAATTGTGGTCGTGACGTTACATATAGGAACCATAAAAGGGAACCGCCGAAACATCTCGTCTCTAATATAAGCCGGTAGAAAGAAATAGTATCCTGAGTATCCTTTATTTTCCAACAAAACAGGGTGGAAACAAGGTATGTTTCTGGTATCTATCGATGCAAACATGTCCGTCGTAGTTGGTGAAGTCTCCTAAACCGTATAGTTATGAAGCTGCACCAGACTGGTAAACATTCACTGAGTAAACGTTCGCGCTGGAGCAGTAAAACGTAATAAATCCGATGCCGACTCCTGCCGGTTCGGGTACAAACGGGCTTTGTACTCTCGTATGTTTTTAAAGTAATCACAGGCCTCAAGTTAGTGGTCATATTGACCAAAGTCGCTACTCTGTATTGTCGAAAAAGGCGGCGCTACATCTCAGGACATACATCCTACGCGTAATCTCGTGTGGAGATCCTTATCTCCTTATTTCTAGATGATCACGAAAATGCCCGATGGGCCGTGTACTGCTCTGTCCCGTGTGAAGGAGGGCCGGCAGCCTGTCCTTATCACTCTCCTCTCCAGCCTAAATCCGTTGCAACTCAAATAGGTAGGGCGAGGGAAAAACAGGCCGGGGAGGAGGAAGCAGACGGAACGCTGGAGAGAGGAGGAAGTTTCCCCCTCTCGTCTCCAGCGTTCCGTCTGCTTCCTCCTCCCCGGCCTTCCTTTCCCTCACCCTATCTTCTTGAGTTGCAACGGACTATAGCAATGTTCTCTCTGGGGAGGAGAGGGCTCTTCCTCTTGCCTCGGCAGAGCGGTATCCACTGAGACGTGCTGTCGCTGGTTTTCGTCCGCGAGCGCGGAGAGAGTTGGTTCTGTTCGAACTCGATGAGCGAAGGATGCGTATTGTTGCACCTCTCCCGACGACACGCGGCTGTTGTTTGTTTGTTTTACTTTCCGGTCGACGGTGGTTCGGGGGCTACAACCCGCCACTCGCTCGGCCGCAGTTAATTTAGAGAACCCTCGTTTCAATACACGCTATTAGATTGTTTGGCATGCCATTACTAGTTGTACTCGTTGAAGTCGGCGAACGAAGCCGGCGCTGCGACCGGACTGACCGGACTCCTGGTTGCGCGGCTTCGTGGTAGAACGGCTTCTTCTGGGCATCTGGCCTTTTGGCTTGTCCCTGTGTGGGTCTTCACGGTGTAAGTATATAAATTTAATAACGCTTCTCAGACTTTCTATAACGAGAGACAGATCCCTCATACATCTAAACAAAATTCACTTGTGCAGGCTAGTATTCTTATTGTTTTATAACTAACCTGTGGTGTATCCCATGTCCGTCCGGCTTCGCCATCTTTTCAGTATCTCCTGAAGAAAAAAAAAGAGAAGACAAAAGTAAGGTACTAGAGTTGAAACTCTGACAATAGGACGAAACCACAAAAGCTAGTGGTGGCAACAGAAACTTTCAAATCGTGTTCGCTCGATGCTCATGATTCTTACAAATAAACATTTTTTTTATTAATGGGCGGCTGCTTCAACGCGCCAGAGTTGTTTATATATAAATCTCCGACCACAAATATATTTAAAAAAATTTAATTGTATAGATAATGACAAACATACCTTCTGTTTTACCATTTAAATAAAAACTTCTTCGACGAAGATATGGCTGGCCAGGGGTAGAATAACTACATAATACCAAACCAGTTTAGGGATAAATTGAAGATTGCTGAAGATTGCTGATTGAAGATTGTGATTGCTGCTCGACGTACGTCGAGCAGCAAACACGAGAAAGGGGCCACGACTTTTTGACCGTGCGTGATTACAGCAAAGTCCGAGGGGTCAAGCGAGACACTCAGGGCCCTCAAAGTTCGTTCCAATTTGCATTCCCTAATTCCAGAACCACGCCAGGGTGGTTAGCAAGCAGAGCAGTCCACGCACCGAACTAGATTTTCTCGTCAAGTTGCGTTGCAAAGAGAAAGTCGCGTTAATCAAACAAACAAGGATAATCAAATAACTCTCGGGGAGGATTACGCAAGTTTCTTCATTAGGAGTGCCGCTGCTGATTACGGTGCAGTTTTCGAGGCCAAGGAGCTCGGAGCGAAGATCAAAGGCGGCGAAGAAGAGAAATAAACTACGCAACAACTAAAAAGAAGGCGGGCAAGGAGTGTTGACTCCCGTTCGCGCGGCCATAATTATGACGCCCGGTTTTAATACGTTTGGCCAGGGCTAACTGTTGTTGCTCTTCCGCTTAGTTGGACGGCTTAGTGGTCGTTTTGTTTACCGTGCGGGGGCGCTACGGTGCCGTAATTTCTCTCGGTCGAGGTTTTTGCCGACTGCGTTACGCCTGCCGTCGGCGGCCGTAATCACCGCACCTCAGCGCCGACGAGCTCTTGGACGATCGCGTCGGTGCTGCGTATCACTTCATTCGGCTCCCCGGGGCAGTCTTTGCTCAAGAGTTTGTGCGTTCGACCACTAATGCTCCCTTAACCCGACGAGCGAACACGTGTGTCCCCTAGGACCATCAAGAACCAGCCCATCTTGTCCCTACTTCTTTTTTTTTTGTTGTTGCTTTCCTTCGCATATTTATAATCAGAGTTTCATGTACTGTTTTTTCTTTAATTATGTGTGTCGCAAGTTAGGGAGCGGTTGGTACCGTTATTAGTTTCTGCAAAGCTGGCGGACCAGCTCTTGAGTTAAGAGTTTGCCTATGCTGGGCTTAGCAACCCGTTTTACTTTTCTAATATGTTTTATTTTTTGGTGGGGGGTGGTTATGTTTGAGGGTATCGTTACAGATGCTTGATGACGGTAACTTCTGTTTTTTGATCAGCGCAGTGATGACCTCTGCATTTCCTTAATGCGGGAAAAAAAGTCATGTTTTGCTTCATTTTTGGTTCTTTGGACGCTCAAAAGGGCTAGGACACGCAATGAACATAATCTGGGATAAATATATCGCTTAAACCTGTCAGATGTTACTAAATGCGTGCTCAATGTGTTTTGCAAACAACGCGTTAGTTTCGTGGATAACTTTCAATTTAATCGCGAAACCGATCGAATCTTCCCATGCAGGAAGGCACCCATGTCTGAAAGGTCCGTGACGTAGTCGGCCTCGCCTCTCTATAGACGCTTTCAGGCAGCTGTGCATGGGCGCCGCCATAACCGACCTTCAGTTTTTGTTTCCTCTTATTCCGTTCGCTTCACATCATCATTACCACAGCAGGACAAGTTATTGCCACTTTAGCTGCTACTGCGTCCTTCTCCCCAGCATACGCCTTTGTGGAGGCTCGTCACCGCCCGCTTCAGTGGCTAGGAATCTCGGTGAGACAGGAGAAGGTCGGCAATGGCGGCTCACTCTAGCGCGTGTCGGGCGCCTGTTTAAAGCGTCTATATACCATGCATACACCTGCCAGCGTCCCTAGCGGCGCGGCGGTGCAACTCCTTCCGTTCTTTGCATGCAGTCGCCAACTTGGCTGTCTGAGCTCTCGAGCTGCCTCTGTCTTCAGCTTCCTCATTTCGAGTGGGAATGGGCCGATACGTTATTTGTTATGACCTCACCAACACAATTAGCGCAAGCATTACAGAGGCATGCGGAAGGTGATGGTAGTCTTCGTGCACTGGCTTGCATTGGCTGAGCCAGTGATTTCATCCAGACTGTCTAAGAAAAAGAAGGCTTGAGAGAAATTGTGTTTCGGGCAGGCCGATACTAATTCAGAACGAATTCTGGAATTGGCTCCGGCGACGCCGTAACCCTCAGTCCCAATCCGGTTTCAGTATTCGCATTCATAAACCGTGCACCATTAAAAAAAAAAATAGAAACTAATTTTTTTGCAGGGCACGCGTTTTATTATCATTACTTGCGAAGAAACTTTGTCGGAATGAAAACCGAGCAGGATCCATAAATACATACAAATACAAAAATATTTAACCTGGCGTATACGTGGCTCGAGACGAGTTACTCCCGTAAACGAGAAACGGCGCCTAAAAAAAGATGGCGTCCTTTTTTTTTCTTCACTTTATCTTCTCTTTTTTTTTTCTTTTTTGTATAGGCGCGTAGAGGTGACGAAGCGGCGTACAATGGGAGCGCCGTCGATGGGCTTTGCAATTTTGCCGGTCTACCTTGCGCCTAATAACCCCTCTCTGTATTGAGAAAGCGCTCTCTTTTTTCATTCTTTTTTCTTAAGTCTTTTCGGAAGATAAGCTTCACTTCCCGAAATAAGCTTCTCCGCGTATTGGCCGATGCGCGCGCTTTTCTTTGGGGGATAATTGGGGACTGCTCCGTTCTCATTTCTTACTGATCCTTTCCTTTCATTCTTCGCGTTCATTTTTAGATCAATGTATACGTAATTTTGTTTAAAATTTATATGAGTGCATTATATGTATTTTTGGTTTTATCGAAGAGGTAAGAAAAAAGAAAGACAAGATCGAGTTCGCGCAGTAATGTAACGCTTCAGTTGAGTCGAACTTACCCCGAGCTTATGCTAACGATGAGATCGAAGCCCATTCGTATGACTCCGACGACGGCATTGACCCGAAGGTGCAATCTTTTTTTTTTTTTTTTTTTTACTCTCTTAACGATCTTTTTATTAAAAAACATTCGAAGGGACAATAGGTAGTTCAACTTTCTTCCCGTTTTTTTACCGCTTTCGTTTCGGTCCCGATGGAGTAGTTCAGGGAGGTCACGGTAGTAAGCTCCTCCCAAGTTTCCGGGTATATATACCTATGTCGCACGGACTGCGAGGGGTCCGCACGTGCACACTCGGCTGTTGATTAAAGCGCGAAAAACAAAAAAACAAATTAAGTATCATTTTATCCTCCGACACATACTGTCATTTCAAAGTCATACGAAGAGAAAGCAGACAGTTAGACAACAAGTATTCCATTCGTAAACAAATCATACAAAAACAAACAATAACCAGGGAAGTGGAGTTGAAAACTAAATTGGCTGGTTCAGACACTCGCGACTGTTTACGACCGGGCTGCCTTACAACCTCTTGTAAAATTTTATGAAGAGAGAACACAGTGTCACCATCTATCGGACAGTTGTCAAACCGTATCAAACTAAGCTGTTGGGCTAGTTGGTTTTGCACATTTACAATGTAGTGCAAAGACAACACAGGAAGGAGACAGGGATAGGAAAGAACGTTCTTTCCTATCCCTGTCTCCTTCCTGTGTTGTCTTTGCGCTACATTGTAAATAAGCTGTCAACCCCTCGCGATTGTCATACATTTTTTGTTTCGCGCATCACTTCTTTTCACTATTGGCTCGAAACACGCTTGCCAATGTTATAAACGACCATTTCTTATAAAGGGTGCGTAACATTTGATCTCGCGAATACTGCGAAACTTTCGCTACAGTCAAATGGTGTTTCAGGGTCGCCTCATAGCCGGCACCAGCGTGCCAGTGTGTGCTGTTGCTCTATGATCGCAACGAATCACAAGAACTCAGTCGTAGGCAAAGGCAAGCGTCTGAACGACCAGCCTTAACACTGACGCACTGTAGCAAGCTCTTGAATAGACGGAGGGCAACGTTACTAGAACCCTCAGTTGGGAAACTCACCGTTGAAACATGGGCCGCTGGCGTCCACCGAGACCGAGCTAAATACGACAACAGCGCCACCCTTTATCATTTGTCTTTACTGCGGTCACCTTGAACTTTCAGACGCATGTTTTTGCGTAAAAACCAACGAGAAAAAACTCTTTTTGTAGTAACTTTTATTGGAGTTTAGTACAAATTGAGGGCGCGTGATGTTTTCTAAAATCTTTAGTTTGCAAGGTTTTGCGGCACAATTAATATTGTTTTTATACAACCATGCCTCAGCGGTGATTTCAGGTAGCGCGTCCCGACCTAGGTGCATATTAGCTTCGTTAGTAATTCGCGGCTCGTCCGCTGAAGAGACGTGGGTGGCGCCCCTGTACCCATAATGGCCGATTAAAGCCTAAATAGAAGTCACGTGCAGTTCCTCGAGTGGCCGCTGCGGGAGAAATGGCGGCGTTGTGATCGCCATTAGCTCGGTTCTGGAGGACGGGTCGGTGCCACTTTTTCAGAGCACTCTTTATGGCAGTTTCCCAACTGAGTGGTTTAGTAAGTTTGCGATGTTAGGGAGAAAGCAAAATTAAATTCGTCGATGACACGCCCAAGACACAGTCTGTTTTCAACAACGGTACAGTGACTGTCGATATGATCCAGAATGTGCAAACTGTGGTCTTGTGGTATAATAGTATGCGCCGATAAACTGAGGGAGAAAAGGAGACGAGGACTACGCGGGGACGTCAGAACGCCGAGCTCTGACTGGAACGATTGGTGGGTCGACCTAAAGCTAGCCCTATGTGTCGCCACTGCACTCGTCGAACGTGTTACAACGTGGAACGCCGGCGTCCGGGTTTGGCTTTCGCATTCGAACGTGCTCGACGAGTGCAGTGGAGACAAAAGCGGCTAGATTTAGGTCGACCCACTAACCGGTTCCAGTCAGAGCTCGGTGTTCTGACGTTCCCACGCGCTTTCGTCTCCCCATCTCCCTCAGTTTCTCGGCGCATTGCTTCGGATCCCTGACTGTTTCGTTTTGCCTATTTTGCGAGGGGCCGCGTGTCCTTCGAGCGCACGTAGCGTAGAGAAGCATCCTTTCCCCCGTTATGTTTTCTGTGTGTTTTTTTGTGTTTTGTTAAAGGGCCCTTGCTGCCTGCGGGGTTGTAACCCAAAAGCTTCGGTGCCGCGCCGGGCTTGCGGTGACCGAGACCACTTTTACAACTATGGAGCTATCACGTATTGTCCGCATGGGAACTTAACGAATCTTTGTGCTGTTCTCCATGGCGACCATTGAACAGCAAACATCACGTGGCTTCGCCAGGTTTAGAAATAATTCGTCGGTCATGCTGAGAGGGCAAGGAGAATAGATCCTTCAAAAGCCCGAGATAAGGGAGAGGGGACGATTTTGACCTGACCTCGATGACTCTCACATTCATCTAGAAATTGCCAACTTACTTCCCCTGCTTTGTACATAAAACGTGTGCATAGTTTGAACGTGTAAATAAATGGTTTGTCTTCGACATCGGCTAAGCCTCCACTGATTCCTAAAAACCTCAATGACCGTCAACACGCACAGCATCGCGGGCCCAACAATTGTCTTCCCCAAATCATCACTCTCCCATTTTGTACTCTAAATGTATAATGAATGAATGATTGAATGAATGAATAAATAAATAAATAAATAAATAAATAAATAAAATAAATAAATAAATGTATTTCTGGGGCTTGTCGGCCGCGATTTTTCCACTGGAAGTTTTCGAAAATAACATAACGTATGCATAAAATAACAGCAAGCTCTGAAACTTCGACCTCTGGTCCGGGCCGCTAGAATGCTATACATTTGGGGAAAAACAGCGTTCGGCAAGACATTCTTTCCTTGTGTGTGCATAGTGAAAAAAAAAGCATTTAGAGACATCCTGTGTGTAATTTAACTTATGCTAGCATACATTGGAGTTGGTTGACAGGTCAAGAAACGAAGTATTCATACACGCACACATTGTTTATAAGTTTATGATAAGTATTGTGATAGGAACAAACATACAATTAATGAAACCTAAGTTCTTGCAGCTTGAATCTGTTGATTTTGAAAGCGAGGACATCACCAGACCACTCGGAATGTTTTCCGCTTGTTTTACATGCGCCGCCGACATCAAAGCAAACGCCGGAGATTGCTAATGGCAGCTCGACATTGCTCGTGAATAGCACTCTAAAAAGTGTTAGGAATAATTTTTTTTGCGTTTTTTAGAGTTAATGAAAGCAGTCTCAAATGTAATATTAGTTTTTTTTTTTCCTTTGCGGATGACGCACATGCAGTTTTCCTTAACAAATACACAAAAAAGAGCCTGCGTTACAAAAGTTCAGTTTATAGTCACAAACGGAAGTAGATGCGCGGGAAGACCTTGTCGATTTCAACGATGCAAATGGTCGTATAAAACGCATTACTAAAGGGATACTGAACCAAACATTGTAGTGTCCGTAATAAGTGGCGCGCGGCCTTTTCACGACCCAGTAGCCGCCGGTATGCGCGAGCACACGCAACAAAATTGAACATAGTCCCCCATTCGCACTTAAAAAAAAGAAAAGGGATTGTGCGCGTGTTTATACAGCATAGAACTTGGTCTGCCTCAACGGGTGACGAGTCTCCCAGCTGTAGATGAGAAATTTAGCCAGTGCAGTACAACCGCTAGTCTGGGGTCTTTAACGTGCACCACGCAAGACCGCACGCCGGTAAGATGCTCATCCAGATCGAAACGGGCAGGGGCGGGGATTGAACCCTGGATCCTGGGTTCTGCAGCGCGGGCTTTTGCTCCACGTGCTCCGAGCTGGTGTGCGCTAGACCACTCAACCACCGATTCGCTTTTTCTTTTTAAAAAAAAAAAGACATTTATTTACAGTGTTGTACAAAACACTATACTATGTACAAATGGTTCGCTCACTCATCCCCTTTGCGCTTAAGATGACAGTGCAATGTATGGGCTCCGGGCATACGGAGATTAAAGACAGCATTTTCATCTCCACAAGTGAACGCTACGTGTTTGTTACGCGAATCACCGAAAATAAAACGGAAGCGTCGACAAAAATAACTTTATAAAATCTGTTGTGCAAGCGGATTGGAAAATTGGTATTTTATATTGGATGCTCTCGGCATGTATACGCGAACCAAGTATGGACGCACTTTAAAGCTGTTTCGATCGAAGCAGTGTTTTAGACTCTCCAAATCTACCGCATGTTCAACTTTTGACCAGTCTGAAATCTTATAGTTGGTGACAGTGTTTAAGTTAAGGGGAGGCTCCTCCCACCTCTTTCCACTTTCGCAGAGAGAACGTTGGAGGGGAGGCGACTTCTTTTCCAGCATTCGCTCTGCTTACGGGGAAAGTGATGGTAGGAGCTTCCCCTTAACTCTTAACCTGTCACTGACAGGTAAAGAGTTTGTTGTCTCTGGTCTACGGTCCATAATCTACGCGCCGTGGTTTTGGTCTATAGGGCATGGAAGAATATAACTTGTTTTCGCAGCAACTGTTGCGCGTCGGATGCCGATGGGGCCTAGCAGAAACTCTATACTTCGTTTCTCTTTATCTGCGAGCGAAGCCAAAGCTTGAAGCGCGAGGCCAGCGCTTTTTTAATTTTCTCCCCAGCTCGCGCGCTCGAGCAAAGCCTGAACGCACGGAGCTTTCGTGCTCGCGCTTCCAGCTTTGCCTTCGCTCGCACATAAGGTGAAACGAAGTATAATCAAATTCTGTTATTATCCACGGAGTTCGTATAACGTACGCTAGAGGTTCAACTGGCGCTAGCGTCTATGCGACTTCCGGGAGGCAAATAGACCCTTTCCGAAATTCAGTCTGGCCACTTTGATCACTATCATCATCTGTGGAACGGCATCTGTGCCATACCAATGGCGGCCTTCTAGTGACTGATAAAGGAAGACGTTGAAGATGCTCCTAAGCGAATGTTGCGAGGCCTGTACATTTGGGGGGTCAGTACGACGCGATGTAGGTCGCGTCGTACGGGTCAGTACGACGGGTCAATACTGACGGGTCAGTACGACGCGACGACGGGACAAACACAAGAGCTACGTAAGCGTTTATTTCTAATAACTCAGATTCAGTCAATCTGTGGGCGGTACACAATCGGCTTTGAAGCACTTTGGTGTATAGAAGTTTCTCGGGGCATCTGAGTGGGTTGTTGCTTTGTTCAGAATGCGGGTTCTTGGTCACCATCGAACTGAAAGTGATTGAGAAAGAACTCACACTGAACAATTCCTCGCGTGTCGTTGTCTTGTGAAAGTGACGGTGCCGATACAAGTTAATTTCCGCCATTGATATGGCAAAACCTAAACTGCTTTACAAACCACCAGATGGCACTGAATTTCGGAAAGGGTCTATTGAAGCAGACATCAACAACCAGTCTTACTTTTGCGGTGCTCCTGTGCATTCCTGTGGGAAAAGGCGCGTGCAATTTGTCTCTTCGCCGGAAAATAACACAAATAACTTTTGGTAATTCGGTCGTACTGAATAGTATGTACCTTTATTAAGATTGTAAAAGTGTAACTGCTTTAGTTGCAGAATTTGTCTTCGCCAGTGAACCGATGTTAAACTTCTCTATATATTTCAGACCCAAACCTTTGTTCCATAGCAGGTGTGTAGAAAGAAGCGACGATTATAAGCAAAATAAAAATTGAAAGGAATGTAGAGCGTGAAAGGTTCACTAGCTTTCCGGTAGGGCTTATACCGTTTTTTTTTTTTTTTAACTTAACAGATCTGCTTAAAAAAAGTTGTGTACGTTACACTTATGCAATTTGTGCAGGTGAGTTATACGGCCAGGGGGACATAGTATAGGGGGCTAATCGTAACGATCTGTAGGTTAATTATTTCAAATTCGTTAATTAACTTTTAATTAATGAAAATAGACATAGGTTCTAGATGCAAACTTGCTCAGTGTCATCGAAAACACCTAAATCAGTAATTTTCAGAAAGATTTTGAGCGCGTGAGAAGCGTAGTAGTGCACTAAAGTTACCCCTCGCGGAGCAGGTACAAGGCTAGCGGTTACGGTAAGGCGCCCGCGCGATTTTTCCGTCTTTTATCAGAGCCCCAGCCTTGTACGTGCTCCACGAGTGGGAACTTTGGCGCACTACTACGCTTCTCGCGCGCTCAATATCTTTCTGAAAATTACTGATTTAGGTGTTTTCGATGACGCTGAGCAAGTTTGTATCTGGAACCTTATGTCTATTTTCATTAATTAAAAGTTAATTCACGATTTTTAATTAATTAGCCGACTGATCGTTACGATTAGCCCTTTATACTATGTCCCCCCGGCCGTATAACTCACCTCCACAAGCGGCATAAGTGTAACTTTCCCGGATTTTTTTTTTTTTTTTACACAAATTTGTTAGGTTAAAAAAAAAAAAAACTGTATATCGCTGATATGCCCGTCCTGTGACTATATAAAAATGTACGAAGTCGTTTTAGCACCGTTTTTAATTCCATGAATTTCAAATAAAAACGAAGTAACTGACCAATAATTTCGTCTGTGTGACAGAAATATTCCAATATACCTAGTACGTTCGAATTGTTCGTGATATTTGCTGTTATAATTGAGCGCAGGAAAAAAATGCACTCGCTTTTTCCCATAAAAATGCATTACCGGAAGTCAATTTCCGACCGGCTTCTGTATGCTTCAATTTGCCACAACACTTTAGCTCCGGTTGAACCTCTAGCGCACATTATAATAACACTATGCAGTTTCCATACGGCGCCTAGGATGGAGGGCCCTGGTGACAACCTCAAATCCGCAAGTTCCTGATTTAAAAAATATATTTTCTAAAACGCATGTTAAAGTTTTTTTACAAGTGTGTCACTTGTTCGAGATTATGGTAACTTTGTGAAGATTTCGCACTACGTATAATAGTTTAAACAAATCCTAAAACGATTATAAAAAAGGTTAAAAAATTGCTCCGACTCTTATCAATTTTTAAATGAAGTTATAAATGCAGACTTTTTTTTCTCTTGAAAATATTGGACGTTAAGGCACAATGCAATCCCGAAGAGGTTTGTTTCCTTTTGTAATTTGCAGCACCAGGTACTTTTAAAGGGACGGTGTGACGACTTTCTTACTTTCAGTAAAGACCGCTTATAACTATAATCCCTGGGATTCATTACTTACAAATCACGCATTAGTTTCTCTGTCCGCGAAATTGCAGTCGCTGGAAAAAATAAAGAAAAACAAGCCAGCGTTCACCCCTTCTATTCGCAGCCATTATAAGCAGCCTTATGATCTTGTCGTATAGAAAGAAGCTATACAGAATGTTATTTTGTTTTTCATAAGACGGAAAATAAAAAAAACAAAATAGAGCACGCACACACTAAAAAGGAAAAATATTTATTTTTTTTTTTTGCAGAAAAGCGTTACACTGACCGCGGGGAAAACAATTAGTGGCTTAATCAAGAGCAATTTTGTAATTAATTTTTTTTTACTATTCGTAACTGGCATATTTCACATTGAGACTTGCAGCCCGTCGTCATATAGCCGAACAAGTTGCTAAAATTCAAGAAAAAAAATCTTATTTTAGCAGTCACGCGGCAAATTTCAGTAATTTGGCATATAACAACTTGAACATATATATATATATATATATATATATATATATATATATATATATATATATATATATATATATATATATATATATATATATATATATATATATATATAGATTAAGATAGATCAACTAACACTTTAGCTGCAAACGTAAATCGCTTTAATAAAATTCAAGTCTCGTGTCCCCTACAAGCGCCGACAACCCTTGTCGTGCGAACGCGCGAGACACGTATATCCCCATCGAGTGCTCAGCCGCCATTAAAAATTGTGTTGTGTGTATGTTTAGACAGCGTGATGTCAGTCAGCCCCAATGGAAATCTGCTGTCTCCGCTGGTACGGTGCTTAACCAGACTGAAGCTGGCAGGTGTCAGGATCAAACCCAGGTTCCCGGGGTTCTGCAGCACGAGCGTCAGCTTATCAAAAGCGCCACTTTCTATGCAAAACACTGCGGGTTATTAGGTTCTAAAAACTACGTTTGCTGCATTCTTATGACGCAAGCGAAATTTACATATGCAACGTTACACTACACTTATATTTAGAAGGACAGTAAAACCCTGGTATCTAAAATAAGAAAAAGAAAAATTCCAGTATTGGCATCGACTGTCGTGTGCACGGGAAAGAGGTCCCGTGCGGTTCCGGGTATAGGACGCAGTCCACAGGGCCGGCGACCGATGTCGACCTGCGGTCCCCGAGTCGCGTTTAAGTCGCGGCCGCCACTCTATCATCGGAGCTGCGAGGCGTCGTACAGGTCTCTTTTCTTTCCGCGAGAGTCGCCGACCGCGATGCGGGACACGTCCGCAAACGGGTGGAACTCGGAAGCCATCGCGCGCGCGAGGACCAAAGCGAACGCGAAGAGTGGTCCGCACTTTTTCAACAGCCTCGCCGAGCGCTGCCTTCATAATGGTCGACCGAGCGACGTAAACAGATATTTATGCCGCTGAGCGCGAACGTGTTCACCGCTCTCCGTCGGCGTTCAAACTCTTTCGCCACCTCCCGGCCGTTCGACGGAAAGTGCTCGAAGCTTTCCGCTCAACTGCCTCATTCTTCTTTGTTTGGGGAGCGGCAGAATGGTCATTGCTCGCTGTGTTTCTCCGCAGTTGTTATTGTCGTTATTATTATTATTATTATTATTATTATTATTATTATTATTATTATTATTATTATTATTATTATAACTGTAAGTGTTATTATTAATAATATCACCCTCGTTATTATGGCTGTCGATGCAATCGTTTTCGTCTTATTTTGTCTTCGTTGATGTCTTTGAGGAACCCATATTGACATTCTGTTGACAGTGAGGTACCGGCGTGCTGTCCTGTATCTCTATACTGCGTGATGCACGTTAAAGACCCCAGGCTAGCAGTTGTACTGCACTGGGTAAATTTCTCACCTACGGTGGGTAACAATGTCGCCATGTTCTGGCAGACTAAGCTTTCGCTGTATAAACAACGAGCGACTAATTACTTTTTTGACAGTCTGGTAGGTGGCACAGTATACAGGATACACAGATTTCCGTGCCTTTGGATTCTCCTGTGTATGCGTGTTGTGCGTTGTGCGGCTGTCGTCGCTGTATATGTTTTTATTGCACCTGCGCTTTCTTGTAGAAATATTGATCTTCTTTACGTGTTTTGCCCCATATTTATGTAAGGTGTGAACTCTGTCATGCCGCGCTATTGTGAATTTTATGTTAGCTCTCTCCATCTTCGTTGCGGTGGTAAATAAAATTCACATAAGTTCAATTCACTTGGTAGATTCGTGAGCATAGAAGTTTTGAAGTCGACTGTCGCGTCCTATATATTCGTTTCTTTTTTTTTTTGTTATTCCGTCATTAAAATGTTTGCATTTGTAGTTTACTCCTTGACACTAAATGACAAATATTGACGTAACCTTTCGATCCCGACTACGGTTTTATCAAGTTTAATAAAAGGCGCGTCTTTTAGACCAAAGTTATTCTTCCCCTTGTTGAAATAATGGAATTTAGTATACTTTTCCATATCATAATTGTTTTTTTTAAATATGAATAATAGTGTGTTAGGTTTGTTCAGACAAGTGTTGGGGGTCAAATTTTTAAATTTCACCAAACAAGAATATAGGTTCTGGGAGCCTTCTTAAAATGAAGAAAATTTCCAACGGCAAGGTTGGCGGGTTTTTTGTTTGTTTTTATGTTATTAGTCATCGAAGTGGCCGGAGCGAAAGCTAACCTTTCTTCTACCTCTCGGGGATCGCATATTGAACTACACGCGATTTTTCGTCACTTCTCACACTACTTCACTAGGATTCTTCTTCGACTCTTTCAAAATAAATTTAATCAAGCTTAATAAATTGATTTTTTTTAAATTTATGTTAGAATATTTGATATAGAAAATGTCGAACTAACCCCATTTGATGTTTTTTTTGCCAAAGTTAGCCGAAGTTTCACTTGTGACCAATTTAAGATATATTGATTACATAATATCACCAGAAAGCTCAGAATTAGCTCTTGTTATTCCATACAGGCTCAATATTTTATGTTCGAAATAAAATACGTTATATACATTTGAATGAGCAAACGTTTCGAAAACCTAACAAATAAAAATCAATTTTCAAAAAAAAGCTAAACTTCTTAGTTGCTCTTATTTGATTTTGTAGCATGGTATGATAGTGGTTTATCATAAGATATAAATATAAAATATAGTATTTTGTTTATATCACCGGAAATATAGCTTGAAATTTGCGAAATGTACGTTGTAAAACGACCAGTTTTGTTGCAACGTAAAATCTTTTTTACTCGTCATTACGCACAATTTAACGTATTTTTAGGTGTACATGTTAGGTTATTAATATTAGGTAACTAGCTATATCAATGCCACAATATTGGTCAGAATATCAGCCATGCGGAGACGCTGTCACAACACGGAACTGCCAAGATCCAAGTTTCAATTTTGGTTGTAGAAGCAAAATAGTATATTATCTATTGAATTCACATGTGGTACCCGAAAGGTAGCAGATAACAAGTTTTCATCTCATTGATCTCAATTAAAACATGGCTTTGGGGTCGAATTTTTATTTTCGACCTAAAACGTCGGGGCTCCAATCCACACTGTGAAGGTGGTTGGCAGATGAAGCTGTGGTATCACTTGCAACGATTGCCCACTGCACTATATCAAATGATTGACGGAAGAAAAGTAAATGCGCTGTACCAAAACCTCTTTATATATGAAAGGCTACCGGCGTCACTCCCCACGTCGCTAGCTGCCATCGCCGCGGCAACTTGCGCAACAGTAATCTTTACCGAGAAACGTATGCAGTAAGCGTTACGTGCTTCGCGTTGTTATCAGGAGCGCCTTATGATCAATTATCTGGTTTGGATGCTTGCTTCGTGCTTTTTTTTTTATTGAAACGAATGCTGTGCTGCTGTATGTTGTGTGGTAATATGCACTTTTCGCTTCAAACGCAAAAAGTTGTTTTTTGTGTGTGTGGGGACGTTGACACGAAGACATTTGACCAACGAGTCATATGCAGCTTCACTTTAAAATATATGTTCCGGGACCATTATTGAAATGAAAGACAGCGTAAACGGCAATCTTGGCGGATATTTTGTTTTCAAGTTATTGACTATTGAAGCGGCCAAGGCGGAAACTGACGTTCCTCCAACCTGTCGGTGATCGTATGTTTGACCACTGGGCAGTTTGTCACCTCTCGAACTACTGCACTAGGACCCTTCTGTGACACTCTCAAAATTAATTTAGTTATGCCTTGTAAATTAAAAAAAATCTTGTATTTAAAAAAAAGCGTCTTGAAAAAAAAAAAAAAATGTCGAACTATCTTTCTTTGATGATTGTTGGCAAAGTTTTTGTAAGTTCTTACGTATGACCTCTGATTTTTTTATTTGCTTTATGTTTGATTAATAGCAAAGTATAATTAAAATATAAACAGAAAATATAATATTATGTTAGTTTGACCTCTATTAAAGTGTGAATCTTGTCAGTAGTGAGTTGTGACTGCGTCATCGCGAGGGTGCTATACTGGCCAATATTGTGGCATGAATATGGTTAATTACCTCATATGTATACTTAACACGTAAGCTGTAGGGATTCCCTTGCTGCTACCCGTCTCGGAAAAAGACACAACGCACCGGTTCATCAACATGTCGTTGTTTATGCGAAGAGCAAGTCGTCTGCTTCTCGCGCAGGAGTTGTGCGCCGACTTGGACGTAGTCCAACTACTACTCTACTCAAACTACTGTAGTTTAAATACTTTTCCAAGTAACTTGGTAAGTTTCAATCACAACTTTAGTTGGGTAGTTAGTAGCTTAATTTAACTACGTTTTTCAGGTAACTTCTACTCAAATTACTAACTACTTTAGAAATCTAGTGCTAATGTTGCTCACCACGAAAGTTCGAGCGCAGAAATAAAAATACGCCGGCAGATGATGTGACATTCCCGAACGAGGGCCCCCCCCCCCCCCCCCCCCCCCACACACACACATACACATTCCGTTTCTTATAGTCGGCAGCCGTAGAAACTGCATCACAGGCGTCCTTGGGCCAATGTGGCGACGAGCAGCCAAAACATAACACCGGCACCCACCAACGCAGGAAGAGATGCTTAACAATCCTTGGTCGGGTATTGACCTAAACCGGTAATGCACGAAGGCGCCGCGCCTCCAGCTGCAACCGTGAAAGATGGGGAGACTCCGGGGTTGTTGTTGTTTTCGTGTTGTCTGCCTTTAGTGAGTTCTGACTCAAACGGTGGGTTCCACGGCAGGCGCCACTGGAATGACCTCGCAGCTGGGCGCCTGTTCCCATGGTCGCCTCGTCGTCAGCGCGTTCTCCCTTGCAAAGCCGGACTTCCCCGCGCACAACTGCAGACATGGATAATCCGTTCATGAGAGCACGTTCCCGCTTCCAGCTGCAACTGTACGAGCGACGATGCTTGTTCAAGTAATCCTTCGCGTCCTTCTGACCTTCCATGTTAGGGAGAACTCCTCTTTGTTGAAAACAATTTACTTGTCAGGCGCGTCAGGATATTGTAGTCGCCGGTGAGGATTACGAGTCACCCTTGGGAGATGCGTTTGTTGGACCGGGCGTCAGCGGCGAAGTACGAGGGGCGTTCATAAAGTTCGTATTATTGTCACGAAGGAATAGAGATTCAGCAATCAAACTCAAGTAGGAGTTGAGACTTTCTCTACATGTTCGCCTCCAAAAGTTACCCACTTTTTCCAGTGATGCACCACATGCCGGCGGCCATTGTTATAGAACTCCTCGTTTTGAGTGGTCAGAAATTGCTGCACTTCAGCAATCACTTGGTCGCCGTCCTTGATATGCTTTCCTCTTATTTGGCCACACTGGAAGCGTTTGCGCCATTTAACCAAAGTGTCATAAACTGGGGCGTTGTCCCCGAACAACGCTTCCAGTTTGGAATGAATATCCTTGGCATTGCTTCCCTTCAAATGCAAAAAAAAACAACGAATCACTGCATGTGCTTGGCACCGACGGGCGGTGCCATTTTTGTTTCTACTCCCTAGCAGTGTTCCGGGCTATTATAGCATGCGATGTTTATAATGTGCAGAAACAGGGACGCGCGCTCATGTTGATGCCTGTTTTGTTCCGTTTTTTTTTTAAATTTTTTGTGCCAATAATACCAACTTTATGAACGCCCCTCGTATACTTCGTTTCATCTTGTGTTAAACCAAAACAATTTCTTTTTTTAGTAGATTAGCACTAGCACTGCTACGAGATGCGCAGTCGTCCGGATGATCTCATCGTCGTGGCACGAGATTTGAACCCTTGACGGTCATGTGAACTCGCTCAGCGTACTCTCCGAACGTCGTGGGAATAAAGAGGGGCCAGTCATAACAATCTCAACTTGCCGAAGAAAAAAAAAAAAAAGAAGAGTGTTTGATATAAAAGACCCTTTAACATAGGCAAACCTCACATGTTTCGTCATGGACACCGAAGATGCCGACACTCACTTACCGGACCCTGTGCAGCCTTTTTCTGAAATGCAACGCTGCCGTTCCATCCAGCGAGTCGGTGGAACGTCTCTTTAGCTTGGCTGGGGACGTCTTTAGGAGGAAAAGGGGAAAGCTCTCCGATAAGAACTTTGAAAGTCTATCGTTTCTGCGAGCGAATAAACTTTCTCGGTGAAAACGCAAGCCATAAAATGACTGCATTTATTTTAGGCTCGCAGGGTTTTTCACGGATCAAAACTGCTATTGATTTTTCTGCCACAAAAATAAAAAAAAGTAACTTCGAAAGTAACTTCAAAGGTGATTTGCTACTTTTTTACAGTAGTTAGTAGTTTACTCAATTACTATTACAAATACGTAATTTCTGCTCTACTCCAATTACTTTTGGCGTCAATGCTTGGTAACCTAACTACCTTTTTTTTAGCAATTTTTACATGTATGAGTTGTGGTGACGTCAGACCGACGCCAAACTCTGATTGGCTTTGATTGAAGGAATAGTAGGTAGATTTCAATTCTAGATGCCTCGAGGTCTACCCGCTATTCTTTTTTCAATCAGCCAATAAGAGCTCGGTGTTCTGACATCATCGCAACCCCTGTGCAAGGAGCACACGACCTTGCGCTCCGCATTGGCTGTCATCGCGCTCGCCGCGATCCCAAAAGCCCCGCGCATACTTCTGTGCCGGCCTTTTATCAGCGGCGGAGTGTCCGCTCGTGTGGCCGATTACGCTTCGTCACCTCGTGGTAGAAATCACGAGAGACGATTTAACATGCGGGCTACCTGGTCGAACGCTGTGGATCACCGGGCTGCCCCACAAGGCTTAAAAACAATTGAAATTGTGCGTAACGTGGAGTAAAAGTTTTTTTACTCCGCAACAAAGCTTGACGTTTTACAACGCACATTTGATAAGTTTCAAGCTTGATTTGCGGCAATATAAACAAAATATTATATTTTTATCTATCGTATCTTTTATCTATCGTATTTTATCTATCGTATATTTGTATCTGTCGTACAATAAAACTTAAGCAAAGAAATATTAGGGTTTCTGAGAAAATCGGCCCGAAAGTCGCCACACTTTCGAAACATTCGCTCATTCAAATGTAACGGATTTTATTTTGTACTTATAATATTGAATTTGTATGCAATGAAAAGAGCCGAGTTTGTTCTTTTTTGTGATTTTACAGTTATTAAAATAGACTAAATAAAACGCACATAAAAGCTTGACGAACTTTACCAAATATCGTAAGAAATAAAGAGTCTGACCTTTTTTTTCAAAATTATTTTAGAACATTGGATTGAGTAGCTTGAGAACTGACAGACTAACGAGCAGTCAAGCATACAACCCCGACAGAAGGGAGAAATGTGTTTTCGCATTTGCCGTTTCAATAACCAGTTCCTTAAAAAAATGAAAAAAAGCACCAAGCTTGTCGGTTGCGCTGTTTTTCGCTTTAAGAATCAGTACCAAGACATACTTTTTTTTTGTACGCAATAAAAATTCGATTTGCGCCTGAAGTGAGATGAAAATTCCGAATAGCAAACGAAGCATGCGTTTTTGTTTGTTTGTAGTGAAGTAAAATGCACCTTACGCGCCACAAACTTTGCCCACCGAAGAACAATTAAACATATGTTTTCAGGACCTGCGTATATTAAAAAATTAATCAACCTCATAAAACTTTGTCTCGGCATTCGTACGTAGATGGTGCCACCCACTGATTTCTATGACCGTTTGCTGGATCGTGTTTGCCCAGCTCCGCCTATGCACAGAAATGTGGCTACGGTCGGCCATTTGTTTTTTTTTGTAATGGTATATTATCTCTAGCCATCATAGTGATATAGCGGACAGCACTGTGGCGGCAGGCTGCCATAAAAATAGCCGTGGGTCTAGTACACTCTACCGTGGGTGATATTTCGTGCTTGATCGAATTCGCTCGACGAAGCAGATTCTTGAAACTCATTGGATGTGACAGAGGAAGGTCGGCATGTTGTGCGGCGCGCTGGTTAAATCGCCCCGATTGCGAAAAGATAAGAACTTAGAATCGGTAAGTATTCAGTGTTTTCTGACTATCCTGGCGCGAACGGATACGTTCGGTGAAAAATATTTATTTGTTCCCAAGATATCCAGGCAGTCGCCCCGCGACCCTTCAGCCGTGGGTGGAAAAACTTGTACACTCTCTAACGGGCGGTAGATTACGCCACCATACTACTATGGTGGGGCTAGATATAATTATATAACTCTACCGTAAAGATGGCCGACCATGGCCGCATTCGCGGAGTGGGCAAACACGATCCAGCGTATAGTCACAGAGATCAGTGGTGTGACCAGTCAATTGTCCCTTTTAGAGTGAGGCTTTGAAATGTGCACCATGCAATCGTAAGTGGCATCCCGATTAGAAATTGACACGAACGCGTTTTGAACTGTCCTACTAAATGTTTCACACAACGTGAACCCGGATTTTGTTGTCTCAGTCGACGTTGAGGCTTGGTAACACACTTGCTACAAGTGCGCCCGCAGCAACCAAATGAAAACAACGACCTGGACCCCACCCGCAGAACAGTGTCTTACGATCACCTCACAAAAATAATTATTGCAATGCTTGTCACATCATCTACGGGAAACTGATGCCCGGTGAATTTGTCGCGGCTGCCGTTTCCGTCGCTCTGAGCGCAACCGACACAATTTTGAACATAGATTCACCAAAGGAGATACGCTCGCTGTATCGGTACTTCATTTTTTAGATTTTGTGTGGGCGCCGCCATCTTGACTCTTTGCACAGAGCAGTACAATTTGAAACAGCGACTTTCTGAGATTTAGAACGGCGTCAGAAATCTCAGACGATACCGCCTTGATCTGTTGCGGTCTCCTGTAACATTTCTACTGCACTGAAAGGCGGTTCTGCAATTGCAGATAAAGCTACATATAAAAGATGACGCAAGTAACGTTACTCTGAAATGTAGTTTTTAGTGACTCCATGTCAATCCACACGGCAACGTATCGGCTTTAAAATACGTTCCCCGTTGTCTCATCCTGTCGACAGTAAAAGAGCCCGTCTGTGCTACGGCACCTGTCGATGTCTCAACTTGCTGCGCCGTCACTTTTAACATAATAACGCGAATGTTCTACGAGGTTCGATGACGAGAACAACGATCGACTACGCGGAGCTCGAGCCGGCCACGCCAACTACCACTCTGTCATCACGCCGCTGTCGCCAGCGACGGTCACGCCGTCGACGTTGCGTGGCAGCGAGTCAACCGAGGCCTCGCACGAAAGCTTCGTTGGAAAGGCCTGTCATTATCGCATCCGTATCTGGCACCCGACATCTAATTTTTGGGCGCGACCAAAAAATATCGTTGGTCCGAACACGCCTACACGTTCTCGGTTCTCATTAGTCGCCTTCCAAGAAGGCTCGCTCCTTTGTCGGCCATCACCATACTAAAGTCTAAGAAGCGAGTGCGAAAGCCATTCGAATTGCAGAAAAAACGCACTGTCTGCAAAAAACAAACAATGGATGGCGATCGAAGTGGCTTTGGCTGGAGGATTGAAACACATGCCTCTCTTCCAACGCTGTAGGGGTGTTGGTTTACTGGAAAATTCCACAATAACCTCGTTCCTTCACGCACGAAGACATGTAACGTGCCGGAGTTTCCACTATAAAGTCGCGGTGTTTTCCCCAAAAAATGCTGTTTGTTCGTCTCGTATAACGGTTCGACTTATGTGCGCTAAAAAAAAAGTATGCATCTTAACTAGGCGCGGTGTGGAACGCATCGAGATTCATGACAAAGAAGGTGCGGCAGAGCAGCCGCCGATGGCTTGCTCTTCAGGCGTATCCAAAGACACTCCGGGGGTGTGGCGGCATTGGTCCACGGCTGTAGTGACTCCAAGCGCCACCTATCGCAACATGCGACTTATATACCAACACTATTCAAAAAGCACCACCATGACATGAACAAAAAAGGCACACGTTCGACAAGACTGGCGCTCACCATCTTTGAGTTATAAGCAAACGTTTGTTTTTTATACGGCCGTTTCTAGGGGGTGCCACATATATACAGGGGTGCGACTTAAAGAGCGGGAAATACGATATTTAGGTTTTACTTTCTTGAGAAAGTTACGAATAATTATATTCAGTTACTTTCTGTACAGAATATGTATAACGAATAATACGGCCATTCTCACCACTTGACTATGTGGGCAAGCGTGCTGAGGTGCTACAACACCAGCTGAACAAACTAGCTAAGGTCGATAAACTCGTCAAACACAAATATTCTTTGTGTTACGACATAGTGGGGGGGAGGGGGGGGGGGAGGAGCCGAAAGATTGGCGCGAAGATTAAGAAACCCGCAGATCCGTTTCTCTTCGAGAGGTTTCCATTGGAGGGGCAAAAAATCCCTACCACTGCCTAGGCGTCGAATAAAAGAAGCGCGAGACAGCGCGCGGAGAAGACAGTGGTTCGTACGTGTACATCACGACAAAGATTATCAGCTGCGGCCAACATTTTTGAAGGCTTGGGGCAATTGCATTTTAAAATCAACACCGTCGAACCTGACAGTCTGATATCGTTTTTATTTGCGCCGATAAAACAGAATTTACTGAAAAGCGTCCCTGTCGTTCCTTTTATTTCTCACGGCCTTTTGGTCAACAAAGAGTAACTACGCTGGGTCAGATCCAGCCGAGTAGCGCTGTCCGCTTTTGGGCGGATTTTAACTCCGGGCAGTTGCCCCCCCCCCCTCCCCCCCCCCCCCCGCCCCTCCCCTTGGCCGGATAAAATACTTTTACTGCTTTTAATGCAAAAGCATTAACTATCCCATGGAGTGGAGCAGGCGGCCTCTGTAACAAAAAAAAAAAAAACGCGAAAGAAATGCGTATTCTCCCATTGGCCGAGCAAAACGGCTCCTAGATAGCCATTGGCGGCCGCTTCACGAGAGCGCGTGCTCGGCCGCCGCTCTCGTATCAGGCGTTGCCGGAGGTGGGTGGGGGCTGCGGTCATTTTTAGATGCGGAGCATCTCCTGCTCGGGTCTATGTCCCGCGGCGTCGGCGTTGTAGTCGGCACGCGAACTACGCACGCGCAACTCTCCTCCTTCCCTCTCTCCAACAGCTACGCGTTACTCTCTCCGCTCTCTCTCTCTACCAGCTGCGTGCACTGCTCGTGCGTTCGCTACTCCTCACACCGCGCGCGCACGCGCAACTCTCCTCCTCTAGTCTCCTCTCCTTCAAGTGTGAAAAAAAATAAACGGCGAGCGGCGAGCCTTCCAAGTTTCTCTGCCGCGAGCCGCGACGAAGGCTCGCGTAGGGGGTAACGCTAGGGCAGTCGGTGGCGCCATCTCTCGACGTCAGCACGCAACTGACTCTTTCCTCGGAACCAACACGATGCTCCGCATCACACATGGTTCCCCTCGGGAAGATGGTGTTTGTTTCATGGGAGCGCGCGCTCGGCTGCCGCTCTCGTGGCAGGCGTTGCCCGAGAAGTTGGGGCTGTGGCTGCTTCACGAAAGCTCGCTCTCAGTAACCTCGGCAGTAGCGAAACGCAGCCATCCACGCCAGTAAACCGCAGACGAACTATGGGAGCGGAAGAACGGAATTCATGGTTTCGCATTCACAACTCATAAGAAGTGCTTAGGTGTCCTCGGAATTTTTTTTTCTTTCTAAGTAGTGACTATTGCAGTCGTAGGCTACCAAAAGCGTCGATGTGGTCGGCTTGACAAGATTAGCCAAAACGGGGATTAATTCTGCTTTCATCAAGAGAAAAATTTCACGGGGTATTTTATGTTATCTTTAAGACGACTTGAAGCCGAAAGCCCAAGCGCCGATCCCGGTGATAGCGAACCTCCGAAGACAGCGCGCTTTCTGACGACGCACTTTCGGCGCCGTTAATCTCACGGCATGTCGCACGCCCCCTCTTCGCCGCTGCCCGAGAAAGACTGTCCCCCTCTCCCGCTGGGTTTGCGTCGCGCGCGCGCCTCCGCCGATTCTGGCAGTAGTAACGCCATGTCGTGGCCAGTGGTGAACCGTGGGTTTTGGTACCTTTCGTGTCGCCGACGTGTTTTCGTACCTTTCGTGTCGCCGACGTGTTTTCGTACATTTCGTGTCGCCGACGTGTTTTCGCTTAAGGACTTTAAAGGTCGACTGAACGATGAGACATAAGGCTTTCGCCTTAATGAGAGTAATGTCTGGTTGTCATTAGGGTGCCTACATGTTTCCGCTCCGCCTTAGGGTGGCGCCAACTCCTTGTTAGCCTTTCCCAGATCCTCTCCCACCGCCATTTTTTTTTTTTTCACTTCTTATTTTGCTAAACGTA
Organism: Ixodes persulcatus; assembly: GCA_013358835.2. Classification (NCBI taxonomy): domain Eukaryota; kingdom Metazoa; phylum Arthropoda; class Arachnida; order Ixodida; family Ixodidae; genus Ixodes; species Ixodes persulcatus. The sequence goes on from JABSTQ010009409.1 coordinate 374,386, forward strand.
AACAATGTTGAGTTTCTGTAGTCTTGAAACACCAGCAACACTGTGAGGCCACTTCCGTTTCCGTTCATAAGAGGAGTCGGAGGCTCAGCGGGATGGCGGTCGTTTCGGGTGTTTCATATTTTGAAGTTGTGAGCAGGAAGTGTGCGCTGCTTCTAACGAAACGCGAGTTCCCTCGGCAAAATAGAACGCAACAGACTGGCATTGCACGCCGAAACCTCTCCGTCGGAACGAGAGTGGTGGGCGCTCCCTAGCCCTAACGAAGATTAGCGGCATAGTGCGAGCGCACGACCGGCGAGTGTGACAAAATGGTCGACGAAAACAGCGGACGTTGCCATAGTAACGAGGTAGGCAACACTGGTTTGTCGGCAACAGGTATCCCAAACGTTGTCACCACCCTAAACAGCGGAGCGGCGGAAACATGTAGGCACTCTAGTTGTCATTATTGACAGTGCTGTTTCAATAACGCGATAACTCCAAGCTTCCATCGCAATCAAAGTTGTCACCGTCAATTCGAACGCGCACCGTCAAATTTGTCGTTCACAACTGATAATCCTTACCCTGGCGTCGAAGGTAGAAACTATTGAAGGAAGGACCGGACGTCACTGAACGCGCCTGCACACTACGAACCCTATTAGCCCCGTGCGCGACCGAAAGCGTCGCAGTGGTCGGCCTTCCACGATTGGCCGAACGCTGACTATGACGTCGGAAAGGGGATTTATCATCGTCGGAAATAAGAGGAATGAAAGAACTTTAATTTTGACGGTGTTGGCAGTGTTCCTTTGAGAGCGCAATGATTTCAAGCTTCCACCATGCTAATAACAAACACCATCGAACTTGTTGTTTGCAAGGTAATGACGCCACAAGGGGGAACCACAGGAGGGCGCCACCAAAACATCTCGCCGCTAATAGCACGAGCCTCTTGCTTAAAAGTCTGTCATTGCCGCTCGTGAGTTCATGTAACGCGAACCGTTTTAACTCCAGAACCTCTAGTAACTCGTCGTCACTCAGTTGCAACGCCTCTAAGCAGGGGCGTCGAAAATAGAGGACTGGGGGGGAGCGGGGTGGGGCCGATTCATCCCCCTCCCGTGGCGTCGAAAGAGGGGCAAGGGGCATAAAGGGGTAAGGGGGAGAGGCGGTCGCCCCAGCTACAGGCCATAGTCTACTATATACTGCCCAGATATTTCGGAAAGCTATAGTAGGTAAAGCAACAAAAAAAATTCGGGGCAAGGGATATCCCTATAGGGGAAGGTATATACCCCCTATATGGAGAATTCACTGGCGGCCATAGTGGTGTGTGCGATTGCTGAGCGCGTGCTGATGGCGAGATTCCAGAGTTCCTCTGCAACGTGCCGTTCGCACCATATAGATTGCCGGTCTTAGCAGCCTATAAATGTGAGCTCGTTCTGAGCATGCGCTCTGAGCATCATCCTCAGATATGGCATCCAGTTAATAACCCTTATGGGGAGAAGTCACTGGCGGTCATAGCTGTGTGCGGAACTGCGGAGCGCGTGCTGATGGCGAGCTTCCCGAGTTCCTCTGCACCATCAAGATTGCCGGTCTTAGCAACCTATTAATGTAAACACTTTTTGAGCATGCGGGACGTTCACTGGACGGCATATTTGAGGGCGATGTTTAAAACGCATGAGTGAGTGAGAAAACGTATTTATTAAAGGAATCGTGATGTATTCCATTCCTTTAATAAATACGTTTTCTCACTCACTCATGCATTTTAAACATCGCCCTCAAATATGCCGTCCAGTGAACTCCCACGGAGAGCGTGATCCCTCCTCGAACCCCTCAGCCGGGCTAACGCCGTTCGAAGCGCCAATTCCTCCTTGCTCGCTGCGGCGCGTCTTGTAACATAAGTTCAAAACACGGCCACAGGGGGCAAGAATGATGTCGCTTCAAACAGCATTTCCGTATCTAGGGGTCATCAGTGGAAACTGACGTCTGTCAGCACGTGTCTTAGAAGATTTCACGCTCTCCGTTGGAGTTTGCCAACTGAGTTGATCGAGTAACGTTGGTCGTGACCACGGTGGAAGAAACATTTTTAGGTGATGACTCTCTGTCCGACGCGGTGACCACATTATGTTCGGCGCATCGAAGCTCTTCTCTCGCACGGGGATAGATGACGCCCAAGTATCAGGTCCCTCCCAAATCGACCGCTCCGGCTGTTTCTCCCAGCGGTGGTCCCGCATTGCCTCGCTCACCGTTTCTTGTTGAACCCACGGTGGAAGAAACACGTTTAGGTGAGGATTCTCTGTCCGACGTGGCGGCCACATTATGTTCGGCGCACCGAGCGCGCTTCACTCGCACGGGGATAGATGGCGCCCAAGAATGGGATCCCTCCCAAACCAACCGCTCCGGTTGTTTCTCCCAGCGACGGTCCCGCCATTTCCTCGCTCACGGCTTCTTGTTGTACCTCACCGCCGCCATGCCGCCACCAAGTTGCGAGAGTTCGTAAATCTGTGTTCTCTTCCTTCTACTTCTTCTTCTTCGGGTTAAGGCTCGCATTCGTGCACGATGGTGGCACCTGTGATCGACACAGCACCAAAGCAAAACACGAGGCCAGCCGCTGGCCGCACACCACCACCACACCACCACACCGCGAAAAAGGCGAGCACGCCACGCCGCCGACACTGTGGCCGCCAAGGAGGGGCCTCATACATCAGCGCCCTCCGCGGCGGCGCGGGACTAACTACTCCTGGTTCGAGGCTAGCTCCAAACACGATCTGGTCGCTCGCTCCCCGCGGGAAGAGCGTCCAGAGTCATCACCTAAATCTATTTCTTCCACAGTCGTCGTGACTGGCCAAACCAATCACGCAGAAAAAAAAAGAAGGAAAAAAATGAAGGACGTTTACAGATCAACGCAAAACTAAAGCGCAGCTCTTGAGGAGGAGAGGAGGGTGCGGAGGGGGAGGGTATTCTCCTCCTTCTCCTTCGTACCCTCCCCCTCCTCCTCCCCTCCTTCTCATCCTGACCTCCTATTCTCCTCATCCACCTGCTCTCCTCCTCCCCTCTTCCTCATTTCATCCTCCTCCTACAATCTCCTCCTCCTTCCCTCCTCCTCAGTTACTCCTCCTCCTACACTCCCCTTCTCCTCCCCATTTTCCTCCTCTCCTCCTCCCGCTAAATTTACCCGATAAATTTTCCTCTAAATTTAGCGAAACTTTCCCCGCTAACTTTTGCGGGTTCAGCCTCCCCACTAAATTTAGCGGTGAAAATGACGTTACATGACTTCGTGTCACGTCGCCCTTTAAACAAATTCAGTATCTCCGCTAGCTTTAGCAGGAAAATTGAAGTCACGTTATTTCAACACCAATTCAGTTTCCCGCTAAATTCAGCGGGGCGGTTACGCCGACGGCGACGGCGACGCCATTTAACGCGGAAACGGGCGCCTATACTGCGTCTCATTCTACGATGGACTAAAGCCCAATGCTACAGGCTGCCAGGTCCAAACACAGGCCTGTTAGAAACCACGGGTATATCTGCTCCGTCGTACGTATCAGTGCGCCAAGACGCGTCATTGCGGAGGCCAGTTTTTCGTCTGCTTATCGAACCCTCGCGGCGACTCTGTCTGCTTGATACTACTGAAGACTACTTAAGGGATTAAATACCGTCTGGAAACGATGGGGCGAAGAGAACCCGTTCGACACGGGGGCGTATGTACGGACCGCTTGCGAAAGGGAGATGCGGGTCAGGGTACGTTTTACGTACACAAAGATTGGATTGAATTGAATTGTTCAAGCTACGACTTTGACACGACTTTGTCAGTGTTGCCTGCGCGCCGTCCAACTTCTCCAAACAGTTGACATGTTTACAAAATATGGCAAGAACGTTTATGAAACTATATACCATGTGCCTTTATTTTACCAATATAAAATAGCGCGCTATCATAACAGACAACCATATGCGTTAGACTAGTTCTCTTCGTGCTCGGCGTATCGGAATTTCTCTCGCGCACTCTTTCGCAATGCGGATGTAAGCTTTTCTAAGGCAGTGCTCCGCCCGCCAGCCTTCGGGCCCTAGTCCATGTAGGGTGAGACGGAGTATAAGGGCTACGCTTTAAAAGAAAGACAGCGCAGGATGGCGGCGTATTCACTGTGCGCGATTGGTTTAGTGCGCGATAGTAAACTGCCCAGAGACAATGAGCGCCTTGAAGATGCAAATTTAGCGCTGCTAGATTGTCTTCTTCGGCTCGTAGCGTCGCCGGCGTATGGAATTAAAGTGAACCGGAGTATAATATGCACGTCGGAGCAATATGATCACGTGTTTTTCAAACCGGCTCATGATTTGACCTGGTGGCCCGTAGCGTTTGCTTTAGTTAAAGGACCCATGAAACGAATTTTGGGTTGGGATAAATCATTTTAGATTGGGATTTTACTAATAGCACATCGTTCAGTGGGCCAAAAGAAAACAGGTAGAAAGTCAAAAGCCTGACTTTCAGTGCGAAAATCTGAAAACACAGCGGACTATTTCGTACCTCCTCCCTTTCGTAAGCTCTCTGCCTTTTCACTGTGATACATCCGCGGTCCCAAAAGCGCGTCATCGGGTCCAAACGCACGTCACACGACACCGGATCTCACTTATTCCCTTCACCCCTAAGCTGACATTGTGGTGGAAGCTACGCGCTTGCCGGACCAATCAACCGCCTCCCTTTCATCACCTGACCTCATTCTCTGCGCGTGGGTATGCGCGAAGGAGCGTGATCACGTGGCAAGTGTGGCTGGCCCAACGAGCACGTAGCTTCCACAGCACTGTCAGCTTCGGGGTGAACGGGTTGGGGAAAGCAACTTTTGTCTGAATTTCGAGCGACGGGCTCATATTCTAGGGGGACAATGGCTCTGTCCGGGTACACAAACCAGATTCCGAGCAAGAGGGGCTTCCCCTCTTTTCGTCTTCTTGAACTGTTTGGTGGAATGCGCGATTTATGAGTTGAGGAGGAAAGCTAAACAGGAAAAAGTTGGAAAAGCGTTTCATGACCCCTTTAATCGCCGTATTTGGACAATTCCCATACTGGCCATCTGCGCGTCGCCATCTTCGTCTACTGGGATGTGGAACGGGTTCTGCGCATGCGCCATAGCTCTCTTCTGTGGAATGTCAGCCGCTGTCCATGCGTCCAGAGCCCAATGACTCAGCACTTTTTCTTCTTTCCTAAGTCCAAAGCCCAATGACTCAGCACTTTTTCTTCTTCCCTGGAACGGCACGAAGAACAATTGCCCAGAAAAAAAAAACAAAAAAAAAACATTGCGACAAAAAAAACTTGTTATGCTTGAAGTTCAACAACGTTTTGAATACCGTCAGCAGAGGAACTAGTTTAGTTACTTTTCGAACGAGTAATGGGTAAGAAGGTACGTGTGTTTGCCACAACTTTAAGAGGGTGATAAGCACATTGATAAGCAAATTGTGCGCCTTGCCCCGGGAATCTTGCCTGACCAGTGCTCAAGTGGTGCAACAGTCTAGACGACCGTAGTACGTTGCAACATCAACAGGCCGTGGTTGCAAGACCGCTCTCGGTAAACGAACGGTCCGTTCGTTTGTTTTTTCTTCTAGAAGGCGTTACCCACCCTTTCGCACACACTTTAGTTCTTTTGTCTTCGCGCTGCGGATGTTCCTGACTCTCCAGTTTCCCCGTTTCTATGACTGTTCGTGATAATAAACTGCTTCAATGTTGTAATCAGACCTGGTTCGGTTCGTCGTGCTCTTAGCCGCTAGCCTTTTACCTGGGACTGAACATGAGCGCCAAAACACCGAGGCGTCTGTTAACCTATCGCTCGATGGCACAAACATGGCACCGGAGAAAACACAAAGTAGCACTCCGTAAAGTTAGTGACAGCGTTACTTACGTCCCACAGAGTCGGTGCTCATCATCGGTTTGAGCCTGAACCTCCTCCAGATAAAATTCACGCTTCGCGTTTCTTAAAAGCACCGACAAGGACTTCTGCCCGAAAGGGTAAGACATGTGCAGCAAGCCGGGAGGAGGGGGGGGGGGGGGGTGCAACAAGCCGTTCGTTGTCTGCTATACTTCGTTTCAGCTTAAGCACCGACGCAGCCGACGCTACGAAGTAACGGAATCGATCAAGCTGCGTCAAAAGCGCAAGTCGTTGGGCCTTCTCTCTTTATGATTGGTTCAGCGATGGTAGAACACGCACAGAAACATGAGGAACATGCCAGGTGGTGCGCTTTTGACGCTGTCTGATTGGTGCCACCAGCTCGTAGCGTTGGCTGCGTCTGGACTTGAGCTGAAACGAAGTATAGCTCAGTTCAGTACTGGTCCCCCATTTTCTTCCAAGGGCTATAACCACTATAACAAGCCACTGTCACAAGTCTGTTTTAGAATAGCGCGGTTTGGGCTCGGCGCTTGCGCAGTATAGTGACGACGCTATTTTGTTACGTGCGCAAAGCTTTTGCGGACGCTATTCTGAGAAATCACACGAGGTAAAACAGCGCAGAAACGAGACACGAGGTACAAGGGAGGCACAGACACAACGCTGCTAACTTTCAACTGAATGTTTATTCCAGTGAACTAGAAAGAAAGCATGAACGAAGGAAAGAAAAAAGACAGCGAATAACCGATAAAACTATTTCTACCATGACATATCAACTTTTTACAAATCTGCTACATTTCTCGATAAAACCTGGTTCGTCACTTCCTAGCAATACCAATCGTGCGCTAAAGCATGAGTCATCTCCACTTGATAAAAAAATTGGCAGCGACCTTTGCGTTCAAAGTCCTAGAATGCATGCATTATAAGTAATTGGTGTGTCGGTTATTTTGCGTCTGTCTTTATTCGTGTTGTTTTCTAGTCCTTCCTGTTTTTTTTTTCGAGTTCACTAGAATAAACATTTAATTGAAAGTCAACGCTGCGTTCGGTGCCTTCCGTTGATACTTTTGTCTCATTTTTGCGCTGTTCGTACCTTAAGGTACGAACAGAAAAAAACACGAATAAAGACGGACGCAAAATAACCGACACACCAATTACTTACAATGCATGCATTCTAGGACTTTGAACGCAAAGGTCGCTGCCAATTTGGCCTTTGATTTTAAAACTCTCAGAAACAAGGCAGAAAGTTGGGTGAGTTTGTTAATCATATTACAATTGTAATATGATTAACAAACTCACCCAACTTTCTGCCTTGTTTCTGAAGAGTTTTAAAATCAAAGGCCCCAATAATTTGGGTCCCCCGAGCAGCTTGGGGCATCGTACATCGCATGTGCAGGAGTTCTGCACATGCGCAGTGCGACAGGTCTGCTCACGAACAGTGCGACAACCCCAGCTGCTCGGGCGAGCCATAGTGTTGGGTCCCCCAATTTTAATACTCTCTATTTCTTATGGAGATTGGTGTGGCACAGGTTCCGACTCTCGAAGTGTGGTAGCGCTTTTTGACCTTTTGCCAATGCTGTAGAAATTCTCAATCTTTAGCGATGAACTTCGCGCCCTCACCTTCCAGAAATACAACGTCCCTTTTGGGACGTTATATAATCCCTTGGTTCTAAGCGGTGGCGGTCCATGGCTACCCGAATGGCGTGACAGCGCTCGCGCGCACGATGGAAATCCAACTTCTTGTTTTTCACGCCGTCCGGGCCCCGGATCGCATGCAAGCACGCCACTCAGGGCCGAGGGCTTGACACGGGGAGAACTCGGGGCCACCAGGATTCTCCAATTTCCACTCGGGTTGCAGCGACGTTTGCTCGCACGCACCGACGGCTCCGCACGACGCACGCAATAAACATGTCTGCCTTCGATCAAATCGATAAACGTTGTCGGAAACCGGGCGTGATTTTGGCGTCACTCTTGCTTCCTGAAAAATAACGAGAATAACAACAAATAATTACTTTTCATTTCTAAAAAAACAAAAAAAAAATCTTCTAGAAGCTTTAGTGTGGACAGCCAACGTTTCGCTTAAGGTTTTTGGGGGCTAAGTGTCTTGGCACTGAAGAGGCTTAGTTTTTTTATCGAGGCGTCGACTGCCAACTCTACTTGTGAACCGGCGGCCGGATCCGCGAGAATTCTGACGCCCGGCGACGAAAGCAGGCAGAATTTCCGGCGGAGAGCAAGATCGCTCTGGGACCAATTTTGAACGCCGGAAAAAACTTTGCTCTCGCCGCAAGTCAATCAGAACGCACGGGGGAAGTTGCGCTTGCTGACGTCAGATCTCCGCTGACGAGCTGGCGACGATGACGACGAGACGCGCGCGGGCAAGGAGAAGGTTGGGAGCTCTCGTCTGTTCGGGAAACTGCGAGACGCTCGCGGCCGCGCACTCTGCAGGCAGCAACAAATGTGAACGGCCCGATCTTTTTTCGGCGAGCGAATCCAGACGGCGGCGAGTGCGTATTTCGCAAGTGTGAACGAGCCATTATGCCTTGTACCCACTTGCGAACCGGCGGCCGGATCCGCGAGAATTCTGACGTCCGGCGACGAAAGCAGGCAGAATTTCCGGCGGAGAGCAAGATCGCTCTGGGACCAATTTTGAACGCCGGAAAAAACTTTGCTCTCGCCGCAAGCCAATCAGAACGCACGGGGGAAGTTGCGCTTGCTGACGTCAGATCTCCGCTGACGAGCTGGCGACGATGACGACGAGACGCGCGCGGGCAAGGAGAAGGTTGGGAGCTCTCGTCTGTTCGGGAAACTGCGAGACGCTCGCGGCCGCGCACTCTGCAGGCAGCAACAAATGTGAACGGCCCGATCTTTTTTCGGCGAGCGAATCCAGACGGCGGCGAGTGCGTATTTCGCAAGTGTGAACGAGCCATTATGCCTTGTACCCACTTGCGAACCGGCGGCCGGATCCGCGAGAATTCTGACGTCCGGCGACGAAAGCAGGCAGAATTTCCGGCGGAGAGCAAGGTCGCTCTGGGACCAATTTTGAACGCCGGAAAAAACTTTGCTCTCGCCGCAAGCCAATCAGAACGCACGGGGGAAGTTGCGCTTGCTGACGTCAGATCTCCGCTGACGAGCTGGCGACGATGACGACGAGACGCGCGCGGGCAAGGAGAAGGTTGGGAGCTCTCGTCTGTTCGGGAAACTGCGAGACGTTCGCGCCGCGCACTCCGCAGGCGGCAACAAATCTGAACGGCCCGATCTTTTTTCGACGAGCGAATCCAGTCGGCGGCAGGTGCGTATTTCGCAAATGTGAACGAGCCATTAGGTTTGACGAAGATTCATTTTGTACGCTGTTTTTTTCCTATCCACTTGGGTCACCTCTGTTTATACTGGACTTGTTTGTATTTTGCGCTATAGATTAGACTTGCCGTTTTTCTAAAATATACAAGCGCAAACATAGAAGAAACAGGTATTATTTTAAGGGTTTGAGCTCTTCAGCTTAGTAAACATCAGTTCCACCGATTCACTTTGTCTAATCTTCGGAACACATAGGACTGTAAAAATAGATAAAAACTCTAATGTTGTAAAAAGACTAGTACTGCTCGATTAAGTTTTCGCCGGGTACTTATCCGCCCCGATTGCCGCAGTCAATAGTGTGAGTCGCGAGTTTGTTTATTCGTTGGTTTGATTTCTACAAGGTGTTTAGTTGTAATTTGTTTATAGCTGAGTACGTGAAGACTCCTCGTTTTTCATACTGTAAACTAAAACGCCAAATAATGATCAGAGAACGGGGCTTTTCATGATACTACCCCAGTCAGAGCTACACCCCATTTCAACGTAACTAATTACTAAAGCCCAGATCTACGGCACAAGGAAGCTGATAAGATAAGACCAACGAAGCAAAGCGCGTAAAAGCTCTGCATAGGAGACTCCGAAAGTGTCACGTTCCCTCTTTCCAACGCACTAACGGGATTGTCGGGGCCGTAGCTTTCGCTGTTTGCCAAGTTGCTCCAAAAGAAAGAGTACAGCACGCGGGACCTTTTTTTTTCCGATGTTTTGACAAGAGTCACTGAACGAGGTATACGCTATAAAGTAACGACATCTCAGCCCTTTTATATATATAGTTACACTAGCGCTCTCAACTGTCCTTAAGCCAACGGTTGCTGCCATCTCCGAACTGTCATTGAGCTCAACTAAGTTGTTTGGTGTTGCCCGGTACATAGGCCTAACAACCTCAGTTGAGACGCGCGTCAAGGGACATAGTGAAACCGAAACAAAACTTAAGCTGATGTCACATTACCTTCTTTTAATAAGTGATGCAAATAAATTATATGCACGTTTCGTTCATTATAAACGCTTAAAAATAAAATAAAGTTTTGTATGTGTAAACGAACGATAAAGAGCACGTTTAACAAGAATTCAAGCAAGAGAGACACGATAGCCATATCTGCACCGGCATCCCGCTGGCCGCCCTCGTTGAGCTTTGGTTTCTGCGACGTGCCGTGATCGTTTTAGCGGCAGCTCTGGCCCCGAATATAATTCCTCTTCGACAATATTTGCTGCTATGATACTTTCTAAATACCTCCCTCAATCTTCCGCTATAGACCAGCCCGCTGCCCTGACGTCACGCAGCTGCGGTGGCGCTGCCGACGGCACTGAGCATGCGCAGACGCTTCACTTCACGCGAATTCGGTTTCTGCGCACGCGCAGTGCCCACACCTGGTGTGGGCAAAAGCGGGTTTGTTTGTAAACAGCGTGTCGGTCTATAGCAAGTGTTTCGCTGGCGCTGGCCATGGGTGGCGATACGGCGGACGCCACCGTCTTCAGCTCTATTGGGGCAAAATCCCCATCAGTTAACTGAAGTAGGCCAGCTCAGTTGAACTCAGTTATCGTTAGCGGCTCAATGACAGCTGGCCCCGCCGCGTAACTCAGACCGATCGCGATTGAGTCAACTGCCGTTGGCTTAACGACAGTTGAGAGCTCTAGTGTAACTAGGGTATTAGTCTTCCAGAAATGTCGAGACAGTCCGCGGCAGAGCGGAACGATATCGCTCCAGCCTCTTCACAAAATATCTAAATCTCAGAAATATCAAACCGTATCGATCGCCAATTGCACCCGCTTTGCATTAAGCCCCAATAGAAATGCACCCATAAAAAATAGATAAATAGAGTGCCGATACACTAAGCAGTTAGTGTCTCTTGAAACAAGCACACTTTTTGCACACAAGCCCTCGTTTGCCCACGCCGGGTGTGGGCTATGCGAGTCCGCAGGAAACAGATTTGAGTCAGGTGAAACGTCTGCGCATGAGGAGTGCCGGCAGCAGCGCCACCGTAGTGGGAAAGGCTCGACGAGCGTAAACTGATAATAAAGGTTTAATCGGCGAACTTGTGCCAGAAAACAAGAGAAAGAACGAGCGTCGAAACAGAATCAGCGAACGTCGCGGCGTCGGCGTGACAGCCGGATTGAGCGAGACTGCGAGAGAGAAGGAGTCGGCAAGGCCACGCTCGGCTACTTATCTACTATACTTCGTTTCAGCTTCGGTCCGAGCGCGGCCGATGTTAGAGCCGAAGGGCCAATCAAACAGCGAAAGAGGCACAACGACATGGCGTGCTCCCTGCAGTTGATAGGACAAGCCGCTATTCGCCGTCTCTGTGCGTGCTCCTACGCCGGCTAGTCCTATTAAGCACAAAGAGCACGCCATGACGTTGCGCTTTTTTGCGCTGTTTGATTGGCCCTTCGGCTCATAACATCGGCCGCGCTCGGACCGAAGCTGAAACGAAGTATACACTGGGTATCTCGAATATTTGACCTAGAATGTTCAGGAGCGAGCTATGGCGAGATTGACTCGGCAAAGTCATGTTGGCCTCCTTATTTTTTACACTCTGGGTAAGAGTAAACTCGAACCTTCTAAAAGTACGGAGGAGCGTTTCTTCTCAGTCATGCACGCGGCAATATCCGTTATTATCAAAAAGGGATCGGCAACAACTTGACGCTCGAAATGACGGTTTACATTGGTGGAGGTCTTTCATTTCATCCACGCCCCGACATTTGTTGAGCGCTTCTTCTCGGTAGCAGCACATAGATTAGCGGAGTGCAAAACGCTGTCATCGTTTTCCTGTTGTGATTGGGTTCTGTTTTCCTCGACATGTTTGCCACCTGGACGACTAGCGAATGCATAGAAATGCTCTCTACGAAAGTGATGTTCCTCTTTTCCGGCACGCCGTGAATGGTCATTTATTATTTCCGGAAATGCGTTTTTTTCCGACCAGTCTGCGAGCCGACGCGCGACCTGGCTTATACGACGGTCTCGCGTGACGCATTTCATTCCGTCTCGATATATCGTCGGAATTCTACCGTGCTGGGAGCGTTCGCTGTATGAGATTTTATGCGCGGAGACCGTTTTTTTTTTTTTGCAGGTCATTTGAGTGTTCTCGATTTGTGGCAAAACCACCTATAGCCTGTTGTCTATAATGTTGACGTCCTCCCAGGGTGATCAAGCGCAGTCACAGATTGGACAAGAGCGCTGCGTCAGTGTTCGGTCGGGCTTTGTGTCCAATCAACGCGTCGAGGGATGCTCAGCATAGGGCTTGTGTTGCTGAGTTGCCGCTATCTGACTGTGTTGACATTCCATGTAGAAAGAAGAAGTCGTTCGCACACTAGGAAGTGTTGGTGGCCGACTGCGCCTACCAAAAAAGTCGGCAACATAAACAAAATTGTAGTGGTTGATTTTAAAGCAATATCGATCCTTATTTTGAGTGCATACTAGCCGACGCTTGAGCAGTCGGCTCGTACGGCGGCCAGAACAGCCCCGGCGGATGCCACCGGGGCGATTCCAGAGAAAACAGAGTGCCAAGAAAGCGTTGGTTTACGGGACTCAAATAAGTATCCGATCGTACTTTTTGGGTATAGATCGTGCACTTTGATTGGGAGCACAAAAAAGAAGTGCTCGCTTCCAAACCATTTTTCAGGGGAACCTCGATATAGCTAAAGCCACTAAAACCAGCGCGCATAAAACATTATTTTCCTCCGATCAGAGTCTTCGTACGGAAACAACGGATCGTTCTTAAAAATAAGCTTCGCTTCAGAGTATCCACACTTTAGACATCTTGGTGGTTAAAATTAGGGCTGCCAGTTATCTGAAGCTTAATTTAAAATGTCAAGGAACGCTTTTTCGTCCTGCAGTAATTTCTAAACAGACCGTCCGCGACAGAGTAAAACGATGTCTCCTGAGCTTTCTTGAACCGTACCTAAACCTCAAGAGGCCGCATTTTATACTCGTGACGATCGCCAACGCCCTCTCTGCACTAAGCACCGAAATTGCGGCGCCGACAAAAACCATCGGGAAGTGGAGTGCCGATACTCTATGCGAGACTTTAGTACCTCTATACTCGTTGTCGCATCGAGAAAAAAAAAAAAAAAGTTTTGCGCATTCTTTATACGTTGAGCGAAGTAGTTTTTAGGAGATTGATTGTCAGGGAAAGTGTCTCTTTTTGTTGTTATTTGTGGACGTTTGAAACGTTTACGTCTTGATAACGCAACACATCACTAATTTAAAGTGCATCTACGTAAGCCTTAATTTACCCCATAAAAAAAATAAAAAAAAGGAATAGTAACAATCTGCGAGGTGCCGGCATTTTTTTCTTTTATTACTACGGTTTTTGAGGTGAACGCTAATATAGTTCAAAGTTCCAAGCAAATTTGTGTGGTCACTCTAATCTCGAAAGCTCTATTCGTGAGGAGTAGGAGCTCCCGCGGATGGCGGCGGGACATGTACGCAGATTGGGTCCAGTTCCGCCGAACAACCAAAGCGTTCCCCGGTGCTCGAGCCCTGGCGGACAGTAATTGAAAGGACGGCTGGGAGCATCGCTGGGGACGACGCGAACGCAATCCGGCCTGGTATGCGGGCCTGTTAACCCTGGGATTCGTCTCCGTGCCGCGCTGGCGTAGCCGGCGGTTACCTCATGTAGATAGCGCGTTCGAAGCCACTGACACGCTCGACCAATCAGCTGTCGAAAACCCCCAACCACGTCACTGGTCTCTCTATCCCCCTGCCGACACACGGAGACGATCATCTGATGAAATGGAGGCGCCTCGACTGGCCCGACTGGCGCGTAGCTCGGCGTTCCTCTGTCAGCTTAGCAGAAAGCTATAGAGGGGTTCTCTTTTCGTGCGGCTGTCAGCAGCCGCATCAGATTGCCGGACGCGATGCGGGATGCTCCATGTCGTTGTCTGTCTTTGAACGGGAAGCCGCCTTCGGGTTAAGGCTCCTTTTTCTCTTATATATGGGATTACTTACTCTCGCATTCCTTAACAACCTGGCAACCAAATTTCCTTTATTTATTAATATTTCATTTTCGACTCGTCAACTATTTTTAAGGGTTGCTTTCTCTTTGCTACTCCTGCTTGTAGCTTAGTATACTTCGTTTCACCTTATGTTGTACCGCAGCGAAGGCTAGAAGCGCGAGCTCATAGCATTGGCGGCTGCTCTTTAGTCACGCGAGCTTGTGCCGCCTAGATGTGCCCCAGAGCAAGGAGATCGCACTTGTAGCCTTTCCTGCGGTACATCATAAGTTGAAACAGAGTACATACTTCGTCTCACCTTAGTATGGACTATTGTTAGCCGCGCGTGCTAAAAGCGCGAGCTAGTCGCTTTGAATGAAGCCACGGCGGCTGCACGAGCGCTCGTGCAGCAAGTGCTCTAGTCAAGGCAGTCCAGGCTGGCCGCTCGCGCTAGTACAGCCTTCGCGGTTAGTCCATGCTAGGGTGAGACGAAGTATAGTACGAGTTAGTTGCAGCAGTGCGTACTATTTCGTTTATCGAACACCGGAGCAACGTTAGCAGTGCCCGCTAAAGCTCCTCGGTAAAACGCACGCATCGCGGTTCTTTAAGGTGCCGACAATCGTTGTCGTGATGTTGTGCGACGCTACAACGTCGCGTGACGCTCTTCCGTCACGTGACGCCATGATGTCACGTGGTACTCTGAGGTCGCGTGACATCGCGAAGGGACATCGAGATGTCACGGCGCGTGATACCATTTTACTTGACGTGAAACTGTGACGACACGTGATGTCTTGGTTAGTATGAATGTGTATCGTCTATGTACATGAAAGTGTGCAGAAAAGGGTGTTTTGCCTCGGCCGTCGTTGCCTTTATTAAAGGGGCGGTGCAACGATATTCAATTGGAATGTTTTTCACTTTACACGAGCTTACTGGCATCTAGTGGGACTCAAGGATACTCACACGCAACGCCACTGGCCAAGAAACTCCTTTGTTGCGCTTTAATTTCGAGGACAAAACCGAGTGTTTTCATTCAATCTCCCCTTCGCAAAACCTGATGACGTAGCTGGGCGGTAGCAGTACCGCCCAGTGACGATATTTGAATGCGGCTCATAGATTGGACCCGAGCATTGCGTGGACACTCGATTTGGGCTCTTGACAATCAATAGCTCGAGAAGCATTCGGGTAGTGTCCTGTGTCCAATCGCTGCAATGACGACAACAGCCGAACCATAACAATGTCTGGAACACAGCGCGTGTCCTGTGCCTTGCCAACCCCAGCGCATGGCTATGATCAACATTAGCGGCATATAATCGGCTCCAGATCACGTGGCCGCTTGTTCTGGTTGCGAGTTGAGGGGGTGAACTCTGCTCGTTTTTCTTTATTTTTTTCTGCGACTTCGATTGCGTGTGGTGAAAAACGAACGGGTATTTCACAGGTCATTAACGTCAGGGATCCGTTCTAAGCGGTATTTGCGCAAAATAAAAAAATCGTTGCATCGCCCCTTTAATATTCATAATTTACAGATACTAGCCGTCGTTGGCAAAAATGCAGTAGGATTGGGATAACATGAAAATGGTTCCTAATCACAGTACAAATCTCGATAATAACTGAGGTCCCATACCGACACTCGATGCATTGGTTGCAGGAAACGGTACGGAACCGGGAATTTTAGCTCCAAACAAAGTAATTAGCGCAGGTAAAAATATCGCGTGTAAGATTGGATACCGCAGAAAATAAGCTCGCTTTTAAATTCTCAATGTTTTGTTCTGCGTTCTTTGTGGTCCCTTTGGAAATAAGCACTATAAAAATATGCGCGCTTTCATTGGGTCTGGAATCTGCTCTGTCTCATTGCTAAAACATTTCTGGCGCGAAGCTGACTCTATTTTCTTGGGAAAGTTATGTCGCACAACCGTTCGAGGCTTTCTGCTGGAAAGCACGGAATGTAATGGGATGAGATAACCTTAATTTTGGGTTCCTGCATCCCCTTCACAGTCGCCCTTGGCTCATATACCACGGTCATCCACGGCAGATTTGCACGTATAGCTTTTAAAATTCTTGTATCATTGATGAATAACGGGCATTTAATAGTAATTACGCCTCCGGATGCACAAGGTCTTATAGTGCAAATTAGCGTCTTAATTTATATATATATATATATTTTTTTTTTTTTAGGGGGGGGGGGGAGGGGGGGGGGGGGGAGGGGTGCCGTGCACAGTACTCAACCAATGTCGCCTAAAGAAAAACAACGCAAAGTAGGCCGAAGAAAACCGACAATACAAAAATATGACAGAATGAAACAACGTTCACTCTTAAGAAACCTGGAGCGAGCCTAGTTTCCCACAGAGCAGTTGGTAAGGTCAATCGCTGCAATTTACGGAGGGGGCTAAGCGAATGAAGAGGCTAAAATTACAGAGTCTTAGCCTTTAGGGAACCGTCTTTGCACATCCTGTTACGGTGGGCCCTCCGGTGCGAACAGAGCATATGCGAGTCTTCTGTGGTAACGCACATGCGCAGTCCGCACCGGAGGGTTGACTGCGTACCGTATAGGATGTGCAACAACTGCTCCCTAAAACTCCCTATACTATCTTTAAACCTAGATAAAACAATCTGTGTTCTGGCGCTTCGGTGTGACCTTTCACCGTGCTCGTTGCCACACAGCATACTGGTTTCTTTATAGGTTTCTTGAGCCTCGCCATTCGTCCAACTCCTTCCGTAGATCGAAGCGCGATCATCTCTCCCAAGCGCTTTGCGGGAGAGTATATAGTCGCTGCAGGATGTCTTAAAGGGATACTGAACCAAAGAATTTCGTGTCCATAATAAGTGGCGCACGTTCTTTCCACGAGCCAGCAGCGGCCGGAGTGCGCGAGCACACGCAACGAAAATGACGTCAAAGACCTCCATTCGCGCTTAAGAGGACAGTGAAATGCATAAGCTTCGGGCCAAAGGAGAATGAAGACTGGCTTTTCATCTCTACTAGTGGAAGCTACGTGCTTGTTAGACCAATTAATCGCTTACCTTTTACACCAGACACCACTGTGTAGATGAAAAACTTGTCTTTATTCTCCTTTGGCCCGAAGCCCATACATTTCACTGTCATCTTAACCGCGAATGGAGATCTTTGACGTCATTTTTGTTGCGTGTGCTCGCGCACACCGGCGACTGCTGGCTCGTGGAAAGAACGTGCGCCACTTATTATGGACACTAAATTCCTTGGTTCAGTATCCCTTTAAGGCCGGTTCTCACATGGAGCGAAGCGCTGATGTAGCGCTCCTCACGTGCCGTCAGCTACTTATCGCCTGCCACGAGCAACAGTTTTGGCGGTGCGGTACAAAGCTGGTGAACGCTCCGGTCAGCACGCGCTTAGCGCGAGGTTAGCGCTATGCTTGTAGCGCTCCGCTGCATGTGTGAACAGGCCTTTAGAGTGAAGGTTTCGCAGCCATGTAAAAGTACGCCGTCATTCCCAGCGTGCCCAGTGCGCTCGTTATCCGTAGCCCAGCACGGGCATTTTCGTCGCTCCAGAGAGCGAGCAAAGTGCACGCCGTACGCAAAAACGTTGAAAATATCACGGGGTGCTCAACCCCCGTGCCAACCACGGTGGAAGAAATACATTTAGGTGACGACTCTCTGTATCGCGCGACGACCGCATTATCTTCGGCGCACCGAGCGCGCTTCACTCGCACGGGGATAGATGGCGCCCACATATAGAGGGGCTTGTGAAGGCTTGTATAGAGGGCTTGTGAAGGAAATTATGCATTCTTTACTTGGCCACTGTGTACTGTGTAGTGAAATGACGGATTTATGTTGGCGCACTGGCACTGATTGCCTTTTCCCCCGTGCGGATCCTGTTTTTTTTGTTTTTTTTTTTAAACGAGAACATTCCGATGATGACTCAACGTGACAAAAATACTCGTATAAATATAAAACTTCCCGGCATAATCTACTGGGCATTCAATAATTTAGAGTAATGTAGAGTAAACACCTGGGCCGTGCTCGCATGTTTTGTCAAACAACATGTTTGGTAACTGTTCCGTAAGTTGTTTACACACATTGCGTGGCTTTATATGAGGTCGGGTGATTTTTGCCACCATGCTCCTGCCTTATTGAAAAAAAAAAATTCTAATAATGTTACTTAGTGGGGCCTACATAATTCTTTACATGCGCATAAAGGTTTTAGCATTGCAAATGATGTATACATACAATGTAAACTTGTACTGTGGAACATACAAACCTTGTGAGCAGAACAAATTCCTATTTATGATGACATAGTGACTGAAATGATGACACAGTATGATGACATACTGACTGACATGATGACACAGTGACTGAAAGTCAAACAATGGTAGCGATTATAAGAAATAAATCACTTTTCATCTATACTCTCACAATATGCTGTCACCCCGCCTTACAGGTAAAAAAATACCTGACAAATATTTTTGCTTTAAAATGTACATAAAAGCTGAATTCACTGCATAGTACCAAAGAACGCCATCTCCTACATGCTGTGTTTCTCGCCCATGCCCTAAACTAAGAAAAGCGCTGCTTTGCTGATGTCTTTATTTCTTGAGCTTGTTTGTTCCTACTCATCGTAATATGCTTACAGTGTTGTCGCATTCGCATGCTGAAGTAGTAGTGGAGCAACTGGGCAATTGTTTCTTCTTTGTGTTCAGCGCATGGAAACGTTATTGTGCATGTGTCAAGAACACTGCCGATTGTGTCCCAGTAGACAGTCTGGTGGCTTTTATTTTCCACGAAGAACTGTTCCGCTTTCTTCAGTTGCTGGAAAATGTTCTTGTTGGGGTGCATAACGCCTCCTCTGTTCTTCACGTTTGTCAGTGCTGCTTCAGTAGAAGTGTTCTTGTCGATGCTGACAGCGGATCGGCATGCAGGGCAGCGTGTAGCTTTTTTTTTATTTTCACGCTCAAACACTCAGTTACATAATATAGCATGCAGTCCACAGCCTTGGTTTCTTGAGCCTTTTTCTGTCCAGACATCTTCGCATTCCCAGTCTTCGACAGAAATTAGATTGTCAAGCTCGGTCTTCACTTTGTCAACGAGATGAGGAGACAAGGTAGTAACTTGCGATCGGCCCTCGGGATTGCACGACGCCACTGCTCCAGGCGAGCGTCATTCGATGGAGCCTTTAAACAAGGACACTCGCTCTGCGCAGTTCCGGTACCCCGAATTGCAGTTGGGAACGAAGCACGTCTTTCCCATCCTTATAGCATAACTTCTTCTTCGGGTTAAGGCTCATCTTCGTGCACGATTGTGGCACTTGTGATCGAAACAGCACGAAAGCAAAACATTAGGCCAGCCACTGACCGCACACCACCACCACACCGCGAAAAAGGCGAGCAAGCTGCGCCCCCGACACCGTGGCCGCCGAGGAGAGACCTCATACCCACCGTGCTCACACCTCAGTGCCCTCCGCGGCGGCGCGGAACAACTATACTTCGTTTCACCTTATGTTGTACCCTCTGGTTGTACCGCAGCGAAGGCTAGAAGCGCGAGCTCATAGCGTTGGCAGCTGCTCTTAAGTCACGAGAGCTTGTGCAGCCGGGATGTGCCCCAGAGCAAGGAGCTCGCGCTTGTAGCCTTTCCTGCGGTACATCATAAGGTGAAACAGAGTATTGGCGACGTGCGCGATCGAAAGCGTCGCTGTGATCGGTCTTCCACGATTGGCGGAATGCTGACTATGACGTCAGCAAAGGATTTCTCACAGACGGAAATAAGAGGAAGGGTAAGAACTTCGACTGTGTTGGTAGTGTTACTTTAAGAGCGCATTGATTTCAAGCTTCCACCATGCTCCTTACAAACACCATCGAACTTGTTGTTCGCAAGGTAGTGACGTCACGAAAGGTAACCAAAGAAGGGCGCCACTAACACATCTCGCCGCTAAAGGCTCCTACGCACATTAACGTTTGAGAGCGTTTGAGTGCGTTTGACTGCGTTGCGGCTGCGAGAAACCAGGACATCCCTGCTTCTTATGTCACGTGCCAAGCTATTCCTCTACTTGGATTCTACGCTTCATATGAAGCACAGAAGTGCCGATGACTCGCTTTCGTTTCGCGACACAACGCACTCAAACGCACTCAAACGCGAATGTGCGTAGGGGCCTTAATACTCCTTGTTCGAGGCTATACTCCGTTTCACCTTATGTTGTACCGCAGCGAAGGCTAGAAGCGCGAGCTCATAGCGTTGGCAGCTTCCCTTGGTGCACGAGAGCTTGCGCCGCCGAGATGTGCCCTAGAGCAAGGAGCTCGCGCTTGTAGCCTTTCCTGCGGTACAACACATGGTGAAACAGAGTATAGCTCCGAACACGATCTGGTCGCTCGCGCCCCGCGGGAAGAGCGGCCAGAGTCACCACCTAAATGTATTTCTTCCACCGTGGTGCCAACACATGGCTTGCGCTAACGTTGCATCAGCTGCCATAGTGGTCGCCTTGCTACTAATTAATACCTTTTCCTCAATTACCCAATGAGCATGCTGAGAGTGCAGTTACAACACGCGCTGCACGTGCTGGCGTCTGCAGTAGTAACTGTTCTAAAGCGAAAGACTAAAACAAATGACCTCTTGCACGCGCGTTCGTCAACGCCTTATTTCGGTTATTTACTTCGAATCTTTTATACGGGGAAGGTAAGCGCGTACCGCGCGTGCACCTTCCTTCCACGCATTCTCCTTGATGCTTGGTCTAGGGTGCCTTCATGTGCGCCTTGCTTAGGGTGATGACATTCTTCGTGTATATACTTCGTCTCACTTTAGCATGGACTAACTGCAAAGTGAGGCTGTGCAAGCGCGGGCGTATAGCCTTGACTGCCTTGACTGTAACACTCGCTGCACGAATGCTTGTGCAGCCGTCGAGGTTTCATCCAAAGCAACTAGGTCGCGCTTTTAGCATGCGCGGCTAATAATAGTCCATACTAAGGTGAGACGAAGCATTCGCGGTGAGAATAGAGTGCCTTCACACACACGCGCGCTTTTGCTTGAGTGGTGAAATCTCAGCCAATTTCCGCCCAATCGTTTTTTTTTTTTATGCATTTTGAAGTGCGCGTTATCCGGTGTCGCTCAGCTCGAGCGCGTAGCTTTGGCTAATGCATAAGCGCCATTTTATCTCCAAGTCACGCACCGAGTGCTCCAGAGCGTCACGTGCTGGCACATTCAGAGCAACAATGAATGTCTTCACCCTGAGACAGACAGACATGTAGGCACCCTAGGCGAGAATAAAGCACACGATAGAGGGGCTTTAGGCGAGAAGTTTGGGTATCGCCGCCTGGTGGAATTGTTTTACAATCCAGAGGGAGGAAACTTCAACCTCCTCTGCTGGTGCAAGCACGTGCAATGCCAAGCTTCAATGCAGTATGAAAATTAAAACGTAACCGCGGGGGTAGCAGGTGCACTACCTATATACCTTTTCTGTGTACTCTTGTCCCCAGCTACCTAATAGGCGTATCCGGTATGGGTGACGAAAAAATACTAAAACGTTTCAACCTGTATCTAGTAAAAAAAAATAAAAAAATAAGGGGGAGGCAAAACGATAATGTGCGACGGTTACGCTTATATTTTAAGTGTCTTCTACTGGTGTGGCGACAGCAAAACAATGTTTTCGCCCATACTGGAAGTGACGACAATTAAAGATGGCGGCGCCCTTGAAGAAAGGCCTCTATTAGCGGCGAGATGTTTTGGTGGCGCCCTCCTGTGGTTCCCCCTTGTGACGTCATTACCTTGCAAACAACAAGTTCGATGGTGTTTGTTATTAGCATGGTGGAAGCTTGAAATCATTGCGATCTCAAAGGAACACTGCCAACACCGTCAAAATTAAAGTTCTTTCATTCCTCTTATTTCCGTCGATGATAAATCCCCTTTCCGACGTCATAGTCAGCGTTCGGCCAATCGTGGAAGGCCGACCACAGCGACGCTTTCGGTCGCGCACGGGGCTAATTGGAGACGTGCGCGATCGGAAGTGTCGCTGTGGTCGGCCTTCCACGTTTGACCGAATGATGACTATGACGTCAGCAAAGGATTTCTCTTCGACGGAAATGAGAGGAATGTACGAACTTCACTTTTGGCGGTGTTGGCAGCGTTTGTTTCAGAGCGCAATGAGTTCAAGCTTCCACCATGCTAATTACAAACGCCGTCAAACTGGTTGTTCCCGAGGTAATGACGTCACGAGAGAAAACCATAGGAAAGCGCCACCAAAACATCTCGCCGCTAATAGTGAGAAAAACAGAAGCGCCCCTAGCGAGTTTCT
The DNA here is from genome assembly GCA_013358835.2 of Ixodes persulcatus. NCBI lineage: Eukaryota > Metazoa > Arthropoda > Arachnida > Ixodida > Ixodidae > Ixodes > Ixodes persulcatus. Next base: position 396,733 of record JABSTQ010009409.1, read on the forward strand.
CGCCACGAATAGTACCCGATGCCGACAGCACGCGCTCTCGAGAAAGAAACAAAGAAATAGCCTGTCACAAAAAGCCGCCGTAGCACTGTCAATGCCAAGTGCTCGTGCCGTGAGACGCGCTTGCCCTCGATCAGGAATAAAAAAGAAACAAAACCGACCGGAACAAAATGGTCAGATATCATCACCCGAAGCAAAGCGCACTTGAAGCACGGTGTAAGATAATACTCTTCAGGTGAGGACAGCACGCTCCTCGCGCAGTGCAGATAAAGTTCGCTTTTCACTCTCTCTCACTATGGTTTCAAGCGGCGCCGGCAGATGCCTCGTCGACCCGTGGGCACGGCAAAGACGGCTCGTGCCGCCTCATGCTCCACACGCGCAGAGCTCCAGCGAGGTTGTCGCTCGTGCAGAAAGACCACGGTGTACCGGGGTGTCATGGCAACGAGATAATTTTTTTCGCTCTCACACAGTTTCGCCGTTTGGCCGCCGGCGACACTGTCAGCCGCGGGCACGGTGGCCGCGGAATAATGCAGCCTTTCGGATGCCCGTCGAACGAACACTATCTGATTCCTCGCGCCGCGCGTTCAGCCCCGCCGTGTCCTCACCTGAAGAGTATTATCTTACACCGTGACTTGAAGGCACCCTAGCTTAATCTAATGCGCGTACCTCTAGAAGCGTACATTTTGTACCATTCGATGACAGCCAGTATGGCATGAGGACATCACGTGCAAAGCAGACCACAGAAAAAAAAAAAAAAATCGAAGTTCACCAGAAAAAGACAACACTACATGCCAATCAAGATATATTTATTTTAAATTTGATTATTCGATATTATACTCACGTAATAAACATAAACCAAAAAGCAAAAAAAAAAGAAACACAAGAAGAAAAAGAAACCGCGCGGGCGTTGTATTTACTGCATGATAAGTTGTACCTGAACGCAGTGAAAAACTTGGAGCAAACGGATATTTTAGGTAGTTGCTCGAATAAAATTGAGCAGCGCACATCTATAAAAAATAAGAAATACCGAAGTAGAGCCGAACGAAACAAAACCGGTTCATCCACGCTCACACACACACACATAGGATATACACATACACGCTTGGAAAACGCACACAGACATAGGACAAACATATCCGGACACACGCACGCACATACACAAACGCGCGCGCGCACGCACGCACACACTAACGCCTACACATACGCACACGCAAACGCACACACTGACACGCACGCTCACACACACACACACACACGCCCGCAGAAACATGTACGCACTAACACGCGCACTCACACAAACGCACGCACGCGCACATTGGGCACACATACACGCACGCACGCACGCACGCGTACACACGCATAACGAAAGAAAGAAGGTCTGGGAGGTGGGGGATGTCGCGCCGATAGCATCCCCCGAGCGGCGCCGGCTTCACGGTGTCATCGCCGAAGCAGGCGCCGAAACCGAAGGCAGTAAACCTTTTCGAGTGCAAAGTCGTGTAACGCGGCGCCCCTGCTCGGAGCCAAGCCGGCCGCTTCTCCTTCTTTTCCTCCGCCTCTTACATCGTGCTGCTTCTAATCCGTCTCATGCGCGCTCTTTCTCAGTAGGGGCAGATAGATTCCTATTAGAGCCTGTCGCCCGGTGTTCACCAAGGCAAAGCAGCTTAGCGATTGCCGCGCACACTTGGCCCGAACGCTTCCATGTCGCCGAAAAAGTGGCGGCGAATTGTTTTTTTTATTCTTTTTTTCTTTTAATTTTTTTTTCTTGGGGCGACTAGGCGCCTCCTAAATTTTCCGATTGGGTAAATGCCTCTCTCTCTCTCTCCCTCTTTCTTTCCTCGGGCTTTGTGGCCTCAGGCTCTTCTTGTTTAGATGTGCAAGCTTATTTGCTTGTCGACTTGCCCAGTTTGCGCGGTATAGTATAATTAACGAACCTGCTTGTATAAAGCGGTAACCTTTTTTTAGTCAACTCCCACGCGATCAGTAGTTACGCGGAGCGAGGAAATGGTGAAACACGGGAAAACTGACAAGACTTACTAATCAAAGAAAGTCTCATAAGCTTGTGTGTGTGTGTGTGTGTGTGTGTGTGTGTGTGTTGTTTTTTTTTTGTTTTTTTTTTTAAGGGTGCTTGTCGTGCTGGAGTTTGTGGCAGCTACTTTGAAAACTGCGGACAACGTATACGTTGTTCGCGGGTTTGAAAGTAGCAACCACAAACCTAATTGTAATGTATTACGAAACAATATACTGTTTCGTAATACATTACAATAAAGTTTTATTGGGTGTCAAAGAAAAAGAAAAGTGGCCGCCAGGCGCAAAAAGTGATGGGCCATTATTCTGAAACACTTTATGGCAACGCAATATAGCGACACGTTCGCTTTGCGCGCGGGGAAACAGTCACTGTTCTGAAGCCACGCGCAGAGCGAAAGCCGCCAGGCCAAATTCGCCGCGTTTTTCGCTCCGTGGGTTTCAGCCTTTAAAGGGTTACTGCAACGAACCTTTGGCACATATTTCTTGGTCTATACGTGTTCAAGGGAGCGGCATCACATCGGACACCCCAATCTCTCGTTGAAAAAGACACGAAAAGGAGTTTTAAAACGAATTAAACGATTAGCAAATGGCACCCGGTGGATGTCACTAAAGCCTCGTTTTCAATGTTCGTCGAAGTACATCGACAGGTAGTGACGATGCCTGTCAACGTTAATAGAAGGGGTCAGTTTAGGAACTCGAGCGGGATTCACTGGAGTAGCGCGGGCCGCTGCGGTAGCGGGCGAAACAGTGGCGCTGCCGCCGCCGTGAAATCGGTTCTCCCCGCGTCTTCTTTTACACTTGCATCGCTTGCATGGTCTGCGGGCTCCACCAGATCCGCTGCGAATCCTCCGCTAGCGTGCATCCGTTTTTGAATGATCAACTGATCTCGACCTGTAAATACACCTTTATTTTAGAAATTGCCGATTCGAGACGGCTGTCTTTGGGGTTGTGACAGTCGGAAAGAGTTCACAGAGGCATCCCGTACACACTTTGAATATGCCAATATAGCCCAAGAACACTCCAAATTTTTTGAGCGTTGATAGCCATTGCTGAGTAGTACTTTGACTCCAATAGCTTGCATCTGGCGCCAACTTTCCTTCTACGTTGAAAACCAGAGGGAGATCCTTTTTGAATGTGACAGCCCTCATCACAGGAACTATACGCCTTGCTTCTCCACAAACTTGTAGAAAATCATGTGATCCTCGGGTTCTCTTTGACATTATTATTTTATGACTGGCGACTGTGTTCTTGAAATTGTGAAACCGATTTCGAAAACGTCGGTGAGCGTGTCTGTTTGGTTTCTGTCATCGTCGACTGCTTCGGGTTTGTATGCAATTGTCACATCAAAGGTAACAAGCTGGCTGCAGCCTGAGCAAATGTGAGGGGACATTCGGAAACCGGCGTGGCACAGCACTTCTTTTAATTACTGTTGGACCTTGGCTATCACAACCGCCTGCCCATTAATGACGTGCGAGTAATTATAATTATTGTTGTCTGGCTGAAAATGTAAATTACACAGTTTTTTTTTTTTTTTTTTTCTGTGACAGGATTGAAGAAAGAACAAACATGCAAGACATACACAACACAATCATAAAAATGTGGCGTTGTTTTTGCCTTACGTGTTTATTCTTTCTTTAATCCTGACCCACACCAACATGCTCTGTTTTTCTGAGGGATCGCGTTCTGCCATACTTTCAGGCGTACAGCATCCTTTGGAGCGGTAAATAAGTGGCGCTTCTCTTTTCGACGCTCGTGAACCGTACCCGCTGCGACAGCCGGGAGCGCAGCAGGTCGGCATGCTTGCTCATTTGATTGGAGAACGACTCGAAGCTCCAGGCGCCAGAAAGAAATTAGCGGCGAGATGTTTTGGTGGCGCCCCCCTGTGGTTCCCCCTTGTGACGTCATTACCTTGCAAACAACAAGTTCGATGGTGTTTGTTATTAGCATGGTGGAAGCTTGAAATCATTGCGCTCTCAAAGGAACACTGCCAACACCGTCAAAATTAAAGTTCTTTCATTCCTCTTATTTCCGTCGATGATAAATCCCCTTTCCGACGTCATAGTCAGCGTTCGGCCAATCGTGGAAGGCCGACCACAGCGACGCTTTCGGTGGCGCACGGGGCTAATATTTACGAGCCTGCAACGAGCCACCGATGACATGAGCGAAAACACAAGGAACAACAACGAGCACGAGACACCGCCGAGAATCGATCTTAGGGCGACCACACCGCCACCTCTCGCGCGCTCTACGAATTGGTGCCAAGCCCGGAAGTGAGTTTTCAAACTGACCCCGTCTAGTAAAATTGATGCCTGTCTTGCCTAGAACTATAGCCTCATTGGTGCTTCATGCGTGCAAGCATGTGCAGCGTGCGCGTGAACGTAGCTTTGGCAAGCTTGTAATTGCACGCACTTGCCCCCCCAACCAGGGACATGGCGGCCAGATGCGCTACTCCTTCCACTGCCCCTGCCCCCCCCCCCCCCCCCCCCTCCCCCCCCCCCCCCCTCGAAGACTGCTCTGGAATGAAAGCGCGTGGCGGCGCTGCGAGCGATCGGCGTGCTAGAATTTGGCAGTTATCCAGCCACGTAAGGAATCTGGAGAAGATACGACCGACACAAGCTAATGAGTACTTCGCGGATAAATTATTTACACCTCCTGGCCTTCAGAAGCCTTAGCCGCTCTCACCTTGCTGCCCTTTCGTCGTTCATTGCTTTGGTGTAAATACGGAAAAGGAGGAGGATGAAGAACTTGAGTATGCTTGTGATCACCACCAACGTTGATCACCACTGCATGCACCTCACAGCCTAACAAGGGTAAATCTGTCCTTGCTAAGAAGGCAGAGAAGTCAGCAATGCTTTTCTCATTGTTGACTTGTTGAGGCTGAAGTAGATATGTGAGTGAGGAAGGTAGCAGCTACAACAGCACGCCTGCGCAGCGTCCCCTGCAATGGACCTCTTGGCGAATACGTGCTGCCACCTAGACACGCGAATCGGTTCGAGACTAGGTGACTGGAAAACAACGCGCGCCCAAGGCCTCTCCCACCCGTTCCACACCCAAAACGTCAGCTGCATCCTGTTCACCCATTGAGGCGATGTGACCTAGATACGGCTCCCCCAAGCTCACCTTTGTCCCCATCGTGCGTAATCTTCCGCCCCGAGGTCGACACAACGGAACCGCTCAAAGGCGAGAAATACAAGATGGCGGATTGTTTGGAACTAGATACTCTGGAACCCAGGCGCATGAAATACTCCGCGCATGCGCACCGCGTATTACTACAAAAGGTCCATTATATCCCCGGCGCCGCCATCTCGCTGCATGGAGATAACAGCCGAATGCTGCTCCCGAAGTTCCCGGGATGGCCAGATCGTGAGCGCATGGTGCTGGCTTCTCTTTCGCACGTCCATCCAAACAGCAGAAGGGAAGTTGGTTCTCTATTCACCAGGGCCGGCTTGATAGAAACAGCATCTCAGCTGACACTGGGTGAAAGAAAGCACTGCCAAAGCCAGCGCACGAGCTGAGCGGGACTCAAGCTGCGTCTCAAGACGCTCGCGCGCCCCAGCCTTTGCAGTGCTTTCTTTCACCCAGTCTCAGCTGAGACGCTGTTCTAGCAAGCTGGCCCAGATGTCAGACTTCTATTCACGTATTCGCCGCTGCATTAGTTCGCGCAGGGGCCCTATGTTGCACGTTTTGGACTCCCACGGCGAAGGAAATGACGTCGACGACACAGCAAACGCTGATTGGATGTTGACAGAAGAAAACAAAATCAACATCCAATCTGCGTTTGCTGGTTGGTTTGCTGCATTGTTGACGTCACTTCCTTCTCCACAGTCACCGTGGGAGTCCAAAACGTGCAACATAGGGCCCCTGATATCGAAGTAAACTTCGGTCAAAGCTCGGCAGTATCGCGATAGTATCTGTTTCTCTGTATCGAGACACATTTGAAAAAATGTATTTGTATCTCAGTAGTGAAACGAAATTACAATGTATCGCTTGTATCGTGATACTTTGCCAGACAGGTATCTCGCTACATTTGTTGCCGCTTTTACAGGAAATTTAGCAAATAAAAGCATATGTTTGATGCCAGGTGCTTCAGAATTTATAATATGGACCCCCCCCCCCCTTTCTATAACATGATGCATCACAGTCACCAGCATTAGAAGAAGAAAAAAAATACGGCGGTTTAAAGATGGGTATTTGCAAGAATGACATACTAAGCTACCTCTCAAAACCCTCAACTTTTTCCAATTTAGCAGAGTGAACGCTGTAAACGAGTTGAGTGGTGAAAAGGTACGGCTTTGTTGTGCAAACTTCCCATACTACGCGTGACTCGGAAACATATAAGACGACAGTTTGAGATGCGCCCTCACGGCAAAACAGGATTCGGTTTATGCAGACGTCTTTTGTCAAACATGGCATGCAGTATTTACCGTTCTGTAGCTATGTGGTTCACCGGGGGAGACGATTTTTCTTTTTTTTTTTAGCGGCATTAAGGAATAATAAAATGTTCAAGCTGAGGGGAAGTGCATAAAATGACTCAAAAAGAGGAGCACAAGCAATTAATAATTGCATTCGCCACGAACTACACCCTCACCACGTAGCACCGTTCAGGAACAAATGTATTTCTATAAGTATCTTTATTTGCAGAAGTATCTTAGGGATATCCCGTTGTATAAAAGACAAATGTATCACAACATCTTTATTTTGGGCCTTAAAAATACATGTATCTCAGTATCTGTATTCCCGAATACTTAAAAGTGACGCCCGAAAGGTAGTATTTGTTTTTGTTGTCAAAAACCATGCAAGTTGTAATCATAGACACGCAAAAAAAATACTTAAGCGCAAAAAAAAAATGTTTACTTGTGCGCGCGCCTTTTTATTTTTGACGTTTTTCTTTCCCGCTCCTCTCCTCCTCGCTTCTTCTTATTTGTGGCGTAATCGATTATGAAATTTAGAAGCTTTGTAACCAACATCTCTACAACATTTAAAAACGGCATTCGTAAAACGTGTTTTTTGACGCAGTTGCGAACGCACTACGGCCCGGCCCTCCTTTTTGAAATACCGAAACTCGGAGTCCGGAGTGATGTCGCCTCCTGGCTCTTTAACCTCCCTCGAAAAACATGGCAGCGCTCGACGCATGTAGCACTAAGGATGATCGGTGAGTCCTGGAATCGGAGAAGTTCTCCTTTTTAGGTGCCCGACAACCTCTCAGACTTCAGAAAGGAAATTGTCAAACGGTCAAAACAACTGGGTTTGGTGTCTGTGTATCGTAGTTTCGGTTGTGACTCTGCCGGAGCAGCCTTTCACGCAGAACCGGCGCGACGTGGCCGCTCACGTCGCTCCCAAAAGTCCACTGCGCGTTCTCTTCGACTTCACACCTCACACCGTTTCAAAGAATTTGAGATCGCTGAAAGAGCCCTAAACGAACTTCAAACTCGAAAGTGAAGCGTCGTCTGCTCGCAGCGATAGGCAGCACGCAAGGAGAAGTTCGGTTGATCGCGGGACGCGGGCGAACGCGACGCGGAGGCGTGAGAGAATCTCGAGTTGCAGGACGACTTCACCTTTGACGTCACTGCACTGGTGCGGATCACGCGGGAAATTCAAATGCGGCTTTTGGAAATTGCTTTTTTTTTTTTTTTACTTCACCAATACTGAGTTTTTAAGTATCGAATTTTGAGGGTAAAGCCCAGAAATACTTTTCAATCGTTTCGAATGATAAAAAATACTATGATTTTGACCTGTCGGTGTCCCTGTAATGGAGTATCTCTGCCCAGCCTTGATTTCGGTCACCACAACATAGTTTCTCTTGCGCACGAGCAAATCACAAAGCCTCGTTTCCTACTGGATTACGTAATAGTGGCGCCAGTGTTTAGTTGTGAGCCGTTTCGCTCCGTTTTCCTCCCGGTTCCCCGATGAAGCGGCTCGCCGAGTAGTTTTGGAAGCGAGCAACCGAAATTTGGAATTTTCGGACCCGTTCTCGCGCTAATCGTATTCAAGGAGTTCATCGAAAGTTTGAACTTGCGCGAATCGTGAGTTCTTCATTGTAACCTGACAACCCCAGAAGAAACACAGAAGACAAGTCTGGATTTCTTGTTGACAGCAGGTGGGTATCTCGGTATGTTGAACATTTATAACAAATTCCCTGAAGCAGATTCCTAATTCAATCTGCAAATTCTCGTAAAAACAAGCCGCCTCGGTAGCTCCGAGGCGAGAGCGCTGGCCTACGGATCCCCATGTGGCGAGTTCGAATCCCGGCCGAGGTGCCTGCAATCTGACGGAGGCTTATTGCGGAGGAGGCGCCGTGTAACCGAGCTTTCGGTTGCACGTCAAAAGATCCCCAGGGCCCGTTTGCTCGAAGCCGGTTAACTTTAACCGCGGTTAAAAGTTAACCACCCTTCCCTACTAGGTACCTAGAAGTACCTAGCCAAGTTGGACGAGGGCTGGATGAGCGATAGCTCCGTGTTTTATTATGGGGTGGTAGCTGGTGTCAGCTCCTGGCTGTAGCGAATATAAGTGGCTTCCGTGGAAAGGTCCCCAAAATGGGGGGACTCAAAGATGTGCGCTACCGTGTTCTCGCGACGCAGCGCGGCATACATTTGAGCTCAAGAAACAATTTTTATTGCTCATGGTACAGATAATCGGTAAGGTAAAACTAAGTTAACCCTTGTTTGGAAAATTTCTAAATACTTGGCTGTCTGAAGTGAAGACAAGCCTCGTTGAAATTTCCTTCCAAGTTCGAAAGAGGACGACCAAGTTCAGTCTTAGAAACGATGAGAAAGAAGTGAGCAGTGAAAGGCGGGCGTTACACCGGCAGCATGGTTGGCCAGCATTTAAGAACTGTATATAACACCGCCATAAATTGAAAAACCTGTAATTCGGCTCCAGTGAAAATTGACCTATTAGTAAATTACCCTAACATCGAGGAGAACACTGGAAGTGTAATTCAACGATCGGCGCGCGCTGGCCTTCCACTTATAAAATATTCGAAGTAAATAATCATAATAAATCTTTGACGAACGAGCGTGCACGGCAAAATTTGTTGTAGGCTTTTTGCTTTAGAATACTGACTACTGCAGACGCTAGCGCATGCTCCGAGTGTAGTTACACGCGCTGCACGTGCTGGCGTCAGCAGTAGTAGCTTTTCTAAAGCAAATGTCTAAAACAAATGGCATTTGCACGCGTGCTTGTCAACGCTTTATTTTGGTGTTTTACTTCGAATCTTTTATAGGGGAAGGCGAGCGCGTGTGGCGCGTGTCCATACATTCCCATCATTCTCCTTGATGCTTGGGTAATTTAGCAATAGGTCTATTAGGACGCTGTCTGCTTTTGTGTGCTATCAGTACCCGGCCAATTGAGTCAAGGAAATCCACTTTTCAAAGACGTTGACATGCCGACAACTATCGCGTTCATTTAGGCTTAGGAATTGCCAGAATCGAAAAACTATCTAAAATATGCGCAGAGGTCATTGCTCATGCTTTGCGTTTTAAGTGACGTAAGACAAATCGAAAGCCTCCTGCACCATTCATTGCTGACAAACGCGCCCGATATTGCAGCTACAACGACGTATTAGTTCCAAAGCGAGCGGCGCTCACTCACCGGGGCACCGCCATGTTTCCCCGCCGTCCTTACTCTGCCGGTCACATGACCTAAAATTCCCCCTCGTAGGGAAATCCGGTTAACCGCGGTTAGTTAACCAGCTTCGAGCAAACGGCCCCAGGTGGTCCAAATTAATCCCCAGTCCTCCGTTGGGGCGTGCCAGATGCCCATCGTTGGTTTGGCACGTAAAACCCCCAAATTTGACTCGTAAAAACAAGTCGCTGATTTGCGGGTTTGACACGATCCGGACTTCGTAGAGTTTTGAGATCGTTCCGATACTTCCGATAACGGTGCCAAAAGACGATACGATGCATGCGCAAAGGCGTCGGCGGAGTATCGGGTATTGTTATCTGAGCTCATCGGAACGATCTACTAAACTCAAATGCTTTGAGGAGCCGGACGTTAGCGTTAAAATGGATGGGTGCTTGCCTTTCTAGAAAGCTTATTTGCCATCGGACGTCGAAGCGCTTCGTGCAGGCATTTCCAAGTTCATGGTTCTCATCTTCATGAAGGCATGAAGAATCAACGTCTTACAAATGCTTAGGAGGAGTTATGAAAAAGATCTAAGCATTTGGCATATGCCAGATGTCTGTACATTTGTTTGAAGCAACAAATAAAGCTGCAAATTGCTACAAGTCGGCATTAACCTGGTTTGTTTTCTCTTAATTCAACATTCAATGGTAGACGATCAGTTGAGCGTTTTTCGAAACTATAGCTGTTCGGCACAAAATAACATGTTTTTGCTCAGTGCAAAAACATGTTATTAGCTCAGTGTAAAACAAGCTAATTCGAGAAGTGACCACAAAGAAACCGAGAAAAAAAATAAAGTCAATGATGAAAAAAAAGAAGGAGCAGGGAGGAGGAAAAAAAATTGACCGCATCTCCAGGTGGTGAAGGATGTTGATTGGGGCGAAGCTCTGGTGTTGCTTGTCTGCGTAGACACTGAGCCGCAGCATGCCGAGCCTTTCGTTCGTTTTTATCTATGTCAGAAAGGGAATGTTTGGTATGGAACGTGGTTATATACGCATTTGAGCATTTGACCGCAGCGCCCTCTCGTCTATAAAGGCCCGTTCACACTCTTGCGACCGAGTGAGACCGAGAGAGACAAGACCGGTTTTTAAGCCTCTTGCGATCTCTTGGGACCAGCTCTGCTGCAGCGGAGTTGGTCCTAAGAAGTCGTAAGAGGCTTAAAAACCGGTCTGGTCTTTCTCGGTCGTACTCGGTCGCAAGAGTGTGAACGGGCCTTAAACGTTGAGCCAATGCATGCAAAGTTTAACGCGATTAGATACGCATTTGACCGCAGCGCCCTCTCCTGTATAGACGTTGAGCGGCTACATGCAACGTTTCATTCATGACATCCCCAGCTCTTGAGTTACTACCATAACTCAGAGCCCCCTACTCGTCCCGCAGGTGTGGCCGAGTGGTTAAGGCGATGGACTAGAAATCCATTGGGGACTCCCCGCACATGTTCGAATCCTGTCGACTGCGCAAACATTTTTTTTTTCATTTTTTCTTTTTTTTAATCTTTTTTCATCTTTTTTTTTTTGCCCTACACGAGCACGTGAGCTCGCGAGCACGAGCACGAGCACCGAGCACGAGCACCGGACGTCGGACATACGGACATGGGTAGCACCTAAGGAGCTTCGCCCCTAAAAAGTGTGTGTGTGTGTGGGGGGGGGGGGGGGGGGATTTCCAGGGCTGCCGCTGTCAGAGCCATTTTCTGAAGCGTCGCACAGGTATTTGTCTGGTGCCATACTTCGGTTCGCCTTTCTGCCGCAACGCGCCTGATGTCGCTCGTTTCGCCCTACCACGGTGGAAGCTAGAGCTGCACTCTCCCGGAGACAGGCGTTCGAACGGGAAACTAGCCAGTCTTTCTAGAGACCATACTACCTGTAGTCGTCTTGTCAACATCAGTCTTGCTAAGCCAACCGTAGCCTCGCCGCAGCTTTACTCGTCCCGAGACAGGCTACGTCACGATTGCGCCAGATGGCACGTCCTCTCCGCTGGCTACTTTCCGAGCGCTTGCCAGGGCGGGCCGTTTATAACGAAAAATACAGCCATCAGGCTCAAAATACAAGCGTGTGATTGCCATTTACGGATATTTTGGATTATATTCAGAAAATATCTGAACGCGACGGGTATATTTTTAATTTCGTCGAAGTATCCCTTTAAGGCTGGACTCCATGGGGCGAATATGATACGAAAAAAACGACGAATTTTGCCCGGCAGCTTTTACTCTGCGCGAGGCATCAGCCCTCTGGCTGCTATCGTCGCGCGCAAAGCAAGCGTGCTGTCAGAGGCCATTATTTTAAAACAAATAGCAGCTGTTGAGTTTGGCAATTACGTTAATATTGTTGTATAGTACAATACAATTAAGTTTCATGGACTCACCGACAGTTCCAGGAAAACGCACCAAGCTTTGGGACGTTATTCTTAAACGATCTATCGGAACACAGCAGTTGAGTACGTGAAGCTTGCGTACGGCGTAACGATACACGTGCTCATTACTCTGGCGTTGATAGCATTTTCCAGCCAAATCCGGTTTACGGCGTCATTTGCTATCAGTGAGGTGCACGTTGCCCAAAACTAATAAAAGAAAGAGCGTTACTTGGGTGATTTCAGATAAGATCGACCAAAGGGTGGCTGGTCGACATTTTTAAATCAACTGATGTTTTCATATGCTATTGTCTAGTGTCTGGTATAAACGAATCCAAACTTAGTTTTGACCAGAAAAAATATTTGGGGACAGGAAAAATCGTAAGGCATGAAGAGGTGGACAGTTGCATTATCGCGCACTGATGGAGGGGGCACGTTTGCGAGTGAATAACTAAAACGATAACATTAGGAGAACTCTAATACTTTTTAGACGCAAACTATGGGTACAGCTTGCTTTTAATATGAACTAATAATTTTTATTTAAATTTTATTTATTTTTCTAAAAAATTGCCAAACATGTCTGCTTGAACGATAAATTTCAAAATTTGGAGGCCTGTATCTCATGAAATAATTTAATCATTAATACATAATTTTCAGATCATATTCTACTTATATGTGGCTAATATTTAAAGAATAAATAAAGTATCTGAGTAATACGATAGTCAGGATATATTTAGGCAAACATGGGAAAAAAATCAAACAACAAACAATTTCGATGCGAATAAAAAAAAAAAACACCACCTTCGATTTTTTTTTTAATTTGGATACCTTGTTATACTGTATTTTGTCATTCATTTCCATTAAAAACATGTTGCATCATTTTATTGAGAAAGAAGAAAAAACTCTCCAAAGTAGGGTCCTTTTTCAAAGCCTACAATTAGCAGTGCCTATACAAGAAGTGACTCTGAGTTCCAGTTTCATGAAACTAACACACATATTTTATATATTTTTATTCAGATGAGGCCATTGATAACCATAGAAATCGTTCACACACTAAAATTGAGGAGAAACTACTGTGTACAAAGAGCTATCATATTACGAACTAGTAATCCGAGAAAAGATCCTGCAGCCATCGGCCACTGGGGACTTTGTTTACTTTATTTTCCTACGGAACTATATACTCCTCTCTCTTACCCTCTATTTCCATCTCTCTCTCTCTCTCTCTCTTTCTCTCTTATATATATACCTGACTTATGTCTAGAATAAAAACATATTCAAACATTCCCTTTCTGCGTGATAGTGTTCTGTGGCTAGCAACAATCATTTCCTCGCGAAGATCACGACTATGGCGCAATAGTTGACGGAAGCAGCAGGCGACACTCGTCGTTAGTTCTGGCAAAACGGCAGATACAATCTTTTTTTCGCATTTCCCCGCTAGCTGTCAAGGATGAGGGGGTTCACTTCAACCAACAAAGTATGGCCGCCGATGCCTGTTTACTGAGCAGTCGTGCCTGTCGCCATCCCACTCGCTGGCTTCGCGGGCGATAATATCAGGCAGAAAGAGGAACACCGACAGAGAGCAGACCCCCCAAATACTCGAGCCCCGCCTAAATACAATAGACCGTAAACACTGTCGCCATGTTAACCTAGGAAAGGTTAACATGGCGACAGTGTTGACGTTTTAGGTAAGGAAAAGCATGGCGCGTGGTATGAGCCGGATCATAACACGAGGTGCAAGGTGAGCCCTGCGAACCTGTCTGCTGCCCTAGAGTACTTCACGAAAGACGAGCTACAACGTTCGCGCTAAAGTCCCAACCAGAAGGACGTGATCTCTGTCATGCTCGACGGGGAGAAAACGTTCGTGCCAAAGCGCTTCCTGATACGCTCAATCCGAGAGGCCTTTCAAGTGTACAAACACAAGCATCCTGATTCCGGCATTGGGCTAGCGAAACTTTATTCCTTGCGCCCTAGATGGGTCAAATATATTCCCCACCAGGAAGTGTGTGTTTGTGTGCGCTGCGCCAATTATTACCTTTGTATTGCCGCTGTAGAGAATGTTACAGGCTCAACATTCAACACTGGTGAAATGAACTCAGCATTTCTGCGCGACCCACTAACAAGACTGTGATCACTGCCCAAAAGGCCAGTCTCTTACACTCCAGGAACTTCATATCCCAGAGGATGAAGAGATTGTGCTTACAACATGCGAACCTTGGGGAAAAAAAAAAAAAAAAAGAACATTGGATTCTGAGACTTTCCTAAAAGTCGTTGAAGTAACGGTTGAAGGTTGGATATTTCACAACCATATCCGTCAAACGCAAGATAAAGCGATTTACGATGAAAAGCAGCTGCATGCAACGCGGGAGCATTGTCTTTCATTTTGACTTTGCTGAAAACCTGGACCATCGTGCTTTCTGACAAAGTTAAAGCATACCACTGAAGAAAAAAAAAAGTTACAATATTTACATGTGTAGTGACAAGAAAATCTACAAAGAGCGTTTGCTATCATCAGTGAGGACCTGTGTGACGACGTCGCTCTCACTTGCTTGGCTCTAGAAAGAGTGAAAGAGTGGGTTGAAGAGAACGTTGCGGTATACTCGCACGTGACGTACGTAAGTGACGTGGCCGCCAGTCATTTTAAGAATCGCTACCAGCTTCACCAGTTTGCACAGAATGATTGCCCACAAGCCCAGTGGTTATTTTCTGCATCTGGACATGGGAAAATGCATGCGACGGAGTTGGCGGACTCGTGAAGCACCATGCCACGCTGAGCAACCCGAGAGAACTTTCAATAAACGCAATTCAGACGGCCAGGACAATGGTGAGCGTTCTATTTGAGACACTGGGTGCATCTTGCGTATCTGGACGAAAATGAGCTTGTTCGGTATCGTCCACAAAAAAAAAAAAGAAAAAAAGAAGAAGAGTGGCTGACGGTGCGCGCCTTTCCTGGCATTCAGTCTTGGCACGCGTGCTGGCTGTGTAAGTCATCAACAGAGGGACCTGTGACATATATGTAGGACGGACAGTCGGATCTGGTTAGAAGAAACTTTATTAAATGAGTACATTGAAGAAAGCCTTAGTGTAAAGTGCCGAATTTGCTGCCCCAAGGACTGCTCATTTTGAATGGAGGGTTATCTTATTTATCACATTTTTCTCCGCGGGGTAGTGAACCTACTATTTTACTTGGTGATAGCTTATAATCTTTATCTGATCTCCATATGAGAATCACGACACGTTATCCTCGCGCAGGATAAAAAATCTCGGCTTGCCACGATCCATTCGTACACCGAGAGTATCGAAGCTCTTATAGTCCGGCGCGGTGGCACCGCTCACCTGAAATGGTTTGTCCCCGGAAATACAATTACTAACCTAAACAATTTTAGTATTCTATCTTTATTTTTGTGTGTGGAAGTAAAGTTGTTTCTTTTAAGTATAAATTACACCGGGAAGTAAAACTTCACACTGCATCATCCTTTCTTGAATCACTAGTCACTAATATGATACCTCTTTGTTACTCTGTATGTAAAATGCTCTATTTTCTTTCTCCTCACTTTAAGTGTGTGACCGAGTGCTACAGTTGTCAGTGACCTAATCTGGATAAAAATATATGAAAGATGTGTGTTAGTTTTCTGAAACTGGAGCTCAGAGTCACTTCTTGTATAGGGCACTGCTAAGTGTAGGCGTTGAAAAAGGACCCTACTTTGGGGAGTTGTTTCTTCTTTCTCAATTAAATGATGCAGCATGTTTTTAATAGAAATGAATGCAAAAATAGAGTATAACAAGGTGCCCAAATTTAAAAAAAAAATCGAGGTGGTGTTTTTGTTTTATTCGCATCGGAATTGTTCGTTGTTTGATTTTTTTCTCATGTTTGCCTCAATATATCCTGACTATCTTATCACTCAGATACCTTATTTATTTTTTTAAATATTAGCCACATATAAGTAGAATACGCTCTGAAAATTATATAATAATGATTAAATTATTTCATGAGATACAGGCCTCCAAATTTTGAAATTTATCGTTCGAGCAGGCATGTTTGGCAATTTTTAGAAAAATAAATAAAACTTAAATAAATATTATTAGTTTATATTACAAGCAAGCTGTACGCATAGTTTGCGTCTAAAAAGTATTAGAATTCTCCTAACGTCATCGTTTTAGTTATTCACTCTCAAACGTGCCCTCTCCATCAGTGCGCGTTAATGTAACTATCCACCTCTTCATGTCTTACGATTTTTCCTGTCCCCAAATATTTTTTCTGGTCAAAACGAAGTGTGGATTCGTTTATACCAGACACTAGACAATAGCATATAAAAACATCAGTTGATTCAAAAATGTCGACCAGCCACACTTTGGTCGATCTTTTCTGAAATCACCCTACTGTTACTTTGTAGGACTAACGAACGTTCCGTTTGCTTTAGTTTTCCATTGATTCAGGTTTCAGTAATTGTTCTTTATTTATCAAATTTGTATAATATTTTTTTTTCATTCCTTATGAATCGAACTTGCTTCGCTTGGTAAACGGCCAGTTTAAGAGCGATCATAAAAAAAAAAAAAAAAAAAAAATCACAAAAAACTTGAAAGAACATTACGGCTCGAAATAAATGTTTTGCTGTTTCGGTACCTTTTACAAAATTTCAATAATTTGTTGTTTTTTTTTTTTCGAAACATGACAAACAACAATAAAAATATACGTGTAGCGAAGTTTATTAGTCGATAGCGTAAAAAAATAACTACCAAAATATTTTACTTGCGATTGTCACTTCAAAATCCAACAGTATACGTTATACGTATACTGTTGGATTATACGTGTTACTTTAGTACAGCTTGCGATGCGGTCTTTGAAAAGGCTCGCTTCGCGGGGGAGTGCCGGCGCCTATACGTTATCAGTGTATCGTACTTCAATGGCCCCGCTTTTGAGCCCCTAAACTCTCTATGCGTTTAGCCTGTATCGGCACCCCGTACCCCGGTCTTCTTGTGGGCGCCGCTATTTTGGGGCTTTGTTAGTCGTTACGATTCAAATCTGCGGCTTTCTGGGCTCTAGATAGGCGGTGTCAAACGAAGCGTCTAGTTTTCCCAGGTTGCGGCGAAGTAGACGCACTGCATCTCTTAAAAATTGTAGTCTTTGTTGTTTGTTGTTTTGGGGGGGTGGGGGGTGGACTAATATGTGTAGGCGCCGAGCATTGTCCATAAAGCATGACTGGACGTTTCTTTCTTTCTTTTTTTTTTCGGAGGTGTTTACACCCCGTTTTACACAATATTCAAGCGAAGCCAACGTTGCGGCCGCCCGAACCCCCCCCCCCCCCCCCAAAAAAAAAAAAAACAAAAAAAAAAAACAATCGAGTGCAGTGAGGCTGCGCTTTTGTCGCTGTTTCATGGGCTTCACTGGGTCGTAGCGTCCGTTGCGGTCGGACTCGGCGTCGGGGCTTCCTCGAAAAATTTGAGCACGTGGTGTATGAGGCCTTTCAGACCAGCGATCGGCAAATACCTATAGCTGTGCGTCTACTTTCTCGCCCTCTCTTCCTCGGTTCTGGTTGCTATGGTCAAAAAGCATCCCCGAGTTGACTCTCTCAGCCAGGGATCGATCCCGACTGATGGAGTGGGCGGGGATGCCGCAATTCCAATCAAGCATCCGAATGAAGAAAAAAAACAAAAAAGAAACATTCCTTCCTAGTCAAGCCGGGACGCATGCGAACGACGACGGGATGCTACTGGACCGCGACGGGTAAGAACTTGGAGCCGCCGTTCGGGGTCTCCGTTCGGGACCGTCATTCATGTAGTGCGCGAGATGAAAGATGAAGACGGATTCCGAGCGGTGCCCCTCGCGGAGACCTTCTAATAATGATTGCGGGGTTCCCTTCCCCTCGCCAGCTTTGTCTCATCCTCGGAGGGGATCCGTGTCTGGCCGGGTGATTTACAGCAAGTGGCAGCGGCCGCAGGGCGGTGCTCGCTTCTGGCCCGGAGGTCGGCAGCCGTCGTCCTTATTTATTTGTTCCGGGTTACGGTATTGGCCGTCTGCTTCGAGGGCCAATGCCGCCATGGTTCTTTTTTTGTCTCGGCCTTTTCTGTAGTCGGGACGTTCGAGTCGTCCTAAGGCTGGTTCCCACATTTGCGTTTTACTGTGCTCGAGAGTGTTGCGTTCCCCACACTTCGTTCCACGTTAAGTTCCAAGTTCGACCGCAGACAACGATAATGATTCCATGGGGGGGGGGGATCGATCAAGCAGTGCTAATAGTGCATCGTCTCGGCGCTCAGTAGAGAGTTTTAGGAAACCGTTTTTGCACATCCGATACGGTACGATGGGCCCTCCGGTACTAACTGCGCATGCGCGAGTCTTCTGCGGTAGCGCATGCGCAGTTCGTACCGGAGGGCCCATCGTACCGTATCGGAGCTGCAAATTAAACGGTTCCTTAAAACTCTGTATCGTCTTTCCGCGTTTGCTGCCACCTGCTAAACCCGTCACGCAGGGTGAATGCGGCGTGAACATGCACTTTTTAGAGCTCAGCTCTTAGGCGCCCGTTTCCGTGCTTGTCGGCGTCGGTGTCGGCGTAACCGCGCTAAATTTAGCGGGAAAATTGACGTCCCGTGGGCTCAACACCAATTCAATTCTCCGCTAAATTTAGCGGGGATATGACGTCACGTAACCTCAACAGCAATTCAATTCCCCGCTAAATTTAGCGGGAAAACTGAATTGGTGTTGAGGTCACGTGACGTCAATTTTTCAGGTAAATTTAGCGGGAAAACAGTGGGAGGAGAGGAGGCTACGGAGGAGGAGGATGGGAGGGGTACGCAGGAGGAGGAGGCGAGGGTACGGAGCAGGAGGAGAGGAGGGTACGGAGGAGGAAAGGAGGAGGAGGGGAGTTCCAGGAGGATGAGGGGGAGAGGAGGAGAAAGGAGGAGGACGAGGGGAGAGGAATAGGGGAGGAGGAGAGGGTACGGAGCAGGAAGGGCATACCCTCTCCTCCATACCCTCCCCTCCTCCTCCTAGAAAGCTGGGCTCTAGTTTCGAATTTCAGAGATTTGCTAACGTCTTTCATTTTTTTATGTGCGTGGTTCGTTTAGCCGCCGATAGCAAACGTACAAAAACGACGGGAGCCGTGACGGTGCACTTTTGCCGCTTTTTGATTGCTTCCATAATTTTATAGCGTTGGCTGCAGTCAGACCTAATTGGACGTGGAGTACAGTAACCGCTTACGACGAGAACGATGGAAATGATGTTTATGTACGCGAAAGGGGTTCTCTCGGTTCAACTCATCCCAGCCGGGGGACAAGAGGACCTACTAGCACGCTGGCGCCATCTATCTGTCAGCCTCGGCTCGAAATATTTCCGACGATGTTATATGCAACAATTTCTCATAGATGGTACGTAGGTTTGATCTCGGGAACACTGCAAAAGCTCCAGTTTAGTTCATGGCTTCCGAGATTTTTTGCGCGCTGGCTACGCTCCTCAGGCCGTTGCATTCGCCAGCAGAGACTATCACTGCGGGGCGCGTGGTTTCGCTCGTAACCAAACCAAACAATATAAAGAAGTAGCCGCGAATTATCATCATCACCACTTTCGTCGGTCTACACAACTTAGACAAAAAAAAATGGGTTGTGGGTATGTTTATACAGCCTGAACTTAGTCTGCCTCAACACGTGACTTGTCTCCGAGCTGTAGATGAGCAGTTTAGCCAGTGCGGTACCAAACATTTAAGTGTCCATAATAAGTGGCTCACAATCTTTCCAAGTGCCAGCAGCCGCCGGTGTGCGTGAGCACACGCATCGAAATCGAGACCATAGTCCTCCATTCGCGCTTAAAATGGCAGTGAAATGTATGCGCTCCGAGCCAAAGGAGAAAAAAGACAGACTTTACATCTCCACAAGTGAAAGCTACGCGTGCTTGTTAAACCAAATAATTGCCTACCTTTTAACCCAGACTCCACTGTGGAAATGAAAAGCCTGTCCTTATTCTCCTTTTTTTCCGGAATCCACACACTTCACTGTCATCTTAAGCGTGAATCGAGGACTAAGACGTGACTTTCGTTGGGTGTGCTCGCGCACACCGGCGGCTGCTGGCTCGTGGAAAAATCGTGCGCCACTTAATATGGACACTGAAATGTTTAGCTCAGCAATTACAATTTTAATGCCTTAGTTTTCAGTTTCCCCTTTCACTTCACCTTAATAAACGAAGAAAACGTTTATAGTTTATGTTTTTATATTTATGTCTTTACGGACTCTAAAGAAGCCGTACGAGAATTAAAAAAAAAAACATGATAGCCGCAGCAAAACGGTTAAAAGCATTAAGGCTACAACCCGACAGCTTCGAGCTGAAGGCCGTACCATCAAGATACGATGGATCCCCGGACATCAAGGTATCCACGGAAACGACGAGGCACATGCAGCCGCACAGGAGCAGCTACAGGCAGTCCCACCCGGCCAAGGCTCAGTGCACCCCGTCGTAGATGAAGACATCGAAGACGACGTCGACCCAATGGAAATCAAAGCCCAAGAACGACTAGAAAGAAGACAAAGACTCGCCGATCTACGCAGGCCAGACGAACATCCCCTTCCATCGACATCTTACAGTCGGTGGGAGCGTGTATGCCTACGAAGGTTGCGCACAGGAACCGCCATGACACCGGCCTTGAAGTATAAATTCCGAAAAAGCAACAACGGGAAAGATGCCGAAACTGACATGTGCGATCACTGTCAAATATTGGCAGACGTCAAACACATCATCTGGGATTGTTCCAAAAGTGACATCAAGCGGAAACTAGCTTTGAATGCTCTACCGCCACAAGAAAGACCATCCTGTCTAAAAAAATGGGTTCTTCCAGACGGCACCCCTGAGCACAGAAAATCAATTTTAGACTCGCTGATAGAGTACATCAAGTCCGCCGGACTTAATATTTACATTTATCCCCAATCCCTTCTTCCCCTCCCCCTGTAGCCAATGACGAGTTTCAAGGGCAACAGGTACACCACCTGAAAATAAAACGTTTTCTCACTCACCTTGGTCTTATTTGTTTATGTTTTTTTCTCTTCAACTTCGTCGTCGCCGAGAATGAAACCTCGGATCATCCTCGGCAGCGTCGCGGGCAGCGCCTTCCTCGGATGTAAAGGATGTAAAGACTCCAACTGACATGGCCGACCCGAACCTCCTGGACGGCGTTGCAGTAGTTGGTATTTCCGAAATGGGAATATCTGCTCATGATCCGGGGTATGTCCGTCTACGGAGACTGGAGGAGTACCTTTGGTCCCATTGTTCCTAAATTCTTTGAGCTGCACGTCCCAAAGAACCCGACGCTTTGAAACTTCACTGATAAGCAGTTCATTGAACTGGGCGCGATACAGTTTGTCTTACTTGGTGCGGCGATCTGTGTTGAAAAGGACACGTCAATGTAGCTCAGTTCTTCTTTTGTTTTTTCTCGCTCGCACAAGTCGCTTCCGATTAGCGTCTCTTGCGCTCGCTACAGTTGGTACTCAGGTGAGGAAAGTAAAAAATAGCCGCGTAATTCATTGATAAAACAAATTCCTTAGGAAGGGGACAGCAATCCCCTCCTCTATAATATCCTGAACAGTTCCAACACGACTGCCGAAGCAAAGAAGCTGGACCCACCGGGAAAAAGAAACTGCAAACCAGTCGTTTGCGTACTTTCTCTGCTAGTCGTCTGCTTCAAGAACGTGAAAACGCCGCCGTCCTATGCGCCAGCTTTCCCGCAATGTTTCTCCTTCTGTCACGTGATTTCCCTCCGCGCTGTGAGTGGCCAGCTGGGAAACTGCCGCTCTGCCGCGGCGAAAAATTTCCAACCTGGTGGAACCGTGCCGCTCAGCCGCTGCGGCTGGCCAGAGCGCCGCGACGGCAGAAATCGCGCCGCTCTAGGGCCAAAATCGCTGCATGTGAAACCCGCTTTAGGATCAGCGAGAAACGTGCTGCCCGCCTCTCGCCACAGCACACAGACCTTTGGCAAGGAAGAAGTCAATTGAAATTTGAATGTCCATCTTTTCAAAGCGTGAAAGGTGTGGAACAAATGTCCGTGCAGGTAAGTGAAGTTCAGAAAGCTGCATGACGACAAAACTATTTCTATGTCTGTCCCGCCGGCCCAGACAGTATCTGCAGAGGACAAATATGGATTTACACAAAATCTTTCATTCATCCAGCGAAACAGCTAGCGCAAAGACTTGAGCAGCGAATTAAAGTTACGAATCAACAGAGATCGACTGACCTGTCTCTATTCTGATGATCAGAACAATAAAAAAGCAAGCTTCATGCCGCGGGCTCACACTTGAAAGCGTGTTTTGAGGCGATTGTGTTTTCGCTTCTGTTTTCAAGCCGTTTGATAAAGGCTTCTTTACAAGTACCGCCAATCTTTGTTGTGGATACGCGCAAGACACGTGCCACCAGCCGGTGCTCCGCCGCCATTCGCTTCCAAGGGCCCCTCATTTCAGCGCTGCACCGCCACTTGATTCCAAGGGCCGCTCGAGACACGGGCCATAAGCGCCGCTTGCATAGACGTAGGGAACTGGCACGGCTCGCTTTTTCAAGTGGGCAGCCGAGCATTTGGACAGGCCGGAGCAGAGCGCGCGAAAACCTTGGCGGCCATGTTTAGTTATACGCAGTTCCAAAGATATCCGATGTATGACGCCAGTGTGCCAATGTGTTCCCTCGTCCTAAGCGGTTGCAAGAGCGCAAAACGCACCCGAGCACAGTAAAACTCAAATATTGGAATTAGCCATAGATGTATAGAGAAGTACAAGCCCAGCAACAAGAACTAGAATCAGATTTCATCAAACAACGCACACTAGAAGACGCCAGATTAACCCTTCCGGCTTTAACACGAACTTGAGTTGTAATTAATTGCCAAATAATGTTACAGTAGTTGTTGAAAAAGATCGACATCAAAGCGCTTTGGAATGTTTTTTAGTTTGAGTATCTTAATTGGTGGTGGCAGTCTGCGATGAATTTGTGATCTTTGCGCCTAATAATACCCAATTCACATGGCAGCGTAAGGGTACCTTTAGCTTAGGTCCCTTAGCTGAAGGTACACATCGCGACACTGTTAGCGCGAACACGACATCGGCGCATTTTCGCATTTTGCTTCTAAATAGCATTAGCGAGCACGAAATTTTATCGCTTACATTATAGAACTAAATGAGCTCTTTCCGTAGTAATAATAACTTGGATGACATCCCTTGGTTTCAAAAAAGAAAGACTGGAAAAACCGGCGATCGCTTGTTCGCGCTAACAGTGTCGCGCTCTGTACGTTCTTGATCACACAATAGCAAATTGTTGTGTGTATGTTTATCCAGCCGGAAGTTAGTCTGCCTCAGTGGGCGTCAGGTGTCTCAGCTGTAGATGAGCAATTTAGCCAGTGCGGTACAACCGCTAACCTGGGGTCTTTAACGCGCACCACGCAGTAGTGATACACGACCGCACGCCGGTACGATGCTCATCCAGATCGAAACGGGCAGGGGCAATAAATAAACGGAGTGCTTTGAGTTGATTTCGATTGCATTCCTGCTAAACTGCGAAAGGAGAACGAGATAAACGATTATTCCTTGAAATCGGCTTGACGCGCAGTTTTTGATTATTGTGTGTAAAATATCACATTTAAAACCTAAATATTACTTGTGTTTGCTTTTGCGGCACTTTATTTTTTTTTCTCTAAGTCTAAGGGCGTACCTAAATGAGTTTTGCTTTAGAACATCCGACCCGTCTGGCCACACTGGCCCTAAATCCTCTGCGTTACCGTATCTGCCTTTACGAGTTTCCATTGCGAGGTGGGCGACCTTTTTTCTGTTTAGCAGCTCCATTTCTTCGCAAGGTTCTCACTGAAGTAGCTAAATAGTGCCGACAGAAACGAACCACGTCGGAGTCTCACGGTTACGCCAGTCACGCCAGTCACGCCATTAAAAAAATGGACGACGACGAGGATAAAAGGTCCTGGGTGGGAGAGTCGGACGACTTGTCTACAACCGCGAAAAAGAGCTCGCAGTGGTCCATCGCATTCGGGTTCGTAGCTGACATTGTTTTCCACGTGCCGCCGCTGCTACCTGCTAGCTGGAGTATGCGTTCTTCGTTAATGTATTATTCCATCAGATTTGTGTTCACAATCATTTCATAATTTGCTACTTATATATATTCAATTTGTTTTAATGCATTAAACAATATATATTTATTTATCTCTGATTCCTATTTTGAGTTCTTGTGTCCGAGGCTACTCCCTTGGCGAGCTCCGTTTAACACAGGACCTCTCTTAGCGAAAGTGACCTTTATGCGTCGTGTGATCACGATCTCCAGCTCCGTTTACTACAGGTACCTGTTCCAAAGGTACCTGTATGCTGCCGTGTGAATTGGGTATAACTCTCTGAGGATTGTTAACAAAATTACCCTCGATGGCGCTAATGTTTACAAGTGATGAACGAGTGGCAGGTCACTAAAGGCGCTGTTACACTGAGGCAGCACGACGGCAACAGCAGCACAACAGGTTGTCCCACAGTCGGGCAACTTGTTGATCGCTCCCCGTGTTGTCCGACAACCCTGTCATATCCCGGCAACAGGAGACACGCGTTAAACTACTATATAAAGGAAAGAGAGAGAGAGAGAGAGATGACAAACCTTGGTAACTGTCGCCCAATAAGCATGACCCCAGTGCTGCACAGACGCCGTGCCCAGATCACCAGAGCAAGACTACAGCGATGGCCAGAAAAAGGAAGGGTGCTGGTGGAGCTCCAGAACGGTTTCCGTACGGGAAGATGCATAGAAGATAACCTCTTCGTGGTCACATAATGTATCGAGGTGGCAGCCCAGGACAGGCAGTTCTATGCAGCTTTTCTGGATATCTCAAAGGCATATGACACAGTGGATCAGAGTATATTATGAAAAAGACTGAGGGAGCTGGGTTTGGACGAAAAAGATGTAGAGCTCCTACAAACACTGTACTCTGGAATCTCTAACAGATGCCAGTGTCCAGAGGCCTGGGACAGGAGTTCGCTCTATCCTCCCTGCTTTTCATCATTGGAAAAAGCCCTGGAGCAGGCGGGGATAGACTTCGACTTGTCATACAGGATCGAGGGGGCATGGCAAACACAGAAGGTGCCTGCTTTCTTGCATGCCGATGACTTGGGAGTCCTTGCCTACTCACCAGAGGACCTGCAGAGGCTCTTGAACATATGTGGAGAGGTATGCACGCGCCTCGAGCTGCAGTTCCAACCACAGCATCTGTTCAGTCCTCAGTTGGGGTGATCGGAACCACCAGAAGAATCAACTGGCGCACCAGGGCTCAGTTGGTCGAACGACGTTTTAGCGAACACGGACTTTTCATCGAAAGACACTTTAGCGAATAGTCGCTCGCCGCGAAGCGGCGTTTACGGGTAAGCCGAGTGGATTAACATTTTTGTAATGAGCCGCCGCAGACTGCCACCTCGAAGCGGCGTAAGCGCAGCCCGGGGAGGTGGGTTAACACGCGCTTCCGTTATTCGCTAAAACCTCGATTCACTCAAATAGCGCTGTTCGCTAAAACGTACGTCATTCGCTCATGTGATATGGACCCTGTACGATCTGTCTGACTTGAAACCGAAGAAGCGTTTCTTTCAGGCGTCGGTTCAAATGCATGGGAACAGACGTTTCCGTCGGTGTGTTTTGTCTACGGCGTCTACGGTGTCAGCCTTCCATGGAGGCGTCTGTATTCTACAAGAACACACGACAGTATTCGATCCTGAACGGATGGGCAGCCTATTGTGTCTGAGTCTCCCGCATGTAAGACAATCCCCTACTAGACGCCTTCAATTCGGAGAAGAACAACGACCCAGCATCAACGCCGGGAGGGAGTTGCTGACGTCAAGGCCAGCTTCGGAATGCGGGACTAACCGACGAATGGCACGGCAGCTCCAAAATCTTGTATTTTATTATATAAGGAGCTGTCCGCTGCCCATTGTGTGTGCTCCATTCGCCATTACGCTACTACATACACCCATGTAAATAAACTAGTTTTTCGTCCTGTTACTTCGTCTCCCGCCTCCACTTCGGACAACGAGACCTCGGCGATGGGCTAATGGACGTCAGCATCAGCCCTTGGGCCTTCGGGCGAGCGACACCAAACCCTACCTCGAACAGGGTGAACCTTAACGCGGGGTCGAACTACCAGGCAGATCATTAAAGGGACAAAAAAAGCCGCATCGGGGTAAAGGGAGTCCCGACAAGAAGAACTCTCTGGACGTTAAATAGGTAGGAGATGATCCGAGGCCTGTTGAAAATAATCATCATCCCAGGTGTCACTTTTGCAAACAGTGTGCTGGTACTCTCGTCACAAACAAGGGAGTTTCTAGAGAGGTGGCAGAGCGATGTGGGAAGGATGACCTTGGCGGTCACAAAAGCTGTGCCGAACGAGGGAGTCCAGGGGGCCGGAAACATGGGCTGGTGTACAACTGAAGCGAGAGAGGCCAGATCCAAGGCAAGCTACGAAAGCCGTCTCTACGGATTGCCGGAGAACAACTGGGCTCACCGCACACTGCACTACGTCTTATACAGAGAGAGAGAGAGAGATGGAGGCACCAGGATGAGCCATCACGTACAAAGACTACGGCAGCGCTTCGAATTTCCGGCAAACTGGCTTGAGGGTGTAAGCAGGTGCCGAGTTAGACCCGCGGAGCTCTGGGAGACCATTCAGGCGGCAGAGACGAGAAGGTGGACAGCCAGAATGGAGACCAATCCTTCACTTTGACTGTACTTCACGGAGAAGGCCATTCAGAAGAAGACGTGTTATGACAACTCGACGAGTGGTGGGCTTCTCGCAGATGCTTGCATGGGAACCCTGCGGTCTCGTGTCTGGAAAGATAAATTCACGGAGGGACAGGACCGGGACTGCTCGTTTAGTGGGCTGACAAAGGAGACAACGGAACACTTGGCGCTACGATGACAACGTGTCGCACCAGAACCTCGGACGACAACGTTGTCGGTCGCCCTGCGTTTCCGGAGCGGTGGCAATAAGCAGCAAACGCCCGAGGAAATGGATGACCAGAGGGAACTACTGGAGTGGCAATGGTCGTCCAACTTCGACTCTCGTTTCAAAGAGATTGCGCCGCAGAATACAGTAAAATACAATACAATACTCGCTTGGTGGTGGAGGTGAAGACGAGGAGATTGAAGGTGTGGTGGCAGGACGGGAAGCGGAGGGCACGGTGGAACGTGCTCGAGTCGCACAGCAGCAGACGCAGACGGAAGAGACAGCGGAAGGGGAAGCGGCAGATGTGACCACTGGCTAGATGCAGAATCCAAAGTTCTGTAATCACCCGATACAAAGGGGAAGCCGAAGAGTCCAATCAATCCAAGCAGTACAACATGGTCGACAACGACAATGTGGCCTCGGTATGACAGCTTTCGGAAACAAAAACAGCAGCAACTTGTGTTGGACGACACGTGTTGCCCAGATTGGTAGATAAGCCAATTTTGTACCGCGAATAACACACAGATAGATTCGATAGCAGAGCTAGTTTCCTATCAATAACCTCTTACTCAAATAAAGGCTCGGAAAACGTTTTTCAACAATAATTAGGGCTGGCGTGCAGCTGAAATAATTTAATGCATGTTTCATTGCGTAACCACGGAAAGCGATTGTCGAAATGGTCACTGCTACGGTCGTAAACGTTTTGACTGGTTTTAAAATTAGAACTGCCCAGAGACCAGCTCACAATACTACTAGTGAAATAAAATGGCATGCTCACTCGCTGATTGAGTATAATAAGAATAATCCAGGAAAGCAAATATTAAAAAATGAAAGACGTTTCTCCCTGTAATGCCGAATTAGAGCGCAGCTCGTGAGGAGGAAAAGGGGAGGGTACGGAAGGGGGTATGCCCCTCCCCTCCTCATCACCTGCTCTCCTTTCATTTGGCGGGAAATTTCCGCTACATTTCACGCTAAATTTAGAACGCAATCTTTTCGGCTCAATTTAACGGGGAAAAGTTTCCACTAAATTTAGCATGGAATTTTTTCCGGTAAATTTTGCGGGGAAATGTTTCCGCTAAATTTAGCGGGCACTTTTTTCTGGTAAATTTAGCGGGGAAATTTTTCTGCTATTTAGCGGGCAATTTTTTCCGCTAAGTTTAGCGGAGAACTTTTTCCGCTATATTTAGCGGGAAATATTTCCCGCTAAAATTAGCAAAATAATTTTCCCGCTAAATTTAGCGGGGAAATTTTTCCGCTACATTTAGCGGAGAATTTTTTTCGCTATATTTAGCGGGCAATATTTGTCCGCTAAGTTTAGCGGGGAAATTTTTCCGCTAATTTTAGCGTGGAAATTTTTCCGCTAAATTTACTGGAGAACTTTTTCCGCTAAATTTAGCGGGGAATTTTTGCGCTAAATTTAGTGGGGAAATTTTTCCGCTAAATATAGTGGGGCAATTTTATCGACGTTTGGCGGGGAATTTTTTCCGCTAAATTTAGTGGGGAATTTTTTTTTTTTTGTTTAGTTCATCAGGAAAATTTTTCGCTAAATCTAGTAGGAAATCTTTTTCGCTAAATTTAGCCGAAAAGTTCCGTCTTACCCCTCGTCGTCCCTCGTGACCCTCGTGACGTCACACACGACGTCACATGTGATGACCGGGAAAACGTCCCATGCAACGCACGGATACGCCCACGGCGGCAGCGACGCCACTCAAGCCGGAAACGGGCGCCTTAGCTGCGCTCGGCTGCGCTCTAAAATCGAAGCGTTAAAGACTGAACTCCATGAAGCGAATTAAAGCCGGTTCACACATGCAGCAAAGCGCTGATGCAGCGCTGCTCACGTGACGTCTGGTACTTATCGTCTGCCATGAGCAACAGTTTTGACGGTGCGATACAAAGCTGGTGAACACTCCCGTCACCACGCGCTTAGCGCGAGGTCAGCGCTATGCTTGTAGCACTCCGCTGCATGTGTGAACAGGCCTTTATGCGACGAATAAGTTATAACTGACGAACATCGAACGACGGCACGCTCGCTTTGTGCGAGACGTAGCAGCCACTGTGCTGACTCCACGCGCAGAGCAAAAGCCGCCGGACAAAATTCGTCGATTTTTCGCAGCATATTCGTCCCATAGAGTTGGGCCTTAAAACGATCACTCTGGTCATGATTGTTGATGCTTGGAACTTGGAAACAGCCGCTACCAGATATCTAAATTGTTTCAAAAATCCCCAGGACGTTTAGGGGAACGAAGCGATCACGTTGCAGGAGGTAGGCAAATAGTGAGCGTCGAAAAATATTTATTCCAGCGATTGTTATGAAGGCCGATTGTGTCGGTGTCGTAGTTTTTAATCACTCTCAGTTCAGCTCAACACCACGCTACAAAAGGCGCTTTGGGGTACTGCCGGTGCTGACTCCATTTTACACTAGAAATAACAGTTGCATGAAAGGAAGGACCGTACAGAAACACTTCATACGGTGGCGTATATCCCGAACATATATCAGCGATCTTACTTTTCCTCGGACAGGGCTATCTGCTTTGTCAGCGAATGAAGAATATTTCGATGAAATAAAGGGTGGAAGATACTCCCCGTGTCAAGTTTTTTTAATATCAGTTACTGGTGGACATTGTCCCGTGGTAATTTCCGGCCTTTCGAACGCACTAGCATATTGTAGAGTCAAATTTCCAGCGACGCCGCGCCGCACACGGGCGAAGGTAAGCAAACAAGATGGCGGAGTGTTGGCCCCGCCGTCAGCGCGGTGTGATAGGGTGGTTGGACAACAAATCGGCCAAAATGGTTGCTGGGTGACAGCAACATGTTGCCCAACTGTTGTTGTTTTCTCGATGTGACAGGGGCACCGGAAACACGTTTTCCTCGTGTAGCCGGATAGACTTGTCCAACTGTGTCCTCGATGTGACAGCGCTTTGCGAAATTCTCGGATGGCAAAAGGCTGTGTTTGAGGTATGTGTTCGTATCCTTTTAAATATGTACCTGTGTCTAAAATCGTTTAAATTGTGAATACTCACCAGCTAGCTTGTTTTATTTGTCATTTTTATTAAGGCATAAAGAAACGTTTTTGCAAGTCAAATGCGTGAAAAAAACAAATCGTTAAAGATACCGGGTGGTGATGCTTAAACATTAACGTGATCACCCTCGGTGATGGTGTAGCATATATATAAGGAGAGATGTAGAAGTCTTCGAATTTGACAAATCTATTTGTACATCCTAGCGCAGTAGTTCTTTATTCTTTCCTTCATGTTTCTTTTTCTCGTTATATTCGAATTGCTAATGCAACCTTCAAGCGCCCCCTCCCCCCATTTCACCGCCCGCCCCCCCCCCTCCCCCTCAACCCTACTCGCTCAGCATAGGGTCTTCGTAACATAACGAAACGCATAAGGTTCCTCTAAACCGGAATCCACGGGTCTAGCTCCCTTTCATTAGCTGCTTGCATCCATGTTGCAACGTTTCGAAATTAAAGGGTACTTTATATTTCATTCCCGGCTTTTGAATCTCTCCTAATGGAGAAAAAAAATTGCTATTACGCTTTTTTTCTTTTTCTTCTTATTGTAAGGTAAAGCGACACCGCCTACGGGTAAACATCGGAAACACAAAATTGCTTCCATCCCTCCCTATCTCGGTGTCCTTTCTCGCTGGCAAATGGATTCGAATGGAAACTGTCGCCGTTGCAAAAATAATAACCTACCATTCATGTTGGTTTTAATAAGACCGAGCACTTAAGCTCTTTCCCTCTCCCTCCCCCACCCGCGTCGTCCTCGCGCACCTCGCGTGCGACTGTGCGAATATCCGTTTTCTCCTTTGAAGTCGATCCGCTCCAAGTAATCTGGCTACGCGGGGAGCATAGAAAGTAGTTCGCGACCCAACATCAAGACCAGATCAGTCGACCGCGCGTGGAACTTAGTACTCCAGACATGCATATTGCAATTGTTCAGTTATGTAGTGGGCCTCTACTCTTGGCGAATTCAGGCGGTCGCATTCCGGCGAGCCCTTGCCGGTGTTAGCAGCGACCAAAAACGCGCCAGATGCGCACCACGTGCCCCTCTCCACCCGAACACAAAGCGCCGGCAACTGGCGCTTTTATTTGCCTGGGTCGCGCGTGAGCTTTGTTGATTTCTTCGAGTAATCTATGGTACAAAGAGCACGCTGTATGCGTCAACAGTATAACTTCCGACTCTCTGAGATGTGTGTAAACACAGTTGCGGCTTCAGAACAGTTTTAGAGAGATTAACATTACCACAGTCCGCACAGCTTACAGGATCTTAAATTATAAAATGAATGAAACGGCAGAGGAATAAATCGGTGTGGTGCTGCCCGCACATGCGTCAAATTTCAATATATTTCGTTTGGATTTCCGAGGAACTGTTACCGTTTTACAAGGATCCCATACGTGCTGGCCAGCGTCACTTTATACATTCTGTTTTATTGTTCTTGCCTTTTTTTTTTTAAATAGTCGCTCATTTCATTGCACCTAGCCCCCTTGAAACTGCAATGCGTGTTCAATTGTCAGGCTGCATCACTATCCATAATTGTTTTTTTGCAGCAGTGAGATAACGGGTAATTACACCGCTGTAAAAAAAAAAAAAAATAATGTAGGGATAGTGATACAGCTTGCGTCCCAGAGAAATCTGACTTTGTACAGGCTGGACAAATTCTTCCAAACAGATTGGGGTCCTTTAAAACATTAATTATATTTATCTTCGTTGTTGTCGCTAACTTGACTCGGAGCAGGAAAGGGCATCTGTCTCGACGAATCCGTCAGCTTTGTTTGCGACTCGAACCGCTCAAACCCGCCGTTTGCCGGTTTCGGTAAGCATTGTTTCGTTTGGTTTCCTTTCCCCATTCGGATGTGAAGATACTGATACAGCCTGGCAGACAAGCTGAGAGATATCTTGGAACTCGGACACAAATTGTGCCGGAAGCTTGCCGGCTCGCGCCTGAAAAGCGCCACCCGAGCAGCTTGCATTCGCCAGCCTTTAACCACGCGAACACCCTTGCCGAAGAGATAGCAAAATATTTTGCAGGGGAAATGGCCACCTGAATTCGCCATCTGATAGCATACGCTTGAAATGCGAGAACTTTCAGCTGTCACAAAAATAGCTCTCGACAAACAAAAGCAAAAACAAAATGGTGCTAATATCGCTGCTGTATACCTATACGCCGATTCTCGACGTATTATAAATTAGCGAAGGGGTTCGTTGGACTCGGGGAGCGAGTCTGTTCCCCGGGCAGTCGGCAGTTCTGGGTGCAGCCACCACAGTTTTTAGAGGGGTGCGGATCAACAGCGGCGCGTCATTGGAAGCGTGGGGGAAGACTCTTTCCTTCTTACGTAAGAAGGAAAGGACGCAACGAGCGAACGAACGGAGCGACAGAGCACGGCGTGAACCGCGCCACGGCATCACAAAGCCAGACCAGTCCACGGTCCAGTTCAGTCCAGTCCAAACCAAACCAGTCCATACCAAACCAGTCCAAACCAGTTCATACCAAACCAGTCCAAACCAAACCAACTTAACGTCGGCTGCATGCGCCAGGACAATGAATGCTAACTTATTTAATTAAAAAAAATGGAGCATATAGTTTTGTGGCATCCTAAGAAACGCAGGATGTTGCGACTCCCACGCATCTTATTTTAACTCTTCAGCCAATGAGACGGCGGCATTAGTTGATAAGAAGGTCGAAATAATTTCATGGACACAATATGCCGCGGACCTGCGTTCTTGAAGCTGTCAGTGATTTCATGGTTCTTCAAATAATCCTAGCGCCGCTTATACGTAAATACACCGCGCGCATTCACATTTTTCCCAATAAAGGCGGCGAGCCGGTCGCGACGATCTATCTACGAAGCACCTGAGTGAGATAAATGAGGTGCGGTACACGTGAAACGTGGTCTGACGTTTTAAGCGCGACCTGCATGGAGTGTTTTTGTGCGTGATTCGCGCGCGTCGACGTCAACGCAACATCGTTTCGGACGCGGGCGCGCGCTCGGTTTCGTCGACGCGCCTGTTTCTCGCCGGGAAAGAAAAAAGCGCGCGCCTGGCGAGGACGTCGGAACTTGAGTAGAGACCTTTCCAAAAACGAGCTTGTGGCCGGTGCCATTTTGAGCGTTCGTGCGTATGGCGCGTGCTTTGCTCGCTTTCCGAAGCGACGAACACGCACGTGCTGGGCTGTGAAGATCGCACGCTGGACTGTGATTTTGTAAACATTGGAAAGGTCTATAGGCGTCTGCTATCCCCAATGAAAGCCGTGCAAACAGGCACGTGATTTCCGCTTTTCGCTCGGTGCGCATTCATTACGGCTGTTCCTGTTTGCAGCGCGTAGTTGGGCATCACGATGGACAAGACTGCGTTCAGTGTAGTATTCGCCTTCTTTTTTTCTGTTTTAAAAGATACTCCAAAAGCCGAGAGACACCATAATAAAAATAAGAACACCGAATTGACATAACATAAAGAAAACAATTTTATTCCGTTTCGCCTTTTATGCGGGAGGCATCTTCAGTAAGTACAGTAGCAATGCATGGGTCTATCTCGACACAGTTCTATGTATCGGAAAGTTCCGTGTACGCTTCGGGGAGAGGGCCGTGGTCCTTGTTGCACGATGGTGTGTCCCCTCGGATGACTGAACCACACTTTTAGCAGCTTTCGCTTACCATATCTCTCCTCCCTCACCAAGGTCGCTGCGGCCGGGAAGTCAAAAGAATGATCTATTGCCTATAAATGGTCCGCCAGTTCAGTTTTAAGGCGAGTTGCGTGCGATGCGTAGGTGACGTCACGCCAGCGTTGGCGGTAACGCGTTACAAGTAACGGCGTTACCGGTAACGCGTTACTTTTTTTGGTAACGTAGTAACGTACTCGTTACTTTTCCAAAGAAGTAACGGGTAACGTACTTACGTTACTTATTTTGAGTAACGTGTAACGAAATTACGTTACGTTACTTTACTTCCTAGAACTTAAAAAAAAAATTAAATTTCGAAATTCAGCTGTTGCTAAAGTACAACAGCGGAGTGTGCTTCGGGTAACGGAGGAACTTGTTTACAGCAACTATCTGTACTTCGACATGTTGTGAATAAAATATATTCAAAGTTTCAATATCGGCTGGTCTTAATTTCTTTGCTAATGAGGGAGGCCGGTTCTTCTGTTAAGTTCCGTGCCAACATGCTGTAAATCAGCTTCATATATACTTCCGCGTTTTTTCTTGTAACTATTCGGGTGAAACCCTAAAAAAGAGAGGGTAATTAAGTTTCCGCATGGACATATTTTAGCTATGGCGCTTACGCACATATCAAACGTCGAAATAGCAAATGTTTTAGTTCGTGAATAAAAAGTAACGCAACAGTAACGTGCGTTACTTTTTATCAGTAACGGTAACGGTAACGCGTTCCTTTTATTTTGAGGTAACGTAGGTCGGTAACGCGTTACTTTTATTTGCAAGTAACGAGTAACGTATTTAGTTACTTTTTTTCGGTAACGCCTACAACACTGCGTCACGCTTGTCTTCTTTCAGAATTTTGACACACAGGACGCATCCCGGTTGGCCGATCTTGCATTTGCGTCTGCTTCAGCACAAGCATGCTGCTAGCAGGAGCAACGTTTTCCTCCGCTTCGTAACAGAGGCTGCGGCGAGTTTCAGATCACAATGGACTACCGAGGCAAAAGTGCGAACGAGCCACAACCACCGTTAGAACGAGAGTACGAGTCTGCGGGTACAGTTCCGCGAACGAACAACAACGCACAACACGACCCCTAATGACGCGGCTGACTCAGCATGCAGTTTCCTACTCCACGATATTAGCCCGGTATAGGCAGCTTTATTTACAACCTCAAAATAAAAGATTGGTCTTATATGACGTGTAAGTCTGTTTTAATCATTTATTTATTAATTGAACGATTTTGCGTTATATTTGCGTTCATTGACCCCGCAAGTGATGACGTCACAACATCGCGCTTCACTCCAAACAAACATGTTGCTAGGGCCGTTGTTATGGACAAATGCATGAGGGATCGACGTGAGGTTAGAAATTGTTTGATAAAAAAGGAAATATTTTTTAAGCATTGTTTCTTCTCAATATCTAATCATAAAGACTTTTTCGATCGTCTCAGTACCATAAAGCGATGACAAAAAGCTCGTAGTTCACACCTTTTTATAGCAGACATCCCGATTTCCTAGATAGTGGCTTGTTGAAGAAGATCTTCTTGAGGTCACGCTTGTCAGACACGGATGCAGAGTAGTTTGTGAAAATTGGCCTGAAATACTTAGTAGACAGAATTTGCAGGAAATCTTTGTAATGGTTTGCATCTTTATCTGCCTTTGCGCATTTCAGAACGCCATGGTGCATAAGTGTATCTACGCAAGTCTCATCAGCTACATACAAAGGCGTTTTCAGCATATTTCGTTTTTTTCAGTAAAACCTCTACGAAGTTCTTCAGGGCATACAGCACCCTCACTAGCTTCTCCGATGGATAGTATAGTCGTGCCCTGCCCTGGTGCCTGATGATGGAATCACTGTGATCCGTAGAAGCCTGCTTAATAACCAGTAGGAAGCAGTCACTGCAGTTGACATATTCATTCACCACCCGTGCCAAATATCCACCTTCTACTACGTGACGCCACACGCACACCGTGTGGCGTCACGGTGTGCGTGCCGGGAGCTGCAGAGATGCTCGTTTTGTCTATCTATGCTGGAACGCAAACTACATGATGTAGAAAACTGCATCGGGAACTGATTGGCTATTCTCTCGGGTCACGTGACAGGACGTTGAAATGTAGTTTTTTCCTATGCAGTTCAAGCTATGCTCGTAAAATGATGCAGTTGGCGGTGACGTCAAAATGTCGTCACGATGCACTTTTACGATGCAGTTAACTGAGTGGTCGAGGCGAAGCCAGAGATCAATCTGCATCGTAAAAGATGGCGACCCTAACATATGCATCTTTACTGTTGGGTTTGCCGGCGGATCGAGTTTTTATAGATCACCGGGATGCTTTCGAGACGAGCGATGAGAGGTTTGTGGGCGAATACCGGCTGACCAAAGGGGTGACTCGCTGGCTGTGCGGCCAGCTTCGCGGAAAGCTCCAGCGGCGTCGCGAAGGGCCCCGTGTGCTGACGGTCGAACTACAAGTCCTCGCAGCTCAACGCTTCTACGCCGCTGGCGGCTTCCAGGGAACCGTCAGGAGCGACGAAAAACATTCATGTTCACCAGTGCTCTGTGAGTCGCGTACTTGTTGATATCACCAACGCTATCATCGATTGCCTCGGATCGAAGTGGCTGTGTTTGCAGCAAACTCAAGCAGAGAAGGCGCTCACAAAAAGGAAGTTCTTCGAGCGATGCAAGTTCAGCGGCGTGATCGATAAATATTCTAAATACTCTTACACGATTCAACACGATTGTGTTTTCATTTGAGTGCACCCCATATAAGCGATTTGGCTGAGCGAAAAGCCAAGCAAGCAACGGCATCAGGCTTAAGTTGAGCTAGTTCGTTCATACTTCAGGTAGAGGGAGAGAGATATATACTTTATTTTAAAGCAACTACTTCAGGTAAGGCCAGCTGAACTAGAATGAACATGCACATAAAGAAAAGACCATACCCACCGTGGGACTAACAACTGATTTTCTTTTTCCTCCTCTTCTACTACGAACCCAACTTGAGGAAAATATTCTCTTTTCTTCTTTTTTGCTTCCTACTTCACTGAAAATTTAACCCCCGAAGGAAAATTTGTCTTTCTCGTGCAGCACGAGAGAAGTTGCACTAACGCAGTCAAACAAAGTCAAAAAGTAAAATTTGTCGTTAGTTGTTTATACAGCAGGAGGTTAGTCTGCCTGAACATGGCGACATTGTTACCCACTGTAGATAAGCAATTTAGCCAGTGCAGTACGACTGCTAGCCTGGGGTCTTTAACGTGCATCACGAAGTAGTGATACACGACCGCACGCCGGTACGATGCTCATCCAGATCGAAACGGGCAGGGGCGGGGATTGAACCACGGTGGATTGAACCCAGGATCCCTGGGTTCTGCAGCGCGAGCTTTCGCTCCACGTGCTCCGAGCTTGTGTGCGCTAGCCCACTCGGCGATTCTCCGAAATTCCCTGTAGTGAGAAAAAAACGATGTAGTTTCAACTAAATCGCCACAGATCGGCAACGTCACCGGACACGTCACGGAGCAGTTCTCTTCCGATGTAGTTTGTTGCCGATGGAGATTAGGCTCCTCCCACGGGCGACGTCACGATGCAGTTTCTCCACCGCTTTCTCCAGCCGTGCTCCAGCATAGACACACAGATCCAAACGGGCAGGGGTGGGGAATGAACCCAGGATCCCTGGGTTCTACAGTGCGAGCTTTAGCTCCACGTGCTCCGAGCTGGTGTGCGTTAGCCCACTCTAAAGCCGCAAAGAAGTTTGCAAACACGGCGTCCCGACTGGTGCCCCACACGTGCAAGCACGTGTGGCGTGCGCGTGAACGTAGCTTTGGCAGGCTTGCAAATGCGCGCGGTAGCTCGCCCGAGCGGCAACATGGCGGCGGCCAGATGCCTTGTTTGCAATCGTCTATAACTACTACGAGGCGGCACGTTGCAATATTGGTGAAGCCTAGTCATAAAAAGTTTAAACGATGTTCTGGCCAACGTGACCGTAGATCTCTCTGGCAATTGGTGGGCGTGACATATCACATGTGAGATGGATGGTTGAGTGTAGATGGATTCCTTGCAGGCTTGCGCGCGCTCCGTCCGGTAGGTTTTATCAGATCGAAGGCTAGACGAAGACTAGCTACGGTCACGTGATGTGGTCACGTTGGCCTGATAAGTGAGGAGGGCCAACGTGCCACACGTGATGTGGCAGGTTGGCCTGATAAGTGAGGAAATTGAGAAAGAAGCTAGGCGTCAAGGGAGCATCGCTTGTGGAGGCTACGTGGCTGACGTCATGCCCTCTCCTACCCTTCTATGCTCCTTGAAAGCCGCCCTCTCGGCCACCGATACCCCCCTTTCGTAAGCGAAGAGTGCCCGTATATACAACTTTGATCGACGCTCGAGGTGCGCGAGCGCGCAAGAGGACAACCGTGAGGTGTGTCCAAGTCGAAATGCACGCCAGCATACGTTCCAAGCATTTGTGACAGCACAATTCTTCAGTGCACATTTGTGTGATAAACGAACTGTGCATGACCGAGAGGGAACGCTTTCCCTTTACCCCGCACCTCCGCCAGAGATGTCGTGGACGAAAGAGACTGAACGAGCGTAAACTGAAAATAAAGACTTAATCGGCGAACCTGTGCCAGAAACAAGAGAAGAAATTCGTCGAAACAACAGGAGGAAGAAAACGTTACCGAACAGCCAAGTCGCGTCCTAAGTATTTGCGATTCTGCAAAAAGGTTTAGGGGATGGTCGAGCTCCGAAAACACCCAGACGTTCAAGAACATGGAACGTGAAGCAACCCTACCTCTCAACCAAGTAGACCTCACCCTGGCAGAGCCAGCGAAGCAATACTCGAATGACGACGACGGCAATTCAAACCCCTGGATCACCGTGCTACCGCGACACTTCAAAAACCGAAGCTTTGACGCCGTAGTCATCAAAATCACCGCACGGCCCTAACCTGAAGGAGACATCACATCCGAAGATCGGACAAGCGATCACGATTGCCGCCCAATTCACACCGGGTGAGAGGCTCGAGACCTTTTTCAAAGTACGAGAAGGCCTTAATTTGATAGCAGCCGACACCTACCGCCCCTCGGCGAAAAGTAAACTACTACGACTATCCTCCATTAACATCGACGGCGTCAACAGATCAACATCGGCGTACCTCACCATGGGCAGAGACTAGAACAGAGGGGTTTTTCACGGCCTGGACAATCTAGACGATGCCAGCCTACAAAAGAGTATCCAGAGTCATGATCGCACCATACTATCAGCAAACAGGATGGGAAGGAGCAACACTGTGCTCATCACCTTCGCAGGTCTTCACCTTTCAATGTATATAACGGTAGACAAAGTTATCACTAAAATCGACTCCACCGACCAAGGAGCATTTTTTACCTATGCTGTCGGAAAATCGGGCACAAAGCAGAAGTTTGCCCTGAGAAAAAAAAAAAAAAAACAAAAAAAGGAAACAGCATCACTTGCCAACAAAGCAGCCAGGAATTTCCCCTAGGCTCTGAACTCGCAGAGGATCATCAATGCATCCCTTACTGCCACAACTGTGGAGACGAACATTTTCCTGCAGACTCTCAATACCCGGCCAGGCTCAAGGCAGACATGAACCTGAATCACAGTATGGAGATGGGAAGACAGATGCAACTTACTCAAAGGAAGAACAACGGGACCACCACAACGAGCCACGCCAAAAAGTGCCCCAGCCTATGGCACATTCACTTTAGATCCGTACCAGTTACTTCGAGACGAATGAGTTTCCATCCTGCCTGACGAACCCACCCAAAGGAGAGTCGAGGACATCCAACAACACTAAAAGAGCAAAATAGCTCCAGCCAAACCGACACTACGTGCTGGAAGCCTCAGCATGAGCCCAGCCAGAAGCGTGAGTAAGTTTTTACACCACCTCACAACTCTAAATAACACACCAGCATGCACAGCACGCATATCACTAACGTATAAAGAAGCGTTAACACACGCTAGACGTCGCCAATTGACAGATAATTCTGACAAAGCAACAATTCAGAACCTTCAAGCTAAAACTTCGCAGGCCACAATTATGGACATGGAGGAGAAAGAGAGAGTCTCGCGCCGTCTAAGCTCTCTCTAGCCCCCTCGAGTAGACTCACCTGCTCACAGAGCAGAGAAAGCATACCTGGCTTGAACCCTCAAGCCAGCGTATTCATAATGCAACTTGTGAGACAGACGGAAATCATGCAAAACCAGATGACTCTCCTAGAGGGACACATTAAAGGTTTAGACGCAAAAAATCAACATGCTTTTAAATAGAAGTATCCTTGCAGAGCCAACCGCACCAATAAAGTAACACGCTCAGAAACCCCTGGGCCCCAACATGAAAAGACAGAGCAAGGAGAAGCAAACAGCAGACACAGTAATATGGCAGTGGAATTGTAGAAGCCTCAGAAGAAAAAAGGCTCAACTTGTTTTCTACAGCCAAGACGCGGCACATAACCCAGATGTAATAATATTACAAGAAACAAATGGATCTCTCTTGATATTGGAAATTCAATGAGCCAAGTATTACACGCCTGCAAAAACGGTCGTGTAAAAATCAAAACCCAAATGGACCTCAAGCACCAACCATGACTATAACATACGTGGCAAATAGTATCCCCACAATACAACTGGAAACCGAACAGAACAACTCAGACAAACAAGAAATGGTAGCAATAGAACGCCAGCGCAAAGGCAGCGACACCAAATTGGTAGTGATCAGCGCATACTGGATCCCGGGATACCATCACAGCAAAACAAACTAGATTAATGACTTCAAAAACAAGCACAAGGGAGAGGACCTGATAATAGGGGGGCGACTTCAACAGCCATCACACGACATGGGGCTACTTTAACACCACTCCAAATGGCAGAAGGTTAGCAGCAGCCAAGGCAACAACAACCTGTCCCTACTAAACGAGCCTCCATAGCCCGACGCGGACTGGGAATAGTGTAGAGAAAGACACAAATACAGATCTCACGTGGCACATCGGCCCCAACCTAACTCGGTGGGACAAGACATTAGAAAACCTGGGCAGCGATCGCTACATTATAATAACACAACTCACAAGCAAAAGCAAACGAAAGAAAGAACGAGGACCACGATCGCGAACAGGATTTATCAAATGGGGAAAACTTCGAGAAGACTTAGAAAAGGAAGACACCTACGGAAAACCCCTCCACCTGGGCTGAAGAAATGAAGACGGCATACCAGAAGCACACAAGGCACATTACGAAAATTGAAGAAGCACCGCTTATAGACCGGCACCTCCTCGAGCTATGGGACAAAAGAAGGAAAGTGGCCAAGAGGTTAAAAAAGAACAAGATAAACAAGTACTTAAAGAAAATATTAAGAATCATTACAGAAGAAGCAGAGGACTACGCCAGCAAGCTAGCAAACGAAAACTGGCTACAGCTGTGCGACGGTTTGAACGGAATCCTACATACACCCAGAAAATGGCGAATCCTCCTATCCCTGCTGAGAGAAACCAAACCCAAGCATACCCTACAAACGTTATAGCTCAAACGGGACAAAAACCCACATGACCTGGCAGAAGACGTTTGAAAACATTTTTATCCATCACAACCGGGAACTGACTCCCTTCCCGACTACCCCCCAGACGAAGAAGGGAACAAAGAAGATGGCATTTACAGCCCTTTTAGCTTAAACAAAATTTTTTCGGCTTTGCAGAACATCAAAAGAAGTACAACTCCAGGAATAGACGGCATCACCTACACGCTCTTAAGAAACCTTCCGAACAACTATGTGGAGGCCTTACTCAAGCAAATCTACACAGCCTGGGAAACAGGTCACCTATCAATAGAATGGAAAAAAGCTGTCATCGTACCCAAACCCAAACCGGGTAAACCGTCTGACAAAATAACCAACCTAAGGCTGATCTCCTTAACGTCATGCGTGGGGAAACTGGCTGAAAAAGTGGTACTGCACAGGATTGAATGGCATCTAGAAACTAAAACACGTACTACACCACACAATGACGGGCTTCAGAAGACAGGTGTCCACGCAGGACACCATGCTGAGACTCAAAAACGACGTCCTTGACCACAAAAGCACGGCGCAAACCAGGTTACTGGCTGTTGTGGACATCCACAAACCATTCGATAATGTGGCCCATACTGCCGTACTAAAAAGCTAGCAGAAACAAAATCGGGGCAACGAATGTTCAATTACGTGAAAGACTTCCTCTCAAACCGGACAATTACAGCTCAACATACAAACTACAGGCCGGGGTTCCACAAGGAGTCATTCTTTCACCGACTCTCTTCAATCTTGCCCTCAAAGACCTTCCGGGTCAACTCCAGAAGATAT
Source organism: Ixodes persulcatus (assembly GCA_013358835.2). NCBI lineage: Eukaryota > Metazoa > Arthropoda > Arachnida > Ixodida > Ixodidae > Ixodes > Ixodes persulcatus. The sequence goes on from JABSTQ010009409.1 coordinate 438,627, forward strand.
CGTATCTAAGGCCGGCATTATATGCAGATGACATTCTTTGGTGCAATAAGGGCTCCCTAGCGCCACAAGAAGAAACAATGCAGAAAGAACTCGACGTCATACAGGAATACGTAACATCAATTGGACTACAGTGCGCACCAGACAAATCCGAGTACATCGTTGTACTCGGATTTGTCTGTTTATCCGAGTACATCGTTGTACGCGGATAAACACGCAACATAATCACCCTTGAGCTAGACAATCACGTGATACCCAGACAGCAATCCATACGGATCTTGGGGTTCTACCTGGAACAAAGCGGGAAAGCGGACAAATGGACCCAGAAAATAATAGCACAAATAGATCAGATCACCCACATGAGAGAACGGGTGACGCGGAAAAGAGCGGGAGTGAAAGAGCACGAGTAAAGAAAGATAATCACCGCACTTATCAACTCAAGACTCATGTACGGGTTCCCATACATACGTATTGCAACCCCCCCCCCCCCCCCCCCACCAAAAAAAAAAAAAAAATTTGAAATGCATCTTAGGAAGGCCACCCGCCCAGCACTGGGGGTACCAAAATTCACCCCTTTGACCAATATTGAAGAGACAGGCATCTTTAGCACCTTAGGGGAGCCAAAAGATCTACACAATACAGCGCAGTATCAAAGACTCCAGACGTCTAAACAAGGCAGGAAACTCCTCCAAGAAATAGGACACGAAACTCATGACCTTCCAGCTATGCCCGATCCGGTCCCATCATCGGGTCGGATACCCCGAATTAACACCAAGCCCATACCCAAAAACACGAACCCCCAAAAGGCAACGAACGAAGAGCCCGACTCGCACAGCGCGTTCTCAGTGAACAAGAAAACATAACCTACTATTACACGGATGCCAGCTATGACCCCCAAAACAAGACGGGTAGGACTACTATAGTGGGCCAAGAAACGGAAACCACATACACACATAAAGACGCTCCATCTCCCACCAGTCTGGAACCTTAGCCATAGCGGAGGCCATCAGGAACCACGCGACCAAGGGAGGTATCACAATCAGAACCGACAGCCAAGGGGCTGTAGTGACTTACGTGTCCGCGATAGCGATGTGCCGCACAGAAAGCGAGCTACGCGAAAAGACGCTTCATTAACAACTGCGCCCAAATTCTTAAGCCCTTAACATCTCCTTAACAGATCTGCTGCGCTCACCAAAAGGTCCCACATCACCGGTCGAATGGAATTCGATGGCAGAGGAGTCGTTCAAGAATGCAAAGCAAGCTCTTGTCGACACGGCACTTCTCGTTTACCCACGGCCAGACGCACCCACGAGACTTATGGTCGACGCTTCGGATGTCGCAGTGGGAGCCGTGCTACAACAGTACAACCAGACGGACTGGTTTCGGAGGCTTCTTCACACAGAAGTTGAAGCCGGCGGAGACACGTTACAGCACGTTTGGTCGTGAACTCTTTGCCATCTATGCAGCAATACGGCATTACACACATTTTCTGGAAGGCCGGGTTTTCCATGTCCATACAGACCACAAGCCCCTCACCTTCGCCTTCCACGCTAATCGAACATCGTATTCGACCCGAGAGATTCGTCACCTCGTTTATGTTTCAGAATATACAACTGACCTGCGCCACGTATCTGGAGCGAACAACGAGGCGGCAGACGCCCTGTCACGCGTCGAGACACTGAGTGCGTCACCTGACCTCGACTTCTCCAAACTGGCAACAGCCCAAAAGAATGACTCCGAGTTGCAGAGACTCCAAGAGTCCTCCACCTCACTGCAGCTTCGACCTGAACCACTACAACTTGCAAACTGCGAGGTGGTATGCGACACCTCAACGGCTACGCCCCGACCGTACATCCCGCCCGTTTTTCGACTCCCCATCCTTCACTCACTTCATGACCTGAACCATCCTGGTATTCGAGCAACCCAACGACTCATCTGCTCCAGATATGTCTGGCCCAACATCAACCGAGACATTCGCCTCTGGACGCGGTCTTGCACCTCTTGCCAACGCTCCAAGGTTCAGCGTCATACAAAGAGCCCGCTACATCGTTTCAAACCACCAGACGCCCGCTTCGACCACGTGCATGTTATATTGTCGGATCCCTCCCACCATCCCAAGGGTTACGATATATCCTTACATGCGTGGATCGCTTTACCAGATGGCCAGAAGCGATCCCAATTACGGACATCACCGCACAAACCGTGGCGCAAGCGTTCATCACCAACTGGATTGCACGGTACGGCAGCCCTTCCGTTGCAACGTTACTAAAACACTCAGTTGGGAAACTCGCCGTCCAAACCTGGGCCGCTGGCGTCCACCGAGACCGAGCTAAATACGACAACAGCGCCACTCTTTATCATTTGTCTGTACTGTGGTCACCTTGAGCTTTTAGAAAGCATGTTTTTGCGTAAAAACAAACGGAAAAGACTCTTTTTGTGTGAAATTTATTGAAGTTTAGTACAAAATAAAGGGCGCGTGATGTTTTTAAAATCTTTAGTTTGCAAGGTTTTGCGGCACAATTAATATTGTATTTATACAACCATGCCTCAGCGGTGCTTTCAGGTAGCACGTCCCGACCTAGGTGCATTTTAACTTCGGTAGTAAGACGCGGCGCAGCCGCCGGGGAGACGGGGGTGGCACCCCTGTAACCTCTTCCACTGCATCTGTTTCGGCGCCAGAATGGCCGATTAAAACCAAAATAGATGTAACGTGCGGTTCCTCGAGTGGCCGTTGCGGGAGAAATGGCGGCGTTGTGTTCGCCATTAGCTCGGTTCGCGAGGACAGATCGGGGACACTTTTTCAGGGCAGTCTCTATGGCAGTTTCCCAACTGAGTGTTTTAGTAACGTTGTTCCGTTGTCACCACGGACCGTGGTAGGCAATTCCAAAGCTCATTCTTCGCATCACTGGAAAAAATGCTTGGAATGTGCCGTATCCACACGACAACCTACCATCCGTCCGCCAACGGCATGGTCTAGAGGCTACACCGGCAACTCAAGGCCTCGCTCATCACAAAGGACGACAGGAACAACTGGGTGAACCATCTTCCTTTGGTGCTCTTGGGCATCCGGGGCGCTTTGAAGGAAGATGTTGGATGCACAGCTGCCGAACTAGTGTTTGAAACAACACTTCGACTTCCTGGCGAGTCCCTCACACACCTGTCTACTCCACCACCCGACCTTCCTTTGTATCTTCAAGAACTTCGGAACCTGTTATCCTTTTTGCGACCGACCCTGCCTCCAGAACAGACACCACGAAAAATTTTCATTCACACAGAACTAACAAGATGTACACATGTTTTTTTACGGCGTGACTCCGTGCGTCCATCATTAACACCACCTTACGATGGCCCATTTAATGTCATCTCCCGAGATAAGAAGACTTTCACCATCATCATCAATGGACGAACCGACGTCGTGTCCATTGACCGGGTAAAACCTGCTTTCATGGCAGCCTCAATCTGCGACACTGCATTTGTGTCATCATCGGTGCCCTCGCAGAAGCCGGAAGACGACACTCGAAGGCCTGCTCAAGATCCCTCCAACAAACAAAAAACTGTTTCGTGGAGCAAAACACTACTGCTTCACTAGGGGGGGAAGACTTGTACTGACTAGAGTGCCTTCATGTGCGTACTTACTACGTGTCCGCGATAGCGATGTGCCTCACAAAAAGCGAGCTACGCGAAAAGACGCGCACCGGTGCACGGGGGAAAAGAAAAAGAAGAAGCTCCATGAGATATCGCTCGGGCAGATCGCTCGAGGAAGGCTTCCACGGCTACACCATCAGCTGGCTGGTTCCCGGTCCGGGCGGCATCTGTAAATATATCCTGTAAATAAATGAAGGGCCACCTTGGCCACTTCAGGGCCATACGCAACTTCAGGGACAACGCCCTTCTCCCGACATTACAACCATGCTAACAGACACAATGATCAACCTTCTTCAGACCACGCTGACAATAGAGTGGGTACCGGGGCATCAGGTCATAAAGGGAAACAAGCTTGCCCATGAGCTCGCCCGCGGAAACCTCAATCCGGGCGTCCCCATTGCATGGCCCCATTCCTACAACCCCTACATTCATAGGGCATCTATGCATAAACAGAGAAAGAGGACACTTAAAGAGCTTCGAGAAAACAAAACGTTACTAAACAGCCCCTCTTACCTACTAAACCGGGAAGACTCAACCATAGTGCGGAGAGCACAGACTACAAGCCTCATGACCGAACACCTTAGACACTACATCAGCGGCGCAAAAGGCACACCACAGTGCAGCACCGGCGGGTGGTACCCCAGCAATGCCTATCACCTATGGGACTGCCCCAACGTAGCTGCCACAAGTCAAACAGCCCTACGAACACTTCCAGCCAGACTTAAGCCCGGGAGCTGAAGGAGTGGGACAATCCCCCTGCCGGGACCGAACTAATCCTCTGGCCGCTCTAATTAGTTGAGCAAGTTAAAAACGTGCTGGGTGATGAGTGGTAAGGAAAATGACCCAGAACGAATTTTTGGGTGCGAATAAATGTTTACTCTCCCTCTTTCTTTCTCTCAAATGAACAACAGCGTGCGTAGCAGCGTCGGCGTGACAGCTGACTGGAGCGATAGTGAATGTGCCTCGTTGCCTCGTAGTCGAAAGAATCTGAGGGAGTCGGCAAAACTCATGCTCGACCCCTTATCTACTGCATTCGTCATCGCGAGCATTCGACCTAAAATGTTCGAGAATGACTAGGCAAGGTCATTCTGGCGTCCTTCTCTTTTGCACGGGAAGAGTAAACACGAATCATCTAGATGGAAGGAGAAGCGTTCCTTCTCGGTCATGCACGAGGCAAGACAATTTACTCGATGCTATTATCCAGCCCCTTCGCTATTTGGGATCTTACTTAAAACTGAAGAATCCGTAGGATTTGTTTTTCTCAGTGTGATGAATACAAGGTATTGCGAGTCTGAAAAACGAAGTTCGGGGTCTCAAACTGCTAATGTTAGAGTCAACATAATTGCTCCTTCGTTACAAAGCACGTCAACTGCAAAATGAAAAAGAGGGCTCGACGCTGCTTTGATATCATGTTCTAAACAGATGTTTTTTTTTTTCTCGCTGTATTTTTAGATTTTCATGCGCGTGATGATTTTCCTCAGACAGTATTGTATCGCACGCAAATGCAATTCGTTTATTATAAACTTGGTGAGTTTTATTCGCCTGCCATGTTCCAAAGAATTATGATCATTGTGAAACGATTCCAACTGTTGCAGACGGCATACTTCGGTCATTCCGTGTGTGTTTGTCATGCGTTCGTCGTCTGCACCAGGCATCTCGAGACGTCTCGAGGACCGAAAGTTGCCGTCGCAAATATTTCAGAAACGGACTATTCCAGGCAAACTTCCCAAATAATTACAAAACCAAAATCGGATAATTGTGAAACGATTCCAACTGTTGCAGACGGCATACTTCGGTCATTCCGTGTGCGTTTGTCACGTTTGTCGTCTGCAGCAGGCATCTCGAGACGTCTCGAAGACCGGAAGTTGTCGCCGCAAATATTTCAGAAACAGCCTATTCCAGGCAAACTTCCCAAATAATTACAAAACCAAAATCGGATAATTGTGAAACGATTCCAACTGTTGCAGACGGCATACTTCGGTCATTCCGTGTGCGTTTGTCACGTTTGTCGTCTGCAGCAGGCATCTCGAGACGTCTCGAAGACCGGAAGTTGTCGCCGCAAATATTTCAGAAACAGCCGATTCTAGGCAAACTTCTGTTGTGGTAAGTGTGAAGTCTAGGCTCCTGATACCTATTCATTTTAGAGGTTTAAAATCCACGTTCAATGTTTGACCGGTCGTTCTTTCGGGGTGAAATCCAGTCCCATGTGTTCGTCCATAACAACGCCCCTAGCAACGGTTTGTATGGAGCGGTGACGTCCCACTTACTAAGTCAATAGTATCTGCACGTGAGGCAGTTTGTGTAGTCTAGCAACATTAAGAAGGCGACGACGGCGCGGACTGTCCATCGCTCCACGGGAGTCCGTCTGCGTCCGCGCTCGCGCGCGCGTTCGACGCAAGTTGCATGATCGCGAGCAAGAAAACGCTTCATGCGGGTGACGCTTCACTCGCTCACGCCGCACTCTGTGTCGAACAACAGACCCTTTTTTTTCCTTTTTTTTTGTAATGGTTTAAACATATTTTTGGCCTTGTCATTCGTCAAGGATTTCTTCTAGGTCGCAGTGATTAGCTCTCCAATCGTTCTGTTGTAACCGCACTGGAATGTTTAAAGGTGTAATTTTTTTTTTTTTTTTTTGCAAAGCGCCCAGCACAACAGCTTAAAGGGGCAATGCAACAATTTCGTACTTTGCGCAAATACCGCTTAGAACGGGTCCCTGACGTTAAAGGGCCCATGAAACGAATTTTGGGTTGGGATGAATGATTTTAAATTGGGACTTTACTAATCGCATATCGTTTAGTTGGCCAAAAGAAAGAGGCTAGAAAGTCAAAAGCCAGCTTTTCGGTACAAACATTTGAAAATATAGCGGACTATTTTGTACCTTCTTGCCTTCGAAAGCTCTCCGCCTTTTCACTATAATACATCCGCGGTTCCAAAAGCGCGTCACCGGCGCCAAACTGACGTCAGCAGAGCCCAGCTCACGCATTGGACACGAGAACTGCGTCAGTCGGACGTATGCGCTCGTCAACAATCAATCCATCGACGAATATTTGGATTCGCGTTCGTGGCCAATGAGTGCCCTGACGGAACTTATTGTCACTGGGGAATGACAAGTTCTATGGTGTGCATAAAAGGCACGGTGGAAGCTAGGAGTCATCGCACCGGTGCCGAAGGAATGTCACGACCACGTGATTTCACAATTCGCATTTGAGTTGAGGATTAAAGCTAAGGAGGAAGAAGTAGGAAAATCGTTTCATGACCCCTTTAATGACCTATGAAACACGAGTTCATTTTTCACCCCACGCAATAGAAGTCCCAGAAAAAAAAATAAAGACAAACGAGCAGCATTCACCCCCTCAACTCGCAGCCAGAACAAGCGGCCACGCGATCTGGAGCCGATTATAGACCGACACGCTGTTTACAAACAAGCCCGCGTTTGCCCACACCAGGTGTGGGCACTGCGCGTGCGCAGAAACCGAATTCGCGTCAAGTGAAGCGTCTGCTCATGCGCAGTGCCGTCGACAGCGCCACCGCAGCTGCGTGACGTCAGTGCCGCACGCGCTGGGGTTGGCAAGGCACAGGCCACGCGCTGAGTTCCAGACATTGTTATGGCTCGGCTATTGTCGTCGTTGCAGCGATTGGACACGGGCCACTACCCGAATGCTTCTCGAGCTAGTAATTATCACGAGCACAAATCGAGTGCGCACGCTGTAAAAAAAAAATCCCGTCAAATTACTAGAAATTGCCAGTTAATTTGTGATGCCGGTACAATTTCTGTTGTCTTGCATCACGGTCACAGCATTAACTAGGTATTACGTGCATGGCAGTAATGAGGCCCTACGGTTTTTGCCCGTAACTTGACCCGTAGAAGCATGGCAGAAAACCGTAACTCTCATGCACGTGATCCACAGATACGGGAATTGTTCCGGCATCAAAAATTAGCTGGCGTGTTTTCCGTAAATTGCGACGGCAGAAAACCGTAACATTTAATGGCCGAGCTGCACGTGATGTGCAACGACGGAAATCGTTCCGGCATTGAAAATTAGCTGGCGTGTTCTCCGTAACTTGCAACGGCAAAAAACCATAAATTTCAATCACTGAGCTGTGCGTAATACGGCGACGACAGAAATCGTGCCTACATACAAAATTAGCTGGCGTGTTGTCCACACCTTGCAGCGACGGCCAGAGCCTGTTGAACTGCTAGCTGCAGTGACTTAACAAGACGGACGTCTCAGTGAACAATAAATATAGCATTTTACTGCTATATTTATTGTTTACTGAGATGTCCGTTTTGTTAAATCACTGCAGCTAGCAATTCAACAGGCTCTGGCCATTGCTGCAAGGTGCGCACAACACGCCAGCTAATTTTAAATGTTGGAAAGATTCCCGTCGTCACGCATGACGTGCAGCTCAGTGATTAAGAGTTACAGCTTTCTGCCGCTGCAAGTTACAGACAACACGTAAACTTATTTTTGATGCGGGAACAATTCAAATTAAATATCTAGTGCCCAGGGAATGTGACTAGGCTGTGGGCCCAAGTTACTTTCAGGAGTTAATGCCAGTTGCGCATCCCAGAGATCAACAGCTGCTTAAAAACTGTGTTAGAAATTTCAAGGAAGTGCACACAGGATACAGTATTAAGTAAAACATGTTCATACCTTTATTCTTAAGAAATAATTACTGGGCCATGTCCAGCTTTCATGTGGAAGGCAATCTCTAATTTCCTGAGCAATCAAGTTCATATGAAAAATTACAGAACCTGGAAAACAAAAAAAAAAATTGGAATGTGGTTAGGTTATGAACAGAATGTGATGACAGAATAAACCACCCAATTTCCGCAAACTATGAGTTACATGTAAGCGCATTGAAGGAGCCTCAGCTGAACTCTGGCGGGCACTAAAGAGTGAAACCAACTTGTGACTTATGATACGAAACCATTTTAACAAGAGAAGTTTGAAAAATGCCTTTGAAGACAGAATTGCCGCGTCCAATGAGTTACTTCAAGCCTGTTGTCACGAGTTAATTTCAGAAGTTACTGCCAACTGTGCCCCCCCAGACATAATTAAGCACCGTGTTAGTAGGGTTGTGCGAATATTCGGAATTTCTAACAGTATTTCCGAATAACACTATTCTATATTCGCTTTGAGAAGAACTGCACTATTCGTGTTTTTCGAAATGTTGGTTGCGGCGGGCTAGTCCCGTTGAGTGCGCTTCTTACCAAGCACCGTTGCACTGCGGAGAAGCAAAACCTGCGGAAGCGAGCTTCGCGTGTGTTGCTTCTCTGCATGACATTGGTGCTCGGCAAGAAGCGCACTCAACAAGTTAACCCGCCACGATAAACACTTGGTAAAGTAGAAATATCGGTATTGCGTGCCTGGAAGAAAAGCGTAGTACATTGAACGCGGGATGGTGCACGCGTGCCGGCTGTATTTGAAAATAAATGGAAACTTTGTGAATGTGTATATCTACTTTGTAGTAATAGTTTCAAAATTAAGCTGACTGTTTTGCAAGAGTATACTATGTTAGGCAGAGATGCCCTTACAACCTGCGTTCCTCATGCGTGATTCATTCTTTTAGAGAGCAGCTCTTAGGCGCCCGTTTCCGGCTTGAGCAGCGTCGGTGTAATCGCGCGTTGCATTATGGGAAGTTTCCCATAATGACGTCACGAGGGTTACAAGGGTTATCCTCACGAGGGTCACGAGCGTTACCCTCACGAGTGTTGCGAGAGTTAGTTACCCTCAAAAGGGTTACCCTCACGAGGATTACTCTCACGAGGGTCACCCTCACAAGGGTCACGAGGGTTATGAGAGTTACCCTCACAAGGGTCATGAGGGTTACCCTCACGCGGGTCACCCCTTAGAGGACACGTGACCCTCCACCCTGAGGTGACGTGACCTCAGGAAGTCACCTATCCCTCAGTACCCTTCCATCCTCCTCCTCAAGAACTGCGCTCTAATCTGGCGTTACAGGGAATTGTAAACGGCTTTCATTTTTTAACTCAAATTAAAAAAAAAAGATTATTTATATAGCAAGATTTGTAAATTGACACTATTGGGCATCTCTATAGGAATCATTTTATGTCAAATCCATCGTTTACTTGCCATCCCAAGACATCACAACTTCTGAGGTCACAGTTCATAAATATAGATAGAATATACTTGGCTTATAAACGAACAAGTGGTACAACCTTCACGAGTTTAGCTGGGTTTTCGTCTAAGCATTATGCAATGATAGTAAAATGCGTGGAAAAACTATTCGATATTCAAATCGAAAATATTCGGCCAATACCTTTATTCGCTTCGAACTCAAAATCTACTATTCGCACAAGACTACGTTTTAGTAAGAAATTTTAAGCAAGTGCACGTAAAATGCAGTACGAAGTGAAACATGTTCATACCTTCATTCTTGAGAAATAATTAGTGGGCCACGTCCAGCTTTCATGTGGAAGGCAATCCAACTTCCAGAGCAATCAAGTCCACATGGAGGACTACAGAACATGGAAAACAAAATGTGGAATGTGATTAGGTTATGAACAGAATGCGATGACAGAATAAACCTCCCAATTTCTGCAAACTACGAGTTACGTGTAAGTGAGTGCATTGCAGGAGCCTCATCTTAACTCTGGCGGGCACTAAACAGTGAAAGCACCTTGTGACTTATGATACGAAACCATTTTAACAAGGGAAGTTCACAAAATGCCTTTAAAAACGGAATTGTCGCGTCCAATGAGTTTCTTCAAGCCTGTTGTCACGAGTTAATTTCAGAAGTTTCTGTCAACTGTGCCTTCCAGAGATAATTAAACACCTTGTTAGTAAGAAATTTCAAGCAAGTGCACATAAGATGCAATACGAAGTAAAACATGTTCATACCTTTATTCTTGAAATAATTAGTGGGCCACGTCCAGCTTTCACGTGGAAAGCAGTCTCTAACTTCCTGGACAATCAAGTTCATATGGAGAACTACAGAACCTGGAAAACAAAACAAAACAATGTGGTATGTGATTAGGTTCTCAACAGAATGTGATGACAGAATAAACCTCCCGATTGCTGCAAACCATGAGTTACATGAATGAAGAAAGAATAAAACAATTAAAACTGGGTCAATACAATAACATATTTCAACTAGCAACAGACGAGTAAAATTTTCACAGCGAGCAGCCGACTATACCCAGGAGGGAGAGGGGGAAGAGGGCGGATAGAAGGGGAGATAATAAACGCTAAGTGCAAGTCAGAGAGGGGAGTTTATCTCGTATTTTAGAAATTCAACCCACCTCTCTGACTTGCACTTAGCGTTTTTTATCTCCCCTTCTCTCCCCCCCCTCTCCCTCTTGGGTATAGTCGGCTCCTCGCTGTGAAAATTTACTCGTCTGTTGCTAGTTGAAATATGTGGTTGTATTGTCCCAGTTTTAATTGTTTTATTCTTTCTTCATTCATGACTTGAGCCAACAGGCTCTTTATCCGAGCACGAGTTACACATAAGCAGTGCTTGAAGTCTCCGGTAAGTTGAGGGCGTCCCTACAAAAAGGGGGGAGGGCGGGGCAGGGGGGAGGGGGGTGGGGGTTCTGACGAAATGTATTAGATGCACATAAAATAAAACCCACTGCTGACTCTGTCCCCGCCGTACCTGCAACCCTCAAATTTCTAATCCCCAAATGTCACATCCCTGAAAACAAGCTATTTTATTGCAAGATATGATTTTGATTTCACTAAAGCTATGGCTGTGGAGGAGGGTCTCAGACCATCTGTTAAAATCAGTGGTGAATCCGAGACCCCCTGAGCCCCCCAGACTTTAAGCCCTGCACATAAGTGCAGTGCAGGAACCTCAGCTTAATTGTGGCAGACGCTAGACAGTGAAACCAACTTGTGACTTATGCTACGAAACCATTTTAGCAAGGGAAGTATGAAAAATGCCTTCGAAATAGAGTTGCCGCATTCAATGAGTTTCTTCAAGCCTGCTGTCACTAGTTAATTTCAGATGTTACTGCCAAGTGCACCTCCCAGAGATAAACAGGTGCTTGAACACCGTGTTAGTAAGAAATTTCAAGGAAGTGCACACAGATGTAGTAGGGAGTAAAACACGTGCATACCTTTATTCTTGAGAGTTAATTAGTGGGTCACGTCCAGCTTTCATGTGGAAGGCAATCTTCATAACTTCCAGAGCAATCAAGTCCATATGAACAACTACAGAACCTGGAAAACAAAAAAAAAAGTGGAATGTGGTTAGGTTTTGAATAAAATACGATGACAAAGTAAACCTCCCAATATCTGCAATCTATGAGTTACAAGTAAGTGCACTGCAGTGCCAGTGTGATTTAAGAAAGTGCACCAACCAGAGATAAACAAGTGCTTGAACACCGTGTTAGTAAGGAATTTCGAGGAAGTGCACACAAGATGCAGTAGGGAGTAAAACACGTGCATACCTTTATTCTTGAGAATTAATTAGTGGGTCACGTCCAGCTTTCATGTGGAAGGCAATCATCATAACTTCCAGAGCAATGAAGTCCATATGAACAACTACAGAACCTGGAAAACAAAAAATGTGGAATGTGGTTGGTTCTGAATAGAATACGATGACAAACCTAAACTCCCGATATCTGCAAACTATGAGTTACACGTAAGTGCACTGCAGGTGCCAGTGTGATTTAAGAAAGCTGTAAACCTAAATGAAATTACTTTAAAGGGGCATGGATACAAAAATTAGGCAAGTTAGAGTATTTGTTACATGACAGCATTATAGGTTATTGGACATACACGAAACATTTAAGAATATTTAAAACTCCAATAATTACAAAATCCTTTTTTTAATGTTCGTCGTTTTTATCTGGTGACCAGGATACCTTGACACAACTCCCACTGTGGCGACGGCAGCTCGTCCATAAACCACGTGACTCTGATTGAGACGTTGAACACTCTCTCTTTCGTGGTTCTCTACCCGCGTTGACCACGCCACGCATGTCCGTTACTCAGGATCTGTACATGTTTCTTCCTCGGCTGTTTCCCTCCAAAAGTGAAATCGAATTCAAAGGAGCAAGCTGTGCCAGATCTTCCAACTGCCCAAAAGTTTGGAGGGAAAAGTGGGGTAAAGGAGCACGTTGGGGCGAAGGACACCTGGGCGCCTTCTGATCCAGGCCTGGAAGTGCATACAAGAGATCAACGAGTGGCACCACCTCGCCGCTTGGGACTGACTAGGGACACTAAAGGGACAAGGCAGATGTCGTCACCGACGCCTGCAAACATGGCTGGCTCGCTGAATAGGTGGATCCGAGGGTCCCGCAACTAATTAAAATTTTTGTGTGAAACTAATGCGTTCTTTGATAAACGAATTTGGCAGTTTTATAGTAACATGTAATGGGCTTCAGTGACATAATTAAATTTCATTGTTTTCATTCCTGAAAAGTCTAGAACCAGTTGAATGCTAAAATAATTTCTACAGCTGTTTTTTGTTTTACAAGTACACATAAACAACTGTTTATGTGTATGTGAAGATAATGCTTAATCTATTTATTATGTTGTTATAGCCGCTACAAATTCTTGTTTCCCCCCATATAATGCATTCCACGAGAATGCCCTTGAGGGTAATGAACTTGAACTTGAGCTGAAGTAACCCCCATGAAACATAGTGTGGATTTTTATGGTGCTCCAACAACCAAAACAGAGCCACAAGTGATCCTACCCGTCAATATAATTAGGATACAAATTCATGGTGGCTAAAATTGTAGTTTGGCTTGTTGATACGTTACAAAGGAAACATAAAAAAACAGGTACGAATAGAAGTGACTCGGCAAACAAAAGGATCACTCTCAGTGGAGGTTTGCTACCAGGAATTAAAAATAAAACACAAAACATGGAAGACAACTGAAATCATATGGCACCACCTACCCCACGTGGATATCATTTGGTGTATTGACCAGAGAAAGGGAGCGAAAAAAAAAAACGTTGGAAGAAGAGACACCTGCAGGTGCATTGTGTTGTGGGAACAATATATAATCCGCTTTTGCATAGCCTATGCAGGTCAAGAAAAGCCCTATATCAAAGAAAGCCCTCGGTGTCGTGTAAACATCTGGCAGTGCAGTTACCAGGTGCGGTTGCATGACTGAGTTCAATAAGATTAGATAACTGCAAGCTATCAGGATAGAATCACAAGGATATGTGGAAGCTGGTGAAATTTTGGCTCATGACAAAAAAAAAACTGCTTCCTCATCCAGTCCATCTCTTTCTTAAAAAAGGATCTTGATTACCTTCAACCAATAAACAAAAGCAAGCATCCTCAGCATTCACGTAAGGGAAGTGGCACAGGGTGATGACTTGTTGTGTATTACGTACCTTAGAAATAAACCAGAGATGCAAATGGTGAACTGTGAACTTAGAAATAATGTGTCAATTCCGACTTTTTTTCCTGTTTTTTTGAAAATCAAATTATTTACAATCTTTCTTATCTGAGCCACTTATATACAATTGAAAATGGAGGGAACCAGATTTGTGAACATATGGAGAAAAACTATTTTCCTTGTTCCGAACCACACTCCAAGTACAAATCTTGGCTAATACGAGTAGCCTACAATTGAAATAAAGCAGTTCTGTATCCTGCATGCCAAAAGATGCACAAAGGCTTGCCCAGTGTGATGCAGATGGGCGCTGCGGGAAGCTCTTCAAGTTCAACATTGGAGATGCGTGTTGCATTCTAAAAGTAAACAATAATGCAGTTGAACTTCAAACCATATCATTATCTGAGAATGTTTCAAAGGCAAGAAAGCACAAGTGACTAATGTTTCCATGCATTAATAGACAAAATGTAATCATCAGTGGTGAAACTTACAAAAGAACTGCTTGTAGCAGTTATTGTAGCAAAAACATGGCTTTTGTGGCACACATTTCATTTAATTTATTTCACACTGCAAACTTAAGGACATGACGTCCTGAAACCAAGAGCACACGCAAAGAAAACGGCACAACCAAGTACTGGGGCAGGATACCACTAGAACACAATAGGTGCTTGAACGACGGCAAGCTGAAGTATTCAAATAACGAACCTGCAGCAAAAAGATGTCCGAGCGCTCCATCATGGCTGTGGTAGCGTGCCTCGAATGCCTGGCGTGGGATAGCGGCTTTTGTAGAGGCATCGTAGCTGAAGACCTGTGTTGGCAGGCTCCTAATGCTCCCAACTTGAAATCCACCACGATGGGTCCCAGGAGCCACTGTTTTCCCGTGGTTGGCTCTAGAATGATCAATTCCGTGGCGTCCTGTGGTTCGTTCAGCATATGGGCCCCGTCATTGCTGGCGATTCTCAGAAGTATAATCTGCAGCAAAAAGATGTGTGAGTGCTTCATCACGGCTGTGGTAGCCTGTCCCCTACACTTTAGCTTTTGGAGCTGGCGATTCCGGTTTATCACGATGTAAAAAGCGATGCAAGTACTATAGAAATTCCCGCAGTTCCTCAAAGTGCCATAAAAACTATTATAACTGCAATTATAACACACAATTATTCGCAGCAAAAAGATTGCTGTTGGATGTGTTGTAATAAAAGGGGATAGAAAGCAAAAACACAGAGCTTTGGCAAGGACCTCATAGCCTTTAAATCTCGATGCAATTACTAAATCAGTCCCATCTTCGGCAACTGCAAAGCAACAAAACTATTTTAACATAGAGAATGAACCAGACATGTCACAACAAGCATTTTTCCATAAAATTAAAATAATAGGAGGAAGATTCATGTGAGTTTTCCTCAAGTAATCAGTGCCACCGAAACAATAATTGACACCGCTCTTCTACCCACGCAAGGCATCAATAATCGTTCCAGCCAATGAGAAGCTACTACAAAAGGGAAACTAAGGGTTGGACACTTTTCTCGGAAAGTGGCCACTTTTTGCTTGAGCACATATTTTAATAGTCACTTTTACGTAGGCAAATATAAGCGAGTAACTCGAGGTTCCTCAATTTCATGAAAGAACAAAATTGTTTTCGTCTATGAAGCTCACCGTGGGACGGAAGTGGTTTGTGTACCTCAGTCCTATTTATTATCGAGCGGTAATACATCATATCTGCTGAAAGTATTTAATAAATCATAGCGGCCAAAGCAGGCGGCATGTCGTCATCTGCTTCCAGCCAGCATCTATTTGAGAGCCTCAAGTAAGAGTGTGCTCAACTGCTAGATCAAGGCATGTGTTAATGGGCGCCATTAAATTGCAACATTTTGCTGTTGGTCTACGGGACAGCGGGCGGTTTTTCAACGTAAATCCGGTTATAAACAGATGCTCGAAAATTTTACGCGAAGAATAAAATACACTTTTCTATAGACACCATTTTTGTTCCGATAGGATAGGCATTTTTTATACGCAGAAAACTGTATAATCTGCCATCTCTAACGCCGCCATTAAATTGCAAACGCTCTCCATGGTTTAAGTTGAACGCACTCTTACTTGAGGCTCTCTAGCATCTAATGACGTCGGTGGTGTCATCCCGTGGTATGTTATGCACGCACGGCCGTCGTTCGCACGGTAGGCCTACCTCACTGATCTCTAATATAGGGGCCTGGAAGGCGCTTAGCCTCGCTCCGAGTCAGGCTCGAGTGAAGCCATCGGAAGTTCGATGCTTGTCCCGGAAGTCGAGTGTTTGCTGGGTTTTATAGTGCATTTAGTTAATGTTTTGGTTCACGCTTTCTTGCATTTTTACGTGGGTTTTAATAATCCCTTTTAGTAATCAATCTTGAGATGGCATTTGAACTAGGGGCATGTACACTTAATCAACTAGAATCTCGAAATTCTCACACATCAAATGGCTTCCAAGAAGACTTCTCGGGCCTGCATGAACTGTGATTGCGCAACATGCAGGCACTCTTGATATAACAAAAGCAAATCAAGCGCCTTGGAAACTGTTCGGACCACCGCTCGTAAGAGTGGGAAAGCCTGTCCAGCGCTCACTTCCGGGACAAGCCGCTTACTTCCGGTGGCTTCGTACCTGTTTCCTCAATGCGCCATCCAGCCCTCTAGTGGAGATTAGTGGCCTACCTCAAAACAAACTGCCATAGATAAGAACTTTGTTTACACATAAACTCACTGATCTCTATGACAATTGTTGGATCGCACATCCCCCCTCCGCGAGTGCAGCCACCAGACGGCAATCTTGCATTTCGAAAAATCGCGTTTTTGGAGCGTTGCGGAGGCTGGCCGCAGCGTGCTGAAGACACATTTTCTACTCGTTGGCGGCCGACGGAGTTTTCGAATACATGGGGCTCTATGGCACCAGAAACCGAAAACGGGCAAAAATGGGCTACATTTTCCCATTGAACTTTTCAGAAAATCTCTTATAACTTTTGAATAAGGTATCGGATCGGGCTGAAACTTTGGCATCTAGTTGTGACCACTAGCGCTACATTTGGGCAGAGAATGGGCGTTCGGCGAGGCCTATACTTCGTTTCACCTTATGTGCGAGCGAAGGCAAAGCCGGAAGCGCGAGCACGAAAGTTCCGTGCGTTCAGGCTTTGCTCGAGCGCGCGAGCTGGGGAGAAACGCAAAAAGCGCTGGTCTCGCGCTTCTAGCTTTGGCTTCGCTCGCAGATAAGGTGAAACGAAGTATAGTTTATTTTTGCGGTAAAAAAAACTTTGTGAATTTTTTTTTTTTTGTGACACCCTGTACTAGGAGGGGACACGTTGCAATATTGGTGAAGCCTAGTCATAAAAAGTTTAAACAATATTGTGTCCAACGTGAGCGTAGATCTCTTTGGCAATTGGTGCGCGTGACATGTCACGTGTGAGATGGATCACGTGTGAGATGGATGGTTGATTGTAGAAAGATTCCTTGCAGGCTTGCGCGCGCTCCGTCCGGTAGGTTTTATCAGATCGAAGGCTAGACTGTGGTGTATTCTAGTACACCATAGCTAGACGAAGGCTAGCTTTGGTCACGTGACGTGGTCGCGTTGGCCTGATAAGTGAGGAGAGTAAGGAGGAAAATGAGAAAGAGGCGAGGCGTCAAGGGAGCATGGCTTGTGGAGGCTACGCGGCTGACGTCATGCCCTCTCCTATTCTTCTATCCTCCATGGAGCGTACGGACCGGGCGCGCCGGGCGCAGCAAGTAAACATCACGTGACTCACGGTCGCTCCTCTCACTCGGATGTCTTCGTCCGCGAGCTGAGTGCGCCGGCTTTCGGGTGGGTCTCCCTCCGCCGTTCAAAGAGATTTTCGCATTCGCACGAATGGCACGTAACATGAGACATCTGCCAACAAGAAAACTATCCCTAGAGCAAACGTGGCGTGTGTTATGTTTTTACTTGAAAGAAAAGGGAACACAGGCCTGAACTAAGAAATATGTGAAGCCGTACATTTACGGACTCGTGCCGTCATGTCGCCTCTACGGCGTTTTGCCCGTACGCGCCTCTCACTGCGCTTTCCAGTTTTGAAAAAGGCTGTTAACTTACGTTTTTTTTACAGTGCACGCAATGCTCGGGTCCAATCTATGAGCCGCATTCAAATATCGTCATTGGGGTGTACTGCGACCACCAGTTACGTCATCAAGTTTTGCAAAGGAGAGATCGACTGAAAACGATCGCTTTTGTCGTTGAAACTACACCGCAACAAAGGAGTTTCTTGGCCAGTGGCGTTGCGTGCGAGTATCCTTGAGTCCCATTATACTCCGTTTCACCTTATGTTGTACCGCAGACAAGGCTAGAAGCGCGAGCTCATAGCGTTGGGAGCTACTCTTAAAGGACCCATGAAACGATTTTCGGACTTCCGGCTAAATAAGATGGCGTTTGGGGATGCCCCTCAACTCATACAATGTTTCCCGGGTCACGAGCGCATGACACGCCGCGGGGTACGCGGCTTCCGGTCTTGTCCTCTCCTTAGCACTGTGGACGTTGCTACAGCGAGAGCAGACTCTCCCCTCTCTCCCTATTAATAGGCTGCTAAGACCGGCCATTTTGACGGTGTGGAATGCACGTTGCAAAAGAACCCTGGAAGCTAGCCATCAGCACGCGCTCAGCAGTCGCGCACACAGCTATGGCCGCCAGTGAATACTTCTTGTGCTCTGTTTCACCTTGTGTTGTACCGCAGAAAAGGCTACAAGCGCGAGCTCCTTGCTCTAGGGCACACCTCGGCGGCACAAGCTCTCGTGCACCAAGGGCAGCTGCCAACGCTATGAGCTCGCGCTTCTTGCCTTCGCTGCGAGGCGCACGAGAAAGAAAACGAACCACGCAGCTGCCGAAACGTGGTTTTTATATCGCGTTGATCACACCGCTCATCCGGTAGCAGCCAGCAGCCAGCCAACGTTGCTAGGCAGCGGAGCAGCGGGGAGGGGATGCTTTGATTTACTCCGGATAGATGGCGCTGCGAAAACTTCGTGTACTGATCAAGAATATAAAACTTTCGATTCATTTGTTTATGTTGGAACGAAATCATTTCTAAACGTTACCATTAAACTGAGAATATACTTGTTCAAAAGCGATCTCAATAACCGCATCCGCCGTGACGTCACAAAGCTAGTTCCTATGGCCGCCGTACGTGAAGTCAAGTCAAGAAATAGTTCCTTTTTGTTTTTTCGGTTGCGCAGCACATTCGCGACATTTCGAGAGAAGTGGTCGTGTTTTATGGTCCTTGTGCTAAAGTAAACAAAAAAAGGGTTATAAGGTGCACGTTCTCTCGATGTTAATATCGTTTCATGGGCCCTTTAACGCACGAAAGCTGGTGCCGCCGAGATGTGCCCTAGAACAAGGAGCTCGCGCTTGTAGCCTTTCCTGCGGTACATTATAAGGTGAAGCAGAGTATAGTGCCAGTACGCTCGTGTAAAGTGAAAACATTCCAATTGAATATAGTTGCACCGCCCCTTTAAACGAGGAAAAAAACGCATGGGGTGGCTTATTAAAAGCCTGCTCACACATGCAGCGGAGCGCTACAAACCATAGCCTGGCACATCGACGACGGAGCCTTGCGGCACGCGGCCGCAGGAAAAACGAGAGGAGGAGCGCGCGGTACGGTGACAAATATGGTAGCGCAGAGCAGAAAGGGCAGAGCTAGTGCGCGAGCGTTTGGGTCATGAGCGGCCACTCCCCGAACCATGTTTGTTTTCGTGTTTTCGTCACCGCCGTTTTCGTACTCCGTATAAAAATAATTGTGGTTGTGGGGATATTTATACAGCGTGTAGTTGGTCACCCATTTAAAGTTGCGACGAGTCGCTCGCTGTAGATGAGAAATTTAGCCAGTGCAGTACAACCGCGAGCCTGGGGTCTTTAACGTGCACCACGCAGTAGTGATACACGACCGCACGCCGGTAGGATGCTCATCCAGATCGAAACGGGCAGGGGTGGGGATTGAACCCAGGATCCCTGGGTTCTGCAGCGCGAGCTTTCGCTCCACGTGCTCCGAGCTGGTGTGCGCTAGCCCACCCCCGGGTGTAGAGGATAGCCCGAGGAAATGCATTAATAGCATGAGCGCGCGTGCAAAGCAAGGAACGTATGAGTGCTCGGTTCGCACGCCTAGCATTGCCTTCGTTCGCACGTAAGATGAAACGAAGTATATCTTTGACTTCGTTCAAACTTAAGGTGAAACGAAGTATATGGCCCATGTGTTCGTCCATGATACTAACAATGATGATATGCTGATGATGATGATGACTGAAATGATACTCACAAACATCGAAAACATACTGCTAACATTAGGCATATTTATTGATTTTTCGAAGGCATTCGATCGCCTTCACCATAAAATCTTTACTGCAGAAACTGGACCTTTGTGGCATCAGGGGTGTGGTCCTAAACCTGAGCGAAAGCTATTTGTAGGACCGTTATCAGTACGTTGAAATTGACCGGCAGCGTTCAAACATGCGCCAAATAAAGGCAGACGTACCGCAAGGGAGTATTCTCGGGCCCCTTCTTTTCAATCTTTTTATAAATGACATAATGAACTTAGATAATAGTGTCAACTACATAATATACGCAGATGATACAAGCTTGTTTTTTTTCTGGAACTAACATTGACGTCATTATAGGAAGAGCAAATCAATTCTTGCAGAGTCTAAACCTTTGGACCACCGCAAATTCATAAACAATAAATGTTACAAAAACTAAGGCAATTATTTTCCGCGCAAAAAGATACAAGTTGCACCAGCAACCTGCCGGGAGGGCTCTCTCTTGCCTCACGAGATGTGGAAATTCTCAAAGTTGTGACCTTGTGCCCATAGTTGTGACCTTGTGCCCACAAACTCACAAAGTTGTGACCTTGTGCCCATGGATCTCGCTGCACTCCGAACTAAGAAAAATAACCGCCAAGCTGCGCACGTGAAGCTGAATTCAGCGTTTGGCCAATCTGCCAGTGAAAGAGACGAAGATGAAGGGCCCTAGCGACGAAACCAACGTTACTGGAGCAAGCTCAGTTTCGCAGCTCCCTATTCTCGCCTGCAGAGGCGAGTGGCCCAGGTGGCGGTCACGAGAACTAGCGGCTCTGCAGTCGGATATTGCTTCCCTGTCTCGCGCGTTGTCTGCTACCACCAACGTTACTGGAGCAAGCTCAGTTTCACAGCTCCGCCTGCGACGTGGGCTCAGTGGCGGTCACGAGAACTAGCAGCGCTGCAGTCGAGCCTTGCTTCCGGATTGCCGAGCCCGCCAAGTTTGAATAGCAATACTTGAGCTTGGGCGAGTTGTTGATTCATACTAACACTTCACCGCACAAGGAAACAGACGCACACAAAAATAAATTTCAAACATTCGAAGAAAGAACACTTACAGTGCGCTGACTCTGATCCGTGGTGTATTACACTTTATCTTCACCATCATTTTTTTTTTTTGCTATTATGCACATGGAAGTAAAAAAAAAAAAAAAGAAGAAAAGGAAGCTCTCAACGCGGTGGTAGTGTACGATGCGCGAGACAGGGAAGCAAAATCCGACCGCAGCGCCGCTAGTTCCCGTGACCGCCACCTGGGCCACTCGCCTCTGCAGGCGAGAATAGGGAGCTGTGAAACTGAGGTTGCTCCATTAACGTTGGCGACCACTGCGTTGAGAGCTTCCTTTTATTTTTATTTTCTTTCTTGTTTTTTTTTACTTCCATGTGTATAATATAAAAAAAAAAGATGATGAAGATGAAGTATAAAACACCACATGTAGAGATCAGAGTCAGGGCATTGTGAGTGTTTTTCATTTGAGTGTTTGAAATTTGTTTTTGTGTGCGTCTGTTTCCTTGCGCTGTGAAGTGTTAGTATGAATCAACAACTCGCCCAAGCTCAAGTATTGCTATTCAAACTTGGCGGGCTAGACAATCCGGAAGCAAGACTCGACTGCAGCGCTGCTAGTTCTCGTGACCGCCACTGAGCCCAAGTCGCAGGCGGAGCTGGGAAACTGTGCTTGCTCCAGTAACGTTGGTGCATAGGGCGTTCTTTTTTATTTTTCTCGTGGAAGAATTTTTTTAACTGCAGTGCCTCAAATACGATCAGTACGGAACAACAATATAAAATGCCAACTCTGTCCTCGGTGAAGAAATGGAGTGGCTGCTTCTGCCGGTATGGACCTTATTATACCCCATTCACACGGTCAACATAAAGGTACCTTTGACATAGGTCCCATTGCTATCGGCGAATCAGCCCGTGCTCTTGGGTCGCGAGCACACGCCACTCGCGGAAGATCGTTAATTGATTGGCCGCAGAGAATAAAGGTCCTTTAGCTAAAGGTACCTTTATGGTCGTGCGAATGGGGTATTACATGGCAGGTGAGATTATTGAACACTGACTGATGCATGTAAACCGCGCAGTTCTATTTTCGGTTATATGTGTCTTATATTTAAAAACATAAAGGTAAAACGTTGTTTTTAAGAAAAAAAAAAAGAAAAACGACGCATATCCGGTTTAAACAGGAAAAGATAAAAATATAAAAATGGCCATGTAGCTGAGGACGAGTACGGTATGCGGAGGTTCCATCCCGGCCTCAGTTCGTAGGGCGCAACAGACTGTGCTTCCCCGGGCATGCACAGAAATCTACCAAAAAGATGAGGATCCTTATGCCTTGAGTGACCCAAAGGCGACTTGATGACTCCTCGTTTTACGTTGACGAGTGTTTTCGCTCCCTTTCAATTGATGGAACCCACTCACTCATGTACGAAACAAGGCTGCCGATGTCTAGCTGTGACGATATGAACGGCACTTAAACGAACAAGACGAGGTGGTGGGAGCGCGCACAGAGGTGCGCTCGTGGCAGAGGACCGGAGGCAGTGACCGCCGCGACACCGGTGCACCAGACAACCGAGTTAAGCTACGGACAAGCGTCGAAAGGCCTGTGGGGGGAAACCAGGCTTGCTGGGGATTTGCCGCCTGCTTGGAGTCATCGCCACGAAGAGTTAGCATTCAGTACACCGTGATTCAGGCTCAAGGTTGCAGTGTATCCCAAGAACGAGCGGCTCCTTGTAAGCGGAACCTCTCTGACTGTCTGACCGAAATAAAATGTCGCCCTATAGACCTTTCCAAAAAAGAGCGTGTGGCCGGTGCCATTTTCAGTGTTCGTGCGTATGGCGTGTGCTTTGCTCGCTTTCCGAAGCGACGACAACGCACGTGCTGGGCTGTGAAGATCGCACGCTGGACTGTGATTTTGTAAACATTTCAGTACTAATTTCTGGTAGCCAGAAATGACCACAGGATTTTGCGTTGTGGTATTGGCACTCATTGTTAAATCTCACTATGAGATTGCATTCATACGTATTATTATATCGTTTATGGCTATTAGATAACTACTCTGCCCTCTGTGTCTAATACATTTTGAATTAGTGTTTGTTTTCGTCGAGGTCGATCTCTGTGTTTAAATGTTAAAACCTATGTCTTAATTTTGCAACAAAAATAAAGTGAAGTAAAACATCGTCAATTTTTCATGTTTCTTTACATTCGGGAGGTACGAAAACCATAATTACAAGAAATAGCACATTACGACATTTGGTTCAATAAAGTGTCAACTAGTGTCAACCGTTACATAAAACCAGACATGTACAAATTACTCAAAAAAGGTAGTTAAGTTAAGTTACTGAGTATCGACGCCAAAAGTAATTGGAGCAGAGTAGAAATTACACATTTGTAATAGTAATTGAGTAAACTACTAACTACTGTAAAAAAGTAGCGAGTTACTTTGAAGTTACTTTCGAAGTTACTTTTTTATATTTTTGTGGTAGCAAAATGAACAGCAGTTTTGATTCGTGAAAAACCCTGCGAGCCTGAAATAAATGCAGTCATTTTATGACTTGCGTTTTCACCAAAATAGTTTATTCGCTCGCAGAAGCAGTTTACTTTCAAAGTTATTGATAGGAGAGTTTGCGCCTTTTCCTCCTAATGACGTCCCCAGCTCAGCTAAAAAGACGTTCCACCGACGCGCTGGATGGAACGGCAGCGTTGAGTTTGAGAAACAGGGTGTGCAGGGTGAGGTTTGCCTCGTTTGGGGGGTTGTATAACAAACTCTCCTCCTTTTGTCTTTTTTCTTCGGCAAGTTGAGATTGTTATGACTGGCCCTCTTTATTCCCACGACTTTCGGAGAGTACGCTGAGCGAGTGCACCTGACCGTCAAGGGTTCAAGTATCACGCCACGACGATGAGATCATCCGGACGACTGCGCGTATCGTTGCAGTGCTAGTGCCACGCTACCGAAAAAAAAAGTTCTTTTTTTTTTTTAATTTAACAGAAGATAAAACGAAGTATACTTCGCCGCTGACGCCGGGTCCAATAAAAGGAACTCCCAAGGGTGACTCGCAACCCTCGCCGGCGACTACGGTATCCTGACGCGCCTGACACGCCTGACAAGTAAATCGTTTTCAACAAAGAGGAAGTCTCCCAGTCGGGGAAGGTCGGAAGGGCTCGAAGGATTACGTGAACAAGCATTGACGCTTGTACAGTTGCAGCTGGAAGCGGGAATGTGCTCCCATGAGCGGATTATCCGTGTCTGCGTTTCTGTGCGGTGGAGTCCGGCTGTGCAAGCGAGTATTCGCTGACGGCGAGGCGACGATGGGAACAGGCGCCCAGCTGCGAGGTCATGCCAGTGGCGCCTCCTGTAAAACCCTCAAACCGCCTGAGTCAGAACTCACAAAGGGCAGGCAACATGAAAACAACAACCTTCGGAGTGCCCCCGTCATTGCTTGCACGGTTGCAGCTGAAGGCACGGCGCCTGCGTGCATTACCGGATTAGGTCAATACCCGACCAAGGCTTGTTAAGCATCTCTTCCTGCGTTCGTGCGCGTCGGTGTTATGTTTTGGCTGCTCATCGCCGCCTTGGCCCAAGGACGCTTGTGATGCATTTTCTACGGCTGCGAGGGGGCCCCTTGTTTGGGAAGGCCGCTCATCTGCCGGCGATTTCGAAAGTAGTTAGTAATTTGAGTAGAAGTTACCTGAAAAATGTAGTTAAAGTAAACTACTAATTACCCAAATAAAGTTGTAATTGAAAGTTACCAAGTTACTCGGAAAAGTAGTTAAACTACAGTAGTTTGAGCAGAGTAGTTGAACTACGTCCAAGTCTGCATAAAACACAGTCAAGTAATACCCCTGTTACAAGGGCTGTTTTAACGATAACTGAGCTAACGGTTGTTGGCACCTCCCAACGTTACTAGAATACTCAGTTGGGAAACTCGCCGTCGAAACCTGGGCCGCTGGCGTCCACCGAGACCGAGCTAAATGCGATAACAGCGCCACTCTTTATCATTTGTCTGTACTGTGGTCACCTTGAGCTTTTATAAAGCATGTTTTTACGTAAAAACAAACGAAAAATACTTTTTTTGTATGATATTTATTAGAGATTAGTACAAAATGAAGGGCGCGTGATGTTTTTAAAATCTTTAGTTTGCAAGGTTTTGCGGCATACTTAATATTGTTTTTATACGACCATGCCTCAGCGGCGCTTTCAGGTAGCACGTCCCGACCTAGGTGCATTTTAACTTCGGTTATTAAGACGCGGGGCGTCCGCTGGGGACATGGGGGTGGCACCCCTGTAACCTATTCCACTGTATCTGTTCTGGCCGATTATATTGAAAATGGAAGTAACGTGCGGTTCCTCGAGTGGCCGCTGCGGGAGAAATGGCGGCGTCGTGTTCGCCATTAGCTCGGTTCGCGAGGACAGATCGGGGACACTTTTTCAGGGCAGTCTCTATGGCAGTTTCCCAACTGAGTGTTTTAGTAACGTTGGCACCTCCCAACTGTCATCGGGCTCAACAACGTTGTCCGGTGTTACCAGGTGTTACACCGTACACAGGCCTATACTTCGTCTCAGCTCACGTCCAGACTAGAGTTCCTGTATGGGCTCCTTACGGGAGCCAGAGTTCCGCGTCCGTTTTCCACGTGCCGCCGCGCCGCTATTCGCCGAGATAGAGCCGAGATCCGATCACGTGAGGAGCAGACACGAATGCCGTGCAGGAAAGTACACGCTGCACGCACCCCGGCGTACGTTCCCCTGCTTTTGGGCGCATCGCGCGCCTCGAGCGTGCGGCGCCGCTATTTGCCGAATTCAGTCACGTGAGGAGTAGGATCAACATGCCGTGCAGGAAAGACGGCGCTACGGGGATGAGCGCGCAAGTCTGGCTCCCGTAGGGAGCCCATACAGGAACTCTAGTCCAGACTAGTCCAGACGTAGCCGATGCTACAAGCGCGAGCTGCGGGCTTTCAGCGTCCCTGCCAAGCACGCGCACTCGTGTAGTGCAAGCACTGTTCAGAGCCACATGTTCAGGCTTGTAGCATCGGCTGTGACCTCAAGAAAAAAGGACGTTTTGCGCATTGTTCATACGCCGGGCGAAGTAGTTCTTACAAGATTTGGTTGTCGGAGGAAGAAGCGATCCTTTTGGCGTTTGAAACGTATATGTCTCGATTATATAACACATATCTAATCTAAAGTGCACCTACATATATATTAATTCTCCTCGTAAAAGGGAAAATTAGTAATGCTCCGCGAGGAGCCGGACTTTTTTTACTTCGGTTCTTGAGGTGAAAACGGGTATAAGTATAACAACCGCAGCTTTGGATCCCAGTTGAAACTTAGACAAAACCACACTTGATGCTACAGTACTGTTTTTGTCTTGCTTCTTTTTAAAGATGAAAATTAATTATATGCATACTTTCTAGAGCGCATCTCTTAGGCGGGCGTTTCCGTGTTGAGCGGCGTCGCCGTCGGCGTCGGCGTGACCATGCGCGTTGCATTATGAGACATCACAGTTTCCGCGCTAAATTTAGTGGGGAAACTGAATTCGTGTTAAGGGCACGCGGCGTCAATTTCCCCGCTAACTTTAGCGGGAAAGGTTTCGCTAAATTTAGCGAGAAATTGAGAGCAAATTTCCCGCTAAATGGGAGGCCAAAATGAAAGGAGGAGGGAAGGGTGTGGAGGGGGAGGAGAGGCACAGTTTCCCCTCTGTACCCTCCCCTCCTCCTCAAGAGCTGCGCTCTGATTTCGCATTACAGAGAATTGTAAACATCTTTCAATTTTATTTATTATAAACGTTTAGCACAAAATATAATCAACTTCTTTTTTTATTTTTAGAGTAACGAAACGATAATCAGAACGTTTAACATAAATTTAAGCAAAAGAGACACAACAAAAGTCTTATCAGCACCGGCATCACAATGGCCGCTTTCCCCGAGCGTGGGCTTCCGCGTCGTTAAAGCACAGTGTACTACAATGGGACCGGAGCGGCTAGCGTGAGGCTTGTGGTCCACATCGCGATAGGTGTCGACACCGGCGCATCGGCAGAAGGGTCAATGCGGTGGTGGTTGTGCGCGTGCACCGCGTGCACGCACACCTGCGCGTGCACGCGACTGCAGCGACTTTCTGCTGCCCTCTCGGCTCCAGCGCCGCGATTGTTGTCTACACGCGCAGCCTCACAAGTTCCCATTGTCGAGTCGCGCCGGTCCAAACACTACGCCGTATTCTAGTACACTGTAGTTAAATTGCAGAACCCAGGATCCTGGGTTCAATCCCCACCCCTGCCCGTTTCGATCTTAATGAGCATCGTACCGGCGTGCGGTCGTGTATCACTACTGCGTGTTTCACGTTAAAGACCCCAGGCTAGCGGTTGTACTGCACTGGCTAAATTGCTCATCTACAGCTGGGAGACTCGTCGCCCGTTGAGGCAGACCAAGTTCTAGGCTGTATAAACATACACACAACCCAACTTTTTACACTGTAGTTAAAGTGAACTAGAGGAGGGATAGTGAGATCTAAAGCCCCTCTACCCTGGGAAAAGTGGCGCCATTCATTGTTGTACGCACTTGCGCTACTTTTAAAACATGAAGGGGCTTTAGTAAGATCAGGCGCCGACGCGCGCCATGCATTCCTGTGAAGCGACGAGCGTGCAAATGTTTCGTAGCGGCGCTCCGGTAGCATGGACTGGAGGGTCAGAGCGTTCCGAGGCCCTTCGGCGATCAGGTTTGGCTTGGTGGCTTGGCAGTGCGAACTGGCTCCCGTGTAGATCTTTCCTCCGTGCTATCTGTCACTTATGTCAAATGAAGGGCAATGCTGAATAGACTACAAGGACGACGACGACAACACCAGTAGAGCAGCAAATGCAATGCAAAGCACGATCTACTACAGCCTATGCTTCAGTGGCGCTCTCTCGTGCCGTCGACACAAAGTACGGCAGCCGTGAGCGCTCGATGAGCGCTCACGGCTACCACTCTATTAGCGGCGAGATGTTTTTGGTGGCGCCCTCCTGTGGTTCCCCCTTGTGACGTCATTATCTTGCAAACAACAAGTTCGATGGTGTTTGTTATTAGCATGGTGGAAGCTTGAAACCATTGCGCTCTCAAAGGAACACTGCCAACACCGTCAAAACTAAAGTTCTTTCATTCCTCTTATTTCCGTCGATGATAAATCCCCTTTCCGACGTCATAGTCAGTGTTCGACCAATCGTGGTAGGCCGACCTCAGCGACGCTTTCGATCGCGCACGGGGCTAATACTCTGTTTCACCTTGAGTTATACCGCAGGAAAGGCTACAAGCGCCAGCTCCTTGCTCTATGGCACACCTTGGCGGCACAAGCTCTCGTGCACCAAGGGCAGCTGCCAACGCTATGAGCTCGCGCTTCTAGCCTTCCCTGCGGTACAACATAATATGAAACGGAGTAAAGTTCACTTTAGCGACGTGCCGTGATCGTTTTAGTGGAAGCTCTGGCCCCAAATCATACCGCTTCCGACAGTATTTTCAGCTACGATACTTTCTAGATACATCCCCTAATCTTCCGCAATAGTATTATTATTAGTTTACTACTATTATTATTACTCTGGTTCAGTCACACAAGCCCTTGCTGGCTATGACGAACCGGCCTTGCGTCATTATTGCATTCATTATGTACAAATAACTTTATAATAATAATAATATTAATAATAATAATAATAATAATAATCATAATTATTATTATTATTATTATTATTATTATTATTATTATTATTATTATTATTATTATTATTATTATTATTATTATTAAAGTGCTTCGCTGGCGATGGCCATCGGCGACAATGCGGCGGATGCCGCCATCTTTATTTCTATTGGGGCGAACCCCCACCAGTCAACTGAGGTACGCCAGCTCAGTTCAGCTCAATGATCGTTAACGGATCAACGACAGTTGGTGCCGCCATGAAAATCCGGCCGATCTCTATTCAGTCAAATGTCTTTGGCTCAACGACAGTTGTCAGCGCTCGTGGCTGTACAAACAACCGCTAAAAGTAACATGTAAAAAAAAAAAAAAAAGACCATCTGTGTAGTTAGTTGTCGCGCGAGCCGTTTGGTGCGATCGGTTCCTTCCGAGTTAGCCGAGTTGGAGGACCTGTCACGGACCTCGCTGGACCAGGAAAAGCGGCAATTGAACGGGTCTGATATTGCAACGCGCGTCTGTGAGTGACCGCGTGCGTGGCGGAGTGGTTACCGCGCTTGACTGTCGCACGAAAAGTCTACGTTCGATTCCAGTCAGTGGAATGTTCTTTTATTCATTCTTTCAACATTGCGTTATCGTGAGTTCGAGATTATTCTCGTCTGATCGAGTTCCGAATGTTTTAGTCGTCGAACGTTCTAGGCCGATTGTTCAAGAAGCCAACGCGCGTACATAAGGGGCTCCGCGTGGCGATCTGCGGTCAGTCTCACACCAGCGTTCGACTCTGCTCTTACGCCGACATCGACTTCGACGCCCGCGACGCTCTGCTGTTATCTTCCGTTTCCTTTTATTTTTGAGCGCAAGTTCGCCCCATTAAACGTTTAGCTTCTTCAGTTATCACCGCCTCATCCATTCTCATTCGTGACAATATCTTGATAACCGTGGTACGACAGGTACGCGGACCTTTTTTATGACATTTGTCCACGTCATGCACAGCATTCAACAGGTCCGTAGACTCATCCCCGGACACGTTCTTGTGGTCCGCGGACCAGCTCTTGAGTTTTGCATGCTTTTTTTCGCCCGGAACATGGCGGATTTCGAACCGCAAAAAAGATGACGTCACCGATTTTGTATGAACTTGTCCGGGGACATGTCCGCCGTATAAATACACCATAAGTATCCTGGTAATTAACTGTTGTTTATATTGAATGTAAAAAATTGCACCATTTGCGCAAACATTTTTTTTTTCTTTTTCTATGGCGAGCTACATGTTTTTAGTCTGTCGTCAAATATCAACGACGTGACGGCACCTCCCTGGTCTAATGCGTGTATATATTTCGTTAATGACTTTTTCTAACTGGCCTAACACTGGTCTAATCAGCATTCCTCCCTCAGTGAACTTCATCAGAATGCAGGACAAGATCACAATGGCTCGCCTCCTCTTTCGTAAGAACACAAAACGGCTCCACGTGTAACTGCAATTGAATAATCAATCAAGTTTGGTTGCGCGCCTTACTGACCGGTAGCTCCGTTTGACGCAACTCAATTGCCTACCGTTTTTCGTTACGCCGAAAGGAGAAAGCCATCAATCTCCGCTCGAAAATTTCCCAATATTGTGGATCCTTTCCGACGAAAGCGGCCTAATATGGAGGGCGTTTACATGACCCGGAAGCACGAAGTCCCTGTTAACGCAGTTGCGTGCCAGTCGGGAACCGATAGCGCGGGTATGCATATGACGCACACTTTCTCGTTCCGCACTCTTATGTCGACATCGGGTAGAGCTTCCACGGGACGGCCGCTCGGTCCGTTGCAAAACACGCCTGGCGGAAATGGGCCAGCCGCTCTCTGCACGGATATTCCGCTCACAACTATGCCGACAGTGCGGTGGGAGCTACGAGCTCGCCGGACCAATCAACAGCCTCCATTTCATCACGTGACCCTCCTCTCTGCCCGAGAGCGTGACAATATGGCGAAAGAGGAGACGCAGGACTAGTCCAACGCGCACTTAGGTTCCACCACACTATCAGCTTTTGGAGGGACCAAGTATAGACGGCAGTCGACGAAGCAAAAAAAGAACGAAAGCATCACTCGGTCAGGCGAATGTCGCTTTGCGGATCTTTCGTAACATGAAGGAGTGGCGGTTACCCAAGGCATTCATGTTGGGTGAGAATTTCAATATTGCGGTCCCCGGGAGACGTCCATTGTGAGCGAGTGCCATCCGCTACATGTCCACGAAGAGGGAACCCCAACATGTTCGGTTGGGTGATGGCGTGCGTCCGCGTGCGTTCGTTGCTGTGTGCGTGATGATCGAGAATGCGTGTGTGTGTGTGTGTGTGTGTTTGCTTTTGCGCGGTGTGTTTGTGCGTTGGAATTTGAGGACCGCGCCGCGCGACCCCTGCTTGGGGTTCGATATCGGCGACGGAAAGAGTCCACGAGTAGCGGTGCAAAAATCCTAAATACCGCGTGCCTTTTTTTTTTTTTTTTTTTTGTAAGGGCAGAGAGAGACGGTATGTATTTCGCAGGCGGTTTGTTATTGCTTCACGAAGTGAAAGACAGATCTGTCGCTGTATGCATGTTTAGGAATTCAGGAGTTGCTCTGCATTGAAATGTGCGGCAAGACTTGCAACCCGAGGGAGTCAACGCGCTTCGAGCAGTTAATGATACACGAATGCAAGTGTGAATGAACTGTGCTGGTGTGCAACGCCCGTTCATGTCGAAACTGGGAAGAGCGTGATTTGAACTTGCGCTGTCTTTGAGTGTGACCCGACGACCTTCGCTTTTCTAGATACAAGACCGCGGTGTATCAATAGGGAGTTGTAGATCGTTCCGATGACTCCGATAACGATACGAAGCACGCGCAAAGGCGGCGGAGGAGTATGGGGTATCGTTATCGGGGACATCGGAACGATCTACTAAAACTCTCTAATTTAGTCGCCCATCAAAGCCTCCCTCACCTATATATAGTAAACGACTTAATTTTCGCGAGCACCTAGTTTTCGCGAATTTCGCGAATTGCCTTCAATTCCCGAAAAATATGTCCCGCGAACAATCCAGGTGAAATGTAAACACATTGGAATCTATATTGAGATCCCACCGCGTCACGAAAATTAGAACCCGCGAATTATTCCAGAACTTCAGCTTTGACCTAAATCGCGAAATACTGAGCCCGCGAAAAATAAGTCCTTACTTATCTACACACCGCAGCCGAGATAGCGGCTTCCTTTCCACTCCTTTACATTTGTTTAATGAAACAAACAATGGCAACGACTTTTATCTCCGAAGCTTTATAATACCTGAAATGCAGTATTCTAGGCGCGATGGTTTAGCTCTGTTTATAAAATATTTGAACGATTGTTTTGAAAAGTGGACACCGACCTTTATTTTTATCAGTATCAAATTTAGCGGCGAAATTTACGTCACGCGTCAAATGTGCCAAGTCACTTTCCTTTCTAAGTTAAGTGCAGAAATTAACATGGTGCCTAGGCCGCGTGACGTCAATTTTTCTGCTAAATATAGCGGAGGAACCCGAAGGTGTTTAGGTCACGTGACATGAATGCTCTCGCTAGATTTAGCGGACAAACTGACGGGGCACAGATCGCGTGAAAGTAATTTTCCCACTAATTTTGCGGAAAAACTGGGTTGGTGTTGAGGTCACGTGACGTCAATTTCTCTGCGAAATTTTGCGTGTAGACTGGATTGGTATGTAGGTCACGTAATATCAGGGGGCACGAGAAGTTCATTTTCTCGCTAATTTTAGCGGGAAATGCACGGACGGCCGGGCAAAATTTTGTGATTGGCTGGGAAGGGGAGGGGGGGGGGGTCGTAGAAAAGCATTTTGTACTTTAAAAACTTCAGCTGTCCAGATTAACAAGTAGGAATTAACTAGGTCAACAAAAACCCCTAGCCTAACTTTCGCTTCGTACCTCAGCGTGATTGGATGTCTAACCTCAGGGGCAACTGCCTTGAAAATCCGACCGCGATGACCGCAGTCACAACGTCTCATGTAACGACTAAAAAACAAATTCCAATGTTATTTTGTAACACAGATAAAGAGGACCAGCGTCCTCACAAGTCGGTGCGTTGACGTTCACTTTTCTTGTGGGGGTCGGTCGAGAGCTGAGGGTGAGGAAGAAGGGAGGGACATACTCTGCGCGCGTCTACGTCAGCGCTGTATAAAGCGGCAGCTCCTTCGCGGACTCCGGCATTAAAGTTTCATGGCGTTCCGAAGCCGGGTCCGCGCTGCTCGACCGACCCTCCGTCCAACTCCCGGTGCGATGAAGCGTCCGAGAAATTGCTTTGATGCGCGGCCGTGATCGAGTGCGGCCGCCGCTCGGAGACCGGAAGACCGCTCACCGCCTCGCTTGCCCAATACCACCTAGATCCACGAACGATGACGTCATGCGGAGGCCTTGACTGCCAGGTGATATCGGCCTGCCTTCCTCGTGGTTGGACGCGGTCCCGACTTTCCCTCACTGCTTGGATAAGCCGGGACGAAAAGGTGGAGCGCTCTAAATCTCCGGGGGATTTGTTCGACGTCGATGATGAGAGATTATTTTGTAATCGCTTTGCACGTCGGCATCTCAATTTAAAGTTGTAGGCATACACGAATACAAGCGGGGTGTTGCCCACGGAGGCAAGAACGTACGTACCGCGTTTCTCAGTGTATCGGTCGCGCCGTTATATAAAAGCCCCCCCCCCCCCTCCCCCCTAAAGGGCTGTTTTCACGAAAAGGTTGGTTTATAAATCGGAGTTTTGTGTAAGTCGCGCATAATTATGAGGCCCTACAGAATATGGCGTGCGAGCCACTACAACCGAGGGCCTATGCCGCCGCGCTTCGGTTCGGAGCGCCAAAAGAGCGCAGGCTATCGGCCAATGTTCTGCCGCGTTCCTCCCTCGTCGAAAATTTCGATACGGCATACATCTTCTACAGTTAAGGTTCATATAATCATAACAAACTGATACAAGTCACATCGTTGTATAACTTAAAAAACAAGAAGGAAAAAAAAAACGTCAATTTTAAACACATGTCTATGCAACGTGTAAATCCTCGTACGCACCAAGACGTTGTCGGTGTTGTCGCTGTGGTGCACGCTTGATTTACTGCAATGCATTGACACTTATAAATTGTGTTGTTTTTGTTTTATCTGCGGGGCAGCTTTTAATATTTTTTAGTTTTGTTCACAGAAGCTGTGAATATTTTAGGTCCTCGTCCATTACGCCTAGAGAATATCCGCTGGCAATTTCGTGATCTGACCAGAAGATGCCGCCAATTTCGCAGAAGTTACCAAAAGAGCACTGAATACCTTGTCCTGTTTTTGCGGTTTAGCCATATGAAGTTCTTGAATTAATCTTGGTATTATATATAAAAAAAATATTTCGAGGTTGAGTTTAAATTGCGGGAAGGAACTATGCAGTCAAATGGGCTACGCGGACATGATTTCCACGAAATTCAAGCTTTTTTATGCAAGGGAGTATCGTAATTCAGTGTTCATGTAGAATTTATTTCCGAATTTATGTCTCGTGGACTTCGGCAGCAAGCGTTTGTAATTTGAGGATGGAATGCCCAGTCCTGTTTCATGCTACCGTGGCGGAAAAGAAGGCGGAAGCTTTCCCCGCTATTAGCGGCGAGATGTTTCGGTGGCGACCTCGTTCGGTTACCTTTCGTGACGTCATTACCTTGTCAACAACAAGTTCGATGGTGTTTGTAATGGGCATGGTGGAAGCCTGAAATCATAGCGCTCTCAAAGCAACACTGCCAACACCGTCAAAATTAAAGTTCTTACATTCCTCTTATTTCCGTCGATGAGAAATCCTTTGCTGACGTCATTGTCCGCATTCGGCCAATTGTGGCAGGCCGACCACAGCGACGCTTTCAATCATACAAAGAAGCTTTCTTACGGGGTGCTTAATAGAACCGTAGTATGACAAAATAAAAAGACTGCAGTATTTTTATTTTGTCATACTACGGTTATATTAAAGGGACCATGAAATGACCTTCTTACTTTTGCCAGATAACTTTTACATTAAACCGTCAATGTTCACTGAATGCCGAACAGGCATCCGTTTTCGTCTCGGTTTATTAACTTCTACACAAAAAATTAATGAAATATCGACTTTTTCTTTCTCTCCAACCGACCGCAAAACAAGCTGCGGCGTAATTTTGACGGTCGTGACGTACCCTGTTTCCGGAACCGGAAGCTCTCTCGGCAGTAGGAGATGGGAGCGTTAGCGGCGGCGAGTTGACGGTGTGCCCAGTGTGCCGGTAGGTTTTACTGCGCTGATGTCACCGACGTATTTTCGACGTAGATGGAAACAAATAGCCGCGGCGTTTTTCGCGGCCTCGGAGATGCAGGAGCGAGCCGACGTTAAAAAAAGATACGTTTGAACTACGACAGTCTCAGCAAGAGCCACGTAAATACCTGCGAGCGATTGCCAAAGATACCTTCGCATGCATGATGCTCGTGTTTGAGCATAGCCTTCCTTATTCTACAAAGCCTCTCAAATCGCGAAAGACCCTGGTTTGAGGCTTGTCGTTGTCTTTTGTTTCTGTATGTCGCTCTAGTGGGACACGGGCATTGAATCATACAAAAGACAGTCTCCGAACATCAGTCAAGGCAGTATCTGTGGTTCGAATGTAGTGTGCCAAGTTTCTCCTCGAATTCATTGTCATGCGGCATTTGAAGCACGGATCTTGTGGTGACTTGCGTCCGAATCTGTTTGCAGACTGTCTTTTGTATGATGTACAAGCAGTACCCCGGCTAAAGGGATACTACAACGAAATTTCGGCGCCTATTTCCTGGTTTACACGCTGTTCCGAGTCGGAGTGCCTGCTACGCCGCTAGGCCTAACCGCCAAGCTCGCTTGGTCAGAACCGGTGGATTCGTCGCCGTTGTAGCTCTTCTCGGGTGTTTGTGGATCCAGCGTTCTTGTTCGTCGTGGTCTGTCTCAAGTACTTTTTTCTTGCTGCTTGAAGTCGAGACGCGCGAGAAGAACACGTAGAAAAAGAAACGTTCTTTGGTCGTCGCGATTCGCGAAGTAGTAACTGAGCGACGCTGTCGGCCCGGTCGGCCCTACTGCGCAGGTGCAGTAGTTGCTTCGTTTACCACACGACAGATGGCGCTTGGCTCTCAGCATTATCAAATTTGGCAATTTTCGTCACATCTTTAATTATGCTACAAAATGTGGATCTGAATATTATTTAACATAACGTTTAGGAAACACTCGCCGGCTATCTATTGTTTACGATCGCGTTGCTGGTGTGGTAGGCTCTTACCCAATAGGCGAAATAAGTGAAAAGGCAGAGAGCTTTCGAAGGAGAGAAGGCGCAAAAGAGTCCAGTTTCTTTTAAAAGTTCTATAGCGAAGAATTTTTTTTGGCTCCCTATTTTTGTGTTTCTTTTCACACCTTTTACGACGATCGGTGGATGAAATTCGATTTCAGAATCGTTTCATGGTCCCTTTAAGACCATTTTACTGTTTACAAACATAAACCGTTGCTTGCGTCCCAAGCGACTCCCGATCGCTCCGTCTTTGCAAGCCTGTCAAGCTTGCTTATTTCACCATAACTGGGGAAAGCATAAATGCTACATGGCAAACAAAGTTCGAGATGAGCCAGGGCCTTCGGCTATAGACCTTTTTCGCAAGGGCGCCGCCATCTTGAATTGTCGTCACTTCCAGTATGGGCGAAAACATTGTTTTGCCGTCGCCACGCCAATAGAAGGCATTTAGGACATAAACGTAACCGTCACACATTCTAGTTTTGCCTCCCCTCTATTTTTTACTATTTGCAGGTTAAAACGTTCTGATACCCAGGATCCCTGGGTTCTGCAGCGCGAGCTTTCGCTCCACGCGCGTCGAGCTGGTGTGCGCTTCAGCCCACTCGGCCACCGATCCCCCACACGAAACGTAATTGTAAAACGAATTGAACGATTGGAAAATTGCACCCGGCAGGTGTCGTGAAAGTCTCGTTTGTAATGTCCATCTAGGAATATTGACAGGTAGTCACGATGCCTGTCTCACCTAGATTAATGCCCCATGCGTGCAAGCATGTGCAGCATGCGCGTGAACGTTGCTTTGGCAAGCTTGTAATTGCACGCACTTTCCCGCACGAGCCGAGACATGGCGACGCCCAGATGCACTGCTTGCAATCGTCTATTGCGAGCGAGCGCCGGCTGGACTATGATTTAGCACGTGTGAACTGTGATTTTTGTAAACAGTGGAAACGTGCATATTCCCTTGCACTGACACCAGTCGTGACGTCCTTACCTTTTTGAAAATAGCAAGAGTGCGCTTGCATAGCTTTGATAGGCGCTGAAGATGCGCGGGAGCGGAGATTCCGAAAACTCCTTTTTTGACGTACCGTTCCGGGAAGGAGGGGCTTCAGTGGTATTAGAGCCACTAAATGAGCTACGCTTAGAGTATCGGCACTCTGTTCCCCGATATTGTTGTGGGCGCCGCCATCTTGGTGCTTAGCGCAGAGCAGACGCAACTGCAGATTGTCATAATTCAAAATTGCGACTTCCTCAGCATTAGATTCGGTGTTAAGAACTCATGTAATATTGCTTTGCTCTGCCGCGAACTGTTTAAACATTTGTGGAGGACGGAAAAGTGTTTCCTGTCATTTCAGATAAAGCTTCAAATAACTGGCAATTACGATTTTAACCCTTATGATGGGTGAGTGTCGTTACTCTGAAGCCTGACTTAATTATCACTTAGTGGCTCTAAGTGGTGCTTTGAAAATAATTTTTTGCAGCCTCCGTGCAAAAATTAAAAAATAATCTCGATATTCGTGATCCTGGAGGCCGAATGAAGACGATTGAAGTGTTTTTACTCAAATACAAAACCGCTTCAGTTTCTCTTTAAGGAAAGTCACATATTCGAAAATGCATGCATTGTTTTTGGTCGTGACGGGATGCTGTGAATTGAGGTTGGCAAATCGAAACCGAAACTGTACACCCGAAAAACAAGATGGTCGTGAAAAAACTCATAAGGGTTAGTCGGCTTACCAAGATTTTGCACCCTAAGAAGTTCTTTTAAGCTCCCTTTAAAATATTTCTGCGTGGAAAACAAATAAGGTGTTCTTTTAAGCTCCGTTCTTGATGCGAAAGAATTCTTCATCGCGTATTTGTCTTTCTAGTGCGCCAGGAGACGATAGTGCTTGAGGCGAAACAGTTCTTTAACAGCTGAAAGTGTTCTTGGGACGTCGAAGAACCTTCCAAGAATGGATTTTTTTTAGAGTACATGTGGTCAAAAGGCACCCAGGATGCTTCGCGCCGCACTACACAGCAAGTATCGCTTCCATTTATCAATATGTCTATTATAAACGTTCATTCGATACGAACTATTCTTCGTAAACCCTTGGATATAATTATGGTGGTTTGATGCCGACAAGCTCATAAACCACAGAGTAACAATATACACAGCGTCATTTCCTGAATATAAAGATTTTTTTTAGTAGCAACTTAATACCGTAAACACACACACACAAAAAGAAACCTAGAACCCCGAATATATATATATTTTTTTTATTCGGAGGAATTTTTAGTTTTTCGATGGAAGCAGGACAGCGAATAAATTTCGCCATTAAATTTGTATTAAATTTAATCGCAAACTTTTTTTATTTGGGGTTCTGGGGAAACATATGGTACACAGTTTCCACACTGAATATTTACGTCTCCCCCCCCCCCCCCCCCCCCCCCGGTCTGATTAATATTTTCATTTTAATAAAAATATACTAATAAACTTTATTGGCTCAGGAGAGCCGCGGCACCGCAGAAAGGCAACATACAGCCCGCATCATGGAAGCCCGCGGTACCACGACTAGTGATGGTGATCATGTGATGATATAATACACAAGATGAGAGTGATGTCGATTATGAGATGATATGTACAAGGGGAGGATAACGCTGTCTTCTCAACATCGCAAGCACCGTTGCTCGAAGGTCCGAGAAAGGTTCGGTATGGAAGAAAGGAAAACACTGCTGCCGGCCGAGAAGAAGGAGGATGTGCTCCGGTGTCCTTTGACCTCCCCCCTCCGCAGCCTTGCCGACTTCTGTGCCAGCCACCGCCCAATGACGTCTTGATTTGGGCTTCGGAATTCATCTGGCCACTATAAACACAAACAGGGCTGGGGGGACAGGGCAGGGGTCCATCAGTACGCGTGTCTCTAGATCTCCTTAATAGATTATCTTGTCCACGGCGCCCTTAATTCTTCGACACTTCTATTAAAACCCTCGTAGCTTACGTTCGTTGAACATTCGTCTTATCGTCATTTCGGCACCTGTGGCAGTTCAGTGGGTGGGGGCTGTACGGCGGGGCTATGAGCTGGAGATCCTTACACTCAAAAAAAAAAAAAAAAAAAAAAAGACCGTGCGTCTACTTTCTCCCAAGCCTGAGTTGTGACATTAAGCAATGCAATACGTCACGTTTGCATCGCTTGATGTCACAACTCAGGCTGCGTTTTTTGGTCGAAACATATGCTTCGGCATCGTCATTCGCTGAGCTGCCTCCGTAAGTTGCGGTGATTGGCTCTCCGAGTGTTGTGCGGGAAAGTAGACGCACGGGATTTATTTTTAGAGTATAGACTGCGGGGGAGGAGAGCTGCTACCAGGGTCCAGAGCGAAGACGACGACGAACGTCAGATGCGCATACCATGCACCTCCACCGAATGTTACAGGGATGAGCGGCCAACTAGTAATAAAGATACACACATTCACACGATGAAGTCAGGCGCCTTCTTCAAACAAATGGATGAAAAAACACTTTTCTGGGTCCTGACTCCTAAGTTCATTTGCCGATCGATTGCTTCGTCATAAAAAGGCTCACTGGAAAAATAAAATTGAGCTTCCTTCGATCATAAATGTGCTTACCCAGCTTTCAGTTTTACAGCTAACAATGCTCTGCGCTTTTAGATGCTTTGGTGCTTCTGCAGCCGAAACTATTTACCAACCCGGGTTGGCTACTTCATTTTTCTCTTCAGCATTTACTGTCCACATTTCGATAAATGTGCTCATTAATTTGCTTCAAGGTGAGGGAAACACTGAAGCTATACATAACGATTTCAGCCACTGTGATCGTTTCTTTCTTTGTGTGCGTGCGTGTGTGTGTGTGTTTGTTTGTGTGTTTTTTGTTTGAGTGGAATTCTGTGAATTTTAATACACAGTAACTCCCAACATATTCTTAACCCCCAAGAACGCAACGCAGGAACTCGATTTTGTTCCAATGCGTTTCCATTCTTAAAAAAACTAGTTGGATGTGTTTTGTTTTGTTTTTTGTTTTGTTTTGATCTCACCAGTCACAGCAAAACGAACGGCTACGTGCGCAGTGCTCAATCGTGGTTCGGAGCACGCTCTTCTGACACGTAGCCAGAACAAGTTGTGAGTTGCTCTTTCGCCGGCCCATGCTGCTAATGTGCATTGCACTCACGCCCCTGGATTGGCGATGGTTATATCACGTCTTGTGCAAGAGCACATTGTTACAGTATCCACTTTTGTCACGGAACTCATTGAGCACAAACGCCAGACTGAATATTCACCGACAGATTTATTGCGAGGAGCTTATAAAATTAAATCCTGAAGTAGAGGCGGCGCTTACCAAGTGAGATCAATGTGTCTCTGACAAAATGGAGGCGAGCCGGCCATATGAACGTGACCGCCGCCATCAATGCAGGTCCAGAAGGCACGCCAGACGCAACTTTTTTGCAGTCGATGTGGTGGCTCGTCCGGCTTACGGGAATATCTGAGTAGAAGTGACGGTATGCAACACTACCAATAGAATATGCATGATTAGGTCCTTGTTGCATCAGGCTTTACCATTCATAGTATGAGCAGCCTCCAACCTCGACAGTTCTTTATATAATATCCCTGATTGCTTGTTAGGGAATGTAATTGGTGAGGTGGTTCTTGTTGACGTTCTTGGGCTCCCCGGACACAACACGGCAAAAATACAAAAATATATTTTCTTTTTTTTAAAGAAAAAAAAGTTTGTTATTGTTTCTACAATTTCACAACGCAAATCCAGTTTCTGCTTCCCTACCCTCGTGCGTTATTTCTGTTCTGCCCCATTAAACAATATGTTGTTGATAAAATGGTCCGTTTAATACCAATGTTCTACGGGAACGTTTTAATAGCCTTCAGAACCAACCTCCTTTAAAAAATCGGCAAACGAGTGCACGCGGATGGATAAAAGCACAGCCGAGATCGCGGGAGGATTCGCCGAGTTCTCAAAGAAGTTAGTTTCAAAGGCCTTTAACGTGCCTACCTTACAGGGGTGTAAAACAGTTTCAAGTAAAAGCTCTTCCAAGGCTGGGTGGTGTCAGCGCAAGAGATGTGATCTTTATGTCCCGCTCGTGCGCAACCTTTGACTGCCCTTACTTTCTGGCTATCCCAAATACGACATGACTGGTTTTGTTTCGAGCAAGGCTCGAAACCAAGGCTCAAGCCCCGAAAGCCTGGTGTTTCCTTCTCCACTGGAGATTTTCCTTAGGTGTCCATATTGTTTCACTGTACTATCTGATTCTCTGCCTTGGTTACGATAACAAAAATACCGTTTTAAATTAGATGTCCAAACGTGGTGTCCGAAACTCTGAATCTAGCTACTTACGCACAGTAGACATACTCTATTTTCGAATGACACCGCAATCTCCAAATCAACAACAAAAAATTAAGTTTACAAACAAAATTCTGAAGGAGGAT
Organism: Ixodes persulcatus; assembly: GCA_013358835.2. Taxonomy (NCBI): domain Eukaryota; kingdom Metazoa; phylum Arthropoda; class Arachnida; order Ixodida; family Ixodidae; genus Ixodes; species Ixodes persulcatus. Next base: position 480,241 of record JABSTQ010009409.1, read on the forward strand.
GCTCACTCTAGCAAAGATAGACTAGTTGATATGCGATTCAACAGATGGGCGGTTGCTAAATTGATATTATAGTGCATCTGTGTTCTTCCGTCTAAACTTTGTGTATTTGATAACATGTCAGTTTCCTTCTGAAAAGTCTGTGAGCGTGCACTGTACAAAACGTCTCAAGTTACGAGACACGCGTCTTCCATCAATCAATCACTTTGACAAAAAATAAAGTGCTACGCCTATGTGCAGCCTGTTTAGCCTGCATTTAAGTGACGAAAATTGCTAAAAAACTTGTTTATTTAGAAGAACTAAAGACAGTAACTGGCTGCCGTAAAAAGAAATGGGTACCTTTACGAATCGACAAAGGAATTGTAAGTATTCGGGGACCCTACACTCGTCAAACACGAAGTTGAAGCCGAAGTTTACAAAGCGCGCCGATTGGATTTCTGCAACAATGACGCCGCACTTTTATCGCTGAATTCCAATAGATTTATTTCCAAACTCGAAGCGCATCATCGTGGCGTAATTCCACGTTACGCATTGTGGGAATCAGTCGGAAGCAAAGCCCATACGCGCTCCGCTACTGGCCCACAGCTTCCCAGAATGCAACGCGCGCGGTCACGGATTTATGGAGTAGTCTATCGGCGCGCTCCGCAAATTATCAGCTCCAACATTGGGTTTGACGAGTCTATACTCTGTTCACTTTAAATGGTCCGTGACCCGGGAGGCCCATGCTGCACTCTGGAGTGATTGCCAGGTCGCCAGAAAGGTATGGGACGTGGCAGGACTTATTCCTACTTCTCGCCGGGAATCCGTGTTTCAACTTTATTTTCATGCAGTGCTAAGATGCACTACTTCATCAATGGTGAAATTGAAATCGAAACCCTGCCACTCCTCTCTATGGCCAAAGATATTGTCACGTGGCGAAGTCACTCGGACAACTTGAAGGAATATAAACGAAGGGTTTATTGGGCGAACTTGTGCCCTCCGAAAAGAAAGACCGGCGGGAGGCGAGAGTGGGCGGTAGCCGGCGAAGAGAATAATAATAAAAGCGGTCGGCCGGCTGCTATCTTTTTACCCGCTCATCGAACTTTCTAGAATCTTCGGATAACAACGTGGTGTTTCGAGAGCAGCGTCTCGATAAGCGTATGAACGAAAAGTGCGCACTCATGGCGCGCGCGTAAAGGAGGATAGATAACATTACGCAGCTCGCGGCTTGACACAGCACGACGCGTGGCAATATGCCATGATGCAACGTGCGCAGAGTTATATGCAAAGAATTTGGGAAGTAGTCTATTCAAGGTATCTACGTTATAAAATAAAATATTTACAGTCATATCTATTTACTTCAAATTTCGGAACAACCTTGCTTAGCCATTAGTTTTTTTTTTTTTTTTCTTGCGTTAGCTGATAAGTGATCTGTCCGATATGCAGTGTCACCTACTGTAAAACACAAAACTCAGCTACGCTGAAACGGGTAACAAATCTTCCTCAGTGACAAACAACTGTTGACTGGGTTGGCCTTAAGAGCTACAAAAGAGCCGAGTGTGGAAGCAAATGAACGAATTTAAAATATCCCAGAAACAAATACGCAACCAGCGGGAAAATAACACCAAGAATAGGCTTATTTTCTGTTTGATTGCACGTGACGTTCGGACAAGCAGATTCGGTGCTCCAGTAGTTGCACACTCACGCGCTCAAGAAACTGCCTCTTCATTTTTTTTTTTAATGCGTAAAGGCAGAAAAGATGGCGCGGTCTTCGGCCGAAAATTCGATTACAGCCCGAAAGTCTAACAGGACGTATCTCCCTCGTAAGTGGTGCGGACAAATGAAGACGGAAGACCCTTTGACTCCCGGCGTCGCGTCCGAGACGCTATGCACAACACAAACTAGCCGAGAACAAAGAAGTCGTTTCCCGGAATAGCGGTCGACTTCAACTAGGCCGACGACGTCGCGAGGGTGACATTTTGGGTGCGTCGGTATTCAGTAGCTCTATTCGTCAAGTCGACTTAAACCGCGAGCGACGCAAATCTGAGACGACGGATGGTGGGTGGAACGCAGGAGCGAGTGAGCGAAGACGTAGGAGGCAGCCTGCCTCGAAACGACATTTCTGTCGTGCGTAGCCGTTTCTTTAAACTCTCCTTGGACTGCATTCTCTAAAGCTCCAAATCGACCGACTGAAGAACTCTGAAGTTCATTCGGTGCATCCTCAAAAAACAAAAAAAGCGAAAAAATTACGTTAGCACCAGAAAAAAAGCTTTCAACCTTTCTACTCTGGTGAAAACGGAAGACTAGCGAAGCTGTAGTATATATATGGCGGGAATTAAGTACCGGCCGGCCGTAAGTCGGCAAGCCAGAGTGAAAAAGCTGGAGAAGTTTTCGCCATATATAAGCTACGGCAGCAACCAGACAACCGGCAAGCCGGTTGTTGGGAGTTTAGTGTCACCATTTGTTTGCTGACGGACAGGATACTGGGGAAGCTAGCCTTTAACAGCTCTGCTGTAAAAAAAAAGCTAAGAAATATAAGAATTACTCAAGCATGCTCTTCTTTTCGATCATAGAAAAGGCTCGTTTAATGCGTGCTCTGAAAGTGTATTCTGATGACCGTGTTCGCGCAAGAACGTCAGTGGTGCAAATTTGAATCTGATGCGCGTTGTGGGTGCGTGCAAGTCAATCATCTAGCATTAATCTGCAAGATCCCGAGATAGGAGTATTATAAAATACGTCGCTATAAGTATATCTCCTCTGAGCTATTATGAATAGGAGCGCGAACCCAAACCCATTGTTCTATTTTCATACGGGCCTAACACCAGTATTTAAAATAAATAAGGTTCCGATTTGATAGGATCCCAAATCCACCTGTGTGTGAGAGCCAAGCGCTGAAATTTTTCAAGATATAAAGTGTGCGTGAGAAGCGAAAGAAAATAATGATAATATACTTTAACTTCTATTCCTCGTCGACATTGTTGTGCTACGTTGTCACGGCTAGCATAGCTACCTCGAATCTGTCAAAGCTACCACTGAAAGCTACTTGCGCGAGTACATACGACTGAGTAGCAAGACCAAGCTGCAGGTGTGCGAGCAGCTGTACGAACCTGCATCACTGTGCATAAAAAGCTAGCAGTGCACAACGCAGCGCAAACAAGTTGATGCTGATAATGCACTACTTTCTAGTTTGCATGATAACAGCCCAGAGTGCGATCTTCACAGTTCAGCAAGCGCATATTCGTCGCTTCCGAATGTGAGCAAAGCACGCGCCATACGCATTAACTGCATTAACGCTTATGATGGCATCGTCAAGAGGGCATTTTTTTTTAATGAACATGGGCGTGTTGGATTGTGGCTATCGCACGCTCGACCGTGGATTTGTAAACAAATTAAACATCGCGACTCCAGCGACCTATAGGTAGGGTGTACTAGAACTGGGAGGTGTGCCGACTAATGTCCCTAGATAAGAGCTGTCTACAAGTAGCGACATTCTTTGAAGCGCCGACTGCGAAACGGTGCTGGTTTTAGTTAGCGAATGGCGGCAATCAGTAGATGTTTGAACTGAATGCCGCCATTTCGTTCGGGCGGAATGTGCTCTGTCATTTCTGTTGGTTGTCGTTACTTGCAAATGAAGTATCAAGGGACTTTACTGCCGACCGCATCGGCATCTTCATAGGAGCTGAGTGTTGAGCTGAGTGTTGAGTGGCCAAATTCTGCCACAGGGGCCTGGGGTGGCGCTGCTAGTCACAGCGGGGCCAGGAGGCCGGTCAGACAGCGTTTTCCGAGGCTGGCTTGGGGCGTGTTGTTGTGACTATTCTTGTTTTGCGTCCTGTGTGAAGCGATACAATATTGTGCGGCTGCTAGCTGCGCCGAAGAGAAAAGGGACCCACAACGATGTTAATCACGGCGAAGAAAAAGATGGAGCAGTGCTGTTTTGTGCCGCGATGCAACGGGGGTAACAACCCATGCAAAGAGAAAGTCTCCTTCTTTCTGACGCCGAGCAACGGCTGGGATCGTCTGATTCCAAAGAAAAAAAAAAAAAAAACTTATGACGATAAAAAAAAAGTTTAAAGCCGGGGTTACACTGCTTATACACCATACAAAAGACAGTCTGCATACAGATTCGAACGCGAGTCACCGCGAGGTCCATGTTTCGAGATTCGCGTGGCAATGGGTTCAAGGAGGAAACTTGACACGCGGCATTCGAACCACGGATATGGCGGTGACTCGTGTTTGCACACTGTCGTTTGTATGATGTATGAGCAGTGTGAACCCGGCTTAAGACGAATGTGTGACCTATGTGACATGTCAGAAAAATCAAGCTTCTCTAAGTGGGATTGCTCTTCAATAAAGACAGCAGACGAAGTTGCTCCGTTTGTCTTTCCAGTAGTGGTGCAAAACTATCGATAGTACTATCGATGGTATCGATAGTCGCCAGAAATCTGACTATCGATAGTAAAAAAACTATCGATAGTGCTATCGATAGTCGCCAGAAATCTGACTATCGATAGTAAAAAAACTATCGATAGTGCTATCGATAGTCGACTATTGAAAAACTATCGATAGTACTATCAATAGTCGACTATCAAAAAACTATCGATAGTACTATCAAAAGTCGACTATCGAAAAACTATCGATAGTACTATCGATAGTTGACTATCGAAAAACTATTTATAGTACTATCGATAGTCGACTATCGAAAAACTATCGATAGTACTATCGATAGTCGACTATCGAAAAACTATCGAAAACTATCGATAGTACTATCAATAGTCGACTATTGAAAAACTATAGAAAAACTATCGATAGTACTATCAATAGTCGACTATCGAAAAACTATCGATTGTACTATCGATAGTCGACAATCAAAAAATTATCGAAACACTATAGATAGTACTATCGATAGTCGACTATCGAAAAACTATCGATAGTACTATCGCTAGTCGACTATCAAAACACTATCGATAGCACTATCAATAGTCGACTATCGTAAACCTCTCGATAGTACTCTCGACGGTTTGCTCTAGATAGTTTTGCGACACTAGTAGTTTGCGTCGCTCCCTCTTCTGTGTTTCTCGCTTTATTTTTTCAAATGGGATACCCAACTATACTTCGTTTCAGCTTCCGTCCGAGCGCAGCCAAAGGCTGAAGGACGGTTCGCAACTTCGAGAACGGCATTCCTACGCACCACAAAGTAGTCCGTCAAAGTAATCTTTCTAAAATAACTGTTTTGTGCGTAAACATTGCACAATATTCAAGATGAGTACTGCTGAGAATGATTTGCAACTAGAGGAATTAAATATTTGAAGTTTATGTTTTTATTAATATATGTAAATGCGTGTGGTTTGGTGAAAACACGTACATCCGCTGGCAACACGGCTGCTGCGCTCGGTTTTTCCGTGCGATTTCGTTTTCGTAATGGCCGAATCACGTGCTTCGCTGGTTTCCTCACCGAGTCGCTTCAAAACGTCCTTTCGCACAGGCACGTTTGGGCGTCAGGCGCGAGAGGTCGTGATGAATGTCTACTTTCAAATTCGGCAGGAGTCTCCGGCCGCGTCGTACCGCGAATGCGTTGTAAACACGAAAAGCGTCCGGGCCACTACAATTCACTGATGCGCGGCGAAATCAGGAAACCTCTTTACCTGCCGATCACATTGAACGCCGAGAAGTTGGTTGAAAGGACTGCACCTCGAGCCCTGGATATCCAGATAATACAAAGAAACATTGCACCTGTGCATTAATTGCATCTTAATCACGGCCGGGTCATCGGGCACCTTGCAATGTGTACTTACTACTTACATCTCGAAACTATGCCGAACAGGTGGAAAGCTCGGACACAGACGCCAGCGGCCAGCCTACGTACTGACATCCCCTGTGACTAAACTTCAGAGCATGAAAGGGCACTTTTTAAACCTCTAGGAGACGATACCGTTGATACACCCGTAGCAGACGAAATATTCGGCGAGCGCGGGCGGCGCGGACGACCAGCGGCGCAGCGGAGTGGTACAAAAGTGCAGGCGAGATCGCGTGACCTGTTGCCGGCCTGTGATTGGCTCTGGCCACACGTAGCTTTGGCTGCGCTCGAACGGAAGCTGAAACGAAGTATAGCCCAAGCACTCACCATCCCAACTTTGGTTCAGCTTTCAGGGATGCCGAAGACGGGAGTTTGGGCGAAGAGAGGAGGAAGGGAGGCGAGCGGCGGTGCGGCAACTGTGTTCGCTCTAGTGGTGCAAAACTATCGATAGTACTATCGATAGTATCGATAGTCGCCAGAAATCTGACTACCGATAGTAATAAAACTATCCATAATGTCGAAGATCTATCAATAGTCGACTATCAAAAAACTATCGATAGTACTATTGATAGTCGACTATCGAAAAACAATCGCAACACTATCGATAGTACTATCATAGTCGACAATCGAAAAACTATCGATAGTCGACTACCGAAAAACTATCGATAGTACTATCGATAGTCGACTATCAAAAAACTATCGATAGTACTATCGATAGTCGACTATCGATAGTTGTGCGACACTATCGATAGTTTTGGAAAAACTATCGATAGTATCGATAGTCGATTTATTGATAGTTTTGCATCACTACTTTTCAGTCTTTGTGTTTATTTTATGATGCATGCTACTCACTAGATGAAATCAATTCAGACATTTCCTGGTCTATAAACGTTGGCTGAGAATGCAGAAGTCTAGAAAAGCTCGCTTTTATTAATCCATGCTACAAAAAAAAACGATATATAACACCAAAACAAAAACTAGGTATTGAAAGGTCTGCAAAATGAACAGGTTCCGGAAATATAATTAAAAGAGCTTTTGCACTAAAGTGAAGAGGAAAGTGTCGCATATCATGTTATATACTCAAACTTCGCTTTCTTAATGCTGGTATCTAAGATGAGATGGACAATCATACTTGCATTACAACAGAAGAGGAAAAAATTAAAAAGCGAGACTATGTAGGCAACTCACCACTTCCAAACGGCATTTGCGCTTTGAATATAAGCTCCTTCCGCTTGCGTAAGTCACGCGTTTTACAGGTTTGTGATATAGGATGGAACTTGTTCGTTTTCACAACCGAGCAGGCAAAAACAAAGAATACAACCATTTTCACGCCCTACAAAGCATATCTGCTGCGACCGCCAGGCCACAGTCCGCCTTCGAATGTATACTCGCTCACAGGAACTCTAACTCGCTCTGCCCCACAGCGCCCTCACCGGCGTGCTTGCACAACGCGACACACTCACGGCCGCCGGACGGCACAATAGCCCCGTGCGCGACCGAAAGCGTCGCTTTGGTCGGCCTTCCACGATTGGCCGAACGCTGACTATGACGTCGGAAAGGGGATTTATATCGACGGAAATAAGAGGAATGAAAGAACTTCAATTTTGACGGTGTTGGCAGTGTTCCTTTGAGAGCGCAGGGATTTCAAGCTTCCACCATGCTAATAACAAACACCATCGAACTTGTTGTTTGCAAGGTAATGACGTCACAAGGGGGAACCACAGGAGGGCGCCACCGAAACTTCTCGCCGCTAATACTCTATTTCACCTTACGATGTACCGCAGGAAAGGCTAAAAGCGCGAGCTCCTTGCTCTAGGGCACATCTCGGCGGCACAAGCTGTCATGCATTAAGGGCAGCTAAGGGCAGCTGCCAAAGCTATGACCTTCGCTGAGGTACAACATAAGGTGAAACGGAGTATATAGACGTTTGCAAGCATGGCGTCCATCCGTGCAAGCACGTGCAGCATGCACGTGAAGATAGCCTTGGCAAGCCTGGAATTCCACGTGCTTGCTCACACGAGGAAGAGCATGGCGGCCGCCACATGCCCTGTTTGCAATCGTCTATAGGAGTATTCACTGGTGGCCATTAGCGGCGAGATGTTTCGGTGGCGCCCTCGTTTGGTTACCTTTCGTGACGTCATTACCTTGTGAACAACAAGTTCGATGGTGTTTGTAAGGAGCATGGTGGAAGCCTGAAATCATAGCGCTTTCAAAGCAACACTGCCAACACCGTCAAAATTGAAGTTCTTACATTCCTCTTATTTCCGTCGATGAGACATCCTTTGCTGACGTCATAGCCAGCATTCGGCCAATTGTGGTGGGCCGACCACAGCGACGCCTTCGATCGCTCACGTAGCCAATAGCTGAGTGCGCGACTGCTTAAGGTGTATCCACACGACGGACCGGGCCGCGGACCGATTGATCACGTGATGCGCGGCCCGCGGGCCGCCCGGCTGCAATGAGCATTCACACGGCGGACCAAAAGAGCAGACGACAGAGCGAACGGGCCGGTCTAACCCTCGACCTCACAGCTCCGCCAAACGCTTGCAGCGAGCTGCTTTGAGGCTATTTGTAAGGATCCAAGATGGAGGTTGAACGAAAGAGACGTTGGCCGCGGTGGCCCTGGCGTTGACTATTGAGGACGAGGAGGACTTAAGTGAACCGAAAAGGGCAATCCCACAGAGCGGGGAATTGCTCCACGAGCGCGATGAAGTAAAAAGTTGCATCGTCGCACCATGCCGCCATCGTCGCACAACAAAAGGTTCGTCTTCTTCGTCTTCAACAGTTGGCGCCAAAAGAAAACGACTTTGGATTTGGATTCCTATCCAAACAACAAAAGTTAGCTTGTTGCCAGACTTAGCGCTTCAATTATACTAAAAACGCCGCGGTCCACCGCCAGAAGCGCGGGCCACGGACCGCCGGCGGACCTCGAATACCGGTGACGTAGGATCACGTGATGCACGGCCCGCGGACGAAAACAGCATTTTGGTTCGTCGTGTGGATACACCTTTAGCGCGTGCTGACGGCGAGCTTCCACAGTTCTTTTGAAGCGTGCATTCCACACCATCGAGATTCCCGGTCTTAGCCCATGCTGCTCTTTGAGCCTGGCGCAAGTGAAGCTACCGGAAGTTTGATGCTTGTCCCGGAAGTCGGGCGTGTGCTGGGCTTCTTAGTGCATTCGGACAATATTTTGGTCCATGCTTTCTTGTGTCTTTGATTAGGTGTTAATAATACCGTTCTCAATTAAATCCTGAGAATAAGGCATTTGAACGTGGGACATACGCACACTTGATCGAATCTCAAAATGTTCACATCGAAAGGCTTCCCAGGAGACTTCTCGGGTACGCATGCGCTGTTACTACGCAACAAGCAGGCTCTCTTGGGATGACAAGAAAAAATCCAGCGCCCTGAACGCTGTTCGATTCGGCACTCGAAAGAGTTGAAAAGCCTGTCAAGCGCTTACTTCCGGGACAAGCCGCTTACTTTCGGTGGCTTCATACCTGTCTGCTTAATGCGCCATCCAGCCCCCTATAGTGGAGATCAGTGGTCTTAGCAGCCTATTAATGTGAGCTCGTTATGAGCATGTGCTTTGAACAGCCCCCCAAATATGGCGTCGAGTGAATTTCCCCTATAGACACGCGGACGTCACAGAGCTGCAGTGGCGCTGTCGACGGCACGGCACATGCGCAGACGTTTCACTTCACGTGAATTCAGTTTCTGCGCACGCGCAGAGCCCACACCTGGTGTGGGCAAACGCGGGCTTGTTTGTAAACAGCGTGTCGGTCTATACACCATTCCGACGTTTACAAGTACTCCACCTTGCGTTCCATCTCCTCAACCAAGCACGCGCATGTTCGTCGCTTCGGAAAGCGAGCGAATCACGCGCCATGCGTACGTACACTGGAAATGGAAGAGGCCAGGAGCCCTTTTCTGGAAAGGTCTATTGGCGACGTGCGCGATCGAAAGCGTCGCTGCGGTTGGCGTTCCTCGATTGGCCGAATGCTGAATATGATGTCAGCAAAGGATTTCTCATCGGCGGAAATGAGAGGAATGTAAGAACTTCAATTTTGACGGTGTTGGCAGTGTTGGTTTCAAAGCGCAATGATTTCAAGCTTCCATCATACTCATTACAAACACCATCGAACTTGTTGTTCGCAAGGTAATGACGTCAGAAGAGGTAAACCTACGAGGGCGCCACCAATACATCTTGCCGCTAATATGGCATCACTGGATGCCATATTTTAGGGCGATGTTTAGAGCGCATGCTCAGAACGAGCTCACGTTAAAAGTCTGCTGAGACCGGCAATTTTGATGGTATGGAATGCGCGTGGCAAACGAACTGTGGAAGCTTGCCGTCAGCACGCGCTCAGGAGTCACGCACACAGCTATGGCCGCCAGTGAATACTGCCTACTCGCGGTGAGAAGCTCGCTAGAGGCGCTTCTGTTTTCTTCACTTTGGGTAGTGCACATGCTACCCACGCGGTTATGTTTTAATTTTCATAGTGCATAGAAGCTGGGCATTGCACGTGCTTGCACCAGCAGAGGAAGTTGAATTATATCCTCACTCTAGGTTGTGAAAAAATTTCCTCTAGGCGACGATACACAAGCATTTCGCCTCGAATAGGTAAAGGGAACTAAAAACATTGAGCAGTGGAAAAGGCGGCAGCCTCCGTGTGATCGTGTCGAACCTACCAGGTGGCGCTAGCGCTCTTTTCCCGAGCGCTGCCTGGGTCGCTAAACTCGTGGACACAAAGATTCCTTGTGTTATGACGTAGTGGGGGGAGTGACCCAAAGAACGCCGCAAAGTTGTCTTTTCTCACAAACCCGCAGATCTGTGTATCTTCGTGACGTTTTTCAATTGAAGGGGCGAAAAATTCCTATACTTCGTCTCACCCTAGCATGGACTAAGCACGAAGGCTGTGTTAGCGCGAGCGGCCAGCCTTGACTGCCTTGACTAGAGCACATGCTGCACGAGCGCTCGTGCAGCCGCCGCGGCTTCATTCAAAGCGACTAGCTCGCGCTTTTAGCACGCGCGGCTAACAATAGTCTATAGACGCTTTCAGCGCGCGCCAAATTGAGCCGCCATAGCCGACCTTCTCTTGTCTTACCAAGATGCCGAGCCACTGAAGCGGGCGTTGACGAGTCTCCACAACGGCCTATGCTAGGGAGAAGGACGCGGTAGAATCTAAAATGGCAATGACCTGACCTACTGTGATAATGATGAAGTGGAGCGAACGGAATAAGAGGGAACAAAAACTGAAGGTCGGTTATGGCGGCGCCCATGCACAGCTGCCTGAAAGCGTCTATAGGGAGTATTCACTGGCGGCCATAGCTGTGTGCTCGGCTGCGGAGCGCGTGCTGAACGCGAGCTTCCACAGTTCTTTCGCCACGTGCATTCCGCACCACCAAGATTGCCGGTCTTGGCAGCCTATTAATGCGAGCTCGTTCTGAGCATGCGCTCTAAACAGTGACCTCAAATATGGCGGCCAGTGAATACCTCCTATACTAAGGTGAGACGAAGTATAGCACTCCCTAGACGCCGGACAAGAGCTGCAGGAGAGAGCACGCGGAGAGCTGGCGGAGACGACCGTGGTTCATACGTGTGACGTCACAACAAAGATCACTGCAGCTGTGACCAACATGTTTGATGGGCTCCAAAAGGCACGGCGCAGGCTCGGGGTAATTGCATTCTTAAATCAACACCATCAAAATTGGCAGTCCGATATCGTTCTTATTTCCGCCGATAACGCAGAAGCAAAAGGCTACAAGAACGTCGGTGTGGTTGGCTTTCCATGTTCAGGCTACGGCGGGAGCTCGTGTCGCACCTCGAGGAGCAACTGTTCCTTCTCGGAGAGCAGGAGTTCCTGCGGCGCTGGTCCTGCCGATACCTCCACGTGCACAACTCTCGTATCGAGCCGCCATCTTGAGAATTGCGGCGCCGACGACGCCGTCTAGCGATTTAGAAAAGGAAATACCGGCTAGTTCTGGCAGCACAGCTATCTGGGTAGGCAACGGTGTGGGTATGGGGGGAACTTGGATAGACTTGGCTATGGTGGGCTGCAATAACTTGGTTGGAGCTTGTCCGGCTGAATCCAGCTGGCTACTCACAGGCCATCACCTTGCCTCCTCGAGAGAACGACGACGAAAACGGTGGGGTGTTTCGATTGAGTTTCCACAGCGAAGTATATATGAGCAGTTTAATGTAGTCTATGCAGGTAAGCTCTCGGCATTTGATAGCTCCATCTTGAGTGGTGGCATGTAGACTTTTTCATACCTTTCACATACGATGGGGCTTGCAGTGATAACCTAATTGGACCACCTGCACCGGGAATTAAAATCGGTCCTCTTGTCGTAGACGAAGTGGTCGTGATCCTTAAACGTGACGTTGAGTCTGATACGAATCTCTCGCGATTCAAGCTCGCAATCGACTGACTTCATAAATAAGGATTCTTGGGGAAAATGCGAAGCTCGATAACATTGCAGCCACACTCGCGCTGTAGCTTCTTGTGCTCATGGCACACTTTCTGCTATTGTTCTTATGCTTTTTAAAATTATTTATCCATCCGACGACCGCGCAGTGGTAGCCAGACAACCGTAGATTTTCGGAAATTGCAGCACGGTAAAAAGGAGCACTCGGAACTACCTCATGCACGACGTCCGTTTTTAAGCCTTTTCGCCCATACCCTTGGTGGTTCCATACCCTTTGTCAGCGGGCAATCCAAAAATGCACCAGGTCGAGGGTACGTCAGTTGCTGGCTGGTTTGAGGTTATGCGAAAAAGGTCTATACACCTTTTTCGTTTAGCCTCGCACCCAGTCACGTCGTCCCCATATCCGGTATGCGTTCCGAAAAAAAAGCAAGATATTACAACCCCGAACAAGTAAAAAAGTATAGAAGGGTCATAACAAGAACGACTGACGGTTGCAATTAAAATATTAACACATTGTACTGTCGAGGGGAGAAGAAAGCGACGTTTTCACGCATACCGGAAGTGCCAGAATTGAAGATGGCGGCGCCCTCGTAGAAAAGGTGTATACGTCGATCATATCTAGATCGCGTTAGGCGGAGGAAGGGGGAACGGGACGCGATGCGGCCCTCTCTCTGTGGCGTCGCAGGGGCGGGACGTGCGAGCGCGGCACCGGTCGGTGTCTCTTTGCGCGAGTGATCGCGCGGACGGGCGCTTTGCGGAGCAGCGGGCGCGAGCCCGCTGCTCAGCGGTATACGCTTAAGCGCCGGCTTCTGCCGCCGTCTTAAGCCTGCCACTGAGCGCACCGCCCATTGCCGGTGCAGCCACTCCCGCCAACACGTCGCTTCTTGACGAACCAATCGTTGCCACGTGGGATCAACCTGCGATTGTTACTCACAATCTATTCTCCATCCTCGGCAATGATGATCCCGAAGGCGAGTTTCCGCCCCTCAACAGCAGTTGCGACATCAGGGGCCCTATGTTGTGCTTTTTGGACTCGCACGGCGACTATGGAGAAGGAATTGACGTCAACAACGCAGCAAACGCAGATTGGATGTTGATTTTGTTTTCTTCTGTCGACATCCAATCTGCGTTTGCTGTGTCGTTGACGTCCTTCTCCCTAGTCGCCGTGGGAGTCCAAAAAGCGCGACATAGGGCCCCAGCACCGCCGCTGATAGAACGAAGCGTGCTCGCGGCATTTTTGTTTCGGCGCCGCCGCGACTAAGTCCACCGCCTCACCCCGGTGCATCCAAGGTCGCTCGAACCCTGACCCGTCCCCCCTGGAGGACGGTTGGCATCCTTTCTCTCGCCGACGTCATACGGCCCTGTCCGCGGCACCTCCAGCAGCGTCGCTCTGCAGCGAGTTCTCTCATGGCGCGTTCACACTGGAAGCGGATCCGCGAACGCGAAGCGGATCCGCGCGTTCTCAACCGCAAAGCGGCTAGGATCGAGCGGTCGGAGCGCGTTTTTGCCAACCGCTTCGGGACCGATTTCTCCCAACCGCTTTCACGAACCGCAAAGCGGCAACCAATCACAACGCGACGCCAGCGACGCTGACGTGACGTCAGTGACTTTCGATACAAGATGGCACCTGTCGCTGGTGAGGCGTCCAAGGGGCTCTAGGCCTAGCGTAACAGCGGACAAATCAACGGAGAAACGCGGTGTTCACGTCCGTCACTTGAATCCGCCGTGAAAAGAATTCACTCGTAATTTTAACGGGCTTCGTAACAGTGATTTGGTTCGGGTAAGAGTTTGTTTATTATTCCGGGTGCCACAGCCCGAAGCTCGCTGCCTTGTTAACTCTGCCCGTAGAACGTCCGAGCCCACCCCTGATCGACCGAAATGTAAGCTTTTGTACCCACTAAGATAGTCGCGTGAACTATTGAAAGCTTTCGACACCGTGCATGAACACCACGAAGGCCGATAGAGACGTCGTGAGCCTGATTGCGTAGCCAACGCGCTACAGCGGAGCGGGCAGGGTACCTGCGCTTGCTCGACCTGTAACGTTTACAACTAACAAAAGAAATAAAGAGAACCTACTCAAGGAATAAAGTGTACGTACCACACAATGCAGAGGTAATCCATACGGCGTTTATTTGAGCTCAATGTCAAACAAATAGTAGACTCGATCGACGCGCGAGTGACGAGAGGAGTCCGCCACCAACGAAGCCACGACCGGCTAGCACCGAACACATTGCCCCGCACCACGGTCCACCCCACCTCTCACAACTTCGAAAATGATAAGAGCGAACGAAGGGGGAAAACTGGCCCTCTATCCCGAAAACGAGGTCAGCTATTCATGCGGGAAGGGTCCACTTCGAAGAAAAGGTCGGGGGCATCCTGTTCTGAGTCAGCAAGGCGCGCCTAGCTGGGCTTTGCTTGTGAGCGAAGTCGAGGGAATCACAGGCGAGTTTGGCGGGTTCATGGCTTCATGCTTCTTTTATCGCTGCCTGAACTCGTGATGCGTGCGAACGTCCCGAAGAAAAATCTTCAGAGTGCCAAAATAGCAAAATTTTGGCTTTGGATTGTCGATTAAAGTGGATTGTGGATTGTAAAACAGGGTTGCCAAACGCAAGTCTCAAAAGATCACGCGTGATCGCCGAGAAACCGCCAACCGCCTCTCGGTGTATCTGAACGGGGTCTCTCGTGAACCGCATCCGCAACCGCTTCGCGAACGCGGATCCGCTTCCAGTGTGAATGCGCCATCACACTGTCATTCTACGGCCGACCGAAACATGCCGCATCATGGACGTGGCCTTTCTTGCCATTGACTCCGCAATTTCTGCGCAGATAGGCCTCCGGTCTCCTACACGATTGCAGCCCCCATACCAAGTGAGGTACCTCGACCGCAGTAATCAACTCGCTGTCGACGCCCCTTCATCTCAAGTGCGCGACGCCTTAACTCCATGGGACGAATATGCAGCGAAAAATCGACGAATTTTGCCATTCTTCTGCACCTTCAGCGTCGCTTGAACATAAGGTGAAACAAACAATAAACATCTCAGGTCGGCGATCACTCTCCCTGCACCCTGATCGTTCAAGACTGTACGTAAAGGCTGAGAAGCGTCATTTTTTCAAGCAGACGGAAAGAGCAGGCGTTTTTTATAGACCTGTGTATATTTGCTCACACGCATTTATAACAAATATTTGTTCTCTCAATATAGTCATTAATCAAGAGTCATGCCCGTGCTCATTACTCTTCATTAAACTATAATATGACTACTTTTGCTTGAGTTACAGCAAGGGATATACGTTGAAGGCTTGGAGGAAACCGTCCTCCGTGATAGCTCGGGCAGGTAAATGCGTTGGGAAGCAGAGCGATTTTTAGTACGAGCTTGTGCTCCTGGCCTTTCTTGTGTTAAAGTTTAGTAGTGTGGATGCTCGGTCTTCACATGCGACATAATGACTGTATGGCTCGCAAGAACCGATGGACCAACAAAAGCACGTGGGCACACCATTCACTGTGGCGCTCGAGTTCAAGAGATAAAGAAGAAGTTCACAGCCAAGCAGAAAAAAATACATAGGACAATTTTTGCCATCGGCATCGAGGCCAGCAGCCTCATCGGCTCGCGGCGTCTCGAAGCCGTCCGGGGGTCCCCGCAGCAAGGTCGGCATCGGCGCTGCTTTGCGGTGCGGTTCCCTGGGACGCGCCCACGTCCCAGGCGCCAATGGGTTGAGCAAGTGGCTGCTTGCCATGCTCTCTCAGCTGCACAAGAAAATCACCTTCTCAGGCTTTTCGATGGACAGCGAGCCCCCAGGACTTGTCAACCGCGGCCAGAACTTGTGTTTCGCCATCTCCTCACTGCAGTGCCTGTTCCGCACGCCCGAGATGGGTTACCTACTAGAAGACTGGTTGAGCAACAGCAACCTCATCTTGGGCACCAACGATGAGGCCTTTCTGTGCAGTTTCCTCAACCTGCTGCGCGAGTGCCTCAACAGGAGCCTGCAACAGTCCACGCAGGAGTGCTTCATCAACCAGTGCAGAGTCTTCATGCCGCAGCTGGTAGCAGCGTCGGCCTGCCAACAGGAGCAACAAGACGCAGCAGAGTTCGTCATGACGTTCCTCAATGTGCTCCACAAAATCCTCAACAGCCGCCGGTCGCGCAACAAGGCGCACGCTGACGCGAGCTCCTCCAACGAACACAACTCCGAATTCTTGCAGTTGTCCATCTCGACGCTGACGAAGCGCATGCTTGACCATATCTTGCAGATTGCCTACAAGGGCTGGGAGGTTTACGAACGGTGCAATGATTCACCCATCGTGCACCTATTCACGGGCCAGACGGTCGACGTCCACCAGTGTACCACGTGCCTTAAGACCAGCGTCCGGACACAGGTCTTCAATGTGCTTCCCATCACGATCGTGCAAGCTCCCAGGACCGGGAACTGCGTCCGCCTGTACGATCTGCTCGGATGCTTCAGCGAGGCCGAGCGGATGGACAGCCGGAACTCGCGCGGCGATCTGGAGCTCCAGGCGGGGCCGATCTGCAACATCGTGTCGCACACCAGCTGGCTTCACCGGACGCTCCTTTCGCAGACGCCCAGCTCGGTTGTGCTCCAGCTCCTGCGGTTCCAGTATGACAACGCCACGGGCGAGGCCCACAAGATCAAGGACCCGGTTCGTATTCCTCTCTACAACATGTGCCTGCCGAACGGGTCCGGCACATGGCCCCAGTACAAGCTATACGGGGTGGTGGTGCACGTAGGAGTGAGGTCCACTCAGGACGGGCACTACATCGCGTTCGCCGAGGACCGCATCAAGGAGCACTGGTACAAGTTCGATGACGAGCTCGTGTCTCAGGTGTTCGACATGGAGGAAGAACTCGCCAAGCCATTTATCATGGAGAATGCCTATTTACTTTTCTACAGGAAAACCTGAGTCGTCACTACACAACGTCTCATTTTGAGTACGACCGCAGCGGAAGTATACGATCCGATTCAGTCAATCAAGCAGTGCCAAAAGTACATCCTCAAGGCGCTCGTTTCCTTGGTGAGTTTGCTCTCATCCGGCCAAACCAATCGAGCAGAGGGAAAAGGTGCAGGATAACGGCGCCTTTACTGCGCGTGATTTGTCTAGTTGGTGATAGTAAACGTACAAAGACAATGAACGCCGTGACGATGCACTTTTGGGGCTGCTTGATTGGCACCATCGGATCCTTGGCTGCGTTGGGCTCAACGCGAAACGGAGTGTAGTGTGTGTGTGGTGGTGACGAAAGTGTGAATACTGCTTTCTAGTTACACTGCTTGCTTGTAACTCAACCGATCCTGGTGTAACATCCAAAGGCAATGTCGCTTCTATACGAGGAACGACCGCATTGTACACTGCCGGGAATCTAGAGCGTTAAGGCGGACGCTTAACGAGCGTTTGTCATTAGACAAGCCCTATTTTCGAGCGCTCACGCCGTCAGTGTGTAGTTCTGTAACACGACCGCTTGTTTGAGCGTTTGTTGACATTGAATTCCTCCGTTTGTCTTGGGTTAACTTAGGCTGCTTTGATTACAGAGCAAGACCGGTAATAAGCGAAACAATCTTCACGGCGGTTTCGTTTAGGAGCAACAAATGATTTACACTGCTCTCCGCGACGCTCGTGACAAAAAAGGGAAATCAGTGTCACTCCCAAAAACACGCCCTTAGCCACCTAAAAAAAAATGAATAAGTATACCGAACGCTGACTTCGACTCGGAGTCACCACTGAATGCAAACGAAGCCCGGGGTGGTGCGAAATTTAGCGCGCTTCCTAGAGTAACTCAACGGGGTTTCCGTCGCCGGGTCGACGAAAACCCGCCCGGGCCGGTCGCGCATCAGTATGCAACTCGCTCTGCCGCGCAATCTCCTCGTCGAAATCCTGACGCCCCGAACTGCAACGTGGTGCGTATCTTTTGTCGAGAGCACGAAAGAAAAGGGAGCGCGCGAGGGCGCCCGCCCAGCGCGAGCGCTTCGCAATGCGACCGCTTTTAGCCGGCATTGCATTACACGTTGGCAGAGACGCGCGACAAATGTATGCGAGACGCCGCGGGAATATTGAGTGCGTCAACTTTGGGGACCACCCGTGCCGTGGTGACGCCGCCGCCTCGCGCACACCCCGCGGGGTACCGTACTCACCGAGGACACGAGGGACAATAAGGCGGCTGACCGATGACATGGGCTGCGCTTCTGCCGTTTAAGGGACCCAGTGAAGCATTCTTATAATTTCATTAAATACTACTTAGAACCACTTCCTAACGTAAATATCTAAATAAAATTTGCCTTAGCTTTTCTTTATATTCAGTGGCAGACGCCAAAACAAAAATTTACCGCATCTCCACGTGGTGAATGATGTTGATTGGGGCGAAGCTCTGGTGTGGCTTGTCTGCGTATAGACGCTGAGCCGCAGCATGCCGAGCTTTTCGTTCGTTTTCATCCATGTCAGAAAGAGAATGTGTGGTATGAAACGTGGTTGTTTACGCATTTGAGCATTTGACCGCAGCGCCCTCTCGTCTATAAACGTTGAGCCAATGCATGCAAAGTTTAACGCGATTATATACGCATTTGACCGCAGCGCCCTCTCCTGAATAGACGTTGAGTGGCTACATGCAACGTTTCATCCATGACAAGCTCTTGAGTTACTACACACATCTCAGAGCCCCCTACTCGTCCCGCAGTCGTGGCCGAGTGGTTAAGGCGATGGACTAGAAATTCATTGGGGTCTCCCCGCACAGGTTCGAATCCTGTCGACTGCGCAATTTCATCATTTTTTTATTTTTTTAACCATTTTTTCATCTTTCATCTTTTTTTTTTTTTTTTTTGCCCTACACGAGTACGTGAGCACGTGAGCTCTCGAGCAGGAGCACGAGCACCGGACGCCTGACGGACGGACATGGTTAGACCCTAAAATAAACTTCGCCCCTAAAAAAAAAAAAAAAATATTGAGAAAAATGAGCTTCGTTCATCCCCTCAACTCGGAGCCGGAACAAGAAACCACGTGGCCTGGTACATGCCGCCATCGTTGATCATAGCGACGCGCCGGGGTTGGCAAAGTAGAAAACGCATGTTGCGCTGCATGCATTGTAAAGTTATTTTCATCCGTACAGCGGAGCGCTATTAGCGGCGAGATGTTTCGGTGGCGCCCTCGTTCGGTTACCTTTCGTGACGTCCTTACCTTGCGAACAACAAGTTCGATGGTGTTTGTAATGAGCATGGTGAAAGCCTGAAATCATAGCTCTCTCAAAGAAACACTGCACACACCGTCAAAATTTAAGTTCTTCCATTCCTCTTATTTGCGTCGCTGAGAAATCCTTTGCTGACATCATAGTCATCATTCGGCCAATTGTGGTGGGCCGACCACAGTGACGCTTTCGATCGCTGACGTTGCCAGTAAGCACAGCGCTGAGTTTGCGCTAAGCGCGTGCCGACGGGAGAGTTCACCAGCTTTGCATCGCACCGTCGAAACTGTTGCTCATGGCAGACGATAAGTAGCTGAGGACACGTGATCAGCGCTGCATTAGCGCTTCGCTGCATCTGAGAACCGGCCTTTAGATTACAGTTCACACGGAAAGAATAAAAACACTGAAAATATACCAGGAACAGACACACACAGTTCTTTCAACGAGCAACGACATTTAAATGATGCCCATCACACTATGAAGAACCACTTCGGTCACAAAGAATGATGGAAGACGAATATACTAGAAAAGGATAAAAATAAAAATAGCTGAATTTAACTTCCTGAAAAGGAAAAAAATTACACCATCTTCCCGAGGGGAACCATGGGGTGATGCGGAGCATCGTGTTGGTTCCGAGGAAAGAGTCAGTTGCGTGCTGACGTCGAGAGATGGCGCCACCGACTGCCCTAGCGTTACCCCCTACGCGAGCCTTCGTCGCGGCTCGCGGCAGAGAAACTTGGAACGCTCGCCGCTCGCCGTTTATTTTTTTTCACACTTGAAGGAGAGGAGACTAGAGGAGGAGAGTTGCGCGTGCGCGCGCGGTGTGAGGAGAAGCGAACGCACGCGCAGTGCACGCAGCTGGTAGAGAGAAAGAGCGGAGAGAGTAACGCGCAGCTGTTGGAGAGAGGGAAGGAGGAGAGTTGCGCGTGCGTAGTTCGAGTGCCGACTACAACGCCGACGCCGCGGGACATAGAAGCGAGCAAGAGATGCTCCGCATCTAAAAGAAGAATATAGGGAGTATTCACTGACGGCCATAGCTGTGTGCTCGGCTGCGGAGCGCGTGCTGAACGCGAGCTTCCACAGTTCTTTCGCCACGTGCATTCCGCACCACCAAGATTGCCGGTCTTGGCAGCCTATTAATGCGAGCTCGTTCTGAGCATGCGCTCTAAACAGTGACCTCAAATATGGCGGCCAGTGAATACCTCCTATAGGAGACTTTTTCTATGACAACTCTGGCGATAGGCATTTCAGCGCTGTATTCGATAACGACAACGAAGGCTCGGAAACATTGCCTACGGCAGTCTTGATCTTAAATGATTCAATTATTTCTCGCCCTTAATTGTCCTTGTCCAAGCCAAGCACGGCATTTAACGACATTTAAATAATGGGCGTCATTTAAATGTCGTTGCTCGTTGAAAGATCTGTGTGTGCCTGTCCCTCGTATATTTTCAGTGTTTTTATTCTTTTCGTGTGACCTGTAGTCCATCCAACGCGCTCTGCTACGTGTACGGCCTTTAGAGCTCGGCTATTCTCATCACCGCAGTGGTTGGACACGAGCCACTGTATACGCGTGTTTCTGCCGAGGCATTGATTGCTACGAGCCGAAGTCGAGTGCTCACGCACCTCCCTTGTCCAATCCATGAGCTACGCTCGACTGTCGTCAGGCGGGTGGTTTCGATCCCACAATTACGTTATCGAGCTTTGCGAATAAGGCAAGACTCAAAGAAATAGTTCCCCTTTATCCTCCCAATTTCACCACGACAAAGATGCTTCTGAGTCAGTGGCGGTCTGTGCGAGTGCGGATTTGCAGGCTTCCGCTTTGCTCACCAATGCGGTTAGAAAATGAAGGAGAGCAGAAGATGAGAGCGTGCAGTGACGTGAGAGCGCCGAGCTTTGATTGCAATGGTTAGTGGGTGGACATAAAGACTATAGCTGCCTTTGTTTCTATCTTCTTCTATACTCCGTTCATCCTTAAACTGAGACTGGCATCTGCAGTGCTTTGGTTGCGCTTGCCTGTACGTTCACACTTGTGTTAGCAAGGGCAGAAAGCTCGCGCCGAAAGAAGGGTGAACGGAGTATAGGGGTTTTCAGAAATAAAGTTTATTATTTCTTTCTTTACCTCCAACCAGACCGAACACTGAGTGTCGTCCGCTCCTCTCGTTGGGTCGGACGTTCTCCAGACTCTGCGCGATGAGTAAATAATTTGCACAGAGTAGAACATTAGAATGATGTTGTCACGGGCACCACCTACGTCGCTGTCAAACTCAGTATCCACAGTTTAATCACCGGAAAGACCCGCTCCACTTCGGTAAGACATGTTTTCAAGGTACACAACAGTCACGTTGTCATGTTGAAATGAGTTCGTTCTTGAAGCTGGTAGGTAAAGAAAATAACTTGAGGCTGATAGGTCAAGAAAAAAGAAACAAAAAGAAACAAGTCATTGGCTAGCGGAGCGAACGGAATCCCCACGATGGGTATGCGTCTCACTCGTTTCTCAACCTGGCACCGATTATACTATCTGGCAGAGGAAATATTCTTTATTTAAAAACAAGTTTCTCCTGCCAGCGCGGTACCCACACGTGATGTGGGCGAACGGGCGTGTCGCTGAAGCATGAGAGACAGAATCCAAAGAAGATACTGAGACATATAAATTTGTGTCGACAACGACTGGCACGGTGCTATTGTACCTGACCTTGTTACGGCTCCACGGACCGCGAGCTTCGTCATCAGGACTCGGAACACCACCTACGAGAACGAGTCATCAAAGCACGAAAGAGCGGCGAACGTCACCCCCGCAGCGAGTCACCCATGATGTCAGCACGCACGCTAGGTTCTCATTAGGCTCTGCTTCCTGCACTGAGAAATGGTGGCCAGGCTTCACGAGTTCCAAAAACCGTTAGCAAATCCTAACCCCCTCCCAAACCCGCACTCACTGTTTTGCCCATTCTGGTTTATTTTTCATATTTTACTCCGTTTTTGTCCCAGTTTGCAAGAAAGCGTTTGATACGAATGAGGCAGAGATACGGATGGTCCTGGAGCCTTTTGTTTTGCGTTCACGTAGTCTCAGGTTTATCGTTCATTGAATTCCAGCTAAATGGCGAGCACCATGGCCTCTGTGAGACTGAACGAACTGCTGCTGCACTTAATATATATATATATGGTGTTTTTTTTTTTTTTTAAGCTTAACAGATTTGTTTAAAAAAAGCCGTGAAAGTTACACTTATGCCGCTTATGGAGGTGAGTTATGTGGCCAGGGGGACATATTATAGGGGGCTAATCGTAACGATCAGTCGGCTAATTACTTAAAAATTCGTTCATTAACTTTTTAATTAATGAAAATAGACTAATGGTTCCAATTAGAAATTTGCTCAGCGTCGTCGAAGACTCCTAAATCAGTCATTTTCAGAAAGACTTTGAGCTCGTTAGAAGCGTAGTAGTGAACTGAAGTTACCACTCGTGGAGCAGGTACAAAGCTAGAGGTTGCGATAAGGCACCCGCGCGATTTTTCCGCTTCTTATCTATCCCCAGCCTTGTACCTGCTCCACGAGTGGTAACTTTAGTGCAATACTACGCTTCTCACGCGCTCAAAGTCTTTCTGAAAATGACTGATTTAGGGGTTTTCGATGACGCTGAGCAAGTTTCTAATTGGAACCATGTGTCAATTTTCATTAATTAAAAAGTTAATTAACGAATTTTAGTTAATTTGCCGACTGATCATTACGATTAGCCCTCTATAATATGTCCCCCTGGCCGTATAACTCACCTCCACAAGCGGCATAAGTGTAACTTTCACGGCTTTTTTTAAACCAGTCTGTTAAGCTTAAAAAAAACACCCTGTAAATATATATATTGTAATACCGGCTTATATCAAAATCAGGCCACAAATGCGGTTGCCAGCATCGCTCGATGAGTGCCAATAGAAGTTTTACAAACATTCATGCTTCCAAAGGAGGAAAACGCTTAGGTGGGCCGGCACTTGTTTGGCAAGTCGTAACGATGGGCACGCTTCAGCGAGGCTACGGTTGCCAAAAGGGGAAGCGTGACGGGCGCCGTATGCGCGCAATGATAGAGAAGGTCGCGAGTCGCGATGAAACTTTTTAGAGGGCCGAGATTGGAGAGAGGGTCTATCTCAGACCAGGGGGGAGCATTCGCAATTTAATGGCGGACACCTCCTGCGGCGATCGGTCGCAAGTGCGCATGCGCTGCGTTTTCGCGTGGCGAGGAGAAAAACAGCAGGAAAGGCGGATGCGCTTGCAGACAATCGACGCTTTCGTCACCTCCTCGCAGCTCGTATCGCAGACGCGGCCCATAAACCACGTGACCGCGATTGAGCAGTTGGAAACTCTATCTAATACAGGCTCTCTAAATACTTTTTGGGCGACTGCTGTTTCGCCTGCCGGCTGCAGCGCCCCTAGCGGTCCCCAAAATTTCCATCGCGGAATTTAGGCGCGCGACCCATTTAACGGGGGAAACGTGAGCAATTCATGTAGTTGACAAAGAAAATACAGTCTGGGTCGCTAAACTCGTCAGACACAACTTTCTTCGTGTTATGACATAGCGGGGGGAGGAGCCGAAAGATTGCTGCGAAGTTTTCTTTTCTCACAAACCCGCAGATCCGTATATCTTCGTGACGCTTTTCATTGAAAGGGGGGAAAATCCCTACTACTCCCTAGGCGCCGAGCTTGAGCAGCACACGGAGACGAACGTGGTTCGTATAAGGAGTATTCGCTGGGCGCCGTATTTGTGGGTGATGTCTAGAGCGCATGCTCTGAACGAGGCCACATTAATAGGCTGCTAAGACCGGCAATCTTGAGGGTGCGGAATGCACGTTACAAAAGAACTGTGGAAGCTCGCCAACAGCACGTGCTCAGCAGTCATGCACACAGCTATGGCCGCCAGTGAATACTTCCTATTAGCCCCGTGCGCGACCGAAAGCGTCGCTGTGGTCGGCCTTCCACGATTGGCCGAACGCTGACTATGACGTCGGAAAGGGGATTTTCATCGACGGAAATAAGAGGAATGAAAGAACTTTAATTTTGACGGTGTTGGCAGTGTTCCTTTAAGAGCGCAATGATTTCAAGCCTCCACCATGCTAATAACAAACACCATCTAACTTGTTGATAGCAAGGTAATGACGTCACAAAGGGGAACCACAGGAGGGCGCCACCAAAACTTCTCGCCGCTAATACGTATAATGTCACGATGAAGATTATCAGCTGCGACCTTGATGGTCTCTAAAAAGCACAGCGGAGGCTTGGGTAATTGCATTCTAAAATCAACACCGTCGAACTTGATAGTCTGATATTGTTCTTATTTCCGCCGATAAAGCAGAATTTACTAAAAAAACTTCCCTGTCGTCCCTTTTATTTATCTCGGCCTTTTGAATTTGATCAGAGTGTAGCCCACCGTGGTGTAGCCCGACGTGGCTAGGTCACAAGAAGCCGAGTAGCATTGTCCACCTTTGGACGGATTTTGCTGACAGGCAGTTGTCCCCCATCAGCGGGAGATAAAATCCTTTTATGATAGACTTTCAAAGATAAGCCAAACTGGGATTAATAGACCTTATTTACTATTAGCGCCATCTCTCGGCGGTCCTGTGCACTTCCGCGCCATCTTTGAGGCTTCCCCGCCGTCTCGGCTCTGCCTGCTTAGCGTTCTGTGCGCTAGGTCTTATGGTGTTGCTTTTTTGGGTGGGGTAGTGGCGTTAGTAATTCGAATGTGCATTATATTAGCAAAGGGTTGCGTGGCTTGCGTTCAGAATGACCTCAACAACACCAGTGTCATATTCACCGGGAAAACTGCCGCACAGAAGAAGCAATGCATGAGTCGTGAGACGATCATGAACAGCTGTTGCCCCGGTGTTGTTGCTCCTTTAATACAATCATGTGGGGTGCCACATATAAAAAAATATTGGACAGAGCCCGCAGTGGAAGCAGGCAGCTGTGTCATTTTGACACTCGGAGACTCCAACACAGCAATTATTTCTTCCCAACGCTACAATTATTTCAAGATTCGCTCTAACAACTTCAGATTGAAAAGGAAAACAACACAACTCGTAAATTTACTTCGGTTGACTAGTTATTTTTTCGTTGGTTTCACAACGAGACAGAGCAGTTGTGCGGCATCACGTTTTTTTTTTATAGCAGCGTTCTGCCCGTAGCCTGAAACATTGGTCGCCATATTTGAGGCTGCTGAAGGAGGTTGGCGCAACGTACGACAGATGGAGCGCGAATCTGAATTAGGTCTATTCTGCGTTCATCAACTGAAATAAGAGTGATGTCAGTTTGGTCAATATTGACAGTGATTTTTCGAGAACGCGAGGACACCAAGCTTTCATCGTACACAACCAAACTTTTCACTGTCGACTCGAACACGCACCATCAAATTTGTCGTTCACAACTGATCATCCTGACCCTGACGTCAAAGTTATGAACTATAAAAGGACGTCACTGAACGCGCCTGCACACAACGAGCCCTGGCACGAGCCTCGCGATTGAAAGTCTGTCATGGCCGCTCGTAAGTTCATGGAACGCGCCCCGTATTAATTCCAGAATCTCTAGAACCATAATTTAAAAAATTGCACGCTGTGCTGTTTTTCGTCATCGCTCAGTTGGAACACCTCTAAGCAGGGTTGTCGAAACAGAAGAACGGGGAGGGGGGCGATTCACCCCCCCCCCCCCAGTGGCGTTCAAAAAGGGGGCGCAAAGAGCATAAGGGTGTAAGGGGGGGGGGGGGGGGGTATTGCCCCAGCCCCGGACTGTAGCATTTTAGAGAGTTATAATAAAAAAATGACAGACGTTTACAGTTCTCTATAATGTCGAATTAAAGCGCAGCTCTTGAGGAGGAGGAGGGGAGAGCACGGAGGGGAGGGTATGCCTCTCCGTCCCCCCTCCTCCTATCCTGTTGCTTTCTCATTTAGCGGGGAAACCTAATTGGTGTCAAAATCACGTGACGTCAATTTCCCCGCTAAATTTAGTGAAAAAACGTCCCATAATGCAACGCGCGCGCAGTTACGCCGACGGCGACGCCGCTCAAGCTCGAAAGGGGCGCATAAGAGTTGCGCTCTAAAAATTCGGGGGAAGGGATATCGCCCTTCTTCACTACTATCACCCACCCCCCTCCCTTTCTCTTTCTCTCCCGAACAATTTCTACGGCCCTTCCTGATCCCTATTTGAGTGTGTGTTTGTGTTGGTTATACATTTTTTCCCTTTCCCCGGCTTTTTCTCGCCATCCCCCCTCGCCCCCTCATCTCTCAGACATTACCGACGTCTCTATACACAACGCCTGTGGGTGACCCCGGTGGCGTTGTTGACAGTGGCGGAAGATGAGCTCTGAAACCGCGTACACCGCGCACGGCTCCACATTATCACAAAGTTTAATCTTCGCCTCGATTCCGAAGCGAAGATTTTGGCCTCAAATAACTCCTTCCCAAAGTTGTGAAACGTCACTTTGTCGTCACCAATAACTTTCACAAACGACGATCTTCCGACGAGAAAGTTCAGAGTATTTACAGCCCGCCTAGGTACAATCTACGTTTCATTGACTCTATCGCGGCGTAGGGATGTAGGGACACGCGGGCGCGACGTCATCAGTGCAGCCGTTCAATCGGCTGGCCCCACGGTGTTGCTCGCGCGCGCTCCGATGAAGCTCGCTACAACTTTGTGCCCAATATTCTCGCTGGAATTTGAGCACCGAGAGAGCTTGGATGATTGACATCTCGTCCCGCGTGACGCCAACATCGCGGGAGTCCAATCAGCACGCTCCGCGAACTTCGTGCCCAACTTTGTGTTTGACGAGTTTAGCGACCCTGGTCTGACATGGCGCCGTATGCAAGCCGCGTCAGAGAGGGGTGCAAGTTGCGATGAAAATCTTCGCTACCGCGAGGCGCACCGCACTCTGCAGGCGAGTCGTTTTCATCGCAAATCTGCGCAGCCTTTCGCTCCTGCCCGTCACACTTCCCCTTCCAGTCACTACAGCAAGGCTATGAAGCGCTTCACAATCAGACGATCTACGCACACGAGCAGCAGGGTGGCGGACACCAGCGGTCCTTTTTTGCAAACGTGCGAAATAAAAATTTGCACTAAAAAAAAAACAACAAAAAAATGTAGGAGGAATGAACGAAAGGTAAGCTTAACAGGCTGGCTGAGTCAAGAACAAAAGCCGAGAAAAGACAGAACAGAACGCAGCATGCGCGCACACACACGAAACGAAATTTCAAATATTTGGGCTAATGGGGTACAACTGCGAACCCTCTCGCGCAATTGTTGTACCGAATTTCCGAAAACAAATTTGCAACGTTTTTGTTTTGTTTTGCTTTGCTTTTCACCTAAAAACTGACTACAGATTGGGAAACACTCAACCTCCGCCCAAATGTAGACCTATAGAGCAGGCACGTAGCCAGGATTTTGTTTCGGGGGGGGGGGGGGGGGGGCCGCCATGACAAAATGCTGTATGAGGGGGAGGGGGGAGAGGAGGTCCCAGCAAAATGAAAGATTTCAGTGGGGGGCCCGGGCCCCATGGGCCCCCCGCCCCCCCCCCCCCCCCCCTGGATACGTGCCTGCTATAGAGGTCCAAACCGGAGGCCAAATTTTTACAGCTTACTTTTATCGAATTCGAAAGTTAAAAGCAATTTCCCGAAATGTTCAATGCGAAAACGGAGTACCTTCCCTGTAACCGACGCCATTCCTCTCCACGCATTTGTGGGTTTTGACCACGGCCACCATTTTTTCATTTAAAAGTTTTCGAAAATCGATTATAATTCTTGAACTAGATAACTTAAGCTCTGAAACTTTGCCATCCGTTCCGTACCTCGGGTGCTATATTTGGGCGTTTGCTGAGCGTTTGGCCATGCGGCGTTCATTTATGCGGTAAATAAAAAATAAAAAACTGCATCTTTTGCAAAGACAAGCCGATAGGTCAGTGGTCTCAAACTCATTTGAGTGTGGGGGCCAGATATCCCACACCTGAAAGGCCGAGGGCCATCGTATGATAGGGTCGTTCAGAAGATTGTAAAGAGAACAGACCTCGGGGGTGCATTATGCTTTTTGGAACCTCGCTGTGGTTTGCCAGTAACGTCTTTAGATTTCATTTCTTTATATGACTACTTTGGGCCCTGGCCAGATGTGATAACATGAATTAAGATGACGCGCACCGCCAACGTGCTTGCATTATTAATAGAACAAGAAAGCAAATACACTGTCGTTTCTGTTGCTCAATTCAGTCACGAATTAACCAAGCTCAACATGTCTCTAAAAACAATGAGTTAATTTGACAGTTCTTGCTTTCCTGACGATTTTTATTAAAACATTCCGAACAAAAACTTGTCTTTTAATGGGGAAATTTTTTTTAATGCGAAAATAACGAGCTCGTAGCTTTATCTTAGGCAGTTGCTCGTGCTGATCGAGAGTTCGCGCAGCCGAAATGCATAATTCAACGAATAGCTCGCGCTTGCGGCCCAGTATCGAAACTGTTGTGCATTACAAAAAACTGGGAAGCCAAAAAAAAAGCAAAACAAAGGGCAAAAGATTACTGATCACCTATTCACAGATGTGGATAGGTGAAAAGAGCAGAGCTACTTTTCGAGCGAAAATGAATCGACGATATGGGGTCACTATGGCGCATGCCATTTCTAGCGCTCGGGACATGGCAATCGGGACTCGTAGCCGGATGCCTGCGGGCCGCGGGCCGCGTGTTTGAGACCCCTGCGATAGGTAGTCCGGACCATCCTGTTGAGTTCTCTGAGCTTTTTCCCAATCCTTTCCACGCCCCTTCCATGCATGATGCCCTCCAACGAAGGATGAGGTCTGACCTGCGTCCACACACGCCGCTTGGCGCATTTCGCGAACGCCGTTTCCGGAGTTTTTCTGTCCACCGCATTTCTCGCTGAGGCGCGCGACGAACAAATAAAGAAACAAACCGCTTAGAGAAGCGAGGGTGTGGCTGCGACGGCAGTACCTCGAGCAAGAGCACCGTCCGACTGTCGGCGGACACGGCGCTGGTGACAGCGACGCCTCCCCGCTTGACTAATGGCCCACGCCGCTCTATTTTTGTAGCGTTCGTTCGCCGGCGCAGCCGTCGGCGTCGCGGACCGCTCGACCACGCAGTGCCGGCGGAAGGCTGCGTCGTGCTTCCGGCTTCTGAGTGACGGCTGCGTCCGAGCGGACGGAGGGCCGCGAGTGTGCGTCCACCGGCGAGGTTCTGACGGGCGTGCTCTGATTGACGTGGACCTCTGGGCCTCGTTAGCGCCGCTCTGGACGCCCAATCGACCAGCGGCCGAAGGCGTCCGCGTTCTTGGCAGAGGCGTTCGACGAGACGTTCTGCTCGCTGCGCGGCCGCAGCTATTTGCTTTCGATGCCGGGGAGGATATGAAAAGCGGAGGCGGTTCAATGGTGACTTGTGCGAAATCGACGCCACCCAGTGTCTAGAATAGAAAGCTTTCGCGGCAGATTCGCTCGCCAGCTTTCTCGAGTGAATCAGAGTTTCACAGCGCCTGGTGGTCTAAACGGTCTAAAGACGAAGCCGTCAAAGTAGGTTGAAAAGCACGTGATTGAAATCTCAACATCTAAGCTAACAAGGCGGTAGGTGCTGCAAGCTCGCCGGCCCAATGAACCGCCGCCTTTCATCGCCTGACCAGCCTTGCTTTCTGCGCGTGGGTACGGGTGGGAGCGTGACCATGTGGGGAAAGAGGGACGTTCGATTGGTGCAACGCACGTAGCTTCCGCAGCACTGCCAGCTTAGAAGTCAACGGAGTGAAGGGTGCGATGATTGACGGGTGCAGCCGCCAACAAGCTTCCCTGACCCACCCTGCAGTTTTTTGTCTTTTCTCTATTTTGAGAGTCCACTCCTCGCAACGAGAGCGCCCTCGTCTAGGGGACAGGCGGTTTCCAAATCCAGTTTCTCCACATCCAACACATTTATTTATTTATTTATTTTATTTATTCAAAATACCCCTAAAAGCCCTCTGTATGAGGATATTACATTGGGGGGGGGGGGGGGGGGCATGTAAATATATCATAGTGCACACAGAAAAACACAAAAAAGCATACAAAGACAATATAAGAACAAGAAATAAAAAAGAATGCTATGTTTTAGTATAACAGTGCGCGAACTCTTGGAAGTCAGACATATCTAGTTCAGTTGCAATGTGAGCCGTTAGGTTGTTCCAGTCGATTATGCTTCGTGGTATGAATGATCGTACATTACTAGATCAGTGGCATGGGATGCGCGTTACTTTGAATGAATGATCGCGACGTGGAAAGATCATGGGGGGTGTCTCAAAAAATAGTCGGAAAGCGATGCATGGGGATAAAGCTTGTGAAATAATTACAGACGGGCATATTTACGGCGGCGTGATAGGTCTCGCAACTCAGCTTGATTGTTTAATGCGGTGACACTGGAAAATGAAGATTAGTCAGAACATATGAAAAGAGCAGCACGGTTTTGCAGGGACTCGATGTTACTTATAATGTAGGCTTGCTCAGGATCCCATATGGCAGAAGCGTATTCAATTTTGGGGCGGATTACAAGTGATATAAGTAAATTTTCGTAAATTAGCGGGTGCTTGTTTAAAATTGCACTTTATAAATCCAAGGGAATGGTTAGCGGAAGCAAGGGTATCATCAATGTGGTAGTGCCAGAATAAATCAGACTGAAAGTGGACACCCAGGTTCAGTGAAACCCGTTTAGAACAAACCCACGTACAGCGAATTATTGTCGATATCGAACTAACGGAAAATTTAAATAAAAATGCATGTAAAAAGTACTTTTTATAACGAACAACATATTGGCTATATCGAACTCCCCCCCCCCCCCCCCCCCCCCCGGGAAGACTTCCAAAAACGCGCGAACAATCGTCTTCTAGCCTGTCCCCTCCTCCCTCCCCCCCCCCCCCAAAAAAAAAAAAAAAAAAAGTAGGAAAGAAAGAAAATTCCAGAAGCTCAAGCCGCGAACAATATTGAGCGAAAAGAAGCGATTCAGAAGGGGGAGAAAGCTAAAAAAAAGCACTCGGCACGCATGGACAGAAAAAAACAAATTTCATCCCAGAGTGGTTGTCTACGAAGTGAAGGGATTCAGAAGGCGAGTAAAAACTCTGCACACATGCAAAAAAAAAAAAAAAATCCAGTGCTTTGTTACAAGTTGGAAGCGAAGAGATGAGAAAGAAAGAGAAGCTCTCGGCCTTACAACGAACGCATCGTGGAAGTTCGTTGTAAATGGCTTTTGCTATATCTAACTACTTGCTATATCGAACTGATTGTAGTGTTCCCTGCTATTCGTTCTAAACGGATTTGACTGTACTTACATGTAGGAGTGAGTTCGACAGAATTGTTATTCAGAAAGTAAGAGGAGTGGAGTCTTGGAGGAGTATATGGTAAATGACAAGCTTTATTTTGTTACGGTTGAGGGTCATTAGACGCAACACGAAGTTGCACTACACAAAGCAATACAATGCGAAGATGTAATTCGGCAGTGCATGCCTCGTAAATATTTTCGACCTTGGATATTTCGAATTTGAATAGATGACGACATAACAAGGAACTAAAATTGAAAGGTTCACTAAAAGGAAGAAACGAGACATTACGTGTTTTTTTTTTCGCTTGTTTTCTAGTTCGTTCCTTTTGCTCTTAACGAAAAACGAATAAGCTGCCCGACACTTCGGCCAGGTTATTCGTTTAAATAACAGGAAAAACGCAGCTCAGTGCTTGTGCAGAGATGCCACGGAAGCAATAAGTTAGGTTGAGAGTGCTGCCGTGTGATAAACTGGCACACGCGGTGCAAGTTCAAAACAAAACAAGAAGTGTGGCACAGCGCTGCAAAGTAACACCGTGTAATAACTTATAAAATGTAAACAGCGATGCTTAGATTGGCGCATTCGTTGGCAAAGAAGCAAAATAAATGAGGCAAAATGATTGCCAGATACAACTGTGCCAGAGTGTTTTTGTGACAGCCCGTTTAAATCCGAAAATATACATGCCAGAAACTGTGTGTCAGCTTTCATTATGACGTAGATGCTGCTCCATTATCCAGACAAGAACATCTGTGCGACTGAACTGGAATGGAGTAAGGAATAAAATGTTCTCCAAGTCAATGTAACTCTGCTCTGCGTCGCATAAGGAAGACATACAATATAAACCAAACATTAGAGGAAGATCCATTGGTGGATTCTTAGGGAATGCGTTAGCATGACCCTTGGGAAACGCCACACACGTCCCCCTTTGGTTAACGCCATAACGCTGACCCCTTTCTTTTTCTCTTTTGGCTTTATCGTTTGGCTTTCCCTTTCGATTTTTCTAACTTTTGCTGCCTCTTTTTGGCTTCGTAACGGGGCCAGTGTTTGCGTTTCCCAAAGGGGGACGTGTGTGGTGTTTCCCAAGGGTCTAACGCATTCCTTAAGAATCCACCAATGGATCTTCCTGTAGTTTTTTAAACAGCTGCTCTTGGGCGCCCGTTTCCGCATTGAGCGGCGGCGGCGTCGCCGTCGGCGTAACTGCGCGCTTTCCATTATGGGACGTCACAGTGTCCCCGCTAAATTTAGAAGGGAAACTGAATTGGTTTTGAGGTTATGTGACGACAGTTTTACCGCTATATTTAGCGGGAAACTGAATTCGGAGTGGTGCATTATCACAGACCTACACACCGATTCAGTTTCCCCACTAAATTTAGCGTAGAATTGAACGCGTTGTTTTGGATCGCGCTAAAGGCGCCCGTTTTCACGTTTCGCGGCGTCGCCGTCGCCGTCGCCGTAACCACCCCGCTAAATTTAGCGACAAAATGAATTGGTGTTGAGGTACCCTGTTGTCAATTTTCCCGTTAAATCTAGCGGAGAAACGGAATTTGTTCATGGGTGACGTGACACGAAGTCATATGACGTTATTTTTTCCGCTAAATTTAGCGGGGAAACTGAATTGGTGTTGGGGTCACGTGACATGAATTTCCCCGCTAAATAGCGGAGAAATTGGAGAGGACGACGAGTAAAAGAGGAGGGGAAAAGGAGGAAAGGAGGGGAAGGGGAGAGGAGGAAGAGAGGTGGGTACCAACACCTCCTAGAAGAGAAGGCCGTAGCGCTCTTCTCGTGACGTCGCGAAGGAAGGCTATCGGGGGCGCGCGTAAAAGCAAAGGCAACGCGCGTGGATCGACCGTCGACCGCGCTTTTAGTCACATACGCGTGACTTATTAGCTAAAACGAAAGCTGCACATATATCAAGGGGTCTCGAAAATATTTTATTACACGGGCAAAATATTACACCGCTAAACAATCGGTATGAAAATGTACGAGGCAGGCGTATAAGGGAACACATTGAGTCACGCAAATATTGCTGTAGGAATGCATATTTTACACAGAAATACTTCGACAAAATGGCGAGACACGCAGTGATTGGACACAGCAAAACAGATCACAGTTAAAAATCAGGTAGACGTAGTCAACGCGGACACGGCTAGACAATTAAATGTCACTTACGATCATGTAAGCGATGTTATCTCGTGCAGTCACTGAATTCTTGCATCATACCCCGGCCACATGGTAAAAATAATGTAATTTCGATCGAATGACATTATGGGGTCGTCAAATCAGCTTGCGACGCTCGTATAATCACTCAAGACCGCGAGCTGATTAAGTCCCAAATCATTTAATGAAAATATATGAACTTTTCTGTGTGGCAGGGGTACTAAACTTACTATTTACAGTCAGCTAATTTACTTCTCTCTATGGGCTCGAGCTGCCTTAGAACAAAATATCTTATTTTGTATACAATAATACTAATACCTTAATACAGTTAAGATTCTAGTATAAAAGCGGTAAAGGCAATAAAATATCATTAGTATAAATAAACACATAAGCACAAACAACGCACTTTGTATAATCACACAAACTTGTTATTCACCTTCCAGTGAAAACTAGAATATTACCACGCATATTTACAAATGTCGACGCAACCGCACACGGATAACGACGAAGATGCTATTCTATCACGAAAAACAACAACAAAAAAAAAACCGACTGCAGCACTTTACTCGCGTCCCACATGACCGAGAAAGCCTGTAAATAAGTTGCTTCTCACCTGTCGATCGTATCCATACGTCCCACAATATCCGTGACGAAAACATTTGAACACGAACTTTAAGTCTCTCTCTGTCGAAAGAGAGGTCTATCGATAATCGACCAGTGTCATCGATAGTTGCCACACATATCACTCAAACCGTAGCAGGACTTGTTCCGCAAATCCACGTAAATGCCGTAGTATCAAACGAACATAAAAAAACTACCCGAGACTGCGGTGACGACAAAAAAAAAAACGACGGGTAGGAGGATCAAAAGAACCACACACACACGCACACGAGAGAAGCGGCCGCAGTGTGGGAGGCTTAACGTCGTCGACCCATCTCTTGCTCGCGTGCGCTCCCTGCGACGATTACTGGACTTTTTTCTTTTCCCTTCTCTTCTGAAAGTCTCAGCGTTTCTTTTTAGACAGTCAGCAGCTCACACACAACGTAAGTTTACCAGAATCGGAGCCCGTACGAGGGAAGAAAACGTCCCAGCGGACCGGTTCATTCCAAAAGTGTGGGGATCTGCGGGATTGCACGTAGTCCCGCGGTTACGGGGATAATCATAAATATAAAAAAATTGGTACTTTCAGCCTTGGTAGCGCGTTGTATATTATGTTTATATTATATATATAATAAATTGTACAATACTGCGCTTTCAAAAGATATATTAATGTCGGATAAACGCTCACGAACACCCCGCGCTGCTCGACAAGAAACGTTTTTTTCACGTCGACGCCCAGAACTTTCTCTCACGTAGTTGCGCTATGGACTTCCTTCTCCGACATTGTGACGTAACGACTCGGAGCGCTACGGCCTTCTCTTCTAGGAGGTGTTGGTACGGGGGAGGAGGAGGGGCATACCCTCCCCTCCTTATCCTCCCTTCCTCCTCCTAAAGAGCTGCGCTCTAATTTCGGATTACAGATATTTGTAAACGTCTTTAATTTTTTTACCCCTTTTTTGTACTCTACCTGTCAGAGTTCGTCGACGGCCTAGGATACGGTCATTCATGTCAGTCGTGGAAACAACCACATTCATACTACTCGGGGAAGGAACCGTATCCATATCACTCGTGGAGGAAAATGCATCTATCGTTTTAACTACACACACACACTTCACAGCCCACGCACCGCTACTACAGAAACCCAGAGCGAAGAACACTCGCGACGGCAGAGCGGCAACTGAGCACGCCCGCATGCCACAGCGCCGCGGCGCGTCCCCCTTTCTGGCTCCGCGCCAGCTGTGCGTGTGACTTTGACGAAAACGAAAAGGCTCGTTTTGACGAAAACCCGGCGGTGTCTGTCAGTTTGTCAGTGCCAGGGAGAGGGGAAGAGGTTGACGCGTGCTGACATCAGCGCTTCGGAACAATAGGATCGTCGCACGCATCACTCTCTCCCCCTCTTTCTCTCACTCTCACTGACGCTGACAAACGAATTAAAGGCACCACCGAGTTTTCGTCAAAAACAAGCGTTCTAATGCTGACGCATTAACATATAAATCCTGGTTCAGACAGTTGCGTTGCTCGCGTTCAGAACGACCGAGACGACAGCAACGACAGCAACGACAAAGTCACTGGGACAAGGGTTCGCCGTGCACAACGTGCCTATCAATACAAAAGCTGATTTGTGAAGCAATCATGAGCCGCGCTTATCCCGGTGTTTCGGTCGTTCCTGTCGTTTTGGTTGCTCTGCACGGAACCGACCGAAATGTGTGAACCAGCATTTATTTCTATCTTTTTACGAAAAAAAAAGAAGGGGTGGGGGGGGATACGGATTGTGGTACGCACTAAAGTTTACTAAAAAACGCACAAACAAAACAAAAAAAAAAAAACTGAAGGGTATACGTACACTCCTCTGTCTGTTCGCCTCTCACCCGCCTGTGTCAAGTTTATTATTTTATTATCAAGCACACGGCAGCCTGTTTTCTGGGAACAGCTCACTTCTGATTCCCAGAAAGACGGCGAAAATTACGTTTTGAATCTTCACACGTCGAAGTAGGGCGATCTTTTGGTCAAAACTTGGCACTTCGCAACCGATGTTTACGAGCCTAGCACATGCGAAAAACGAAGAGGAAAAGTGTGATGTGAAGTCGGTGCAACATCCGGAGCAGTCCCAACCGACGCGTCGTCCGTGAAGCCAGGGGCTACGGTGTGGTCGAAAAGGGGCAGGCCAACCGGAAGTAGCGTCGCAGGAAGTGCCGGAGGTGGCGTGCCGCCACGGACCCCTGCACAGCGAGCCAATCGGCGGCCCGCATCGGACGTGGGGTGCCGGTGCGTATGTTTCACCTGTGTTTCAGGGTCGCTCCATGGGCGCCGGGCTCGTCGGTATCCGGTGCATTGTTGGCGAAGGTCGGGGCGTCGCAGCCGGGAGCTTCCAGGTCGGCGAGCTGCGATTGTTCAGAGGGCGTCCCCGTATCGATTCGAACGGAAACTCGCTGGGACGGGACTCCAAACTAATTACGATACGGAAGTTGTTGGTATTAGGTAGATTTAGTGGGTCGTTACGACGACTCCGATAAGAATACCCGACACTACGCTGACGGCTTTGCACATGCATCGTATCATTAGGGAATGTTAATGGATCGTTCCAATGCGGAGAGCAAGTCGTCGGCTTCTTGCGCAAAGTTTGCGGTGACGTCAGAACGATGCCGTGCTCTGAATGGCTTTGATTGAAAGGATAGTGGGCAGACCTCAGTGCTAGATGGCCTTGAGGTCTACGCACTATATTTTTCATTCAGCCAATAAGAGCTCGGCGTTGTGACATCATCGCAAGCCCTGTGCAAGAAGCAGACGAACTTGCGCTCCGCATATCTCCGATAGCGATGTGTAATGCAGGCACAAAGGCGTCCGCGAAGTATCGGGTATCGCTATCGGAGTCGTCGGAATGATATACTAAGAATACTGAAACTCTACTATAAACCATTTCATTCATCGCCTTCCACTTGCTAGCATATTTGTCTACTTGGCTGTAGAGCGCGTTCTGAGCACGGCCAGTTGCTCTCCTCTGTAGTATATCAGACACTGCGCATGCGTCCACAACCCAGTGACTAGGCACTTTCGCCTACATGATAATCACTAGAAAGGCTTAAACGCTGCACCTCGGACGTTGTACGCAGTTTTATCGAAGTTGCGCTTTTTGTTTGCACGAAAATTCGAGGCAAGGAAACTGCGTTCGAATGTCTCTCTTTCATGGCCTTTTGCTTTAGCAGCTTTGCACACGAACTTTGGTATGAATCATTATAAGACTTTGATTTGATTTATGCAGCACGCGAAGTTTTAGTGGATTTACTGCCAAATGACCCATCATCCATGCATATTTTCCTGCATTTTTACGCAATGTCGTGGCATTCATTGGAATGAGCAAGGCCAGCGTCGTATACGACCCAGAACTGTCTCTGACAGTGTACTGCGTCAGGCATTCCCATGGGCATTCTGGCCGCATGATTGAGACCAAGGTGCTCTCGATCATGCAGTCGGAATACGTCCCCAGACGAAGAGCTGGGGCCCTAATCGACGCGGCGGGACCAAGCGGTACCAAGGGACCGTAACCTCACCACGTGCTGCGATTGTCCAGCGGTGCGGAGCTGGTGTAGGCCCCTATGTAGTCAGGTTCTGTTTGTATGGTCTGTTCTTGTTTGAGATGGGCCACTGATGATGCCACATCGTACCATTGTTGCGTTCGGGAGGTGACGATCTCAGGTGCGGAAAGAAGAGTCGGGGCTGTGGCTCGCTGCTAGCATTGCCCAGAGGGAACAGGCCTGGAGTGGGGTTACTGAAGTAGAACTTTTATGTACACTGAATATACAAGTAGCATGGTCGACTGGTTAATCGGCAATCGGCGACTTCGGGCTCCCTGAGCCCGTGTTATATATAGCCCTCCGAGGGCGAGAAGGCCCTCTGAGAGAGAGGAGCCTTCCCCGGTGTCCGAGTGTTCACGAGGTGTCCGAAGTGCGGGGGCGGCTGATGCAATTTCTGGGTGTTCTTTCAGCCAGGGGTAGATGATGTAATCCCTCGACGTTCTTGCCGAGCTCCGGTGGCTGATGTAAGGAGTCGACGTTCTTGCTGGAACCCAACACCGACAAACCCACACACACACAGGCACGCACACGCACGCCGGTGTTTCTCCTTGCGAGGGCCCGCGATTCTATAGATGGTCTCATGGCCTCCTGAAGACGTTCTTTTTGAGTTTAAAGCCCCCAGCGAAGGCCGTCGCAACACCATCCGTATCCAAGAAATGATAGCATTTTTCGAGACAGCATACGATTCGTATTCAAGCGATGATTGCATTTTTCGAGTCAAAGCGTTCGGGCCTGGCCATCCGCGGAGCTCTCCACCCATTGTAGCTATAAAACATCGGCCTTCTGTGCGTCAATAGAGTAGTACTTGCCGGAACGAATAAACAGCTAAAAGTACATTATAATAGTGCGTGTGCGTAATGTAGCAATCGTGCGTGTATTGTAACGAATTACAGACCAATTTCCCTAACGTCGATATGTCGTAAACTACCGGAGCAA
Organism: Ixodes persulcatus; assembly: GCA_013358835.2. Lineage (NCBI taxonomy): Eukaryota > Metazoa > Arthropoda > Arachnida > Ixodida > Ixodidae > Ixodes > Ixodes persulcatus. Next base: position 519,169 of record JABSTQ010009409.1, read on the forward strand.
CTCCAGTAAACTACTGGAGTTTTCTTCCACTCATCTGAGAAGTTTCAATGATTAATGCGATGTCGGAAGAATTTGCTCTAGCATAGTCAAAAATCAGCTTGTTTTCGCAACATTGTTTTAGGAACAGCAATGTTTGCATCTACTCAACGATATGAACATATGATGTAAGGTCAGGGATCGACGCAAAAAATAAGTCAAGCACAAAAATTTTCACGCGTTGGAACTAACAGAACTTGCTGAAGTGAAGAAGCTTTGCAAATGTCGATGAAGTGAAATGTGAAATATTTCCGCAATTACTATCGGGCACATACTCAACGCGGTCAATTCCAGAGTAATTAAGATCACCCCAAGAAATACGGGACACTGAGGATAACGCAGGGTTAAAAAATTTAGAACCTTATACAATCCTTGAATGAACATGACATCCGCATCTGGGGGTGTATAACATACGCCTATCAAGATATAAGAAAATTCAAATTTGACTCGAACAAAACATATTTTAATATTAGCCCGTAAATTTAATATAGTACAAATTCCAAATCACTATAGTTATAAACTTGCACTTTCCTACAAAAGGTACTTTAGACAGAACAAAAATATGTATCTATCAATTTCCCAACTTGAACTTAGGCAAGCAAATTATTCAACTCGTAATGCCGAGATATGGATAGTGCCACATTCAAGAACAAACTATGGGAATCAGATGTTAAAATGTACCCTCCCCCATCTTCTGAATCGTTTTTATGAACTCGATATAGATATCTTCAGTATGTCCGCCAAACAAATATGTTCACTTTTTGTCTAATGGTTACGCCCATGTAAAAAAAAAAAAAAAAAAAGAGTTTAGTATAACACGATTGTTTGCGTTTTGCGCGTGTTGTTATTTTTGACATACTTTTTCGTTTCTTTTTTCTCTCCCTTTTGTGTACGTTCTTCTTTTTAGCAATATAGATGATGTTGTCTTTCCCATGCTAAAATGAATGTGTCAAATGCTAGTGTCTTTACGCTTATGTTGGTTCTTCCCTGGGCTGCTATGGGGGGCAGAGGCTAGTCAAGCAGCGTGTCAGTTGCTTTTTTCTCTGCCTCCTTTTTCTGATTCAGGGATCAATAAAGAATTTGAATTTGAACTGTCGAGGAGAAACATTTTTTAACTGCCAAAAGGACGCCACCTCCCCTGGACAAAGGGGGGGGGGGGGGGGTTCATTGGACATCTATCTGTCCAGTGAATGTTAAAGTCGCTCTGTAATGAAAGTTGGTCACTAGTTATATTACTTGAAAGGCATGAGTTCAAAGGTACGATTGTTTGCCGATGATTCTGTTATTTACAAATAAATGACGGAAGAGGATGTTTCCACACAGTTGCGTAATGACTTGAATAGAGATACTGAATCATTCAATGGTGCAGTAAGTGGAAGGTGGAGCTCAACGTAAAGAAATGTGCGTCCATGTTAGTTTTACTCACTTGAAAAATGAAGTTGTACAAAAAAAATTCAAATATCCAGATGTCACTCTTTTAGCTGATTGCACATGGAACGAATATATCGACCATGTTGTTACGAGGGCCAGTCGATCACTTAAATTCTTGCGTCGAAAGTTTGAAAAAGATCAAACCGAGATATATGTAAATGAGCTTGCACACGTCGCCTATATGCGTCTAGTGTTGAGTGTGCCTGCGCTGTTTGGGACCCTTTCCGAAGAAACTACGTCGAAAATGTAGAGAGATTAGAAACCCGTGCTGCTCTCTTCGTCCCGGGACGGGACAACCGTTATGCAACTGTCACAGCTATAATAAACAAATAAAAAATGGTTGGCCCTTCGACGAAAAACATTTCGATCAAAGCTTTTGTATAGTACTATATATCATAAAACCATTGGCATCAAATCTTCGTCATACTTTCTATCTCCGAATTATATTTCACGACGTAAAGACAACATACACAAAATACGCGAGCTTCGTACCAGGACAGAATTCTGTAAAAGTTATTACTTTCTTTGTTGTTAAGACAAATCAAGGATTGGAATGCTCTTCCTAGTGAGACTGTTTGTGCCGCAAACGCTGGAACGTTTTTGTTTGTTTGTTCGCCCTCTGGGATAATACCCGATACAGGCGCTGCGGGTTGCAAATGAATAAAGAATAAAACGTTAGACTTAAATTTTTCAATTCGTTATGCCCTTTTTACGTGGGCATACCATACAACGTTCGCTAAACACAACGCGGTTTTTTTGTTTTTTTTTCAATGCAGAACTTGTTGTTTGTTTAAACATGCCTATAAGAGAGTAAATAAATCATTATGTAAATCTTGTTTTATATCTTACAATCCAGGGATGGCAAAAGCGGACAACTTGCAACATTAGGCAACGAGGGTTCATCTCTTCGTTCTAATTACAATTTATGCCGGTTCAAATGACACTTCTGGTCAGTGACTGCTTAGGACACGCTGGGCGTGTCGAGTGTCAGTATCTCAGTATCGCTCCATAACCAATGGGATTGCGGCATGAGAACGCCGAAAAGCCAATCACAAAGCAGGAAGCCTGAACACAAGCCACGCCCAGCCTTCCTTGAACATTGACCGTGGAAAATAATACTGAAACCACTGATTCTCAATGTCTTAAAATAAAACAAATAAATAAAAAAATCAATTCGGGGTGTATTAGTGAAACCCACACAAAAATATAGGCCCGCGTCTTCGACGCGTTGGCGGTAACGCGTTACAAGTAACGGCGTTACCGGTAACGGTGCAACTTAATCATTACATTTTCAAAACGGTAACGGGTAATGTACTTGCGTTACTTATTTCGAGTAACGTGTAACGTCGTTAGGTTACTCGTTACATATCCTTCCCAAGACTAAAAAAAAAGGAGATTCTCTTCAACTTTTTTTTCGTGTTTCTAGGCGTTAAGCCATATGAATTTTTGAGTCTTTTGCGTTTTTCTTTCTATTTGTTCTCCTGAGTATTTAGGTGGAACCGTAAGAAAATATGAGGTAATTATGTTCAGTTTCTGGATGAACATAATGTTTCTTGAAATGTGGCGCTTATGCATACCTGTAACGTGAAAAGAGTAAACTGTACGTGTTAATTAATAATTTAAAAAGTAACACAAAAGCAACGTGTGTTACTTTATAACGGTAACAGTAACGGTAAGGCGCTACTTTTATTTTGAAGTAACGTAGGTCGCTAACGCGTTCCTTTTATTTGCGAATAACCAGTAACGTATTTCGTTGCTTTTTTCGCTAATGCCTACAACACTTTTTCGACGAGACATTCCCCACAAACCGGTTCGGCGGGCGAACAGACTCCAACGTTTTGACGTCTCCTCAAGCCATGCGTCTCACCCTGCACGAGTTCAGCGGCTACTGGGAGTTCCCCCGAATAGACTTGACACCGCGCATGATTCGATTCCGCGAGTCGGGGAAGCAGCTACGGTTGCAGGCATGCGTCAACGCCTCTTCTTCGCGAATATGTATGAGCTCTAGGTGCACGATGCAGCAGCGGACCCGTCTGGGGTCTTTCAGGAGCCCCCCGGTTTGGAATTCCCCTGACGGTATACGTGCCCCGTAGCAGACCCGCCAAAGAGCTTCCAATAATCCGTTCACCCCTAAGCTGACAGTGTGGTGAAAGCTACATGCTCGTCGGGCGAGTCGTACGTCTGTCTTTCCCTGCGTGATCACGCTCCACCCACGCGCAGAGAACGAGGTCACGTAACGAAAAGGGAAGCTGTTGATTGGTGGGGCTTGCCCCTAAAGCTTCTACCACACTGTCAGCTTATAGGTGAACGGAGCATGCAGACACCACAGGTCTTCTCGTGTGGAGGCAGTTTTTAGTGGCCCGCATCTCATTCGAGTTTGACGCGAGCGAACACTCTACGGGAGTGAGGAAGAGAAGTGTCTTTCTCGGCGTTCGGCGCAAAGCGCAGCTCAGAGGCGGTTTGACAGCGGACTCTAATGGACTTGCCTCCAGACTTTTACCTGCTTATTAATTTCCTCGAATGGCGGGCGCTCGCTGACGCATTGCCGCCACACGGTTGAACGGGAGGGGGAAACGCGACACCGACACTGCCGCGAGTTCTTTCCAACAGTTTGACGAGGAATTTATGTGCGCGCGGCGTTTATTTATTTCGCTTTCTTTCCGTCATGTGACGAGACATCTACGAGATGGGAATCCGTCGTGCTAAGGAAATGATGAACAAAAATCAGGAATGAATAGCAAGATAAGCGAAAAATGACGTGTACGAAATTCGTACGACGCTCTTTGCAGATCCAAATGGGAAAATTCTACATTTCCGGAGAAGATATGCGGCGACGCGTTGACGTCTGTACGTTTTCCCACCGGAGTTTTTTGGTGCATTCTAGTTTTTTTTTTTCTTTTTTCATTGATATTGTTTTTTATTTATTTGCTCTGATTATATATCCACTTTTCCGCTGAACGCGTAAGTCGGCTATGCATCAAATTGATGAGCATGTTTAATTATTAGGGCTTCACTCGCCGTGCAGCCGAGCGCCGTCAATGCACAGTACGAGTTGGTCGCCGGTTCAAAATTTCGCCGCCGCCTATACTCCGTTTCACCTTTTGTTGTACCGCAGAGAAGGCTAGAAGCGCGAGCTCATAGCGTTGGGAGCCGCTTTTAACGCACGATAGCTTGTGCCGCCTAAAGTCACTGGATCCTGGGAAAGTAGCGCCATTGCCTTCCCTACCTGCTAGCCGGACACAAACGGATACTAACATACAGACGACCCAAACCTCGCAAGGCGATTGGCCAATCGGTCTAGGTTGCCATGGGAATCGCCATCTTGGTCCATTTAAATCTTCGAAGCTTCCAGGGGGTCGTTCTAAACCAGTCGCGCCAAGATCACCATGAAGCATCATCGTACTGGAAGCGTTCCTCGCCAATTTAAGTCTTTGGCACTTTGTATGCGATCAACTTATTAATCATGCCCATCTACATGGATCTCTTACAATTATATTGTTCTTCTTGCGTATTTCAAGACAGTAAACTTATTTTTCAGTGCCTTCAAGCACCGACACAGCATCTGGTGGTGGTACGAAGGTGTACGCTTGTTTCGCCGTTGTGTGGTTAGCAAAATCTCGGTATACAAAAAACGACTCCATAAAGCTACCCGTCACCAGCGAATCTAGATCGGCTCACCAAGAACGGAGGGGTCAAGGAGAAATTGCTCATTTCACGGACCAAGATGGCGACCACACGGGGAGCTTGGCGTTACTTTCCCAGGATCCAGTGACTTTAGTGCCGCCGAGATCTGCCCAAGAGCGAGAAGCTCGCGCTTATAGCCTTTCCGGCGGTACATCATAAGGTGAAACAGAGTATAGACCTTTTTCGCATAACCTCAAACCAGCCAGTAACTGACGTACCCTCGACCTGGTGAATTTTTGGATTGCCCGCTGACACAGGGTATGCAACCGCCAAGGTATGGGCGAAAAGGCGAAAAATAGCAAGGCCCGTGACATTGATGATTTAGAAATTAAACCTATAAAGTTTGTATTAGACATCTTAGCGCCTGTGCTTTGTTATATTTTCAACACTTGTTTACTCACGGGGACTTTTCCGGAAAGCATGCAGCGCGCTAGAGTGAGTGTCTTGTTTAAATCTGGCGATAAAAATAACTTTTCGAATTATCGTCCGGTTTCAGTACTGCCTGTTATTTCGAAGGGTTTAGAAAAGATTATATGCAAAAGAGTCTCTTCCTTCTGCGACAAGCACTCAATACTTACGGAGCGGCAATTCGGTTTCCGTCGAGGCATGTCGACTGAATTAGCTTTACTGACACAAAAAGAATTCATACTAAACGGATTTGAGAACAATAAACTGACATTAGGTATTTTTATTGATTTCTCAAAAGCATTTGATAGAGTTAATCACGTAATACTATCCACTAAACTAGAACATTACGGTTTCCGAGGAATCCCTGGCGACTTTCTAAAATCATACTTAACCCATGGAAAACAATGTGTTGTAATTAACGAAAAACGCTCTCCTCTTCTAAGTGTCCATTCGGGAGTCCCACAAGGAAGTGTATTGGGACCAGTGTTGTTTAATATTTACATCAACGATATAATAAATTCCATTGAGTGCACAAATTGCTTAATTTACGCAGATGATACCAGTCTTTTTTTCCAGTCAAATAACATTAATGATCTCGTTAGTTTGGCAAATGTTACTCTGAATAAACTGCTTGAGTGGACAAGGGTAAACGTCTTAGAAATTAATGTTTCAAAAACAAAAGCCGTACTATTTGCGCCTGTGCAAAAATTAATAACCCGCGATATTAATATACAGCTTGGATCAGAAATGATAAAAGTTACAAATGAAGCCAAAACACTGGGAATAACTTTTAATCAACATTTAAGCTGGAATGCACACGTGGACCGTGTTGCTGGGACCTTGGCAAAAGCTTGCGGTATACTTTGTAGATTTAGACAAATACTAACAACTAAAGTCAAGCTAATGCTCTACAACTCTCTTTTTGCATCCCATATAAACTACTGCAACCTTGTCTGGGGAGTGACGTCGCAAGCTAACAAAACTAAGTTGCATTTATTACAAAAAAAAGCTATTCGTCATATAGTAAATGCCCCATACGATGCCCACACAAAAGAATTATTTGCTTCACTCAATGTGCTTCCCTTCCAGCACTTATACAATTTTAATCTAATAATGAAATATAAACTTAGCATTAAAAATAACAATTCCACTTTTATCAAGTTGTGTAACCTTAAAAGGCCTCATGATGCATCGTATAATATTAGAAAAAAGGATTCCTGGCTGGTACCCTTTTCCCGTACTAATCATGGGTTAGACAGGCTGCAACACCGCATGCCTAGTTGTTTAAACTATTTAGAGAAAAGGAACCTTGATATACACACCATTTGTAAAAAAACATTGAAAGAACACTTTTTCACACAGTGAATAATTGTGCAAAAATTTTGTTGTATTTGCTTTATATTTTTCCTGTATAGTATGAACTGTCGGAATACATGTTTTAATGTGCACGATGTCAGTATTAGTATATATTTGATGTAAATTGATTACATGTATATTTTTCATGGTTTGAATTTCTATGCATATGTCTTGTCAATTTTAAACTGTCGGTTTGGTTGTTTCTTATGCCAAGGTAGGGGCAGGAACCCCGTCAAGCTACTGTATTGTAGCTTTTTGTTCCTGCCCTGGCATTTTTTGTCCGACAAGGAATGTCAAATAAAGAATTTGAATTTGAATTTGAATTTGAATTTGAATTTAAACACGGATGTCGTGCATGAGGTAGTTCCGAGTGCTCCCGTTTACCGTGCTGCAATTTCCGAAAATCTACGGTTTTCTGGCTACCACTGCGTGGTCATCGGATGGATAAATAATTTTAAAAAGCATAAGAGCAATAGCAGAAAGTGTGCCATGAGCACAAGAAGCTGCAGCGCGAGTGTGGCTGCAATGTAATCAAGCTTCGCATTTTCTCCAAGAATCCTTATTTATGAAGTCAGTCGATTGCGAGCTTGAATCGCGAGAGATTCGTATCAGACTCAACGTCACGTTTAAGCTCACGACCACTTCGTCTACGACAAGAGGACCGCTTTTAATTCCCGGTGCAGGTGGTCCAATTAGGTTATCACTGCAAGGCCCATGGTATGTGAAAGGTATGAAAAAGTCTACATGCCACCACTCAAGATGGAGCTATCAAATGCCGAGAGCTTACCTGCATAGATTACATTAAACTGCTCATATATACTTCGCTGTGGAAACTCAATCAAAACACCCCACCGTCTTCGTCGTCGTTCTCTCGAGGAGGCAAGGTGATGGCCTGTGAGTAGCCAGCTGGATTCAACCGGACAAGCTCTAACCAAGTTATTGCAGCCCACCATAGCCAAGTCTAGCCAAGTTCCCCCCATACCCACACCGTTGCCTACCCAGATAGCTGTGCTGCCAGAACTAGCCGGTATTTCTTTTTCTAAACCGCTAGACGGCGTCGTCGGCGCCGCAATTCTCAAGATGGCGGCGCCGTTAAAGAAAAGGTCTATAGAGCTTCTCATTGCGCGCGCTTTCTCGCATATTTAGTGAGTTTAGTGCAAGTTAGATGTTGTATTAAGTGACTAAAGAGGCAAACCAGCCAAAGCTGCGTATAGGGGCCTTTAAAGTTTACTCATTCCAGCACGAAGTAAGAGCCATATAAAGTCGTTGCATGCAGATCTGCTTGTCACATCCTTCAGTCAGTGACAGTTTAAAAGTGCGGGACAAGCTCCTCTCTAATAGCCTTCCACTCTTCCTAATTTAGCAGAGCGAACGTTGGAGAGGAGGCGAGGCGGGACTCGTTTCCTCTCAAACATTCGCTTTGTTAAAGTGGAAAGAGTGGAGGGGTTTCTGGGAGGAGGTTGTCCTGCACAGGTAACCTGCAACAGACTATATATTAAATGAGTATTTGCATTTGCAGCGAGGACAGAGACGCCATCGTTGTACTAAGCAGCCCCACCCCCCCCCCTTCCCTCCCCCCTACCTTACCCCCCCCCCCCTTCAAAAAAAAAAAAAAGGGTTGTTAACTTAGTGCGCGTAAAGGCAATGAATATATCCCAAAGCGCAGCTACTCTCATCTCTATGGAATTTCTATCAAATCAAGCCTGTAATACACGGCATCTCTCAAGCCTAGTCACCTTTTGAACGTGAAGCGCGCGGGTTTCCACAACAGCCAAGCCATTTGCTGCGCAGAAATACCGCAGCGTCCCCCCACAGAACCTCATGCGTCGTAGCGTCGCTTCTCTTGACTTTGTGTCCTTATGAAGTGGCTATAAGCCGAGTTGGCCGCGGTGCGACTTCAATACTAATACAGGTAGTACGTTTAACTACTTTGGGTTTTTCTTTTTATTCAGCATGCCGGTTTGGTAGCGAAAAGCAGACACCGTACTCCGTTGCAACGAAGCGCCTCTGGCGTGCGTGTGTTTGCCTAAAAATCAACAACTAAACAAAAAAAAGCTGCGGAATGTTGTTTTTTTTTGTTTTTGGCCCATACCCAATCTCGAGGGGGAAGGGCCGACGGGAGACGGTGCTCACTCGTAAGATTTTTAGGAATACCACTGTCAGCCCAGCACACAAGGTGCAATGATCACAAAATAACTCGCTCACTTGCCTTTTCTGCCCCAAAGATGCTGACCAGTTGCACCTCCTTTGGGAATGCTCTGAACTACGAGAAATAACAACGCACATCCCGCGGGGAGTGTTATCCATAGAAGGGGGATGTATCGGTGACCGAGTAGGCTAGCGCGCACCACCTCGGAGCACGTGGAGCGAAAGCTTGCGCTGCAGAACCCAGAGATTTTGGGTTCAATCCCACCCCTACCCGTTATGACCTGGACGAGCATCGTACCGGCGCGGTCGTGTATCAATATTGTGTGGTGAACGTTAAAAGGAAGCTGAAGAGGTTTTCTCAAATATAAAACGCGTTAGGGGTGAATTGTAGAGTATTTTTATCCCGTAAATCTGAATATCATGTTCGTTTTCCCCCAAGATGTAACTAAACGCGAAAAAACACGAAAAACCTCCGACCAGTCATTACCTCATACTGGGATCTTTAGGCAGCCAAGCGTGTGTCGCTCGTATGGGCAACGCGTGCAGTTGAAAGACACCAGTTGTGACGTCTTTTTCTGACCTTTCTTAATATATACTTCGTTTCACCTGATGTGCGAGCGAAGGCAAAGCTGGAAGCGCGAGCACGAAAGCTCCGTGCGTTCAGGCTTTGCTCGAGCGCGCGAGCTGGGGAGAAACGCTAAAAGCGCTGGTCTCGCGCTTCTAGCTTTGGCTTCGCTCGCAGATAAGGTGAAACGAAGTATAGCAAAAGTGCGCGTGTACAGCCACGGCCGGACTGGAAGCGCGCGCTCTCTTTCTCTTCTTACGGCTTTTGCAATCGCCCGGGAGTCAATGACATTTTTTCTCCATATGTAGTTCACTTGCTTGCCGCCAGAGGCGCAACCACCTCACCCCACTCGTCAGCGCATACCGATTGGACCACCGTGATCGTGTAGCTGTTACCCTCCGCCCACCAGGGGTCATCGACGACAGATGGTGGGTCCTGACGACCGCCCCCCTTCTCTTCCCCTTTTTAATCTCCTTTTTTTCTTTTTTTAACTTTTTTGGCGTGTCCAACTTCGACTCTCGTTTCAAAGAGATTGCGCCGCAGAATACAATACTTAACCCCACTCGGAGAGTGCCTTCGAGCTGCTTTGCGCTGGTATTCGAGCTTCGTAGGTTGTTGTTTTGGCAACGGTTTATTGAACCTCGCTCCGATTTAAGTCACTCTACCGACATGCAGTGTCGTCAGTAAACTGCGTTCCCCTGTGACATGGACGGGACCTCTGTACTGACCTGAACAAACTGAAAGAGCCTTGCGCTCCATTTCCATTCGTGACATACTCGATCTGGTCTGGTGTACGTCGGTGGCAATCTGGTTAAACTCATAAGTGAGAATGGGTGCGACGCCTGTGTTATGCTGTTGACTACGAGTAACAGAGGTGATCCTCTGTTCGTCTTATTGCAAGGCCAAGATAAAAGCGGACTTCATTATCCAAATCCTAGGTTCCTCGCACTTCTGGACAACATTGTTGCTTTTTTTTTTTAAAGGCTGTTAAGCACCTTCCGCGTACAAATGTGCACGAAGTTCTGCAACTATTCATTGCACCCTATCTTGAAGACGCGTCAATCCTAAGTTGCCCAGAGGGCATTGACAACAGTCACTCAAAGCGCTTGGCTGGTTTAATTTGCAACAATTTCCTCAGAATACCTCTGATTAACCATGCAAAGACGGTCACGGACAAAAACGAAAAATCAGCTGGATATGTGCACAAGCCCTCGAGGAAGCACTTTAGGCTGTAGTATGCACTGTGCGAAAATTGTACAGACTACTACACCCTCGTCTAGAGCATCTGACCGACTTTATGTGCGGCCTATGAAATGATGATGCAGACCACGGCAATAGATAGATTGGGCCTCCTTACATTTCACGAGAGTGTACGAATTATTTATCATTTAAAGTTCCTCCACGTAGAAGGGGTCCGTCTCCTCCTGTTCTTGAGTTGCAACAGAAGTCCTGGAGGTCTGGAGGTAAAGACGAGTATAGTTTTTCCACAATTGCATTCGCTGTCTCTACTTACTACTTTTTACTCCCGAATCTCTCGTAGATGTGCGTCAAATATTCACCGTTTTGGGCTCATCAGAAGCGCATTAGATAGTGGCTGAAGGTCTAAACGTAAGGATCAGGTGTCAAAGGCTATAAAAATCTCGGCTGCAAGTTGCGACAGCGCTGAGATACACTGTCAGACGCGCTCTGTGCAAACGGCAAAGGGTAGCCGAGGGGTGAGGTGACAGCACCCCCCGCGAATTGCGGCGGGGGGTGGCGATTGCCCCAATTGCAAAGGCCGTAACAAGAGAAAGAGAGCGCGCGCTTCCAGTCCGGCCGTGGTACAGCTTTGATAAGCGTTGAAGATACGCAAGAGCGAAGATTCCGAAAACTCCTGATATGACGTCACGCTCCAAGAAGGGGAGTCTTCAGCGGTACTTTCAAAATGATTTTCTGTAGCCACTGTGCATCAAACTTCAGAATGATCTCGATATTTGTGATCCTGGAGGCGAAATAAAGACGACTTATGTGTTATTCATCAAATACAGAACCGCTTCACTTTCCTTGAAAAGACCCCGGCCTAGCGGTTGCACAGCACTGGCTAAATTGCTCATCTACAGTTGAGAGACAAGTCGCCCGTTGAGGCAGACTAACTTCAGGCTGTATAAACATGCACACAACACAATTTTTTAACCAAGAAGCATGAACTTATCCTGCAGGCTCTCCTAACAAAAAGCTTAAGACCTACAGTAGCCTTATGGACTATCCATGAGGCTAACCTCTTTCCATATTTACAATTCCTTCTCCTTTCCCCTTTCCGCACCCCCTTGTCCAGCCGGAGAATGGCATGGCAAATCATCTATCCCCTTTGATAGAGCCTCTAAAGTCGCAGAAAAACAAAACAATACAAATGTTATAGCAAGTAGGCAGGCGAGCTGGTTAAGGATAGACATTGTAACCCTGGAGCGATGTGACAAAAAATAAACGGACAGACACGTACGCATTAACTGAAGAGCGTGTTGGTGACATTGACTGGCAACAGAAGGACTAAAACAAACTCGGGACAAGGGACGACGAACAGGGTGTTTTAATACAAATTTTTCTAAAAATACCCTTGAAAGCTACACAAATCCGGTCTGCTCAAGTGAGTTGTAGGGCCAGTCGAACATTATATTCAATTGCTTATACTATATTCAATTGTATTCAATCACTAATTACTTTTTTAATTAGACGTTTTAGGGCACATGCATATATTAAAGAAATTGAGGCAATCAGTGTTAAAGGCAAGCCCAGTATTTAAAAACCGTAAAGCGAGCACGTAGTTCGAGTTATTCAATGTCAAATTTTGTTCTGAAAATCTGTCGACACCGAAACGAAACGCGAGATGCCCGCCGGGTAGGACAACCCTCGTCTGACGCCGGTGTGTCACATGTTAATGACGAAACTTTCGTCACTTCTGTGTCACAGCGCGTCGAAGCATTAACTTTTTGTTAAATAGTTTATGTTCAGGCTTTTTTTTTTACCTGATTCGCATTTACGATTAATACGTTTTCCACTGATTTTACTGAGCAAAGGTAAAGCAACTCGTCACGGTCGATATGGTGGCTTATCGCTTTAGTTCGCCAGCCACAAAACACCGACTGCAATCAACTCTGGCGGGCCGACGCAAAATAGTGACGCAAACTTGGTCATTAAAGGGCCCTGCAAGGACTTTTTTACTGGTTTATAATTTGCACCGAACCTGAGCGCACTGAACACTTAATGAAACTGTTCTTTCCTCGAATTTCGCGTTTTCTTTTTAAAGTTATAGGCAAACTAAAATTACAAAAATAAGCAAAAAATAACCTCCTTCATGAGGTCCTTGGTCGCTTGAGTGGCCGTGGACTAGAGGAGGGGTAGTGAGCTCAGCGAGCGCTCACGGCTGCCGCACTCCGTGGCGATGGCTCGAGAGGGCGCCACTAAAGCATGTTCTGCCTAGGGTGCCTCAATGTCCTTCTGTTTAGGGTGATGCCACCTTTTGTAGTACCCGATGCCGACAGCACGCGCTTCTGCCTAGGCTATATGAAGCGGGCAGCCAGGGCGGCTCGCATTGCATTTGCTGCGCGATTAAACACTAATTCGGCATGACACTTCATTGGCCACAAACGACAGCAAACACTAGGTAAAGATCAGTTCAGAACGGGAGCCACTTCGCGCTGCCATACCGCCAAAAGGCCAAACCGCAAGCCAAAGCTGCTCGCCGAAGGCCTTAGGAACGGTCGGAAGCGGTCGGATCCTCCAGCCTATACGACCGCAGCACCGCCGCGTACATCCGGGACCTTTCTACGCTCGCCGCTCGTTGGTGCCTGAACTCACTACACCTTTCTAGTATGCGCCGCCTTTTCCACCGCTTGGTGGCGGGTATGTCGACGGGTCATTTCTTGTTTTCGTACTTCCTAAACTGCATTTGTTTCTTTTCTGATCTAAAATAGTGAACAAACACTACTTTTATAAATAACTGAAACGGTTCGCGCCACTTATAGTTTGTATTTCGACTAAAAAGAAGCTTTTAGCGGCTCTGACCAGTAGTAAGCCCAGGACCAAAAACGTCACATATCACGCGCTTTCGGCACCGTGGGCCGCCCCCGTAGGTGGAGGAGGTTTCCACGTCGTCCGGTTAAAATATGACGCACTGATATTTAGTTACTCTCTCCGTGCCCGCTGGCTTGCCCGAACCGCAAGAGACGTGGAAAGCGCAAAAAAGGTAGATGCTTAAATATTATACTTATGATACTTTTCGGCGTCAAACGAGGGTTGTCCTACCAGCGGGTATCGGCCGTTTTGTTTCGGTATCGACAGATTTCCAAAACAATCATTTACATGAATAAATCCAACTGCATGCTCGATCCGGGATTTTTAAAAAACTGCTTTGGCTTTCGACATTTATTGCCTCCATTCCTTCAATATAAACATGTGCCAGGGAATGACCAATTCAAGAAGTAATTAGTAAATTGTCGTCAATCAGTCATCTTTTAGTTGCCTTCTCTTTTGAACATAATGTCCGCCTGGCCGTATACCTCACTCGCGCGTACCGCATTTTTGTAGCTTTCGCGGTTTTCTTTTAAAAATCTATATTCGTTTCAGAAAAAAAAAAGAAAACAATGTGAGAACAACTTGCGTTTCTTACGCCAGGTTTTGACGCTCCGTTTGTTCCGGCTATAAAACGAGTACGACAACACAACCGGACACAACAAAATCTTTCTTTTTGGTGATCTACTTTCCTCAACCTCGAGCACACTTATAAGAGAAAAACAAACCTAAAAATTTACGTTCTTACGTGATTTGGTCGTAAGGAGAAGGTATTCTCTATTAGTATCCAAGGGAACCTTTCAATAACATCCCTCGGGTTGGCTTGCCAACGCACGTTCATACATGTAACTAAACCACGCTATGCAAAACACCATTAATATTCAAAAAACGATTGCGTGGAACATATTCCTTTTTCTTTTTTTTTTTAGCTCCGTTTTGCTACACGTTTGGAAGCGGTTCTTTGTATAGACGCCGTTCGGGAAGGGAAGTATTAATGAGAACTAAAAGCCGTACGTTGCGTCCCGAAGGCTAGCCCTTGATTGATTATGCCAGCGATATTGTTATGGATTGTGCGAGTGTCCCACTGTCTGCTCCTAATGAAGCGATTGCTTATTTTCTTTCGGGTTTTATTCATATTTGTCCCGAAGGCAAGAAACGCAAATATTGCTTCGTTCAGAAACAAGCACGCCACATAAAGAAGGAAGAATTGACTGCCGGGTATGAATTCATCCTCTATTGCATAATCGAACACATTGTTGTTGTCATTGTCTATTTTTTCTTTTTTTTTTTTGTATATTCTTGTCATAGATTGTTGTTTTTATACAAAAGAACACATTAAAAAGCACAAAGCTAAAAATAACTTTTTTCTACCCCCTCCCCCCCTGCCTGCGTCAGTGGCAGTGGCCTATGGCAAGCAGCAGCCCCAACACTTTAACCTCTCTCTTTCAGAGCGCAACGCTCTCAAGGCCCTAAGTAGTAGAAAGGACATTATAATCAAACCTGCCGACAAGGGCGGCGCCATAGTTATTCTTCACACTACTACCTACAAGAAGGGTATAGACAACTTAACGATACAAAATTATATTCCAGTCTCAGCAACGATCCCACCAAGCAGCATGCCGAAATTATACATGAACAGCTCGCCAGGCTTGAGAGACAAGGTGAAATCACCACTAACACGTTAAAGGCTCTTACTGCTAAACACGCCGTCCTAAGCCGATTTTATATGGTACCAAAAATTCATAAAGAAGGCGACCCGAGTCGTCCCATTATATGCGGATCAGGGACACTCACCGAACCGATGTCTAGCTTCATTGACAACCTAATTAAAAAACTTCCCTCCTACAGTTCCTTCGTACGTCCGTGACACAAATCACTTTCTTAGAGAAATTTCAAAATTGGAGGTACCCAAACAGGCACGTAGCCAGGATTTTGTTTTGGGGGGGGGGGGGGGGGGGGGGGGGCACCCATAACAAAATTCTGTATGAGGGTGAGGGGGGAGAGGAGATTCCAGCAAAATGGAAGATTTGCTACGTGCCTGTACCCAACGATGCCTTTCTTGTAACAATGGACGTATCGCGGCCCTGTACACAAATATTCCCCATGCGGATGGCATCAAATCGCTCGTACAAACGTTTTACAGATACAGGAGCGAGTACCTTCCCGATGGCAACGTTCAGGCCACCCTCTCGCGTCTCGTGCTAGACCTTAATGGCTTTGAATTCGATGGAAATTTCTTTCTTCAAACCAGCGGCACCGCGATGGGAACAAGAATTCCCCCAAACTACGCAAATATCTTTATGGGCAATCTAGAATCTAATTTCCTTTCAAGCTGCCCCCTCCAACCGATGTTTTATAAAAAGGTACATTGATGATAAGTTTATAATCTGGCCACACAAAGTGGAAGCGCTGCTTAGCTTCATCGAACCTTTTAATTCCGTGCACCCTTCTATTAGTTTTACTCACAATTATTCCAAAACCAAAGTTCATTTTCTAGAGCTCAGTGTAGTAATTATGGTCACAAACTAGTCACTCAAATCTATCGAAAGCCGACTGACCGCCAAAAATACTTACACTTCAACAGTTGCCACCCACGTCCTTGCAAAACCAGTATACCTTATAGTCAGGCCCACAGGTTCATACGCGTGTATTCAAACGACGACGGCTTCAACACCAACGCTAACCAACTACGCGAAGCACTAAAAGAACAGAAGTACCCTGAACCAATTATAGACGATGCAATCAATAAGGCGCAGGCTCTTGTTCGTGACGAGCTATTAAGCGAACGATGTTCCCAGACAGAAACTGGCCGTCAAGCCAACCTCGTGCTGACCTTCAGCAATAAATGCCCTAACGTCAATCATATTAAGAAAAAATCAACATCTTAGAGCAGAGTGAACGCCTAACGAAGGTTACTACAACCTTCCCCCAGTGGTATAGACCCTTTCAGGCAACATTTCATGGGCGACGCCATCTTGACGTCACGTGACCCTGCCGCCATAGCCGACCTTCGGTTTCTCGCCGTTGCTCCGCGTTGTGTGCTGCACCGGCCACCACCGGAGCTTTGTTTTCGTGGTCTTTACGTTCCGCGTTGAAATCGTGTGTTTTCTTTAGTTCTTTTCGATATTTCGGGCTTTCACTTAATCATTTTATATCTACATTTCAACATAGCTCTTGCATTTTCTTATTTATGGAATGGAATCGGACAGTGAATGGATCCACGATACAAGATTGTGGCCTAGGCTTCCGAGACCATGTAAGTTCATCAAATTCTTATGTTTTTGTCGCTAATAAAGGACAGTCAACACCATTGTGGCCTATGCAAATTTCAACTGACGCAGTAAGGCTCTCGCAGTCGTGCTTCTCGCTGCATGTGCGCGCTCGTTTCCGTAAAGCCGAACCGCATGTAAGCGATTTAGCGTGCGACAAGTCGAGCGACGGCGACAACGACGGGAGTTATCGACGAGCAACGGAGATTTCTCACTGTCGCCCGTCGCATCGCTCGGTTTTCGGATTTCTAGAGAACTTGGCGCTCACCGTCTTCGTCGCTTGCTCTCGTCGCTTCCCTGCGGTTTGCCTCGTCGCGCGACTGATCGAGCGACAGCGAAGCGGTTCGCCGTCGCTTGTCTCGTTGCGCTTTATACTTAATATCAAGGCGCTAATGGTTCAATGCTGTGTGCATCGGAATTAATTAAGTATAAAGCGCATGCAAGCGATTTGGTGAGCAACGATCGAGACAAGCGACGGCGACCCGCTTCACTGTCGCTAGGTCAGTCGCGCGACGAGGCAAATCACATGGAAGCGACGGGAGCAAGCGCTAAGTTCTGAAATCCGAAAACCGAGCGATGCGACGGGCGACAGTGAGAAATCTCCGTTGCTCGTCGACGACTCCCGTCGTTGTCGCCGTCGCTCGACTCGTCGCACGCTAAATCGCTTGCATGCGGCTCGGCTTTACGGAAACGAGCGCGCACATGCAGCGAGAAGCACGACTGCGAGATCCTAATTACTGCGTCAGTTGAAATTTGCATAGGTCTCAATGGTGTTGACTGCCCTTTATTAGCGACAAAAACATAAGAATTTGATGAACTTACATGGTCTCTGAAGCCCAGCGAATGGATCGTCGATCCATTCGCTGTCCGATTTCATTCCATAAATTAGAAAATACAAGAGCTATGTTGAAATGTAGATATCAAACGATTAAGTGAAAGCCCGAAATATCGAAAAGACCTAAAGAAAACACACGATTTCAACGCGGAACGTAAAGACCACGAAATAAAAGCTCCGAGGGTGGCCGGTGCAGCACACAACGCGGAGCAACGGCGAGAAACTGAAGGTCGGCTATGGCGGCCGGGAAAGTGCGCGGAGGGCGCGCCGACTGGTGGCAGCTCGAGTAACTGACTCGCTGAAAGCGTCTATACCGACGATCGCGTAATCTCAGGAATGCCATAGTTAAGTCGAAAACAAGTGCTTCTGAGAGCACTCGGAGTCGACCATGCGGTAAGGCAAGCTGTGAGGCTTATGAGCACGTGACGCCAACAGACAACGCAGAGAGAACAAATTCCAACTTTACCTACAAAATTTATGGTAACGTAAAACTGCGATACAAGTAACGTCGTATACCTATTGAAATGTGGCGCATGCGATAAGCAGTACGTTGGCCAGACGATGGCACCTTTCCGGAAAAGATTCAATAATCATAGAGCCCATATGAAATCCCTCCCCAAACTCCCCCTCTCAAAACATGTGAGTATTTCCGGACACTCATTCGATAAGCTCGAGGTGGCATTTCTTCAATCTGGCTTTAAAACTAACCCAGATTGCGAACATAGGGAGTGATATTTAATTTACAAGTTCAACACTACTAAAGCTGGAATAAATGAACGCCCTGACATAATGATATCGATGCGCACAATGAACACATCTTAAGCAGTCATATCGGTATAAATCGCCACAATCACCCGTGGTATCTTCCGTCTTGAAGATTATTGCGTGCAGATTTTTTCAAGGGCAATCGCCGTGTTGTGCCTGCTTGGTCGGGCAGACCTGTAAATTAATTTGAAACTTTTGCAGCTGTGACGGTTTAAGCTTTATCTCCACGGTGTTTCGCACTCGCTTATGTTAAACAACCGGAAAGAATAAACACGAAAACGGAACGAAAACTGATGCGTCACTTTTCGTCCCGTTTTCGTGTTTATTCTTTCCGGTTGTTTAAGTATATTTACCAACACGCTCGTTTTTAATGTTAATTCGCTTATATTATTTTAATAATTCAGAACCTGGTGACTCTAGGAGTATTTTGTACCGCGACACCGTGCGCTCTTTGTCGATGATGCGATGGCCATCCGGCTGCTCTGACCTGTACGGGGTACGACTCATTAGTGAGTTTTAGTATTGCGTATGAAAGCGAACGCAAGCCCTGTGCATTTGCGTTAGCCTTGCGTGTTCCACACTGGGCGTGCGCGGAGCCCAGGCTGCGGCCTTGGATTAGCGCATGGCGACTTCGCGCATGCGCAGCGTGGAACACGCAACGCTCACGCAAACGCATAGCGCTTGCGTTTGTTGGTATACGCAATTGCAAGGGTATTGCAGGGGCAATACCACCGCAATAATCTGCAAAAATATAACATACCACCCACCCATTAGTGACCATGACGTAGTTCATTTCAACACTGAATTTGAGACTCAGCGGGAATCACCATGTTTTATAACCATTAAAAACTATAATAAAGCTAATTACTCACTACTGTCTGTGTAACGTGCGGTATTGGTTTATTTTTACCTTTAAAAAAAAATTGGCTTGCTTTGTATGTTTATACAGCGTTGATGTTGGTACGCCTCAACGGGTGACCGGTCGCTCAGCGGTACATGAGGATCCTGGGTTCGATTCCCACCGCCCCCGCCTGTTTCGATCTGTATGAGTTTCGTACCGGCACGCGTTCGTGTAATCACTACTGCTTGATGCACGTTAAAAAACCCAGGTTAGCGGTTGTTTTGCCTTTTTTTTTAGTATCAGTACTCATATATGGCTTGCACAGACGTCACATCGCATACTTTTGACCACCATGTAAGAGGAGGAGAGGGAAGCTGCTTAGTAAGAATTTTGAGTGACGGGTTTATCTTCTATAATCTTCTGGGAGGAGAATAGCGACGTCTGTGCAAATCCGGGAGGCACAAAAGAGGATCCTGGTAAAAGGGGAGCTCCTTCTTCCCCTCTTCACTGGTGGTCATCGGAGCACTCTTTGAATGACGTCACGTGCAAGCCATGTAAATATTGCAAAAAATTTTTTTTTTTTTTTTTTGGAGGGGGGGGGGGGGAGGGGATTTGTTTCAGTGTGGTCAAGTTCCTGTTGTGTGTTTAGCCTTGTGGTGAGTTTAGCTGCGAGCTTCATAGCTTATAGCTTATAGATCGCGCCACTCTCTTTTTTTTTATTTTGTTCCTTTTTTTTTTTGGGGGGGGGGGGCGTGTTTCGGGCTGATCTTTGCGGGGGAGCCTCCGCCTGTGACCTTGTGGTGAGTTTGGTTGCGAGCCGCTTACTCCTGCCCTCCCACCCAAAATAAGTGGCCACCTGTTATTGCGCTTTCAATGAGGTATGCACGTCATGGGACATGTAACCGGACTTGGGGTGTCTTGAGTCCCGACGACGAAGAATGTTTTGTAACCAGTCCTGATAAAGGCCTCACTCGGGCCGAAACGTCGACCATTACGTGACATAACTCCACTAAAAGCTTCGAAGTCTCGTCGTCCTACGAAAGTCTTTTCCATATATACATATGCGTGCGTGCGTGTGTGCGTGTGTGTGTGTGTGTGTGCGTGTTTGTGTGTGTGTGTGTGTGCGTGCGTGTGTGTGTGAAACAGCGTATGCAGCTGCGTCATCTTTTTGTTTAACATGTTTTCAATGAACAAGATAAAGAAGATTTTGAGGAGCGTGTTGGAACAGATGTAACAGTCTGTTTTCGTTCCTTCTGTTTGTTTTGTGCTTTCTTACTGTTACAAACAAGGTGAACATTTAAAAAAAAAAAAGCACACACACAAAATTTCGGGTGGACCTTTGGGTCCTGACCAGCAGACTTAAACGCACTCAGCAGATGATGACTCAGATGAAGCAGAGTTAAAGAGCTTGTTTATCTTTGTCAATTTTCAGTTTTAGTTATTTTGTTTCAATCTCCAGTTTTGCAAAATGACCAATGGAGATACGTCTATTTGTCGGTCCAATTTTGGGAGTCAAGTACTGGGACAGCCTCTGTTCCATCCACGAAGTCTAGATTTTTCTGCCATATCCTTGTTTATCAAGCGTCAACATATTGTAATCACAGAGTGCCTCTTACCCCAAGGCTAAGGACGTTTAGAGATAGATTCTATAGCATGATTTTAGTCGGTCAACAAAAACAACTTATGTTCCTTCCATGTGAATATCATAAGTGCACTGCCAGATGGGAATACCACTCGGATACAAGTTCACAGCGCTTAGACGGGCCAGATTATCTCCTATTAAAGGGCTTTGCTACCATACCCGTTATTCTTCTTACTTTTTTTTGTATATTTTATATCAATAATAATTTTAGTCTAATTAACGCGTGATCCGTTTTGTATACTTTTATCAAATGAAAACTTTCAGAGGTGGTTGCCGTTCGTTTGTACGGGACGTAAAATAACAGATTATGGCGATACACTTCGAAGAAAGCGTAATCAGTCGCATTCGCTAACCGAATTAGTTTCCACGCCGTTGCCGCGCCGTTCGAGACAAATCACATAATGTCGCGTATTAGCGGTGCGTCAATTAACTCAAAATAAGTGGCGATTCTCTCGTGTTGTTGTATGGGGCTAACTTTATTTGCGGCGCAATACGAAACGACGTTTATAACCAATAGTAAGGCTGTCTACAAAATCAAAGGTTTTTATCTTCTATGACATACAAGAACACGCGTTTTCCGTGGTGGTGAAACCTACGCTTTCCCTCTAGTCATCAATAACGCTGCAATTCTATATCTCATCTACGATATACCATTTCCCACAAGTCTTGGCGAGTGTTCTTTCTTTGCTGGAAAGTGACTACTCTCTGGGGATCCTTTCCACTCAACCTGATTAGCAGGGGAGGACTGAGGAGGGCACTTTCAATTCAAGGGTCTCCCTTCCGCGCATATTCAAATTTTTCCGAAGACCGCCGTCGTCTCCGCAGCCTACTTCCACATCCACACACAAACACACACATACACGAGAAACGACAACTAGGCTTTCATTTCCAGCTGGCAAAATATATATTAAAAATATTAAACTTCCGCTAAAGGAAAAAGAAACAAATGAAAAGAGATACGATGTGAAAGCAAAATCAACGACGAGCAAATAAAAATCGAAACAAGGCCGTTACAAATCGGCCCCTGGGGGTCAACTTTTTTGGGAGGGTGCGACCTCCCCTCCCCACTCCCTTTTCGGAAAACACCGCGCACCGCCATCCATAGCAGAAGAAGAAGCGTCCGTTTCCGGGGACCGCCGCGGCAACGCGCGCGGCGCTACCGTCGCCACCGTCGTCGATGACGCTTTAATGACGCCAGGGCTCCTCCGCGCACGCCGCCGCCCGCGCCGTTCGCCGCCGGCCGACAAACGGGCGGCTCTTTCGAAGCTGCCAGTGTCTGCGGGGCATCGCCAGAGTGCGCCAGCGCTGCTCGCTCCGTGAATCCATCCGGGAAAGCCAAGCCACCTGCTCACGTATCCACCGTGCGCGCGCGCGTGCGTGTTTGTGTCTGTGTTGTTGTTTCTTCTGCGCAGCGTCGGCACTTTTACGCCCCTCAGCGAACCTTCCTGTCCCAGCCCCATCCAGTGTGTGATCGTGCCACCCCCGTGGTGTCCAACACGGGTTGAACTAAACCGAAATTGTGGTCGTGGGTATCGTTTCGTGTTGTGAGTGCAACAGTCTGCTGAGTGGTAAAACAGTTTTCCTCCGTTGTGTGCGGCGGTGAAAGCGGCACGAAGTTTTTAACCGCGACGAGTGTTCAATGACTGCAGGCTTTGCCGCAGCTGGTCTGTTTTAGCGCTTTTCGGAAAGGAAAGGATACCCTTCTGTCGCCGGTCTGAACCCCCGAACGGACGCAACCAACGGACGTCTACCTTTGGAGCAGGTGAGCGAGGCCGGATCAATTCAATTTCGCCGCTTATTCCCTCGACTGTTTCGACTTCGTTGTCCGGTTCGCGGAGTTCGCAGTTTCAGCGTGCCTGTTCGACGGACGCGGGAGGGGGGCGTGTTTTCAAATCTTTGCATGGATTTTATGTTCGCGGTCATGAGTCCAGACGCCAGCACGGTTGAACTGAAGGGGTGTTTCCGCTTAATTCGATGCTGTTTCGAAGAAACTCAAGGTTCATGACTGCAGACCTTTAAATATTTTTTTTTTTCGTGGAAAAAGATAAAATAAAAAAATGCATTGGGAGTGTCAGCAATTTTTCTGCGGGCTGGCTGACTGCAACTGTAGTGATTATTTCTCTTCGTCATCACAAGCCTTCTTCTGTTTCTATTTTACAACGCACTGACGAATAGTCTCTTATCGCAAGTTATTGGCGATATGCAATCGCAATATTTGGGAGGTTGTGATTTATTTTTTTTTTGTGTGGAATAGAGATTACGAGTGCAACGTATGCTAATTTTTATTCGTCCCCAGGTGATCCTTAATGCGAGGCCCATCTCAGAATCGATACAGGGCGAACTCAATCGGAACTATTCGATCTATTTTGAGTATCACAATTATTATGCAATCTGAAAAAATCACTTCGAAGGTTACGGCGTTGCTAAGAGACTTGATGTTTACATTACGCCAAATCAGCAAAGGTCACAGGGATACATGATTTACGGCATTGTGACAACTGTCATTAACCATTCACTTCCCTCTGTGATTCACTTAAACGGCATTCGGCGTTCTGCTCTCCAGTACAATGTCGAGTGCGCAAATACAGTAGTAAATTAACAAACCGTTATTATTTGCATGATGCCGACATCGAAATCTCGATGTGCATGCGCTGTGACTTAGTGAGCTCCACTCAATCACAACCAAATACCAGCTTGGAGAGAACAAAGAACGTGGCGACCGCCCTCATACAAGTTCCGTTAAACCCTCGTTTCGTCGTTCGGAAGTCCTCGTTAACTCCTCTAATGGGGTCATTAATTCCCCTCTTGACCGTTTGCCCGCACACCCCGAGAGTGGGACAAAGGCTCTCCGGTGTTTACTCCGGTTTCGCTGCTTCGAAAGGACATTTATACCAACGTCGAAATCAAAAGGTTGCGACATAATGCCGCAAAATCTTCGCGTTGCCGGCACTCGAGAAATATCTATTCCGAGCATGCTATAAAATTTCTTTGTGTGTGTTGATTACGGCTTAAGTGTCCCTCTTTGCAATTTCTGAAGAACGAACGCACCAGCAAGTCCAGTAACCATCACAATTATGCACCTCTGCAGTGCATCAGTGTTTGGCGGTGCAGCCTCCTGCTCAGGCGCTGCACGGACTCGATATACGAGATTCTGTGTCTTCTTCCTTTACCGAAAACTGATTGAAATGCTTAGGCTAAAATAACAGTAGACCGATCTCACCAAGCGCTCGGCGCGTGCGTGGCGCCGCCATAACTTTAGTTCACAGGAGGCAAAAGGCAATGCACGAGAGGGCTCGTGCTGTCTCGTGCTGTCTCGTGCTCCACACGCGCAGAGCTCCAGCGAGGTTGTCGCGCGTCCTGAAAGACTAAAGGTCTATTCACACGATGCATCTGGTTGGTGAATCTTGTGTCGCGAAACTAGGTTTCGGGAAACAGATTCCTCGTCTGAACGCGACCGAAAAAGTGGCGCGCCTCCGAAAAAAGTGGCGCGTGTTCCTCGCTTTTGGAGCAATTTTTCGCTGAAACCTCACCGAGGCCTGTCAATCACCCGAAGGAGAAACGCGGACGCTGCCAATGGCCGCTCGACTTCGCTATGACGTCTGACCTTCGAGGAGGAGCGAGCATTTGGAGGAGTCTGATTTTTGGCCGATTCCGTATCCGAGCCAAAGCCGAAAGAAAACAAACAAACATGGCGAGCGACAAGCGGAGAAGCGGTGCGTACGGGCGACGAGTCTTGGTCCTGCTCGGTTGCATGTGTGTGAACGGCGCCTACAGAACGGGTTGGTGGCGCGGTGCAGATTCATCAACAGTCGCGCCGAGTGCAGGCACCGTATATAAACATGACTGCGGATAACTTTCTTTATTAGCGGTGCAAAAATGTCCGAAATGCTTCGAGATCATCTGCCTGTTCTTTGACGTTCGCGGTCTTTCCCGGGTTTGGCAGGATTAGTAAACCCAGTGAGCCGAGAATGACCAAGTTCTTTGAGTGGTATTAATAAAACGGACTGTCTCTTCACACTGTGCGTACTTCATATCATTTTGATGCGAAACGCTTGGTATTCCCGGTGCAGATGACAAGGTTTGGCGAAATTCTCGTGAGTCAATACGTCACAAGTTTCGCGCGTCAAGCTCCACGTGTGAACAGGCCGATTTCGCGAAATCTTGGTTTCGCTAAAGGCGCGTTGAAAAGATGCATCGTGTGAATACGCCTTAAAGTTCCCTCGATGCATTGCGGCAGCGGTGGCGTAGTCAAACTGGCCGGTGAGATCGGTCTATTGACACAAATGACTAGCACACGTAACAGTTTGTGTTGCCTCTTTAAAAAAAAAAGTAGGACGGCGCAAATATTGCTTAAATCAAACGGCGCGGTGTGCATCGCTGGCTTCATAAGGAGCCGGTATGTAGTGGCTTTCCCTTACACTGTGAAGGTTGTGGATAATACAGCGCTCTTTAAACCAAAATTTTCGCACAAAAAAAAATTGTTCTTAACTTTACAGGGTGCTTGGATTGTACGAGGTACTGCAGTGCTCAACGAAACGAAATCAACTAGCGGAGCGCGTGGCCTCGTGAGCGTATCTGCTGGGAGAAACCGTGCAATCTAAAGTCCCTTGATACTTCTTTTACAAGTAACGACAACCAATACAAATGACAAAGCACATTCCGCCGGAACAAAATGGCGGCATTCAGGTCAAACCTGCTGAGCGCCGCCATTCGCTTCCTAAAACCTGCGCTGTCACGCAGTCGGCGCTTCAAAGAATGTCGTACTTGTAAGAAGCTCTTATCTAGGGACTTGGTGCAACCTGGTGTCGCGAGTCGCAGATGCGCGTAGCTGAGCCAAGCAGTTAGCGGCTGATTACTACAAAGCATGCATCTCAAGCTTAACCACTTTCCTTGTTTTAGTCATTGCGTGATAACCGCTACTTTTATCTGTCCTTCAAGATGTGAAGTTATATTACTTAAAAATAGTTTAAAAAAATGAAAGCTGCGAAAAAGGGACATTTTATTTATTCAGTCTACAGAAAGGACGGGTGCCATGATGATGACACTACGCTTTTATTTAGTAAATGACCAGCGAGATCACTGCTAGTGGTGGTCACTCTTTACAACTCTAACCTTTGGAAACGGATAAATCTTTTTACGCTACCGCTGAGTGCTTGGCTGAGCTGTGCGCGTGTGCAAAACTGGCGACACCAGATAGACCGCTTCTCCCATGGCAGAGAGCCACCACAGGTACGCGAGGCTACGTGCTTCGCTGGTTCATTTCGTTTCGTTGAGCACTGTACATAATAAAAGACAAGAGCAAACAAATAGTTTATAATTCAAGGGAGCTGTCATATGTCGCAATGATCGTGGCCTGTTAAATAAAACGCAGACTGCGGCATAACTATCCTTCATGCTTTCGTATATTTATCAGGGTTTGTTCGGCGGTAACTAATGATGGAATCCCTTTCCATTTCGCTACTGTTTCTTAAGCTTTTTGATTCGTTCTCCGGTCGAAAACCTTCCGCGGCTCAAGTATAAATTGTCAGTGCTTAAATAAACAGACTGATATAAAAGTGTACGAAAACAAACACGAGGTAAACCAGCACATAAAACTTCAGTTTGCATCACTTTCTTGCCTTTTTTTTTTCCTCCGAATATCTTAAGTCACCCAAATTCTCTGGGGGATGTAAGCGTTCTTGTAAATGACAAATTTAACAACGGTTCTTTTTCTTTTCCCCCGCTCGAAGTATGCCATCAGCGAAGAGTTTATTTAGCAACTCCCGCAGTTTTTTTAGGGGTCCCATAGACAGCTGCGGTAAATACTTCCCTCTTTTACAAAGTCACGCGGAGTACATATTTCGGAAGGGGGATTTCTGCCATGAGAGCTGGATTTATCATGTTCGCAAAAGTTTACCAAGTTAAGACCAGTCTCCACCAAATATAAATAGAACGCAGAATCAAAACTTGCACCCAGCATTTTTTTTTCTTCAGAGGGGGGCGGGGCCATTTCACGAGAGCGCGCGCTCGGCCGTCAGCCGCTACCTCGGCAGTAGCGAAACGTGTCCGTCCACACCAGTACGCCGCAGACGATCTAGGGAAGCGGAAGAACGACATTCATGCTTTCGTGTTCACAACTGATAAGAAGTGCTTAAAGATGCCCTGCAAGGACTTTATTTACTGGTTTTTAATTTGCACCGAACCTGAGCGCACTGAACGTAGTAACTTGGTGAAACTTTTCTTTTCTCGAATTTCGCTTTATTTTAAAAGTTATATGCAAAGTAACAAAAAACAAGCAAAAAATAACCTCCTTCATGACGTCCTTGGTCGCTTGAGTGGCCGTAAACTAAAGGAGGGGTAGTGAGCTCAGCAAGCGCTCACGGCTGCCGCACTCCGTGTCGACGGCTCGAGAGGGCGCCACTAAAGCATGTTCTGGATAGGCTTTATGAAGCGGGCAGCCAGGGCGGCTCGCATTGCATTTGCTGCGCGATTAAACACTAATTCGCATGACACTTCAGTTGCTACAAACGACCGCAAACACGGGGCAAAAATTAGTTCAAAACGGGAGCCACTTCGCGCTGCCATACTGCCAAACGGCGAAACCGCAAGCCAAACCTGCTCGCCGAAGGCCTTCGGAACGCTCGGAACCCGTCGGATCTTCAAGCCAGTATTCGACTGCAGCGCCGCCGCGTACATCCGGGACCTTTCTGCGCTCGCCGCTCGTTGGTGCCTAATCCCACTACCCCTTTCTAGTATGCGCCGCCTTTTCCACCGCTTGGTGGCGGGTATGTCGACGGGTCATTTCTTGTTTCCGTACTTTATAAACTGCATTTGTTTCTTTTCTGATCTAAAATACTAAACAAAAGCTACTTTCTCAAATAATTGAAAAGAAGCTTTTAGCGGCTTTGACCAGTAGAAAGCCCAGGACCCAAGACTTCACATATCGCGCGCTTTCGGCACCGCGGGTCGCCCCCGTAGGTGGAGGTTTCCGCGTCGTCCGGTTAAAATATGACACACTGATATTTAGTTACTCTCTCCGTGCCCGCTGGCTTGCTTGAACCCCAAGAGATGTGGAAACAACAAAAAAGGTAGACGCTTGAATATGATTGCAGGGCCATTTTAAGTGTCTTTGGAATGTTTTTTTTTTTTTTCCTAGGCGTTTATGGCAATCAATTCAGTAGAACAAAATCTTGATTTCTGTGCACCCGCCTCCTCCCCCTTTCCTACCAAACACTTCCGACACCTCTGGCTCCATTGTTCATAAGTGGTGATGTGATTTGAACCCCTAAGGAATTATGATTTGTCAACAGATTGCACACGACCATATGGGCCTTGTTTCAAAGATTTCCAATCTCGCCGTCTTGTAAATTTGCCCTCGAAAACCTTCCTTGCCCCACAGCGTTACTCTATTTGAGCTGCCATGTGAGCAACCGTACAGATCTCTCCCCCCCCCCCCCCCCCCCCCCCCCCCCCTTTATTGATAGCAACTTGCCGGAACCGCTGGACGATCCAGAACTCCGTGGCCGATGTATGATGCATAGACATCTACTCGCGACGACACATTTTCAAAACTGCCATGGCGTCGACTCTTGATCGGTATCCAAGCGTGCGAAGGTACTGTCGGAAACAATATGAGCGTGAACGCGCCTCCGCTTGCCGCCTCTACCTGAGGCGCCGCCCTGCGGCGCCGTTGTGAAGTTTTGCGCATGCGTGTAAAAATCCTGTCGCTGTTCTCGCTTTGCGTCTGCTATGCGCGCGCTGGCGGTTGCTTCTGCTGTCGTCTGCTATGCGACTCCTGTGTGCGCTGGCGGCCGCTCGTGCTGTCGTCCGCTATACGACTCCCGTGTGCGCTGGCAGCCGCTCGTGCTGTCGCCTTCTATGCGACTCGTGCGCGTGCTGGCGTCCGCTCACTCTGCCGTCTCCTATGCGACTCGTGCTTGCGCTGGCGGTGGCTCGTGCTGTCGTCTGCCGCACAACATTGCGTGCCCCGGCGGGCACCCGCGCTTCCTACGCGAATTGTGTTTGCTCTGGACAGCTTTAATGGTGTTAATTGCACGAAAGTCTTCAGTGAAACACAATGCTTTTATTCTTTGAACACGTGGCGCTTACACGTGAAAACATCTGTTGTGCCGTGGGCCATGGGCTCGACAGGCGTATTAGTAGAGTGCTCATACTGTGTCCTTTCTGAACACAACCAAAACTGGTTTTCAAAAAAGAAAAAAAAAAAGAGACCTATTGAAGACTTACTGTCCTTTCTAGACAGAACCAATGCTGGCTTTCACAAAAATGTCGGTAGAGGTTGCGTTTTTACTTTTTTCGAGAATCAAATTAAACAAAACAAAACAAAAATAAGAACAGAGCATTAGTATGATGTCATCTCGCCTCGAGCATCGACGACGGCTCTCATCCTGGAACAAAGGAAGCTGAACAGAGCGGAAACAAAATTCCGCTCATTCCGCAGCTTTTCCCATTCTTCCAGGACGAAGCGCCACAACTCGCCAGCTGTGGCCCTGTGAAGAGGACGCCGCACCATGGCTGCCTTCATGCGCCCCCAGACATTCTCTATAATGTTGAGATCTGCCCCCTTGTGGCGAACCTTTCAATAATCGGGGGGGGGGGGGGGGGGGGGGGGGCTGAACTATGTTGACCCGTTCATCGTCAGGAACTCTAGCGATTTTTCACTCAACTGAATCTTTTCCGGGCTCACCGAAGTTCAACGCTAAGCTTTGCAGATATTTTGTCTTGAATCTATTTGCATGTTATCGCTGCATCTCGACCCGATGAACGAAGCCAGCTACTTATCTCGTATCAAATGTGGGCATTGCGTTATCGCACAGGAAACTCCTGAATTATGTTAAGTCGTTTGTCAGAGTTGCGACGGAAATACACGAGTCGCACAGCAGACGACAGCGCGCACGGCCGCCAGCGCGCGCAAAAGCGAGAACAGCGACAGGAATTTTACAAGCATGCGCAAAACTTCACAACGGCGCCGCAGGGCGGCGCCTCTGGTTGCGGCGACACGCCGAGGCGCGTTCACGCTCATATTGTTTCCGATAGTACAGAGACGCAGCACTTCGGCTTGCCAAGGAAGCTTTGATCACGACGCGAGACCGGCGAAACTTGCTTTCAACGAGTTGTCTTTTTTCTGCGTCACTGCGCTTTCGTAAAAGTTTCCACGTGTTATCAATGGCACGTCTTACCGCTTACACAGGTTTTGAGAAAACTTCGTCGAATGACGAGTAGAAAACGTGCCGTCAGCACGCTGCCGCCAGCCTCTGGAACGCCAGCAAAAACGCGATTTCGCCGCATGCAAGATGGCCGTCCGATGACCGCACTCGCGGAGCGGGGAAGCGTGATCCAGCAATTACCATAGAGATCAGTGGTTCCGCTAGTTGCGCTCTTCCACCATGATTTTTGATGACCGTGATTGAAACATCACGTGCATCATATTTCCAGTCACCGCACTCTTAGAAAAAAGGGTATGGATAGTCCTCCCTTAAAGGAGGAACGGTCTTGTAACCTATGTTCCTACAGAAAGGGAGAAACCTTCGTCCCTGAAGCAGGGGAGCAACTAGTTCCTCCGTCGCCTGCATATCATTATGGCGGCCCTGAATCGAGCAAATCGAGCTCAATAAGGCTCAACGAGGACGCTACGTCTCTTGTACGGGACAAAAGGAGCAGCAAATAAAAGCGTAACACGAGCTTTCCGCAAACTGTCTTTATTTCCGAAGCCAGGTTCCCCCCGCAGGTACAGAAACTTGCGTTTCGAAAGCAGCTACTTAGTCTTCTCGTCCCCAGCACTGCGATGTTAAACGGAGACAACCGAGAACCAGTTACTTCGCGCACTTCACGTCTTACCTTTGCTGTTCCTCGAGTCACGATTCTTTCGCCAACCGCACATCACGGAGGAATGGCAAACCAATCCGCGAAACCAATAGCCGCTCTCAAAAAAAAAAAAAACTCGAAGCCCTCGAAGCCGCTGTTTACCGCGTAGCGTGAAATAAGGTTAAATCGCTTGCCACCAGATGGCAGGGTCAAAGTAATTGCAACCAGCATAGCAAGGCGGCGCTAGGTACCGCCCAATTCATGTTCTACAAAAAAATATTTTTATTTTGCTCAGGCTATTTTTGCGCTTTCGGATCCTCTACTATACACACATTACGCATACTACAAGCATCAGGTGAACATACAGTAACGTACACACACATGGCACATACAAATGTCAACACAGCGGCACACTAACCCGAACACTACACCCGAGCTCTGCGTTTCCGGCTTTTATACTGGTCGTTTTGAACATACGGAATTTTTCGGTGACTCCTTAAGCAATAAAAAATATTCCCAGCATGTTGATCTTTTCCCAGCAATGTAATACCACTGAGAATATTTCGAATGGCTCAGGGGATGAATCTCTTATTAAGAAGTAAACGCTCGATCATGCCGTAATTATTTAAAAGCCAATAAATCACGCCGCTCCAATACGGCTCGAAGCCATGAGTTTGTTTCCCCACACGGCACGTCGTAGCCGGTATTTCTATTGTAGTTTGTTTTGCTATTTGTGCTGTTCGCGCACGGCTTCAATTGCCGTCTTGAATTAATCTCTGCAGAGCGGATATTCACTCAGCTGGAATTGATGCTTTACGGGCAGAGAAATCGCTTTTCGATCAACTTGAATGCAGTCAAAGCCGCGACTTGCGGCAGGTGTTAAGTGTACGGAGCTACACCGTGGCGAGCTTGAAAACTTCTAGCGCTCATCCCAGCGCGCCACTTGGAGGGCAGGTTCTCCAGGAACTGTAGTATATTTAACCAGCAAAATAAAGGGTAGCTTTTTTTTCTTTTTCGATTTTACCTACTATTCTTGTTTAATGCTAAAATGCCACACTGTACGTATATATACACCAACTCATGTTTACAAACAAACCGGAGCGCCCGGAGCGCCCCTAGCGGACGCCACCGGCGCCGCGCATGCGCGATGGGGGTGTGGGCAAGAAGTTCGCCGTCGCCCATAAACAAACCATTGAAATGCGATGTTGTCGGCGTCGGTGTGAGTCCCCCTGCCCTTTTTCGCGTTCGAATTGTTGGTTCTACGTCTTCCTGGCGATGTCTGACTATCTTGAGCGGCGTCAGCGAAATTACCGAGGCTCGTTACACCGCAAAACTTCGCGTGAATAATGTGAAATGTGGTGATTCATTCCGCGTGGACGCCGCAGATTGTACGCTAAAGCCTGATTCGCATGATGAGATTTCGCTCGGAATTTTCAGTCGTGACGCCACTCGGGCTGCAAAAGCGTGAACCGTAGCTGAGATGGTCGACGACGATACTGAAAATCGCAAGCTGAATCGGACCAACTGAATTAGGCATAACAAGTCGGTGTTGGTCACTGGTAACAATGACCAACATCTCCTTGTATCTACT
The DNA here is from genome assembly GCA_013358835.2 of Ixodes persulcatus. Lineage (NCBI taxonomy): Eukaryota > Metazoa > Arthropoda > Arachnida > Ixodida > Ixodidae > Ixodes > Ixodes persulcatus. Next base: position 551,591 of record JABSTQ010009409.1, read on the forward strand.
GTTTACATCGAGCCTGCTTACCAACCTTCAAATTTAAGTCTTTTGAGGCCTGACTCACTTCTTATCGCAAGTACCGGGCCAACATTTGGTCTACGGACCGGCGTCGTCTAAGAGAGCAGACGACAAGCAGAAACGTTTGAAAGAGCAGACGACAATTCGAACAATCAGGCGGCCGTTTGAACTTGAAGACGCACTGAACGTAGTCCGCAGGTGGTCCGCACAACTCGACGGTTTTCTGGCGTTCATTTTCGAACAAAACAAATAAATCTGATGATCACAAGTATCCGTGAATTCAACCCAAAGTGCTTCCCGCCCAAGCAATCGTTGTCCGACGGCGTCTGCTTTTCCCTTTTCACGGTACATATCCAGATTCTCGGACGAACCGAGCACGTGAAAGCTGACTTTCAAACCTTTCTCGACACTTTTGGTACGGCCCCAGTCGCGGCGTTTTGACGAGAAGGCAGGTTTTTGTCTGGTTCCTTTCAAAACAACGCAGGAATACACGTCTGGCATGGGGACTTCTGCCCACAGCCCCAGACCGGAAGTGCGACCGACGCGCCACCACCGCGCCGTGACGTCACAGAGATGAGTTCGTGTATACGTGCTTTCAGTCATAATTTCGTACTGTTCAGTCCTTTCCACAGAGCGCAATCGCTCTCGGGGAGGAGACAACGGACAGTCACATTGGCCACAGTACGATAGGAGCTTACTGTTCAGACCAGCGTTCCAACATGACTATCCGCACGTCGACCGATTGCACCTAATCCCTCAAGTGGTCTAAACTCTTTAATGTAAAGCGGAATGTCAACCTGCGACACCCCGCCCCCTCCGATCACGGCTCGGCCAGCGGCATCAATGCCCGACAGTTTACGTCATCTCATCTTGTTGTTACACCACTGATACGCGAACACACGGTCACATCGGCGATAATTCGTCTTCTGTTCACAACGTACAACACTGCCATCACGATGTTGCTGCTATGTTGCTGACACGCAGAAATACAAAGCCACGTTGATTGCCGGTTGGCACTCGGCATCGGAAAACAGAACCAAACTCAGCACGGAAGGCACCCAGGCAGCCAGCAGCAAAACCTGCCGGTCTTGGACGCAGTTCCTGCGATTTCCATAACGTCGAAAACGTCGACACAGATCCGCGTGGTTCCGCTACTGTAGTTCCGCGTGGGCTGGCTTGGGGTGGGCAGGGTGGGTTCCGCAATCCGGAGATGGCAGAGACGGCGACAACGGCGATCTTACCTAGTGTGCGTAGCTCTGGTGGCACTGCTCCGGAACTTCGCTGTTTTTAGCGGCTTCGTTTGCTCGTTTGCTAAAATTAGTGATAAAAACGTCAATGCAACCGAAATGCTCTGCACGTTTGGACTAGAAGACGGAATTAACGGTGGCCTTCGTTGCCGCTGAAGCTCAATGAACTCAACAACTTTTCTTAAACAACGTGTGCGACGTGCTCGAAAAACGAAACCGAAAGAATATAAGTCAGGAGGGTGAAATCTTTCTCCCGTCTGCCTGGAGAAGGAGAAAAACGTTTTGTTCCTCCCTTTTTCTCGTGTCCGCTTGGGGGCGCGCCAGTAGAAAGGAGGAAGACGCGCCGTTGCTACCTTTTTCCACCATTTTTTCTTAGAGTGCGGGAGTTACTCGGACGCACTTATTAATTTCGTTTCTCGCCACCACTGCAGGGTATTATTTCCGGCTTCTGGTTGGCCACATTCGGATTTGTTTCAACGCCCTGGAACACGCACAGCCCGCTTTCGCCAAATGGCGCCTCCTCATTCGCCTCCTATACTTCGCAATATTGAATGGCCAAACTCTATGTATATACGGCTCTAGGCAAGGGTATAGCCACGACATGCCAGCTCTCTTTGCGGTGTTGACGCCACGCATGAAGCCGCTCTATCCGATTCGAAGCGATTATCGCGCGCACACCTCTAGTTTTGGCTGGGGCCCTAATCTGGACACTTGGCGAGAAAGTCGGCGAGAAATCCGGCGGCTATGATTGGCTATAATGCAATTAAATGCAAAGGTGCAAGCGAATTGGACAAGAATGACGAAAATAATCCTTGGAGAAGGGGAGCAAGAGGGACAAAGGACAAACACAAATCTCCATATACACAGCTAGGTGAATGGTGCGAAAATGGAGAGGCCCCGGGTTCGATACCCGGACGAGGCGGATTTTTTCGGCCGCGCACCAGTCAGTGTTTGCAGATTTGTGCTTGTCCTTTGTCCCTCTTGTTCCTCTTCTCCAGGGATTATTTTCGTCAAGGTCAAGTGCGGCGTTCACCAATCACGGCGGACAGAGTTGTCGTCGACTTTTTCGCCAGGCGGGTGGATTCGGGCCCCTGGTTCGTACTCGTGGACAACTTTTCTTAGTAATGCAGTCAATGGTACGGGCACGCGTACACTCCCATTTTGAACATCGATCAAAGCTGTGCGCGCGCTTTCCTCCATCCTCGAAACTGCCAAGAGAAGTTGTCCCGTGTATAGACCTTTCCAGTAGGGTTATGCGAATAGTGATTCGAATCGAATAGCCCTATGCCATTGATAGCCTTGACAGTGTAAGGGAAAGCCAAGGCGACCGGTTCTTTCAACAGTGCAGAAGCTAGGCATGACGCTGCGTTATTTGATTCGAATCAACGACTATTCTCACAACCCTAGTTTCCAGCAATTATCACCCGGTCGAAGAATGCCGAATCACTGGGCAGAGCTGTGGATGCATGCGTAGCGTCCGATATACACCCTTTTCGAGAGTCGCGTGCCGATTATTAGAAGGTCGGAACCTGTGCACAATAGCGGAACTACTCACACGGTGGAACGTGCAAGTCATTCCATGAGATAGCGAACCTCGGAGCGCTGCCTACGCTAGGAACCGAATAACCAATGAAACAGTGTCGAAAGTGCAAGGTCACTGCGCTCATCAAGCTTTTCCGTGTGCCTCTTTTGCTTTCTTCTCGTTCAACTAAACGCATAAAGTGTGCTGTGACGTTGCCGATTTTAGTGGGGTCATTGTGCAGGGGTTTGCACAGCTGCTAACAAAGGGGCAGTCCTTGGAAAGGGGTCGGTAGCACACAACAGAGCTACAGCGCATGCTCAGAGGACGTTTTACAGCCCTGCAGACAAACAGCAGCGCGCAGGCGCTTTTTTTTTTTTTTTTTTTTTGTAAAGGTTTATGCGATTTCAAATGGAAACATCCGTAATCCGAAGTTTCTATAGTACAAACTTACAAAAGGGTATTACAAAAAAAAAAAAAATCATAATCCAGCCATTACGCGCCGCTCCACGCGGCACCGTTCCTGTATGCTAATTGGTTGTTCTGTCACCCTTTCTCGTTTGGCCACCCACAAAAAGAACTTTACTTTTCCCCTTTGTCGCTTATTGTTTTCCCTAGTTTTTACTTTTTCGTTTAATTTAGCTTGCTTTACTGCTTTTGAGGCGAATAAGAAAATGTAGATTAGCGTCCGATGCTCACAACCGGGACCGACGGGAAGTTTGGAGGCGGTTCGTACCGCCACCGTTCTATGCCGTATAGCGATTCACGCATTGTCGAACACAAATACAACGATAAAAGAAGAACAAAAATGGGCTCGTATGAAACCCCTAAAAGCCACGTCAGTTCAAAGGCGTGACTGGTCTCTTTCCGTTCTCTCCCCCCTTTTCAACAACTTTATATTTTGAACTTGCGCAATTCGCTTTACTTTTCCTTCGCGAATGTGCGCGTGTAGGGATCATCTCGGGCCGGTAGGCAGCGCACCGCTCGTGCCCGTGCATCCGCTTGCGTGCTTGTGGAACGAGCGTGTTCTGGTAGCGCTGTCCTCCCCTCCCTCCCGACCGGTCCCAGAAAAAGAAACAAAGCGCCAAAAGTTCCGTTTCTGAAAAGAGGAACAACGCCATAAGTCGGTCCGCCCCCCTGATAATGATCGGTCGGGGAGGCCATCCCCCTTCCCTCGTCGACAGCAATCCCCCCCCCCCCCTCCCTTCCCCCACAAGTCCTCTCGATTGAGCGAGAACATCGTCCAAGTCGGTTCGTCGTACACGTACTCGCACCGACGTCTGCTTCAATTGACTCGCTGTTGAGTAACTCGTTGCCTTCCGGAGTACCGAGTTACATGCTTTTTTAATTATTATTGTTCCTTGAAGTCTTCAGTTCAAGGCTGTAACCTCCAACCTCCCTTTTGCTGACTCATCATCAGGGCCGATCGTTTTAGACTTTTAAACTGTACGCTTCATCGCATTTGTTGGCAGTTCTTATGCGAGTTTCAATCGCGTCTTGACACTTTCAGAAATGGTTACTGTTCGATGGACAATAGCCGCAATTGAGATTTGTCTCGGTGCTATGACAGTATATATAGTCGCTGAAAGCTTTAAGAAATGCAGGGCGTGACGAGTGCCGTGCATCTGGTAATCGCTTGTTAGCCAATTAGGCTGTAGCATCAGCCGATGAGAACGCCCGAGAACCAATCACGAAGCAAGGAACGTGATAGGCCACGCCCGGCCTTTCTTAAGCTGTCGGTATACTTATAGACCGTATCTTCGTGGCTCAGTTGGGGACGTAGCTCAGTTGGGGACGAATAGCAAATCACTTTATTTGCCGATTGGAAGGCGCTAGAATTCAAGGCGTTCGTGCCAATAGTTTCCACATTTGTTTTCTTTTTGGCAATGCTTACTTGTCGTAGTTACGCTTAAACGATTTACTTCAGTTCTTATCTCGCAACTCCACTACGTTATATACTAATATCAACATGGCAACGATCACACGAAAACGGTCTATAGTGATGTTCACTCCGTCCCCAAGGGTTGCGTGGATCTACGTTGTGGGAGGCACAATTGTCAGCCTGTTACCTGAAACAAAAACAAAAAGACAGAAAAAAAAGGAAAAAAAAAAAACACATGCGAACGCAGCATTTTATACATATACAGGTCCGCAGCACTAAAGTTTCAGTACACCGGTTCTAAGAGGAAAATGGTCGTGAGATAGCTGTAGAATGCAACGAATGACAGCGCGGCCTGATGCCTCCGGCACTAAATTCTCACGATACGGGTGACGTCAAGAGGTTGCGAGTTTGCTACCACAGCGAATGTCGAAACAAGCAATAGGAGATTGTGCTTGAAAACGTTGAGCGCGTTGGTTAACATTCTGTATATAAACAAGCGCACAAAGGACACCACAGTGACACATCGTTCGCACCATGCGACTCAGTCGTCTTGCTTGCCAGCAGCAGGAGAGCATATATGCCAGGAGCTCGATGAGATAACGTTGAAATGTTGAGCGTGAAACGGGCGTACCAGCCTACAAAAAACGATGCCGCCGCCTGGTGAGAGCTAGAGGTCCATAGTTCTGCGCCTTTAGAGATAGTGTATGGGAACAGCAACGTAGAACGGAAGCTCGCGCTGCAGAAACCATGGGCCTTAGGAGCAATCACGACCGCCGCCCGTTTTGGTCTGGATGAGCAGCGTATACCGGCGTGCGTTCGTGCATGACACCTGCATGATGCACGTTGTAGACCCCCAGACTAGCGGTCATACAGCATTGATTAAAGTTCTCATCTACGGCGGCGTCAGTAGACGCCCATTCGGGCTAACTTCCCCCTGTCAAAACACACACACACAAGTTACAACACAATTCTTCAGGGATCAGTTGAGCGAGTCCCACCGAACGCCGCTTCAAGGACCAAAAACATTCTTGTCGTTGGCGGCGCACCTCTCTTTAAGGCATGTTGACACATACGCGATAGCGCTACCTGGGCGTTATTACTTATTAGTCAGCGCTGGAAATGCCGTTCTTCTCGTTGATGCAGCGCATGCAGTGTGATATACGGCGCTGATACGGCGCTGCATCGCGGTGCTAAGTCACGTTCAAGTTGGCGCTGCAGCAGCACTGTTCGGTTGATTTAGCGCTGCGGTGTATCGTTGAACCGGCCTTTATTTGACTCGCTTTTTTTCCGGTTCCGTGTCGCGGCGCCGGTCGGTGTCTCCGCCGTTGACACCGTAGGTGTTCGGGGGTCGCGTTCCATCGCCGTAAACTCGACGTCCCGCTTTTTTTTTTTTTCTTCGCTGGGCTGTCGCCAAGCTATTGTGATCCCTGTTTAACGTGCGCGGATTGTCGAGGCCTCTGGCCTGCGTGCAGCCGTCTGCGGATGCCTCGAACGCCGGAGGCGTGTCGGGTAGTCGAACGAACGTCAAGGCGCCAGCAGCTCAGTGCCGGGAAACCTTGGGCGAGCTGTCGGCTTCGACGCTTTTTGTTTGCCGTGCCTGAAAGCCTGTTCGCTCAAAGAATGCCCGCCGCGTTGCAGTCATCCGATTCCGCCGTGTTTAAGGCGTCAACAACTGGATTCGAAGGTCTGTGGGATAACCGCGGAATCTTCTCAATTGAACGTCGTAATATTATATCGGGAAGTGATATTTTTTGTGTATTTTTTTATTGCGATAAGCAAGCGTTCGTGAAGTGACGAAGTACATTCCCGAGGGCTCGCACGTGTGGCACGACGCTCGAGTGCGCGACTGCTTTTTGTCTTTCAATAGCGAGTTTTCTAGCTCCGAAAAACTCTTGGGCGTCTCGTATTCATGAGCCCTCAAAGCCAAAGCTCGAGAGAAGGCGACGAGCTCGTGCTGGAGGTGGAGCTTGTGTAGATCTCGTGCTCCGGCAAAGTATTATCGTGACAAAGAAAATACTCTGGGTGTGGTTTAATTGTTTGTTTTCTTTGCGGACGACAAAAGCCACTATTTTCGACTTGGCGACAGGCGGCCGAAAGATGGAACTCTGAAAGTTCGTTTTAAAAGTTTCGCTGGGCTCGAGAACTGCGTGGGTTAGCAGTGTGTGCTGGAAATTAGGCTAATTATTATATTAACACGACTATTGTAGGGAGACCGTACATGTACTTCAACTATATGAGCGCTCGAGCACCACTCTTCTTTTCAAAACGTTGCAAAATGTTTAGTAAATAAATTTGAGAAAACAAAATATATGTCGAATAATATTTTTTATTCAAAATAATATATATATTTTTTTTAAAGTCGTCTTTACTACTACGCGAATGCCGTCTTCATTATGTATTCCTTGAGCTCGGCGGACATTCGAGGGTCGAACAACCCTCACAGCATGGTAAGTATATAGCTAAAATTCGTTAATTAACTTTTTATTAGCGAAAAGAGGCATCCCTACCGAAAAATCCGGTATAACTTTTCGCTATGCGGATTATGGAACCGGAAATCTATCTGGATTCTATATAGAATCTATCTGGAATTGAGGTTTTTAGAAATTATTCCTTTGTCTGGCAATCTGGATTTCGGGTTTCCAGAAACAAATTTCCGGTTCCATAATCCGGATAGTGAAAAGTTATACCGGATTTTGCGGTAGGGATATGGTTCTAATTACAAACTTGCTGAACGTCATTTAAAACCACTAAATCAGTAATTTTCAGGAAAACTGAGGGCTTGAGAAGCGCAGTAGTGCGCTAAAGTTGCCACTCTCGAAGCAGGAGCAAGGCTACTGGTGCGATAAGGCGTCCGCGCTATTTTTCGGTCTCTTACTAATTAACACCAGGGTCGCTAAACTCGTCAGACACAACTTTCTTCGTGTTATGACATAGCGGGGGGAGGAGCCGAAAGATTGCAGCGAAGTTTTCTTTTCTGACAAACCCGCAGATCCGTATATCTTCGTGACGTTTCTCATTGAAGGGGCGAAAAATCCCTACTACTCCCTAGGCGCCGAGCTATTAGCGGCGAGAAGTTTTGGTGGCGCCCTCCTGTGGTTCCCCTTTGTTACGTCATTACCTTGCGAACAACAAGTTAGATGGTGTTTGTTATTAGCATGGTGGAAGCTTGAAATCATTGAGCTCTCAAAGGAACACTGCCAACACCGTCAAAATTAAAGTTCTTTCATTCCTCTTATTTCCGTCGATGAAAATCCCCTTTCCGACGTCATAGTCAGCGTTCGGCCAATCGTGGAAGGCCGACCACAGCGACGCTTTCGGTCGCGCACGGGGCTAATAGAGCAGCACGAGAAAGCGCGCGGAGGCCAACGTGGTTCGTATACGTATAATGTCACGATGAAGATTATCAGCGGCGACCTTGATGGTCTCTAAAAAGCACAGCGGAGGCTTGGGTAATTGCATTCTAAAATCAACACCGTCAAAGTTGATAGTCTGATATCGTTCTTATTTCCGCCGATAAAGCAGAATTTACTAAAAAACGTCCCTGTCGTCCCTTTTATTTACCTCGGCCCCATGAATCAGAGTATAGTCCGACGTGGCTAGGTCACAACCAGCCGAGTAGCATTGTCCACCTTTCGACTGATTTCGCTTCCGGGCAGTTGTCCCCCATCAGCGGGAGATAAAATCATTTTATGATAGACTTTCAAAGATTAGCCAAACTGGGATTCATTCTGCCTTCATCAAGTGAAATAAGAGTAATGTCAGTTTGTCAATATTGACGGTGATGTTTCGAGAACACGAGGGCACGAAGCTTTCATCGTACACAACCAAACTTTTCACCGCTGACTCGAACAGGCACCATCAAATTTGTCGTTCACAACTGATCATCCTGATCCTGACGTCAAAGTTATGAACTACAAAAGCACATCACTGAACGAGCTTGCACACAACAAGCTATGGCACGAGCCTCTCGATTGGAAGCCTATCATGGCCGCTCGTAAGTTCATCGAACGCGCCCCGCTTTAATTCCAGAATTTCTAGAACCATAACTTCGAAAATTGCACGCTGTGCTGTTCCTCGTCATCGCTCAGTTGGAACGCCTCTAAGCAGGGTTGTCGAAACAGAAGAACGGGGAGGGGGGCGATTCACCCCCCCCCCCCCAAGTGGCGTCGAAAAAGGGGGCGCAAAGGGCATAAGAGGAGGGGGGGGGGGGGGGTATCGCCCCAGCCCCGGACTATTGCATTTCAGAGAGTTATAATAAAAAAAAGACAGATGTTTACAGTTCTCTGTAATGTTGAATTAAAGTGCAGCTCTTGAGGAGGAGGAGGGGAGGGTACGGAGGGGAGGGTATGCCCCTCCGCCCCGCCTCCCCTTCTCCTATCCTGCTCCCCTCTCATTTAGCGGGGAAACCTAATTGGTGTTAAGGTCACGTGACGTCAATTTCCTCACTAAATTTAGTGAAAAAACGTCCCATAATGCAACGCGCGCGCGGTTACGCCGACGGCGACGCCGCTTAAGCTGGAAACGGGTGCATAAGAGTTGCGCTCTAAAACTTCGGGGGAAGGGATATCGCCCTTCTTCACTACTATCACCCCACCCCCCTCTCTCCCTCGCGAACAATTTCTACGGCCCTTCCTGACCCCTTTTTGAGTGTGTGTTTGTGTTGGTTATACCTTTCTTTTCCCCTTTCCACAGCTTTTTCTCGCCATCCTCCCTCACCTCTCGCCTGTGGGTGACACCGGTGACGTTTTTGACAGTGGCGAAAGATGAGCTCTAAAACCGCATACACTGCGCACGGCTTCACAATATCACAAAGTTCAATCTTCGCCTCGATTCCGAAGCGAAGATTTTGGCCTCAAATAACTCCTTAACAAAGTTGTGAAACGTCACTTTGTCGTCAGCAATAACTTCCACAAATGACGATCTTGCGACGCCAAAGTTCAGAGTATTTACCCCCCGCCTAGGTACAATCTACGTTTCATTGACTCTATCGCGGCGTAGGGATGTAGGGACACGCGGGCGCGACGTCATCAGTGCAGCCGTTCAATCGGCTGGCCCCACGGTGTTGCTCGCGCGCGCTCCGATGAAGCTCGCTACAACTTTGTGCCTAACATTCTCGCTGGAATTTGAACACCGAGAGAGCTTGGATGATTGACATCTCGTCCCGCGTGACGCCAACGTCGCGAGAGTCCAATCAGCACGCTCTGCGAACTTCGTGCCCAACTTTGTGTTTGACGAGTTTAGCGATCCAGCCTTGAAACTGCGGCACGAGTGGTAGCTTTAGCGCACTACTGCGCTTCTCAAGCGTTCAGATTTTCTGAAAATGACTGATTTAGTTAATTAACGAATTTTAGTTAATCACTCGTCAGACAGTGACGGTTGTTCGCGCCTCGAATGTCCGCCGAGCTCAAGAAACATTGTGAAGACGGCATTCACGCAGGAGTAAAAACGCCTTTTTTAAAATCTGTTTGAAATAAAAAAAACAAAAAACATTATATATATATATGCTATTTTTTTGTATTTTGCCCAATTAACTAAGATTAGTGACTGAACTGCTCAAATATTCAATTTAGAGTTAGTTCGAGTAACAAAGTTGTAGAGCGTCCTCCGAAACATCCACTTCAGCTGTTTTTATAAAAAAAAAAACCTTAGGATAATTCTTTTCATAGGCAAAAAAACAAAAAAAAACGGTATTTAGAAAAGGAAATATTACGTGATTTCGTGCTTGCGCGCCTTGTATTGGAGCACTCTCAGCCGTGGCTTGAATAAATTAGGCCCGCGTGGTGAATAGAGCACTGTTGACAAGGGGCTGTTGACAGATTCGCGGTTTTCCGTGTTTTTTTTTCATAATTTGGGCACTTTTTTTTGAAGCCCGGAAAAACGAACCGTGTTAAAGATTTCTTGACAAAAACGACTAAATTTTATGTTTCTGAGGATTCCTTAGAACTGTGTCCTTGGAACTTTTGCTCCAAATTGAATATTTCAAAAGTTCATTAATTAATCGTAATTGATTAGTTAATTGGGAAAAATACAAAGAATAGCCTGACTTTGTCCATACAATGAACAAACTTATGCCTTCAATTTCGTCTTTCTAAAATGCACCAAAATATTTAAAAAAAAATATATGCAGGCTACATTCATGCCGCTTGTGCAGGTAAGTTATACGGCCAGGAAGACATTATGTGGGGGCTAAGCTTTGCGATAAGTCGGCTAATTAATTAAAATTCGTTACTTAACTTTTTAATTTGTGGAAATATACATCTGGTTCAAATTAGAAACTTGCTCAACGTCATAACCACTAAATCCGTAATTTTCAGAAAGACTGAGTGCGTGAGAAGCGTAGTAGTGCACTAAAGTTACCACTCGTGGAGCAGGCACACGGCTAGTGGTGGTGGAACGCGATTATAATCTAATCACCCGCGTTCCGCAACCGCTAGCCTTGTACCTGCGGGACAACTGAAAGATTTGCCTGCCGTTCTCATCCGACTGACCAGTGCAATGTTCAGGGTTCGTGCGTATGGCGCGTGTTTTGCTCACTTTGCTTTATTTCCTCGAAGGCTCGAGAGGGGAGCCTGGACTGGTGCCCCATGCCATAGCCCCCTCTATACCGACAAAGCCTGGCAGATCGCCACGAGAAGCGGTCGCCGAAATTGAAAAGGTAGAGCAGCAGACAACGGATGAGAGGAGAGCCACGTGACGGGCTCTCCGCTGCGGCGAGACGCCGAAACACGCGAGCGTGATCAGAAACTTGAAGTGGATAACCGAAGCGCTGGGATATCCTTTCCGGAGCAACGACTATGCGCGTGCTCGGTTGTTATTTCATAAACATTAGACTTCTGTATGGTAGATTTGGCTTCTATTAAAAGCTGGATTTTATGGAGAGTAGTTAATTGGCTCTCCCTATACAGCGACATGTGGCGGTTGTGATACCTGCCGTATAGCTTGACTGACAGCCTTCTCTGATGGACTGGGCTCAGTCTGACCGCCTGCGGGGAACCCTGGGTTCGACGTGATCGTTCGAAACCGGAGCTGCCTGGAGCTCGATGCTGGGAGGACGACGTCTAGTCCCAGCTGCGGTCTGGCAGCGAGCAGCTGCTGGGGAGCTCGGGGGAGGGCGAGGGGCCGGACGGATACTGTTTTGTGCGCCACCTGGGCTTTCACGGATGAACCGCTGCCTCGCGGAGCAGAGCGACATGGCCTGACGTGGGCCGCTGCCGCAGGTAGCCACTTTCCAAATGAGTCGCTTTTATATTCATGTCGTGACAGAAACGAACGGTAAAATAAATAAAAATATACTCATTACGAAAAAGAAACGTGGATGGTGAAACGTTGTTCGTGTTGTAAAAGGGCCTGGCTAGAAAACAAAAAAATATTAAAGATAAGCGAGGGGACCGTTAATCTCGTTGTAAGCAATTTGAAAATGTGATTTCACGATATTTTTTTTTGTATTTCATTGCACTTGAGTATGATAACAATCAAGATTAGCACCACCACTCCAACAAACAGGTGTTTCCTCCTTTTGTTTCTTTTTTTTTTTTTCTTTTCGCTTTAGCTCATTGAGTTCCATCCTGAAGGGAGGAGTGAACGACGATGTAACGGACACGAAATAGATTCCCGGCTTTGCCTCGATTTTTTTTTTTATTACTGAAGCATTTCTCTTTTTTTCTCTTTCTTTTTGCGTCAATGTTGTAGACGTTCCTCCAAAACAGGAATGAAAGCTCGTTTCTCGTTCCTCCTCATTCTTGAAACGAGTTCCCGTTGCAGCTTCCAGTGGTTCGCAAGGAACGCATTCCCGTTACATTTTTAAGATTGGAACGGTTCGTTACAGTAACGTTATACCTTCGAGTGTTTTAATAAAATATTGTGACGGAGAGTTTTTAAATAAAACGAAGCGCGCAATGTGAAAATATCCACATCGAACCACGTGTCGAGTCGCCACGTTTGTTCCAGTAATTTGTTTTCGACCATCTCTTGAACGCTTTCCCATTCCTTTGACGTCGGAGAGTGAGTCACTAATAAAAGACAAAGGTCCAAATGGCTACTAAACTCGAAGAAAATTGAAAAAAAAAATAATAACGCCATTGATTTTGTTGTTTTCACGAAAACGAAACAGTTCCCGTTCCACGTCCCACAACCGCAAGATGAAAAAACGGCGGCGTTCCTCGGTTCTCCTCAAAGGAAAGCGTTTCAGGAACGCCGTTTCGTTTGCGGGAACATTTTATGGGGCAACCCCTCGCGACCTCCAACGGCCGTCCAGTAATCCAGAACTCGGATCTGCACGCTTGTCCCTTCTTGTATACGCCGGTATTCTCCCAATATCGAGCCTAAGCACACGGCGCGTTCGCTAAACAAACTTCTGTACACTTTTTTTTTTCTATATGAGCGTCTGTTTTTTTGTAGTCGACTTGGGAGAGTCAATCGCTGTAATCTACGGAGAACGACGCAACTAAATTACCTTTAGACCTAAATATATATATGTATATAAACTCTTTGCGCTGTCGCACTGTGCATGGTGAAACGATTATCTTGAATGCCACAGCGTATAGAGTAGACTGTGGCATTTGGTTATGCTCCTCTGTCCGACATCCAGCTTCGTCGCATATATTGAAGTGACGTCAGAAGCTTGAGTCGGCGTCTCCTCTGTTCCTCCGCCGTCTGCTCCCACGTTTGCTCAAACCCACGCGTGACCTTTGAGCCGCAGTCACGACTCACACGGCTAATATGCATCGTACAAGAGACAATCTGCAGACACTGTCTGATTCTTCCTCATATAATGCTCCTGTCAGATTAGTCATACGACAGCTGTCTGCGGATATGTTCGAAGCACACGTAAATGTACGAAGCAACCACGCGCTTCGAACGTACGCTTGGGGCGCGGGTGCTTCTCTCTCGTCATGCCTGCAGCGAACAGTCCAACACCGCGCTTTTTGTACACGGCGTGTACGAGCAGAGCGACTGCGGCTGTCGCTTCTTCGTACTGTTACCCTTCCCTTCACCGACGAGTCTTGGGCGAGCGTCGTGTATAACCCGAACGAATCCGTCCCCAAACGAACTGCGCGGGGAACGCCGGTGGACCCTTGAACCTGGCAACGGCGGCGGTCACTGCCACTGCTGCGTGACGCCGACGCGCAGGTGCGGGGTGTAGGTAGGATGGAGTCGAGTTCGGCGGCCGTGGGGCTTTGGTGTGTGTCCTATTCGGCGTGTCTAATGGAGCGCCGATCGGCTCTCGTCGACGAGCGCACGTCGACGGGGGCCACCGGAACATCGACATCGTGGAGAGAGCGTGCTCGTGGGCCCCACTCTCTCTCTCTCTCTCTCTCTCTCTCCGGTTCGACTACGCGTACATCCAGGATTTCAGGCGGCCAAGTACAGCGTCTCCCCGTCCGTGGTCTTTGTTGGAGTCACCACTTCTTATTCAGGGTACCAAAACTCGAGAACCGGCCAAGAGGGTTCCTTGAGATCAGAACTTGTTAGCGCTCCTTGTTAATCGCAACTTTTTTTTTTTCTGGAAAAAAATTGTTTCTTTAATATTTTTTTTTTTACAGAATACATGCAACTCACGGATTCTAGTTATATTTGGAGTAGTAAAAAGGGCTCATATTTAGCCACTTTTTGATTTCTTGTCACGGGGAATGCGTACGATGTCAACCTTCTCCCCATTTATCTCGTGCTGCATTTACGTCACAATGTGGACGCTCCAAACTGACAGATAAGTGAAAGCACGGTTTCTCGATACTTGTTTGACATTTCGGCACCTGGTTTTACTTTACGTAGCGACTCTGCATAATTCTACGTTCACGTCGGTGCCGTCATGTTACTGGAGCCCGAAAAGTAACGCAAAAACGGACGCCTTCCATTTCCGAATCTGTGACAAGTAGCACTGTTCGTTACTAGTATATGAACGAGTTACGCAGGTGCTAGTTTACCATTCCTATTTTTAATAACTTGAGCATGTATGTCTGTCCGGGGCCAGACTCCAGAGACATTCCTTGTCGCTGCTCCCTCCGTGTGCCGCCCCGTCACGTGGAATTTCGGGAGGTAACGTGACATCGGCGCACAAATCAAGGTAGCGCGCTCGTACCGAGGACGGCTTATTAAAGTATGTGCATTCGGAGGGGTGACCGAGTTCCCGGATCAGCCGGCAAACGGCGCGCGTGTATAATGAATGCGCGCATTCCACAAGGTGATTCTAAACGCTATTCTGGCTTAAAATAACAGTCATAAATAAACACGTGAAAAGTGCACATTCAAACCTTTCACAAAGGTGTCTTGATTTGCTTCATTTGTTATTCTCAAATTCCATAAAGTGAGCTTTAGGGGAAATATGTAAAAATATATAATCGCGTTTTTTTTTTTTTTTTTTTACATTTTTGTAGTTGTTTTATGCACCGAGAGGAAAGCGGTAAAAACTGTCAGATTGGCGCTGCTATACTCTCAGATGATAACAAACACGCTCTAAATGGTAAAACCTGTTTTCAAGCGTTCATGTAAAACAAACAAAAAAGTTATGTTGTATTTTTTTTAAGTAGCAGTATAAACCCGATGGCTTTTACCGTTTTTCTTTCTCCGCATAAAAAAGACAAATGTTTTTCTTTCTTGAAGTTTTGCTTTTAAATTTACAGTAATAAAAATTTGAATATTAGAAATACACCGGTTATAAAGACCCCTTTGTGAAAAGTCATTCCACTCGGCTTATTGACTTACTTACACGATTTTGTTTTACGCGTGAAGAGCGCTTGCAAACACTGTAGTACACTATACATTATCTATGGAGTTTTTTAGTACAAGGGTGTGTGCACGCGCCTTCGATCCACTTGGCATGCGTCCACCCCAAACGCCGAAAAAACCAGTCAACCTAGCAGAAGTCAGTGATTGGAAGTTTTTTTTTATAAACTAAAAAAAAAAGGTACTAAGAATAAGAGAATATTATCTAAACATTTCGGAAATTTCTGCTGATGGTACTGTATTGGACACTATTTCATTTTATCTGTTCCAGCGTGGTCGCCTCAGATGGCGTTGATATCGCCATATACAACCAATTAGCGAGCTATATGTACCCACTGTCGAATGCAACTCTGAGGAAGCATTCGGTTAATAGTTCTAGTTATTTAAAACCCTTCGGCTGAAGGTAGACACCTGTGGCAAGCAGGCACGTAGCCAGGATTTTGTTTGGAGGGGGGAGGGGGGGGGGGGGCGCCCATGACAAAATGCTGTATGAGGGGGGAGGGGGGAGAGGAGGTCCCAGCAAAATGGAAGGTTTCGGGGGGGGGGGGGGGGGGACCGGCCCCATGCCCCCCCCCCCCTGGATACCTGCCTGGTGGCAAGACTGCGGAATCTCCAAAAGCTGCCGTCATTACCAACCAATGTCGCTGATCCAACATCATGGCTGAGACAGAGCATCGCTGTCGTGTTCGCACTGTATTGCATATTTTAAATCGAAAGCCAATGATGGGATTTTGAATTATAGAGTAGCTTCTTCTATATATTGTCATTTTTAAAATTTTCGTGTGTAAGCTTAAATAAAGTAAAACTCTCCACCAATGAGAGACCCGTGAACGCCGTGCCACTCTGGCGTGCAGCTCATCCTGTTTCACATTTTGGCAAGCTCGTTTTCGTAATGATTCGTTGACTTGTTTGCTTGGAACTGACGAAGGAAAATTAAGGTGTGTAAGAATAAAAAAAGCAACAAAAAACAAGGAGCCAAAGTTCTATTAATGAAACTGTGGATGGTCACGCAGGCAGGAATGAACCGATAGACACGGATAGAAGCGCCGGCAACCGGTGTAACGATTGCTGGTGGAACTGACCATGCCTCCTAGCTAGGAACTGAAATTCCACTCCGACGTCACCATAGATTTGTTTTCTTTTACGGACCTAACGCACGCACAGATACGTACATCCGTATAAAAAGACGAGGACAACTTCAATCGCGTGGACAAACAAACGACGCACATTCACGCGCCGACACTCTCCCATCTAAACAAACGCACACGGCGACGCCATTCCCATTCACGCCGGGCGACTGGGGTCAATGTGTCCGTCGCCGTCTTCGAGGTGGTATAGTACTGTTTACCCACGCTGAGGGCAGCCGACGGGGCAGGAGGCCTGAGAGGTGCCGAAATGCGCCGGGCTCGGAATTGAAGAATTTGGAAGTCGACCCGAGGGAAGGAGGAGAGGAGGCGGTTTGATTCGCATCCCTTCGCTCCGCATTTCCCCTGACCCCGCGCCGCGACTCCCGGGTTTTTCTGGCCGTGTGATCGCCGTTCTTTGACTTTCATGAGGGGGCGTAGGAGGCGGCGCGCTTGCGCACTTGGACAACTTGGAGAACTTGGTCACGTCTATACTCTATAGAGTGTCCTGCGCGCACGAAGAGAAGAGCCACGGCTACTCGCGCTGATGCCTTCTCTTTGCTGCCATTCCTTTCACGTTTTATACTTTTTATGGGGCGTTTTTTTTTTTTTTTTTTCGATTGCGATTGAGTGTTGCAACTGACCGAACTGACCGTCGGCCTAGGCTGGTGGACTGGATACATGACTTCGAAGGGCGGTGAGAACAAGGTTACGAAAGGCGAAAATAGAGAGAAAAAGATACCCGGGAGAGAAATTTGCGGAGTTTCGCGTCTCCGGAATTTCGCAGATTTTCGAAATGCGATTTTGGCTCGGAGCGCGTCGCAGATTTGTGTCCCGTCTGAGTGAAAGGCGTGACAAGAAACGCGCACACATACACACGCACTCACAAAAGGTTGCCTGGTTCATTAAATCTTCAAAATTATGTATAATATTACACAAGACGAAACATGTATTTTCATTGTCTTCAAAGAACGCATGTATGGTATATATACACGAAACGAAGAATCAAAAAATTCGGAGGACGTTTTTTAGTCCCTAACACTGCGTAACATTCAACAGTTGTAAAATGTTTGATTCCCGTGGCATGTCACGTGCCGCACAGTTCAGCGCGAACACACGGTATTGGTGCTTTCTCGCGAGTTAGTCGGTCAAGGTTTGTTCCGAATGAGCGCTTGGGGAGACTAATATAGTTTCGATGATAGCCTTAAGCCCCGCTAACACGTCATATACAAAGCGCAATCTGGAGACACTATCTGGGGGATATCCCTCATCTGTCACATTGGCCACAGGTAAACTGTATGCAGTCATGTTCGAAGGATACATAAAGCAAACGTGCTTTTTGATGCTCGAGGCGTTTCCGAAGGTAATTCTGCAATTAATGTGTGCAGCAAACACCCTGTCTTGAGTGATGTACGAGCAGTATGACGAAGTGGGAAACGGGGAAACGCAGGTAATCGCCTATTCGTGCCACCTGTGTCGCGCGCCCTACAAGTCTGCGTAGGTCACACGTGAGCATAACATTCTATTTTTTTTTTTAATATGGACGTAATAAAAAGACTATATTACGTTATTCGTGCGAACGGCCCTGATTACGACACCAACAAATGCTCGAAGTCCATGGTAAAACAAAACGGACCGAGTGGAAGAGTCACCTCTGTGAAAACACGGCACGGGGACGACGCCACTTCGATCGCGCGTCGGCGGCGGAGCGTCGTCTCTGAACTACGACGAGCGTCCCGTTGTTTGTTCTCCCCGTCGGCCCGGAAGTCGTCTTCTCCTCGAACGAACTCGTTTCGCTCGGTTGGAGTCGACCCGGTGAGAAAGAAATCCGTCTTTCCTTGCCTCGCTCCACTTGTTGTGCTGCGCGCGCGTATTGGCGACGTGCACCGCGACTAAGAAAGCGTCGCTGCTATCCGCCCTCCACAACCTAGTCCTTTTTTTTACAAGTCGTCGCCTCGAGAGGTTTGGGCAGAGGAAACGCGCATGCACATCATGGAAAAGTCTAAGACCGCTTAAAATTGCACTAACAGGTCAAGGCTTTTTTTTTTTTTTTTTTTCATCGTTCGAAACGATTGAAAACGATGCCTGTACATTACCCTTAAAGCTGTAAACTTCGGAGTTCAGTATTTGTGAAGTAAAAACAACAATTTCCGAAAGCCAAATTTGAAATTCCCGCGCGATCCGGGCCAGTTTAATGACGTCAAAGATTGTATCGTCCTGCAACTCGAGTTTCTCTCACGCCTCCGCCCCGACCCGAGGCGTCGTTTTCGCCCGCGTTCCGGGATCAACCGCCCTCCTCCGTTTGCACCCTGTCGCTGTGAGCAGACGACGCTTCACTTTCAAGTTTCAAGTTCTTTTATTTCCCTTTCATCAATCTCAAATTCTTTGAAACGGTCTGAGGTCGAAGAGAATGCGCAGAGGACTTCTGTGAGCGACGTGAGGGAGCCACGTCGCGCGTGTTCTGTGTGAAAGGCTGCCCAGCGGATTCATAACCGAAACTACTGTACACAGACACCAAACCAAGTTGCTTTGACCGTTTGACGATTTCCTTTCCGAAGTCAGAGGTCTTCGGGCACCTAAAAAAGAGAACTTCGTCTGATTCCCCGACTCTCCCATCATCCTCAGTGCTACATGTGCCAAGCGCCGCGGCCCCGCCATGTTTTCCGAGGGAGGATAAAAAGCTAAGGGGCGTCATCACTCCGGGCTCCGATTTTCGGTATATCAAAAAGAAAGGCCGTAGTGCGTTCGCAATAGATTTTTTCCGAAAGTCATCTAGTCTACCCACCCTGTACAGTGCCAAACCCGACGCTCGAGTGGCAGCAGTACGCACCTTCTACATACCAGATAAAGTGAACGTCCTCGAAAGGATAGAGCAGAAAAAAGAAAATATGTTCGTCCCCGTACGTCACCTTCGATTCTCGAAATCGAGGGTGCTTGATCTAGCCGAGGAGCTTTTGGGACTGCCACGACTGCGTTGCAGTCGTGGCAGTCCTATTGCGTTAAAAAAAAAAAAAAAGTTTTATGAACGCCGTAATAATTATAGAAATGTCACTTATAAAGATTCTAACTTGCAGAATTTCTGACGTCACAAATATCAATAAGCGAGGAGGGGAGAAGAGGGAGAGAAGGGCGCCAAAAATAAAAAGGCGCGCAATCCCATGAAGAATCTTTTTTTTTTTTTTGCGTTGTGGAATTTTTTTGCGTGTTTGACTAAATTTACATCGTTTTCGACAACGACAAAAAATACGACCTTTGGGGTGTCAGTGCGTAAACCTCTGTGCGTAAACCTCGCGCGCTCGGGCAACACCCCCCACAGCGGCTGGAACATGATCCGCGGCAGCCTCCGCCGTCGTGGCCTGCGCCCAAGACCCGCGTCCACTGCACTTCGTCTAGTTTACCACGGGGCCGGGCCAACCCGAAAGCCTGGACCCGGGCCGGGTAGCACAGATCGTTTCTGAGACCGGGCCGGGTAGAACGGATTGTTTCCGGGCACGGGCCGGGCAGTGGTGTAGCGCACTTTTTAAAACGTTGAGAAGATGCTATCAAATTTGATTTGAAAGACACGAAAAAGCCGGAGTGGTAAACTTGCTACGACACCATTAAAAAAAATCTTACAAATAAAGAAAGCTGTTTTGAACTAAGAAAGCCCACGAGGAGACGGAGAAGAATCCTGCGGATTCCATCAGCATATATGCTGATGGAATCCGCAGGATTCTTCTCCGTGTCTCCTTGCTGCTGGCAGCTGTCCCACTATAGTGGGACAGCTGCCAGCAGGCAAGAAAATGAGTACAATCAGGCCACAGGGGGCAGTAGGATTGTGTTGCCCTTTTCATTTCCGAACTCTTGAAGAAAGAAAAAACTCCCTCTGGCTACCAAAGATAAGCAATGTCTTTTATATGCATGCGTGCAAGCTTTCGAAGGTTCACCACGTGACGGCGATATGACAGCGTCTTTCGTGCAGATTAGGCTACACGCATCAGATGCACGAACACCTTCCCAGGGCAGCATTGAATTTAAGAGATGAGGCGCACGCCTTTGCCTCTCACCGGGCCGGTTCCGGGCCGGGCTCGTGCCGGTCCTGATCAGGTAGGCATCTCATCGGGCCGGGTCTGGGAAGGGCCTGATCAGGTAGGCATGCAATCGGGCCGGGGCCGGGTAGGGCCTGATCAGGGAGGTAGGTATGCCATTGGGCCGGGTCCGGGTCGGGAAAGACTAAGAGCCAGCGGGCCCAAGCCGGGCCTAAAAAAGTAGGCCTGTGCAGTGCTCCAGTCTAGATGCCCCGAACCTTGGGTTAGGGAGGAGACTTGCGGGAACTGACCCGCCGTGGGAAGGCACTACCTCGCCCGCTGTAGGAAAACCACTATCTCAACACTTTCCGAAACGTATAAGCAAAGTAAAAAAAAAAGCCGTTTCGGCGGCGCGCAAAAATGCGACCCCCTCTACAATGACCAAATAGACTCATCGCCCATAACGTAGTTGCGAACACCCGTAGGCTACGTTATTTGATCAACTCAGTTACGGAAGTGCCCATAGACGCTGCTTCCACGAACAGTCCTTTCACCCAACGGCCCCTCTCCCGTCGTTCGATGTGCCACCGTTTGGCGGTCGACTGCTATAACTGCAGCGTATTTATGGAACGCATATCTTTTGGAGCACAACGCTTAGATGGCGCTTCGCAGTTCTCTATGGAATACAGTTTTAAAACGAAAATCTAGATGTGACTTCAAACGACGGGAGGCGAACTGAGGAGGAAAAGGGGGGGGGGGGGGATTACCCCCCTCCGCAGGAGTTCCGCAACTGACCTAATCTCGTAACGTTGCCTGGAAGGGAATAACGACAATAATCAAACCGAAACGTGCGCGTTTGTCGAAACCGTTTACACCGGAGGTTCTAAACATTAGCCCGTAAATATTACACCGTGGAAGTTGCGCACTACCTGCAGAGCAATTATAAATTCGTTGTATAGGAAGCTAGCAAAAAAAAAAAAAAAGAAAACAAAGTCGGCTATTCATGACGCGCACCACCTGAAACAGATCACTTCTTCCAACTCTGCGGTGGCAATCCACCGCTTCCCGTCGCACATTACAGTAACTGGCGTTTCGTGTGAACTTCCCCGTGGACGACGCCTCCTTCCCCGCTACACTCGCTTAAACCGCGCTGCGGTTTCCATTAGTCCCAGCCGGTCGGCCCCTGTTATCAATTACACGCAGTGATGAGAAGGAGGGTCAAGGCGTGGCGCACCCCGCAGTTAAGAAGCGTACCGCCCGAGGCCCCGAAAGCCCGCGCAGGTCGCCAAATGGCGCTCAACGTGGGGCCAGGGGAGGCCGAGCAACTGGCTGCTCGTTGGGGCGTGTTTCCTGCGTCTGTGCCTCGCCACTGCGAGCCCGCGTAGTTAGTCAGTTAGTTCGCCGGCGGATCTAGACTAAATGGAATTCTATTCTCTGACTGTGTTTGGGGGGAGGGAGGGTTAGCGTTCTCGGAACGATGGAGGAGAAGGGCGTCGTCGCGCCGTCCATGTTTGTCTAATCCCTCCCGATTGCGCGGCACTGGTCTCCCCGATGGGCATTTTTTTTTTCGTTTTTTTTCTCCCTCTTCTCCGCGTCGAAGCTACCTGTCAACCGCAGCCCGGCGTTTCCCCGGTTGCTTTCGCTGTTTTTGCTTCTCCTTCTGGTTGCCTCGCCTTGTATGCACGGAGTGCTCGGCGGAGCTCGCCGCCGCTACCGAAATGCGTTTTCCGTTCGCTCGGTTGCTTGGAACCGCCGTTCGTGTGCACCTAATTTGGGCAGTGCGCGGGAGGAGATGAGAGTCAGCGGGGCGCTGGGTCGTCCTTCTTTTCATCTGCGACGGCTTTTGTTGGCGATCCTGGATGGCGCGGCGTGTTGGCAGAGCTGCGTTTCTGCCGCTATTGTGTTGTTGTGGTTGTTGTCGTGGGTAAGTGTGTGCTGCTCGAAATTGAGTGGGTGTTCCGGTGGTTTTCCCCGGCTCTGTTCGGCGGTCTTAGTAGAATCTTTGTGTGCCTGATGTGAGTTGGGATGTTGACGCGTTCGTTCGACGTTCTTTGTCTTAGTCGGCACAAATGTTTGTGCGTCTGTTTGCGCGCGCGCGTTATATCGTGTTTTGCGAAGCGGAGGCTGATCCTTTCTGGGAGCTGCAATGCAGGTGTGTGCAGACGTATTCGATAAACGGAAGCGCCGAGGTTTCTTAGTTACGGGTGTGCGCTGATGTTGACAACCTTGCAAAAGCAGAATCATGCGTTTTTTTTTTCTTTTTGTTGATGTTTATGTTTGAATGCTGCAGATTTTAACTCGAAGGGGTGTGTGAGGTCGTCAAACTTTTTAAAGCCTACGAACGCTTTGCCAGCTGGGGTAGCAAAGCTGAAGCACTGAGTATATGTAGTACCTCTTTACGATCTTCCAATATATACCATTTATATATATGGACAGAATTATTTTCTTAGCCGAGTACAAAATGTTGTTTGACTCCTGGTGCTTTTATTGTGTTCGTTTTTGGTTTCTGTCCCAACCTGCAGGTACTTTGTTAAGATGCTCGCTGTATTTCCTAAAAAACGAAAAAAGAAAGACGCGTCGATTCGTGTGACGCCAGCGTAACGCGCAGGGAGCACTCCTCTCACTTTTTTCACCAGGCTCTCTACAAGTGTAACGTTGTTCGCTGCGCGC
Source organism: Ixodes persulcatus (assembly GCA_013358835.2). Lineage (NCBI taxonomy): Eukaryota > Metazoa > Arthropoda > Arachnida > Ixodida > Ixodidae > Ixodes > Ixodes persulcatus. The sequence goes on from JABSTQ010009409.1 coordinate 574,774, forward strand.
CCTGCAAGTGTCCATGTCCATTCCCCAGGAACAATCTCGTATGAAATCTCGTCTTCTTGTATAGACCTGTGCCTATATTTTATTTTATTTTTTTAATTTTTGATGGGGGCTACGGAGAAGTTTGAAGTCGAAACAGGTGGGCAGGCACAGTTTGAAATAGAACTGACCTCTGCTAAAATTTAGGTAAACGATATATATATATATATATATATATATATATATATATATATATAACCCAAAACGCCTCTAGTGATTTCCATGGTGCTATCCTGTGTAATTTGGGTTTATTAGAGAATGCCATTTCATCGAAGCACGTTTTAGAGAATGGGCACGTTTTATCGAAGCATGGTTTAGAGAAAGCAGAGCCTCAGTTTAGAGAAACGCCGTTTATCGAAAAGGGGACGCTTTTTTTTAAAGGAGGCTTTCCTACTTCTCGCGTGTGTCACTGGTCCGCGTGTTAAGCCATGCCCCCCGCTGCGCTCCCGCCGCTTCGCGGCGGCAGTCTGTGGCGGCTCATTACAAAAATGTTAACTCACTTGATTTACCCGTACACGCCGCTTCGCGGCGGCCGAATTCGCTAAAAGGAGGCTCACCGCCATTTTCTCTAAACCGGGTTCTCTATAAAGGCATTCGATAAACCGGGGTCGGTAAAACGGCGTTCGCTAAAACGATCTTCTTTAAACCGCATGCCTCCGGTGTAATTTTACCCTTCAAGTAACTTCAACCAGTAAGAAAATATAAAAGGAACATTGACCAAAATTGTCTGCACGATTGGGTAACACCCCCGTGCTTGCGATTTTCTTCTCGACACATTATGTTTTGCCATTGACCCCTATATATAAATTAAAATGGATAATTGGTCTAGTTAGAATACATATTAAAGACAATACAAACAAATATGATGAAGTGGAAGAGCACAGGACAGGGTGTAAATTTTAACTGAATTTTGAATGCAGATAAGACACATAATTAAAAACACAAAAATGGCCTTGCACGCCGCTTTTCGCTTATCGAGAATTCCAATGGTCGTTTTGGAGCGCGCCGCGATTAGTTGACCAGATCCGAGATGGAGCACTCGAGCCGAACGGAGTCGTTCCGCCTCCGGATCCCCCGTGGTACATGAACACTGCTCCGGGATCGACGGATGCCTTCCCGTCGTTCACTTTCCCGGGAAATCCCCTTCCCGCGGTCCCGGATCTCGAAGCGCATGTTTTCACAATCGCGGCGCTATCAACACGTGTTCAACGCTCGAGCGAAGTTAATCATGATGTGAAAAATGCGTGTTTATAAGGGATGTGCATTAGCGTAGCCCACTTGACTCTTGATTGGAATACTCGTGAACGGTGCCCAAGTACGTCTCGATTTTCGGCCTGTTCTGCGGAGGTCCGGCTGGACATCCGAGCAATCCTCGTCGTCGCTGCTACTCGAGCCGCTGCTGCTGGAGGAGCTGCTCGAGCAACTTGACGACGAACCGTCATCGAGCGGCAGCAGCAGTAAAGCGGGCGGCACTTCGCGAGCGGCCATTACGAATTCTTCCGAGGCGAGATGGCCGGCGAGAAAGGGTGTCTCGTGTGCGTGCCGAGGGCTGGCCAGGCTGGCTTCCGGTCGAAACCGCCGAAATCGGCGGATTGAGTTTTTTTCGGATCCCGATCGAGATCTGGAGTGGGCGCTGATCCAAAACGACGAGTGGAACACGTCCGTCTCGATCCCAATCGCCCAGTGAAAAAGGCGCACCCCTGAGTCGATCCCGGCGTGCACCAAAGCGACCACTGGAATTCGCCATTAAACAAATCAAAGTAGCAACGTGATCGGTTTACTCATATATATCATTTTTTTTCTGGTTAATTTGGAGCAGTTGTTCTTCCTTCTCACTTTTCCAACAATTAGGAGCCGGAACGCTCCAACGACGGGGAGAGAGCCGCCACCTTTTGTTTGTTCGGATGCCAGTCCTCGTTTCCATCTGTGCCGTTCACTGGCTGCTGAGATTTACCGCCTTCCCCGTCGAATGATGGGTCTTCGCTGCTGGGGACCCAGGGGGAGGCGAGGAGGCTCCCACGAGAAAGAGGGAGAGGGGCGACGAGGCAATTAGCGATCGCTAATATTTATGGGCCCTGTGGAATGCAGACTCGCTCAGCGCTATAGTGTTCCCGGAGCAACGAAAACGGGTCTCTCCAGCGAATGGTGCCGCTCGTCCGTCCGTCCGTCTGTTTTTCTCTCTTTACCATAGGTTTGCTTTGTATTTATGCACCTACTTATTTCGAAACACTGCAACCTTTAGCGAGGCCACAGCAGGTCCCCTGCACAAACTTAATTCCCACGCCAAATGGAAATATTAGCTCAGGGTGATCCTTGCATGCGAAACGTATATTTCGAGTGATCAGTATCGAATATGCACTTTAAGCGGTACTCGTGCACAAATTAGTGAGGCTAGTATTATTAGAGCCTAACACGTAATAACGCACCATAAATAGTAAGCACCAGTAAATTGACAGTATTTCACGAATCGGATACCTCAAGGGCGAACTCCTGCTCGGGGAAGACGCCTTCTTAGAGAATATGCTGACATCGACCAATAGGTGGCGTGGCGCGAGCGTTTAATGGGTAACACTGGGTTGGTGGCGCACGTCGCCGCCCGATTCAAAGGGTTCAGCCACATCCATCCATCCATCCATTGGGACTTCACCTGTCTGCACCGTTGAGAGCATCACCCCTGCCCGTTTCGATCTGGATGAGCATCGTACCGGCGTGCGGTCGTGTATCACTACTGAGTGAGCACGTTAGAGACCCCAGGTTAGCAGTCGTACTGCACTGGCAAAGTTGCTCATCTACAGTGTAAACCAGTGTTGTCCCATGCTAGCAGACCGACCTTACGCTGTATAAACCACTAAACGTCCAATTTGACTTTTTTGCACCGTTGAGAGCAGCGAGCAGTTATCAGCTTTGCGTGGTCGAATTCAAAAACTGTCACAGCAGCGGAAATGCCTAGATTAGCGAGTGAAGCGTGTGCAAATGAATTGACGCGATTAAAAATGGACGAACATCAATCTGTGATCACTGATCAGCAACAGTGCTGTCGTTCCAGCACGATCGGTGCGTAGCTGACCACAGATTGCCATGAGGAGCAATCCGTGATCACATCCAAATCAAATATGCGTCTTTTGCAGAAAAAAAAAGCAGGCGAGTCCGTGTCGGCAGAGCGCGCCTGTCGCGGCGGCTTCTTAAAAAAAAAAAAAAAAAAAAAAAAACAATATATATGTATATATATACTCTTGAAATCCCCGAGGTGGCAATAAGTATGTCGCTGAATGAAAGAACGGATGGTTGAAGGAGAGGTACACCATAGTCCATCCGTCACACGTTGCACCCAACTTCATCGTTACTCATCCGCCCCCTCTTCACCATCTGCCGTTTGGAAAAAGAAGAAAACAAAAAGCGTCATGGGAGAGATCTATACTTTTACCTAACGCCCAAGTGCCAGAATGGAGCATGACAGCTTTCAACTCGCCGACGTGGGCCCACCCTTTGACTAAACACGCGAGCGCGCGCTCGGCAGTACAAAATGTTTCGCACGCGCGCCTGCGACCAGGACGCTTTGGGACAATGGAGAAAAAAAGACTAGGGATGTCATCCAAGTTATTATTTCTACGGAAAGAGCTCATTTTGTTCTATAATGTAAGCGATAAAATTTCGTGCTCGCTAATTCTATTTAGGAGTAAAATGCGAAAATGCGCCGATGTCGTGTTCGCGCTAACAGTGTCGCGATGTGTACATCTTTAAGCGTGCAATTGCACTCGGTACTTGATTACATTTAGAATCAACAAGCTCTAACCTAAATTCTTTTGAAGGGACGTAATTTCCACAGCTACGGAGAAAACGCAACCCGACATGCACGCGCAGATGAAAAGCAACGGCGCCTGGTTGCTACGCGGTCAGCGGGAAGAGCGACGGACAGAGGGGGGCGTCCCGTGCGCGTCACCCCATCAAGGTCGCCGCTGGTAATTGCTCAGCCGTCTCTTTTCCTGCTGGCCGGCCTCTCTCCGCCGACGGTCCGTTTTCTGCCTGCCTGGCTTCTGCCTGACGTCCCTCCGACTCGTTTGTGTGTTAACTCTTGCTTGCCGTCCCTTCTGTCTTCCGCCCCGTTTGTCAGCGTCCGCACGCTGTGTGTTTCTGCGGGCGGTCGCTAACGAAGTCCCTTTCTCGTCGCGTGCTTTCCCAGTCTCTGTTCCGGCGGCGGCAGCATTGGCGCTTCGCGCTGCCGGCATCGATAGAGAGCCTCGATTTTAGAGAGGGAGCAACTCAAACCATGGAAAGCGCTCGCAATCTAATGGCTGGCGCCTCCCGCGCCGATTGGTTACAAAGTGCGCGTGCATTACGTTGTCGCGGGGTCGGGAGGGACGCGAGCAGCGAGACGGAGACGATTGCGGACGATGGACATGTTTGACCCCTCCTTGCGGCTCGTACTGTAAGCGCGGCCCATGAACCACGTGACCGCGATCGAGACGTTAAAAAAACTCTACGATGTAGGCACACTGATCATCGATTGCTCGCGTCGCGTCGGGGTTGCGGGGTACGCCCAATCAATTACGCGGCCGTCCGGGCTGCACTTTTCGCTCGTTTAGGCGATTGGGACAGGACGACCGGAGAGGAAAAAAGCAGCGAGTCCGCGTCCGCGCCCCTTCTCGTGGGTTGCTCGCTGTTTCTGTCTCGGCTGTCGCCAAATGCATCGGCTTCTTCGTTACGGTTTTCATGTCTGTGCCATTGAACGTATTTGTAACTGGGTTCGGGAACGCCAGACGTGTGGACGAAGGAAGGTGCATGCGTATCGAGTTGTAAACCAGTGCGATTTGTAACTCCGGAAGTGTTTGTGGAAAGGGACATCACACTTTCCAACGCTAAAATCCCCACAGTTGCTGCATGTTTGTATTTCAAATCAGTCTAGACGTTTGTGTTTAGACAGCGTAAGGTCGGTCTGCCTTTGACGTATGGCGACACTGGCTTATGTTGTAGATGAGAAACTTATCCATTGCAGTACGACTGCCAGCCTGGGGTCTGTAAGACGCGTGCATAACGCGGTAGTGATACACGACCGCACTTCGGTACGATACTCATCTATAAGAGTCTATTTTGAAGGGGGGCAGGAGGCTCAGGATTGAGTCGAGAGCCCGTGAGCTCTGCAGCTCACGCTTCCGCTCAAGGTGCCCCGAGCTCCAGTGCGTTAACTCTCAGCCACCGACTCCCCCTTTTTGCATTTCAACAAGGCCGAAAGGTAACGGCAGTCACGTTGCCAGCAGACTTGAAACGGATGATCGGGCGCTCATTTTGCGGACGCTCTTGTCCAAGAGCGAATATATCGGCTTTGTGTGTGTGGTGTTCGCGACATATTGTCGAGACCATGCGTTTAGAGCTCTCAACAACAACAAAGAGTGTAACCTCGCTCCCTTCCCCCAAATTAAAGCAAAAACGGAACAGCATCGGTTCCGGAGTGGGGTATACGTTCTGGACGCTTACAATGTATTACGTGTCAACGAGGTGGAAAGCGGCCAAAATGTAGCGACGGTCATATAGAGAATCAATCCTCGGTCCGCTGTCCGCTCGAGCGATGCCTCCTTTCGTCAAGAGTACCATCATCCCGAACGAGACACGCTGTAGCCGCGGACGCCTCCGTAATGGAGTCTGGCCTTCGGGGACCAATAATGTCGGTTACCACACCGCCTGGGCCCTGGAGTGCTCTCTGGAGTTCTACCCCCCCCCCCCCCCCAATACCCCTCCGACTAAGAGCTTCCCCTTTCCTACGAGACAGGAACGAGTCTCGCCCTCACCAGAGGCAATAACGCTTCGCGAATGGCCTCCTACGACGCCCGCCAGCCCGATGCACACCTTGCGGTTCGTTCCTCACCCAAAGATGAACCGAAAGCGAGGCTAGAACCCCGTTGAGGCAGTCATGTGGTGCCCGTAACGTTGCGTCGCAGCCGCCTTGAACCGTGTGCGGTATTCGTGCAAACCCTCTGCTCCGTTTCATATTCCGATGAACCGCGCAGGACGCTACGAGTCGTCGAAGCCAATCCAATGCTGTATGAGGGTCACATGACCTTCGTGAGGGCGCAGAAACGCGCGGGGCGTGTGGTCACGTGATATGTGCACAATGCTGGAGTGGCTGGGATAGTTTGTAGCGTCCATTGTGGTCACTTGTAAGGTCAAAGGGATTGATTCGATCTACTTTTTAAGAGGTGGCCGTGACGCAGCACTTTTGCGAGTGGGTTTATGTGCGCACACGTGCCTTAGCCTCGCTCCATCTAGAGGCTGATGAAATGCTAGCCCGGTGCGCTACGCGTGCAGATTTCGCGGACGGCCATCGCGAACCATCGAGAGGATGATGGGTCCCCGAGCGGTCCTCTCCATTGCCGTATATACTCTAGCCGTCTAGCGCTTCTTCGCTTGTTTATTGGGTTGCCTCCGGGGGAGGGAGGGACCGGAAGCGGAAGTGACGCGGGGAGAGGAAGCAGCCAGGTTTCCGCTTGGTCCGCAGGAAATGGATCGCTCCGTGCTTCGCTATTATGCATCGTCGGTGGTGAGGTGCCGTGGTCGTCGCGTCGGGATTGCATCGCCTCATCGGATGTTCGCGACTTCTTTTTTTTTTTTATCTTTTAGCCGTGAATGTTGTTTTGGGGGTTTGGTTTTGGTGCGCAGACGTGAATTTGGCCGTCCTGGGTCGATTTTCGTTGCTGCGGTTTCTCGGTGGCAAGCCCCGAGGTGTTTGCGTATATACCGCGCGAAGATGTCGATGGCAGAGTCGAGAGCTTTCGTCCGCAGTCGTTCTCGAGTTTCGGATGGGCTTGTTTGCGCGCGGTGACGGTGGAACTGTCATTCCGTGCGCTTGGTATTTATTTTAGGGAATATATTTCTCGGTTTTGCTCTTCAGTTTACGCCATTCGCTGGATTCCTTTCCACATCAAATCGGACTGTAGATTTCATCTAGAACAGCCGAATAGTCTTTAAACAGATGCCTCTCTTTATTCAATCGATACACGCAAATCTGCACGTCGTAAACACATTACTTTTCACCACCATCAAGTCTGCCATTCATATTCAGCTCGTTACAATGGCGTTATTTTAAGATGACACTCAATATGCAAAAAGTATTTGCTCAGTTTTCAAAAATTTAGACGCATTGTACACCACGGGATTGGGAAGTCCATTTTATCACCGAGTAAAGAAAAGAAAAAAGAAAAAAAAGGGACATGGGACGGGTTACGTTGTTGAATAAAACGTGATCCTCCAACGAAGGCATTAACAACCCGTGCCACGGTGATATGACCTCAGGACAATATGGTGTCACGTGTGGTTCTGCCACGCTCCTCGTACTCCGCCGCACAACTCCCCCGACCCTCCCTTTCTCTCCTCCTCGTTTATACTAAAAATATGACCTCGAAATCAATTACCTCTTCCAATTACCCCGATTCGCCAACGCGCCAGGCATTTGCATCAGGCGCAGACGCGATCAGCACCGGACACCCAAACCGTCCGCTGATAACAACGCCATTCCCGACAGAACACGGGAGTAGAAGGGCTTCGACAGGACGCGCGATATCGCGTTGCCGTCTGCTTCGCATCTGCGCCTCCTCCAATCAGCGGAGGGCAATCAGTGCAGGCCGTTGTCCGACCAGTCTCCAAAGGCGGGCTGTTTGTGCCCAGATTGGGCCGCTGTCCGGAAGAGTGATTAGGGCTGTGGCTTATAGGCGGGTCGCATCCCGACTGGTAAAACGCCGCGAGGGTAGCGCTCTCGGGATTAGCATGGGCCTAATCTGGCTCTGCATCGGCGATGAACGGCCCTCTTGTCCGCGCGCTTTATTATTTTTTTTTCTCTAGCTACCGGTACTTGGGAACGGAACAGGCCCGCAGCTCTGCTAAGGCGAGATGTCTGAAGCGAACCGCGTGAGAGCCGACGCGTTTCGAGACGCTCACGCCTGGAATATTGTGCGTGTTATGTTTTAGCAAAAAGGTAAACTTGTCTCGATCATTCTGATAAACTCGGGGAGCACAGAATGTGTCGTGCGTGCATCGCGCGTGCCTGGTTGCGGGGAGCTATGGGCGGTTTTGGACGCGTTGCACACACGACGCAACCGTGTGCTTTCCGGGTTTAACAGAATTATCGAAACGAGTAACCTTTTCTCGAGGTTGGGGTTACCGTGCGTTTTACTGCTTTCCAAGGTGTGCGTAGCGCCTTGAGATCTTAGTGCTCTTTGATTGCGACGGACTCCTCGTGGTAACTGAAGTAATGGCGCGGGGGAAGGAGGAGGAGGAGGTTTTTTCGCGTCCCCCACGCTATCGGCTGCTTTGCGAAGTCGTTCGTGATGTCGTACGTCATGGGCTGTGGTGAGTCGTATATGCTCAGTCCAGCCGCTTGTGCTCGCTTTCACCTCCTTGTGGTGGCCAGCAAAGATTTCGGGCTGCAGATCTCACGGTCGGGGTTTCGATTCCTACTCAACCACTTAGAACGTGTCTCTTGTTAGGAATTGTTATTCCTGGTTATGCATACGTATGATGAGGTATGACTAACCCTGACTTCTACTTGCTTCTATATGCCTGCTATGGGATGTAGATGCGTTAAAGTGAAACTAGCTAGCGTAAACGCATTTTTCGTCACGCTCCAGCGTAACGCTTTTGACATGAAAGGCAGCCCGTAACACATTCTCTGTCTAAACACACTGATTAGGAACTTGAACTTTATTATGATCCCAAACTATTAAATAATTACTTTGTTGGTTGTTGGCTTCGATAATTTAATTGCGTTTTAGTACATACATCCTGCAAGGGTAGTTTGGTAGCACCATTTATGTAGGCATTGACGAGACGAGTTCCCATGCAGTAAACACCGGCGCTTTTGTTGACGGTTCTAGACACGCTCAACTAGAAAACGGGATGGTCTCTGTGCTCCAATGAAGATGTCAAAACCGGCGTGGAACGTCATGAAATTAACAAATTCGAAGAAACCTGTCGCAGAGCGAAGACAGCCTACGCGCTAAAACATCCGTGTCGGTGCACCAAATGATCCAAGAAATCTGCGATAAACAGACCCGCTATGTGCACTAGGCCTACACACCTCGCTTCTAGGGATGTCTTCGCCAACCCGACGACTATAGGTTCAAAGTCTACCAGGTTTGACTATATCCAACTTTGAATGCGAGGTTTGGAAGAAGTTCAACAGGAAGTTAGACCAAAGTTCAGCTGCTACGCGCATGCGCGGAAATCGAGAACAGGTTGACACTCCGTCTAGCGGAGATAGGTTGCAATATTTTTGGGTATATTTTGTTCATTAAGACCTGAACGAGATTGTTAACAAGTTATATGTTAGTTCTTTTTATTGTTTTTTTGTGTAAACGTTGATAATTATCCTAGTGATGGAAGTGCGGCGCCATTTCTGCCAAATTGCGCCATCAACGAATGTCAATGATACATCTTGCACGACAGTGCCATTTTTCCTAAGAATTGCTTCACGCCTGCGCCAAGGAGGGCTTCAACGAAGCAAAATATTCAAACTATTTTATTATTGGTCGGTGCTAATATTTAGAGAAGTAGAAAGAAACGAAAATGGTACAAATATGTATTTCACAGGATATTTACCCAACGTATAGTTAGTTTCATCTTAGGTCAGAGCACAGTCGAAGGCTTAAACATATACAGTAACGGACACATATACTAAAAGCGCCAGTCTAGGGGAATTCTCAGCTCTTGCTTGGTTTAGCCGATGAAAGGGTACTAACTCTATGGGTACGTAAAAATAGATGACGAATGTCACGATAGCGCGCTTTCGACGCTGCCTGATTGGCCTCATTGACTCGTGGCGTCGCCTGCGCTTTCACTTAAAATTAAATTAAGTGTAGATGTGGTTTTCCAACCGCGCCGGCCCCGTCATCGTCTGAATTTTTAACGACGTCGGCGATGTCGGGAGCTTGAAGTAGCGAGAGAAATTTGCAAAATAGTGGGATGGCGGCTACTGTAATAAACAAATCTAGGGTGTTTTACTCCTCATGGTATCACTTGAATGTCGTATCTGCCAGACGCCTCCATGGCGTGGATACAGACGGCACTTGCGCCGCTCGCGTGAACCTCCGCTCCCTCACACCAGCGCGCGCGCGTCGAGCTTCACCCTTTTGCACCGGAGAGTTAGGAGCAGCGACCGACACGGGGGAGCGCATCCAGGAGTAAGCGCGCTTGGCTAGGAAATTATGCTCAGTATTATTACAGGTCGACCTTCTTTGGTCTTGAGTGTAGGTTGACCTCTAATTTTAAAAATCTGTGCTGAGGAAGGAGAAAAAAAAACTGTTCCCTATTTGGATAGGTACGGTGGTCAAGGTGCACGGGAACGTGCAGCAGTCAATCGAAAGGGCAGCGAACGTCGACTCAACCCTGGTTCGAAAGCGACGAAAGCGCAGTATAAATTTTAAAGCACAAATGTAGATTTTCATAATATTTGTGGGTGATTGTTTTTGCGGTTTGTGATATTGGAATCTTGAGTTCGGGGTTCATAAAACTTGGGGGACGCATTTTTATTGATAAATATTTTAGCGTATTTGCTGATATTTTTCCCGTGTTTTACAGGAATTATATTTACAGGCTAAATTAACTACTGAGTGTGAAAGGGGGAAGAAGAGAGAGGCTTTATTTCAGCTGAAGTGTTTAGCTATGCTTGATTTTCAACTATTTTATTTTAAATACCCGTTGTACACACTCTGATCCCAGGCTTATTTCTAAAACAAAAGGCTGTGTTCCTTTTGCGTACCAGCTTTTCTTGCTACAAACGGTAGTAACATGCTTTAGTATCAAAGAGTAACTCTCAATCATTTATCAGATATGAACTCATTAAGCGATGCAATCACATTTTCATTTTCGGGTGTCGTGCTAAGATTCTGGCATCTCCTCCGAAAGCGTCAGTGGCTCGAGTCCGAACCAATATTTTCCCTGCTACGAAACCCACTACAAAAAGGTTCAGTGTCGCTTCCGTGACTACTAATCCCTACAATTTGCAAGAAATTACAGTTCAAATAATGTCTTCTTTAGTATCTTAGTTTTTTTTTTGTATTAACTCTGGCAGCACTTTTTAAAGAGACCAACTTCGTCGAAGTTTGCCAAACGTTCGTTCAGCCCCAAAGTTGATTCAAATCAACTTTGGGGCTGAACGAAAGTTCGCGATACCCTTACTCACTTAATGCAATTATACTTTCCGTTGAAAAATAATGGGCCGGTCCTTCCCACGGATGTGCCCACTCGCCCGCAATTTCTCCCGGATTGCGCGTGCGTCGTTATGGAAAGACGGGAACTCCACGGAAACGGTCGGTGGGTGGCGCCCCCTCGGCGGCCGTCGTCCGCGGGGCGCCGGTGTCGGGCGAGCACGCCGAGGCCGGACTCGCTCCAGCAACGACGCCGAGCCAGGCGTGAAACCGTCGCGAGGTTCGACGAACTCTGCCGCGCTTTTGTTTCACGTTGTCCCGCCACAGTCTGCGGGTCGCTTCTTCTCATCGTCCACGTGCAAGGGCGGCCTGAGTGCGCTCGGCTGCCACGATCACGTGTACGATTAAAGAACGACCGGATGATAGCAGGCAGTGCATTCTGGTAGCCGTCAAATATGTGCTCGGGAAGAAAGCACAGGCTATTGACGACGCGCGCGACCCGAAGCGCCCTTGTGGTCGGCTATCCACGATTGTTCAAACGCTGACTATATCCGACCGGGCAGTAAAGTTTGGTTCGACAGGTGGTGCCATCCTATGTGGAACTTCCGCACTTCTGAGACGGACGGCGGTCGCAATCGAAAAATGGACCCGTTGCAGCACACGCGTGTAGCCCATCACTGCAAACAACGCAAGTGTCCTCGCAAGCGTCAAAGCTCAGAATACGGTCGTACCTGAAACGTGTAATGTGCGCGGGGAATGCGAGACCACTTTTCTTGCTCATTGCGCTCCACACCTTGCATTTTGTTTTTAGCGTTCGTATTCCTAGAATAATTATTCGCTGGGATCCGTCTTATGTTCGCAGTGATCGGCTTCCTTGGTCTTACGGTTTAGTACGCTCGACTGTAACAAAAAATCGTTGCAAGCAGGTCAAAGCAAGATAAAGCATGCATAGCGCATAGCACGCAAGACATAATGACAAAGAAATTACGAGGCGCACTTTATTATAATTGTTTACACTTCATAATAATGAATCGTATTCAATCGTAATAAACGAGATTTACCGATCGACGTAGTCGGAATCGGATCTCGGACCACCCGCTGCAGACGCCTTTCCTTGGCGCCATGAGGAAGAGGCAAACGGAATTGCGAGGTGTGATCAAAAGTTCCGTGACTTATTTTGTAGCGCAAAAAGAGAGGGAAGCACAGTGACGCCCACGCATCAGTCGAAGGCAGGTAATTTCCGGCGTCATTATGCCAAAGGGCGTCGCTCTGAACATTTGGAACTGCACTACACGAGTCTGTTTGACCACATACACGAGCATAATGGTGATCTCTCCATAGACTGCAAACCAAACCGAGAGCGAACATCCATTTTACGTCAAACTCGGCACATATAAAACAGACCTGAAATGTTTTAGAAGGCGTATGTAAAAAAGAACTGAGGTGTTCAAGGTGTTTTGTGTGGCACTCGCGCCTCAAAAATAGCAGACGTCACGGAACGTCGACGTTCCGGACGCGTGCAACGCATCCGGAACCATGCAAAGCTTCTCGCAACCAAACATAACAAATAATAAGGAACTTTTAGCAAACCGTTAGCGTGTTCCGCGTACCGCACCACTGGACCCTTTGAAGCATGCTTTTAAGCGCGCGCCCGGAGGGATACCGTAACGGCGTAACCGCTGGGCGCGCACTTAAAAGCATGCTTCAAAGGCTCCGGTAGTGCGTTACGCGGAACACTGTAACGGTTTGCTAAAAGTCGCTAATAATAATTCACGTATAAATTGGTGCATATTATACGAAACATCCACGAGTTTGTTGGAGTGCTCCCCAGCTATTCGTAACTCCAGCTCGCCGTTCGCCTTTTCGCGGCCGAACTAAGAACCAGTGGAGCGGGGACGGCGGCGGAGACGGTTGTCGGGGCTGTCGGCCTTGGTGCTTCTATTACCGCATGGTTCTGGTCGGAGTGTTCGTGTATCATGCAATTTCAACGAAATAAAATAAGATTGCGTTAATATATTCATTGCTGTGTTCCGCTTCGCAGCTTTCTAAATTCCGCCTGCCCATTTTTTTTAACGCACGTCAACATCTACGTTACCTGTGATATGCTCCTGTCCCGACCGCTTTCGATTTCTAGCCAAATAAATTATTTTTAGCACATTGACCAGCGTCAGTGAGTCGGCACTCTGGAAATCCTGAAGAATCTATCCCCGCCTTTTTCGCCATTTTGGAACGCGTTGGACTCGCGAATTACGCCACCTTTTCAACCCAGAGGAAACTGCGCGTTTTAAGACGCGTTGCAGTGGGCTCCGCTCCAGTCCACCCCCGCGACGCCCGGTTACGCGCGGAGCCGGCGCGAGCGCCTCGGACGATGAGCAAGCCTGGAGGTCGGCTAAACAACGGAGCTCTACAAGAAAAGTGTGGAAGCGTTTGCGGAAGTTGTCTTTCGGGAGCTGGCGGTTGGCTCCCTGCGGAGCGCATCGGCGTCTGCGCGTTTCTCGTTACGCACTCGAGTATATAGACGACTCTTCTCCGCTTCCGCGCCAGCGGTGATGAGCGAAGGAGCCTCCGGGCGAAAAACGCCGCACTGCTATCTTTGCGCCCGCCCGCCGACGCGAGTTGTTGGCGTTCTCGAGGGAGCCGGAGCGAATTAGCTCCATTATAGGAGGTGAGCCTAGTTCGGCGACGTCGCTGGCTTTTTTTTCTTTTTTTCCCGGGAAAGATGGGGCACGTCGTTAGTTCTCCCCAAGTGTTGCGTGAGATGCGAGCACTGCGGCGTGGGAGGAACGGCAGGAGCACAAGTGCGGCTGGTCTTTCTTTCACCTGGCCAAGTTCGCTCGGCTGGAGATGCTGGCTGAGTGAAGTTGGAACGTTGGCGTGTGTGTGTGTGTACTTTGTTTTCGCTGTATTTAGAGCTTTATTTTTTTTTAGATTTTAAATGCTATAGCATTTCCATGGCCACGACACCGTGAGATAGCGAGCGTCCGTCCGAGAGAGAAGGCTTGTGAAAGAAGAAACACTAACGCGGTTGTCACAGCCAGAGGCCGGGCAGTCATTATTAATTGCGTCCGTCCGTCGCGGCTCCATGGCTAAATTTGGCGGGGAAATGTTCCCGGTAAGTTTACCGGGAACACTCGAATTGGTGTATACTTGATGTAGTGTTGCGTCGCGTAACTTGACAATGACGTCATGACGTCACACTCCCTTTACCGCGACAAGTGACTTTGGCGTCATGTGACACTGCGTCATGTGACGACGACGTCATGTGACACTGCGTGAAGTGACTTCACATGACGCTGTTAGTTTACATGAATGGGTGCCCTGGGCGGAAAAGTCCTGCTTAAGGTGTATCCACACGACGGACTGGGCCGCGGACTGATTGATCACGTGATGCGCGGCCCGCGGGCCGCCCGGCTGCAATGAGCATCCACACGGCGGACCAAAAGAGCAGACGACAGAGCGAACGGGCCGGTCTAACCCTCGACCTTACAGCTCCGCCAAACGCATGCAGCGAGCTGCTTTGAGGCTATTTGTAAGGAGCCAAGATGGAGGTTGAACCAGTTGAACGAAAGAGACGTTTGGTCGCGGTGGCCCTGGGGTTGACTATTGAGGACGAGGAGGACCTAAGTGAACCGAAAAGGGCAATCTCACAGAGCGGGGAATTGCTCCACGAGCGCGATGAAGTAAAATGTTGCATCGTCGCACCATGCCGCCATCGTTGCACAACAAAAGGTTCGTCTTCTTTGTCTTCAACAGTTGGCGTCAAAAGAAAACGACTTTGGATTTGGATTCCAATCCAAACAACAGTCAGCTTGTTGCCAGACTTAGCGCTTCAATTATACTAAAAACGCCGCGGTCCGCCGCCAAGGTCCGGGCGAGAAAAATCACTTGGCATTCTCAGTAGCGCGGGCCGCGGACCGCCGGCGGACCTCAAAGACCGGTGACGTAAGATCACGTGATGCGCGGCCCGCGGACCAAAACAGCAATTTGGTCCGTCGTGTGGATACACCTTTAGGAGGGGCAAGCAGAGGATCCCAAATGCTATAGCATAACATTTTTTTTGGCACTGTCTGGGGTAAATGCGTAGTCCTTTTATTGTGTGTGAGGTATGTTCCGGCTTGCTAGAACAGCCAGCGTCCCAGCCGATGCTGAGTGAAAAAAAGAAAAACTTCAAAGGCTGGGGCGCGCGAGCGTCTTGAGACGCGGTTTGAGTCCCGCTCAGCTCGTGCGCTGACTTTGTCGGTGCTTTTTTTCCCCCAGTCCAGCTAAGACGCCGTTTTTAGCAAGCCGGCCCAGGTGTGTCGTCTTTACCATCTTTACTTTCCTTGTGTGAAAGCTGGCGGAGTATGTGTCTTCTTATGACTGGTCTAGCTGAATAGTACATTTCCGGCTAGGAACAAATTAAAACTGCAAAAGGAAAGAAGCCGCCACTTGGATATTGTGTTTGTTGTCTTAGATTGCGATCACAGCGCCACCGGCATTCACCTTCTTTTTCCGTATCTCAACATGACGACCTTCCAAACCAACTTCTGCGCGATTTCAGTTTCGTTACCGCGTGTCGTATTGTAATAGCCTCCAATTTTGTCAAAAGGACGAACCTCAAGATAGAAAATAACCCCACTAATAATTGTGACACCAGCTCCCAACATCTGTTATTTTCCACTATGCGGAGAGCAAGTCGTCTGCTTCTCGCTCAGGAGTTCCGGTGACGTCAGAACGACGCCGAACTCTGATTGGCTTTAATTGAAAAGATAGCGGGTAGACGTGAATGTTAGATGCCTTGAGGTCTACCCACTATTTTGTTTTCTCAATCAGTCAATAAGCGCTTGGCATTGCATCATCGCAATCCCTGTGCACGACGCAGACGAACTTGCGCTCTCCACATAGTAAATAAAAAAAAGACGGCTATTTTGAATTTTTAGTTGCAACTTGAAGGGGAGAAAGGATGGTTACCGCCTTCTTGTTAGCACCTCCGTGGGACTCTTTTTTAAAAGCTCGTCCGGCATCGTAAATATTTAGTAGGAGTTCTCCCTTCGGTCGACAAATTTATCACTTCGTGAGATTTCAGACTGGTGAAGTTGTGATTAAACGCTTTCAAAATGCAAAGAAAAAAAATACGCGTCCGTGTTTATATTTAGAAATGATACTTAACTAAACTTTTTCAGAAGCATCTTCTATCAACTTTGCCGTCTTCTTAAGCCGCTCACGTACCAACCAAATGTTTTAGATGTCGATTGCGCGTCAAACTTGCATGCAGCGGAACACCACAACGCGGCGGTATCATTTGCTTCCGAAAGTGTGTGTTGCGCGATCAACACGCGCACATCGATCATCCTTTAGAAGATTAAGTAAACCACACGCCGAGTGGGACGAAAGAAAACGATCAATAAAAGAGACTAGCTTTGGATGAGCGGAAAACTCTCTGAAAACGGAAACAAAAAGCGCACGGAGGACAGGAGAGATATGCGGGGACGTCGGATAAGACACAAAAATTTGAAGAAAAAAAAAAAAGGGGGGGGGGGGGGTGGCCTCGGGATTGCACGCGAGCAAATCGCTAGTCCGAATTCACTTTGCATGTTATTGCAGGTTCTGTTGCTCGACCGAGGAAGGCGGTGTCGTTCGCTCGGTAACCGCGGTGGGCACGGGCACCGGGCTGCGCACGTGATATAATCGACTTGGTCGTGCGCTCCGAGCCGATTTTTTATTCCCGCTCGTGGCGGGTTCCGGCCCCAATATTAGCGTAACAACTTTTTTCTTCACTTTTTGTTTTATGTACAGTGACCGCCACCTTGATTTGTGGGCCCCTATGTGACGGGCACTGGGCTTGGGTTCCTTTGCTCGCTCGCACGCTAGCTCTCTCGCCGGACACTGGTTTACTGCAGCCGCGCCGGAGTTATCGGGAATTGCTCGAGTGAAGAAAACTGCTGCCGAGGCTGCGGGTCGAAGTCGCGTGTGCCTGGAACGCGGACAGCAATCTCGGGGGCCGCGACTTGAATGGACAACCCGTTGTCGTGACGGGAGAGAAAGTGTTCGCGTGCCTTCAATAAAACAAAATTTATAAACTGGAAAAAAAAAAAATCAGTGAGGCGTAGGTTTGTTACTCACTGTAGTTTTACTGCATGACAAACTAGAAGAGTTTGTTGACGTTCTTTTTTTTTTGGATTTCGTCGTGTCAGCTTTTTCCGGCGTACAGAGCGCGACTCCTTTAACGTAAACGCGACATCGGAGGTTTTTTTTTTTGTCTTATTTTTATTTTACATCGACAGGATATTGGCAAGCACACATATTTTACGGTTTGTGAGTTAGCGCACCAAATGAGCACTTCCTCCGCCGCACTGGTACTTTTCAATAACAGCATTTTGATTCGCAGCAAGAAAAAAAAAAAAAAGACTGGCAAAACTGTTGGTTTGCGTGCTTCGATACAGATCACGCAAGCCATCGACGGTTTTGCCAGGTTTTTTTTGTGTCTGTGTTAAGTTCGTTTTGTAAAGGATTTATTTCGTTGTTTATTAAAATATTCGTTGTCACTCGTTTGATGCAGACGTCGGAAAAACACTTCACTGAAATAGTATCTGTTTCTTCCGTTTAGTTCTGTTGAATTCCACATTGCATCACTTTGAAAAAGGAGGCATTACGTGTTAACGCATTCATGCAGTTCATTATAGCCATATACTCTACAGGAGACCTATTGTTAGTTTATTATTCGTGTCAAAACGATGTGCCGTTAAATAGTCGTGATTACCGAAAGAGGACGATGAAGATCTCTGGCAAGAAAAAAAAGTTAATGGAAAAAAGACAAAACAATAGATGACCGTTTATACTTGGAATGCGCTTGCGCAACCCTTGATATTTAGAGCACCCATGAGTTTGTCGGACAGATTGTAGTTGTATCATAACCAACCTGGACTTCGCGTAGAGAAACGGAGGAGCAAAACTACTTATTTATTTACTTATTTAGTCCAAATTCCTTCAGTTTCCTAGGGCATTGCAGAGGAAGTGTGTTACAAACAGTGGAAGATAAAAAACAACAATCCTAAGAATGCAGAAATACATTTTAATGAAATACTAAAAGGTAACACGATAAGCCATTGTTCAAAAGCGATGGAATCAGATATGGATGCCACAGACGCTGGAAGGTTGTTCCATAAAAGCGTGGTTTGGAGTATGAATGAGTTCTAAAAAGTTGTAGTGTTACATGGAGTTATGCCCATCTTTTCTGTGGATGATCGAGACGTCATGTGTAGAAGGGGGGGGGGGGGGTGTTGGTAACTTGTCACGCAAAAGAGGATTGTGATAGTAAATTTTCTGAAACAGACACAAACGGATAAGTTCTCGTTGTGATGCAAGGTTAGGCAGGTTCAAACTTAATTTCATTGACGTTACGCTGGCAGTGCGGTGATAATTAGTAAGAATGAAAGGAACAAAATTGTTCTGAATTGTTTCAAGAGCTGATGTCAATA
The DNA here is from genome assembly GCA_013358835.2 of Ixodes persulcatus. Taxonomy (NCBI): domain Eukaryota; kingdom Metazoa; phylum Arthropoda; class Arachnida; order Ixodida; family Ixodidae; genus Ixodes; species Ixodes persulcatus. Next base: position 593,399 of record JABSTQ010009409.1, read on the forward strand.
GGTTAGTACCAGGGTTCAAAATTGAAGAGGCATATTCCAGCTTAGAGCGTTTCGTAAAGAAGCAGCTTGTGGCATAAGGCAACTGATTAAAAATTTCGTTTAATTAATCCTAGCATATAATTAGCATTATTCGTTATGTACTTCATATGAGTTTCCCAAGATAAATTAGATGAGACATGGACGCCCAAATATTGATATGATGATACTTGATGTAGAGTGATTTGATAGAGGTAGTAGCATGAGACATTAACATTTGTTCGGGAAAGCCTTATTAATTTGCACTTGTTAGTGTTAAGCTCCATATTTCAGTTGTTACACCATTCAAATACACGGTTAAGGTCAGATTGAAGGCAAGACACATCAGAATCATTAGTCACTTCACGATATAAAGCACAGTCATCGGCAAACAAGCTGATTGAAGATGAAACACAGAACGGTAAGTAGTTGATAAATATTAGAAAAAGGAGAGGGCCCAATACAGATTCTTGCGGGACGCCGGACGTTAGAGACACTATGGAGGAGGCACATTCTGTCACAAATTCAAATTGGGAGCGATTGGAGAAGAAAGCATGACTCCAAGAGACCAATGAAAAATCAATGTTAAGTGTGCTTAACTAATGAAGTAGTAGATTGTGCGATACTTTATCAAATGCTTTGGCGAAATCCAGGAATATAGTCAGCACGGAAACTACGATTAAGCATAAAGCGAAGGTCATAAGTGAACGTTAATAACTGCGTTTCACACGAAAATAATTTACGGAAACCGCGTTGCGCCGCTGAAAAACGTTTTGATTCCAGGAATCTTGCGAGTTGTGAATAGATGATGTGCTCAAATATTTTGCATGGGACACTGTTAAGGTTATGGGACGATAATTTAGAGAACAATGTTGGCCAGTTTTGTGTGATGGTATAACCTTTCCCACCTTTCAGTCGTCGGGTAAACATCCTTGTTCAAGAGATTGCTGAAATATTTTAGCAAGTATTATAGAAGAATGTTCTTTGGTATTCTTCAGCGGCTTAAAATTAATATCGTCGACCCCCGCTGAACACGATACTTTTTTTAGATTATTTATCACGCTAACAATGCCATTAACATCGATACGAATTGGTTACATTGGTAGACATTCACATTGCTGTAATGAAGGTAAAGTTGTTGAAAAATCGTCTCTAAACGACGCGACAAATGTGGGATTCAAAACAGATGCACTGGCACTAACAAATACAAGATCTTCGAGACTAAGCAAGGATATAGGGGGCTTTTCTTAGTGATTAATTACTTTCCAAAAGTGTTTAGGGTTGTTCGTTAGTAGAGATGGTAAAGTTGCCGAAAAATAAGTAGCTTCCGCGTCCTTAATAGCAGCTTTGTAAGCATTGTGGTTATCGGTCTATTTTTGAGGGGGATTTGTAAATTTCGCTACTCGAAATTTACTCTTCTTTTTATTTGAAAGCCTTTAAAAAATGCGGCGTTATACCAAGCAGAATCGGAGAACACTGAGATTTTTCGTAACGGTATATACAAGTATGCATTTGTAAGATATGACACCTTTGTTTTAAATAATTTCCAATTTTTACAAATGGAGCGTTCTAAATAATTGAGGAAAAAAGTCAAGAAAACTAAAGTTCATTGTTGATTTCTTCAAAATTGCCTTAAGCACAGTCATGTTTCTTCTTAACTTACCTTGGTGCGTTTCTAACGGGGACATCGATAGAAAAATGTATTAAGGAATGATCACTAAGACCTTGCATGTGGCTAATTGAGGAAATTAAAGCAGGTGACGTTGTCAAAGTTAGATCTGATATGTTGGCTGAGGTTGGAGTGATTCTTGTGGGAACAGTGACAAACTGAACAAAATTAAAATCACTGCACCATTTATAAACTCAGCCGCGTAGCGATAATAATCCCTGGAGAGGGGGAACAAGGGGGACAAAGGACAAACGCAAGTCTCCAAACCGATCCAGAGACCTTACAAAAAATTTAGAGGCCCCTGGTTCGATACCAGGACCAAGAAGATTTTTTTGAGTTACTCACCAGTCACCTAGCTGTGTTTGGAGATTTGTGTTTGTCTTTTGTCCCCCTTGTTCTCCCTCTCCGGGGATTATTATCGTTACTCTTGTCCAGCTTGCTTGCACCCTTCCATTAATTGCATGCTTATCAGCCGCGTCTGATGAAAATACTTGACTGTGGGTATTCAAGTTCGTCCATACTATATTTGGATGGTTGAAAGCGCCAAGACGGATAATTGGAGCTGAAAACCGCACTAGCAATGAGTTAACGGCATTCACAATGAAAGAATTACATTTTTTACATACACAGAATTACAGATATTTCTAAACCACTACTCAAACGCACACAAAACGATTCAATATGAATTACGATGGCAATCAGTATACCACCGCCCCTATCCCAACGATAAACATTAAAACGTTTTTCACAAAAAAAAAAAAAAAAAATTCAGAATTTCTAACACTAGAAGATAGCCACGTTTCAGTTAAGAAAACAATAACAGCACAACAGGAATCTATAACAGAGCTCAAGTCATCCATGTGACGTAAAACTATTCTTATATTAGTAAAAAGAACGGACACGTGTTGGCCATTATCAAAACAGCACTCACCCCTCAGGACTTAAAGTTATAGTGTTGTTTGCTTTTGATCAAAAGGAACTGCAACACTGGTATCTGCCGCGCTCGCATCGGGGACGACACTAAGCGAAGAAAGGATCAGTTGTTATACAAGTAGTACTTATTGCCGACCTAGTTTGTTGTACCGTATATAACTGATAGACACAATTCATAGTTTTTCCAAATACGACCAGTTTCCTTGTAGGGAGGCGCGTAGCCGGTGAAAATTCTTCACTGATATAATTCCGCTTCCTTTTAGTTTCAGTCGTGAATGTTATATTTGGTCCTTGACCTTTGATGACTGTAGCTTTATCACCACGGGCCGACATTCAGTTGCACTAAGAGCCTATCCGATGTGCGCGTTCGACCCACTTGGGAAGGACCTGAAAATGAAGAGTGTTAAAATTTCTTTTCACTTTCCGCCCCTGTTTCAGATGCTACATCGGGAATACCATAGACAATTAGATTATTCCTCCGTGATCGATCTTGTAATTCATTCAGCCGACTATGTAAATATGCGTTGTCGTTCTGCAAGGCACGAGTAAGGTCCTGCAATACTTGCAACTCGCGGTTTGCCCGCGCAAGCGCGGAAACCTTGGTTTCAACTAGTGCAAGTCGATTTCCTATGTTGTTAATTTTTGTAAGTGCTCTACTGGCTAAGTTTTATTTCTTCCACAGCATTGATTATGCCATTCTGCCCTTCCTCGGATTTCAACGATCGCACATTGTGGCTTTGCGTTAGCTGGAACATTTCAGCGAACTGTTTCGCCTGGGCGTCAGTCATGGGGCCGGGGTTGACCCCTCTGTCGCCCGAAAGCAACAGCAGTGCTCCCAAAGCATCAGCACACTCGACAAGAGCATCAGAAATAATGCTTGGGCATGGAAACATCAAATGAAAAAAGTGGCTACTGCTTTTTGCGTATAAAGATGGACCAGTACCAACCTGCAAAAGGTCGCACGCAGCACGAATAGACGAAGGCATTCCTAGGCTGCTTCCATGCCCACTGAAGAGGAAGCCGTTGCTCCCCGGTTTTATGGACAGGACGCGTAGACGAGTGGCGATGCCCATGTTGATACTGTTGCCATCTCGAACGGTGTGGTGAAAAGATGCTGCGTTCGAACGGCGGAGCCGCCGAAACGCCCACCGATGTATTCTTCCGAAATGGCACACACCCCCTGCACGATTGGTGCACGCGTGGCGATGACTGGAATGGGTGACGATGGTTGAGGAAGAGACGGAACAGGAAGGCCACAACCTGCTCAAGGACGCTCGCAGCATGATTAGACGAAGGCATTGCTGCTTCCATGCCCACTTGATTACTTTTCAACAGTTTTCGCTCGTATAAAAAAGAAAGGAAAAAAGAAGCAGTTGGCAGAGAGATGCACGGCGCTTTCGATTATGGACAAAAATTGTTTTCTTTTCTTTTTACAGCAGGGAAGGGTTTGTGTTCGAAAACTTTCCACACGTGCGCGCCGCAGTGCCGCCCGACTCGTGGCGGCGCGAAGAAAAAGTTCAATTTCTGAGCCTGGGATTGCTCAAGAAGGCGTGCGTTGTCGTTCGAATAGTTTGTCGTTGCGGGTTCTTGTTTCTTCTATTTCGTTCGCGAAAGTGATTTGCATTGGCGACGTCTCCACGCGTTTGCGAGAGCCCCTTGCGACTCGTCGTTCCCTGCTTCTCTTGCAAGGCATGTCTCCGCTATTCGAGCCCGCCGTGTAGTTCTTTTGGGCACCGTGCTTTTTCTCTTGCAATGTTTGTCTTCGCTATTCAATTCCACCCTGTAGTTCTTTTGGGCACCTTGTTATTACAAACACCGCCATGTCTGATTGGAGATTTCAACAACAGCAAAAAAGGCTGTATTTCATAAGCCGCCGACGCGTGTTTTTGCAGCCGGTTTAGTGAACAAGTGTACTGACTGATTCGAGAACCAAAACAGCCTCGCGACTTGTTCCAGCAATGGCTTTTCGCATGGCCTCCGGAATTTTTCACGCACTGGCTGCGCTCCTCAGGCCATTGCATTCGCACGGTACGGTTACTGCGGGACGTTTGGCGGCGCTCTCAACCAAACCAATCACAAAGAAATAGCCGCGAATTATCATCATCACCATTATCGTCGGTCTACAACACTTCAGAGCAGCGCGAACTGTGACCCCGCCTCTCGCCGCAACACACAGACCTTTGACAAGGAAGAAGTTGATCGAAATTTGAAGGTTCATCCTTTCGAAGCGGGAAAGGTGTAGAACAAACGCCCACGATGTTGTTTTCAAACAAACTACGCGTCTAATAATTTCAGTGAAACACAAGAAGTTGAGCAAATCAAAATCAAGAAGGCGAGTCAAAACATAGATTCGCACTAAATATTGATTGTGATAGTGATTTATTTCGGCTTAGGAAAGCTGCTGTGTCGCAGAAAGTCAAGTCGCCCTATACTGTGAAGGCCCACGGCTCCGAGTCTAACGAGGATGAGATGGTATTGCTCCGATGAATATTTTAAAATAAAGGCTGATGATGGTTTAAATACAGCTTGTGGATGAGGGCGAGGGGTTCATGTTGCGGTTGAAGAGGGTGAAGAGCGTTTCAATGTATACGAAATGCCCACGACCGGTAACAGACGATCATCCACTGGACACCCTCCCCCTGTCACCCTTTCGATCGAACGAAGGTAGGGAGGGCTCTTTGCATGCAGTCTAGGCGCGCGTTTTTCGCCGAGCAACGTCTAGCGCGATAGCTAATTGGCTTCGAGTCTCCCGCCTTTGGATAAGACCCGCTGCGGTACCTTTCACTAAGCCTCTTTTCATCCTCGGTCCCCTGCGTGACGACGATGACACACAAGCTTGGCGTACGTGTATACCGCGGAACTCTCGGACCTTCGTTTCGCCGTCGCTTTAATTAAAGGCTCCCAAGCGGTGATGAGCCGGTTCCTCGTTGGACGTCGGACGGCGACCGCAGGCTTCTTGGAGAGTGGCGTGAGCCCGCCGAGACACGCTGCTGTCGCGGCTGACACGCCGCGCGTGCGGACGAGCCGACCGAGCGACCGAGGAGGAGGGCGGGCTCCTCTTGCTTCGACATCGCCCTCTTGTAGTTTATATCTTACGCTGCTACTCAGAATATTTGTTGAGGCGCAAAGAATGCTCTCAATATCGAAGTCAGCCAAGTCGGGCGGGGCACCGTGGTTCATCGGGTGACAGCTTGCGGTTTGACCCGCGCGAGGGGCTCATGAAAACACTCGATGCGATGAAGGGGGAGTGTCGGGCTACGTTATAAAGTGTAAGCCTCCTATACTGTCTCGTCGGTGAGAATCTCCGCGTATACACGAACTCAACTCTGTGACGTCACGGCGCGGTGGTGGCGCCTCGGGCGCACTTCCGGTCTGGGGCTGTGGGCAGAAGTCTCCATGCTAGACGTGTATTCCGGCGTTGTTTTGAAAGGAACCAGACAAAAGCTTGCCTTCTCGTCAAAACGCAGCGACTGGGGCCGTACCAAAAGTGTCGAGAAAGGTTTGAAGGTCAGTTTTCACGTGCTCGGTTCGTCCGAGAATCCGGATATGTGCCGTGAAAAGGGAAAAGCAGACGCCGTCGGACAACGATTGCTTGGGCGGGAAGCACTTTAGGTTGAATTCACGGATTCTTGTGGTCATCAGATTTTTTTGTTTTGTTCCAACATGAACGCCAGAAAACCGTCAAGTTGTGCGGACCACCTGCGGACTACGTTCAATGCGTCTTCAAGTTCAAACGGCCGCCTGATCGTTCGAACTGTCGTCTGCTCTTTCAAACGTCTGCTTTCTGCTTGTCGTCTGCTCTCTTAGACGACGCCGGCCCGTAGACCAAATGTTGGCCCCGTACTTGCGGTAATAAGGAAGTGCAGGCCTCAAAAGACTTATGTTTGGAGGGTGGAAAGCAGGCTCGATGTAAACAGTAGATACAAGGAGATGTTGATCATTGTTACCAGTAACCATCACCGACTTGTTATGCCTATTCACTTGG